>OX103971.1:37418831-37843221 GCA_944470395.2 Schistosoma turkestanicum | reverse complement strand
GGAAGAAAGCTAGTTGCAGCCAAACCAAAACATGGCAGAAATCCATGAAGTCACTGACAAGTGGACTGAGTCATGTTGGTAGATGTAGGCTACCTGGTTGGGGTCCGCGAGACGAAAGTCACCAATGTTTAGACCTTGAACGAAATGGCTCAGAATCGTTTGCAATGGCGCAGGTGCATTTACTCTTTGTGTTCTATGAAATTCTAAGCTTCTGCATTCCTCATAATCTCTACTTTACTCCTAAATTTATCTTACTGAATTATACTTCTCGAATCATATCTTCGCTCCCTAATCTTCTCCATTACTGCTAATACTTCTACTATCGCTATCACTCTTGGATTTGAACTGACAGATGCGTCTCTGTGTTAATGTGGTATGGCAACCTGAACTGATGTACTTACTTTCGAAGATCTGCGTTTTATCTGTCTGTCTGCTGCAACACCACCCGGGTGTCTTCTTTTCTCTTAGTCTACCGACCAGGGAATTGAAGTCACGAGCCAGTATTACTACATCAGAAGGTTAGAAAGCTTTCTGTAAAATTCGTCGTCTACCTCATCGGAGCTGCAATCAGTAGGAGCGTAGGCAGAGATAACACATTGGCAATGACGTGTCCCCGCCTTTTCGATTTCGTACTGTCCCGCTGAGTCAGACAGAGCATAAGTGACTGTTTACCGAGATTCAGTAAAAGAAAGCTAGTTTTGCCTTAGAATTCAATGCTTAACCTACACCAGTGACGTCACAGGAAGCAGAAGCGGGAACAGTAAAGCTGATAAACGTAAATGTGGTAGGTTTAGTATGGGATAGCGCAAAAAGCTGTGAGAAAATACGGGGTAACTATACGATACAACGAAGCTCGCTTGAAAATATAATAAACCGAATCCTTTGCCTGTATTGATAGACAATGTTTTTTGGTATGGCAATATGTAAGAAGTTGGTAGTCAAAATGCCGAATGTAGATTAGACTTGGTATAGGTTGCTGGAAAGTGGTAGATATTGGAATTTAAACTTTTCCGCAAATTATAATAAGAGAGTGGTAGAATCCCAAAGCTAGGATGAAGAGACAAACAGATTTAGAGTTTGTAAAGATGAATCTATGTAAAGTTATAAACTGGTGTATGTGAACGCACGACGAGTGAAAACATAGACGAAAGCCTGTGAGATATTTCGGTAGCCTAATTTTTTAGGAAGAACTAATTGTATACCACGTAATATGAACGCAAAGACAGTTGCAGGAACAAAAACACGGTATTGTTGCCCAAAGTTTAGAAATTCGAAAAAATGTGACTGTAAAATGGTATCTCACCAGGCAGAATGCGCTTGAACCATAAACCAATGCGACTGTCTTTCCCCCCAGAAAATTTGGATGACATCAATTACTACCGGATGCTTCGAGCCCGAAACTGGCGCTAAACTGGAAAATTTCATTTTGGAGCGAAAAATGAGACATTACTCTATGGAAATAAAAATACCGAGATAGGTAACCATTTGTTATTATCTTCTGATCCTCAATTTTACAAGATCGGATGACACATTTTAATCATTTTAAGTGGAATTCACCAGATTCTCCAGACCTATAAAAAATTCGATCGATTTTGAGGATATATTAGTAGATCTCTCTCGGTGAACTTTTATAAGTGCAACCAAAAGCCACAAGATATCGTCTGGTCTCTGGCTTTTTCTAAAAATTTCCATGAAATTCGTCTTAATTTAAGACTATTTTAAAGGGAAGACGATAAGCTGGGTTGCGAAAGTCGTAAAATTTATTCTTGATTAGAGGAATACCTAGAATCTCATTTTGCTCTAAGGAACCGAATTGGAATGCACTGCAAAATCCAAAAAACACATATTGTATTCGGAAATACTTCCAAATATCGTCGGTGTTTTACAATACCTAGTGACAAATATAATTCTCTATTTCGCCTCTAAATACATTAGAGTTCTCTCATATTTAATTTGGTTAGGCCTTTTGATTAACTTATTTAACCAAGCCATTTGTATAGCAACAACTTATATGTACCATCGTCTTTTAATATTGTCTGGTTTGTATAACCTATTACGACAAAACATTGCTTAATAACTACGCGCATATTCTTCCGACTAGTTTTAATGTTAATCTCTTAAATATTTCGATAACTCAGCCATTTTCCTATGTTTATATATGCACATTTTGATATCATTAATTCATTAGCCAATTCGGTCAATCGCTAACTTGCTAGCCCTTCCCTCTGCGCTTGTGAATTGCGATCCATTTGTGGAGTGCCAAAATAAACGTATTCAACACCGTATTCGCCTTCTAATTCATAAACCGTAACGCGCTATTTAGTAACGATCATCTTAACGCGCAAACTGCGAGGTCAAAGAACACGTTGGATACCGGGCGTCACGAAACTAGTGCTATGTTAACTACAATATCTGTTTGCACTCTAATTGTAGCAGGTCACTAAATCCTTACACGCTTTCTACCCTAATATTTTGGACGGATGTAGTAGTCAGTCAGTCAGTTGCAACGTAGAACTTCGTAATGGATGCACTTGCGCCATTGCAAACGATTCTGAGTCATTTCGTTCAAGGTCTCTAAACATTGGTGACTTTCGTCTCGCGGACCCCAACCAGGTAGCCTACATCTACCAACATGACTCAGTCCACTTGTCAGTGACTTCATGGATTTCTGCCATGTTTTGGTTTGGCTGCACCTAGCTTTCTTCCAACCTACTCCTACACTGCAAAACATAGCTCGTCGTGGCAGTCGGTGGTTAGCCATACGTAACACATGTCCCAACCACCTCAATTGACTAAGTTTCACCACTTAATCTATTGATCTGCCATCCTTACCTAGAACTCGTTTCCTAACGACAGCATTGCTTATACGGTTGTCCCATGATACACGAGCAATGCTTCGGAGACATCGATGGTCGAAGACTAGTAACCTACGGAAGTCCTCTACTCTTAACGACCATGTTTCGCATCCTTACAGTAGGACAAAGTGAACTGCTGCACAGTACACTCGTCCTTTGGTTAGCAGACAGATATCTCGCCTGCGCCATAGGTGACGCAGGTTGGCAAAATCTAATCGAGCGTTCTGTATCTGTGCTGAGGTTTCGTCAGTCATCAGGCCATCACCACTGGCTTGAGATAATGATTGAGCTTGAAGCACAGGTTCTAGTGATTTAACTGTATTTTAGTTATTTAGCACTAGCTACTACTCAACTGCTTAAGTACTGCATTCATAAGTATTGTTACTGACTTGAATGCCTTGACAAATATTCTATTAATGTATAAGGGTGAACTTTTTTCTATTATGTAACAGACTGGAACAAAAATGTTCCAGTTGTGCAGTCGATTTGAGCCTGAATTGTAGTGCTACTACTGACTACATACTACACGTACCATTAATGTGTAAAAATCCCTGATGATAATTTCTATCAATTGTTTGACATGAGAAAGCTTTGTTGAAAAACACTTTATTGGATCAAAACAATTTTAATGATACTCAAACGTACTACTAACTTAAGTCAAGGAGCTTATGACTTTGATTTTTTGAAGACGAATCCAAATGGGATAAGTTTGTTACTTCTCTAAAACATAATTTTATGGAGGTATTTTGTTGTTGCTCATAAGAGACCAAACTGATATTTGTCAGAAGCGAATAAATTATCTTTCGTTTAAAATATATGGGGGTTATTATTTGGATCAGTTAGATAACTTTTATGAAATAATTGTTTGTTGAGATATGGCTTCACCATATACAAACATCGTATTCAACGAAATAACAAGTATATTTAGTTATTTTTCTAAATACAAAGATGTAATTCATAATCAGTGCAATTTGATACGTAGAAAGCTGAACTTGCTAGAGCATTATTTATTGCAGGAGGATCTAGAACATTACATATTCTAGTCTCCAAAACTTTCGTAGTTGTCTACGGATCGAATATGAGTACGGCATTGTAGCAGAAATATTGTTTACGAAATACGTTTTTCCAAAAAATTCATTAGAAATTATAAACTTGTCAGGGTCTGCATTTCCTCCTCACATGAGATTGTCAATAGACTTTGCAATCACATTGAGTTGAAATATTGATATAAATTTACCATTCAGGTTGACTGTAGATAGTAGACAGTTCGCCAAAGGCTCTAACTCGGCCAATATTCTTCGAATAAAGTGCTTGTATAAGATTGATGGACTTCTCTGGTTCTTCTTTCAATGACAGACACTGCCACAGAACCTCACGATCAACAGAGTCGAATGTCGCTTTAAGGTCGAGAAATACTACTATTGTAGGGCGTCTGAATGTGTCTTTGTTCTAGGACCTGACGTAGTCTGAATATTTGGTCTATACATCCACGTCCAGGTCGAAAAGCAGCCTGATTGTCTTGCGTCTGCTCTTCACGAGCTTTCGTTAGGCATCGGATTATTATTGAGGACAATATTCTCGACACCATATTAGTTAGACTGATTCCTCTGTGATTGTCGCAAGAGGACTTTTGTCCTTTCTCATAAATTGGATCAATCAGTGATTGAGACCAGTTGGATGGTATTACTCTCACTTCCCATATTCTACCTAAGATTTCAGTCAATCTAACTGCTAAAACTGGACCACTATCCTTAAAAATCTCTGGGGTAAATCTCTCAGATCCTGCTGCTTTCCCTTACTATAGCCTTTTCAACTTCATACAGATTCGGAGCGCTCAGGGGTAAGCCTATAAGTACCCGCTGCTCTGTCACTCTTCAGATTTCCTATAGCTTTCTCAACTTCATGTAGACTCGGAGGACTTAAATCGATTTGCCATTCAGGATGACTGGGGATTGTGGGCAACGGTAGTGTGGCTGAAGACCAGTTGAACTGGTCCCTAAAGTGTTCTGTCCATCGGTCCAATCTCCCGGATTGTGAATGAATGATAAGGCCATCCATTTCCGAGATAGTCTCACTTACAGTAGGATTTCTAATACCAGTTTCCTTGATAAGTCGGAAAAGTTGTCTACTGTTGCCTATCGCCTCTGCCTTTTCCATCGCTTTTGCTTTCGCCACCCACCACTGATCGCGATTATTGCGTATGCTTTTTATCAGCCTGCACTTAAGCTGATTTCGTTATGTTCGGAGGTAGACCGGATGACTTTACAAGTGTCTATAAGTTCGCTGGATGCTACTGCGAACCACGGCTTCATTCGAGCCTTATGGTTTACCTTGCTAGCAGATATCACTGCTGTTTCCACAGCCTTTTTGATATCATTACAAGATACCTCCGGATGGGAATCACCTACAAGGTCGCCTAACTGTTTTTCTAGTTGTTCCTGAAATACGTTCTTAGCTTGATTAAAAAAATATTCTATGAAGAATAAGATACATTAATTTTGTTTCATGAACGTGAAATCGAGACCTTTTTTGCCAATGGTAGTCAAATAACTGAGTAAATTAATGATGATTACAGGACCTTCAAACACATGCTAAATTGACATGCGTAATATACGAAAAATCAGTTCGAAACCATGTGAAATATCGAAGAATGGAGCTGAAGTTAACAAACATATATAAATATCCTGTCATAGGTTTATTATACAAGTTTTCATTTTCTTTTTATTAACATTCACGCTTATTCACTTTACCTTTTGCGTTGTGCGAGAAAACGTGGCATGTAGCATTCAGAGCTTGTGTAGTTTCCTTCACCGGCTAGTCGCAGTTTTAAGCTGGGAACAAAAAATATCCAACGAAGGATGTTCATCATAAAACTGATTTTCTGCCAACTGCTTTTTAGAATCTGTCGGTAATTATACTTGCTTCCCTAACGGAAGTCTGCCTTCTAATGTCTCCTCAGAGCGTGACCTCAGTTTGATAACCACAGAAAGCTTAGACACCAGTTCGAACTACATAGGCCAACGCATCTCATCACTTTATACGAGGACAACTTGGTGATATCACCTCTGAACTATTCTTGACACTATTTAAAACATACGTACGCCCACTCCTTCGGGTTGAAAACGTCATCTCATCCCTCACCTTAAGAGAAACACAAATCTCTTTGACCGGGTGCGAAGAAAAGCAACTTAATGTGTGATACGGCTGAAGAACAGGCCTTACAAAGTCTCTAGAACTTGGAATTATTCTCTCTGACTTAAAGTAGAAGTAGCGGTGATATGATAATGGTGTGCATTTGGGCACGCCAGATCTTTCCAATATTGGCCTTCGTAACAGTATTATCCCCTCTTCATCATTCCCATCACAACTGTATGAGGCTCCCATTTCACTTAAAGATGTCCAAGCCATGAGATCGCTTAACAAAGCACAATAAAAGATAAACCTTGCTGCTACTGGAGCCGCGCAACTCATACCAGACCTGATGATGATAATAATTTATTCTCGAATAGCAACGTGTTACGAGAGGAATGCCAATTCACACGCAAGATCAAAATTTTAAAATTGCTAACATATTTTCTGTGAAAGATTGTTCAGTTACTTAAATACTTGACAAGATACATTGGCTTCATATAGATGGCTGAAAGTTTCCACATAAAATCTTCCGCATATACAGTATAGCCTAGTTAGTTGTTAGAATTAAGTTCAAAGTGATGCTGGAACGGATTAACCATTGCCTTTCTACCACAAAAGCGTCTAAATAACTTTAGCAGATCGTTATAATAATAGTAAAAGTCTTTGTAGCAGTAAGTTTACGACACTTCATTGACAGGAAAAGTTTGATACAGTCACACTTCAACAAGTAATTACAGGTAGGATAGGTACATAGCAGAGTTCTTGGGTGGTATGCAAAATTTAGAAGTGAATTTGTTGGAAAATGTCGATTTGAAGGCGGTTGGTATAAGCTGTAAGCACGGCGAGCGCATTTGTAAAGTGGATTTTGCGTTGAAGACGCACCATGGTTGTTCACTGCTGGTAAAGTTCTCAAAAGAAACGAAAGAAACAAAAAAAGAGCAGTAGAGCAATCGGACCAGATCATTGTTTACCCGTTGTAAAACAAACACAAATTCAATCTCAATGCATGCTACCTAACATGTACGGATTGCTTTTGTCAAGTAGATCGCCTAATTTCTCGAATTAGAAATTCCATCTTGTTTATGGATCTCATTTTATTACGCACTTACTCAGACCTGTAACCCTTAATAGAGCATAGGCCGCAGACCGATACTCTACTTCTACCAAACTGTTGTTTCTTAATTTGATATCTGCTCCCGATCTTCCGTGTAATTTATTCTCCCGTCTTCGCCTTTTCCTGACGTAATAACAAAAGGCAATTTCGTACTGTCTGCTTCAAGTTTTACTTGTGGGTTGCCTCTTGCCGAAGTTCTAGTTACTTTTGAATTGTCAGTAGTTCGTAAGATTACTTCAAATCTACATCGGGAATAACGGTACAAGTAGATTCAAATAAACTCGGGTAAGTTGTAGAATCTTTTTTGAATGTTTTGTTTTTTGGAAAATCCCTCCATGTTTATATATTTTTGTTATGACATGACGGACTCTTTCTGTTGACATTTTGGTATTTTATTTGATTCTATTTCGAGATTTCATCATTGTATATTTTTATTGTTTCTATATTTTGTGTTTGTTTGCTTCTGAACTGTACACATGTTGTTTAAATTTGATATAATATGGCTACAGCCACATTTTTGGATTTGATATCGTTGCAGTATACGAGTTTCGCCTAGTCTCTGGAACCTGGATACACATTCAGAGTAATTTTGAAGTGGAAGACGTAAAAATCGTTAGGTAACGTTTGTATTTCCATTTCTTTTATGTAAATAGACCACTTTCTCCTAGAATTATTGTGTTTTGATATTCGAATAACGGAGGGTGCGTCCAACATACGTCTATTGCAATCGAACTGAACTGCTACGGTAGAAAATCCAACTTTATAAGTGTCTGTCAAAGCAACACCTCGTAACTTAACAAATTTTTAGAATACTCTAGTGTTTGATGCTTGCCGCAAAATTTTAAGGAAAGCAGCCTGTCATCCCATGTCATAAATGCTATTGGCTAGGACGGGGTGAGGATAAGTCTAGCTTCCCCGTGTGCTGACGAAGGACTGTTCACTGTAGATTTCAATAACCCGACTGTCAAAAGGCAGATTTGTTGTCTCAAGACCTACTTTCCCCATCTCGTATCACGTAATGGTCGTAACGACTGCCAGTTTCAGTGCACGATTACTAGAATAAACGTTCCTAAACCAGAGAATCAGATTACACAAATTGTTATTATTCATTAGAATTATAAAATTCCTTCCTTCTACGATGCTTATAAAGATGCTAATAGTCATCCTCCACTTCGCCCGGAGCCTTTCTGGGGCTAATGTCGGTCCCATGCCTGAATAAGGAGGGCGGTTAAGCGGAGGTTAGCGACTCAATCCCGTGGAAAACTAAGCACACCAAATCATGCCAACAAGAGAATCCTGCCAAAAGTTCACATCCACGGCCCTCACTGTAATCCTCTAGAAACTGAGCATGAAACAGCGAGGTCTGTGCGCTCACTCTCTCATTAACAGTTGTTGCAATTCGAAATGCTGTCACCCGATGTAATTGCAGACAGCTCTGTAGATCGTTCCAAGAAAAGACCTAATAAACAAAGACTAATATACGAATTATCACTTCCCTCTTGGATCCGCTGTGCTTGATGCATGTCTCGAAACCTGATAGTTGCTAGTATTATCATTTTCTCAGATCACTTACTTTATCTGTCTCTCTTATTATCCCCGTTTTATATTCCTTGCTTACACTTCTATCCTCTCGCACAATCTTCACTACATATCTACTACCTTATTTACCAATTCATTTACTTGGTTATAAAGTCTTATTAGAATTACGCTTTTCTCCCCACTATTTTCAACACCGCATAGCTGCAGATATCCAAAAATCCTACTGCCCTGAAAAAAACGTGCTTATTCACATCACGAGACACAACAGTTCATAAATAACTGCCAACTGACCATAATTAGTGGATTCGAGTAGCCAGACCACCATCCATTGGGCACAACAAAATAGCTAGAGCGGTACTGAAAAAACGAGACTGAAGCGAATAAATCAACGGGTTTTTACCAGCTTTTGAAAAAGAGATTGGATGTTGAAATACACTGCTAGCTTATCTAGTTTCTTAGGGTCATCTAGGAATCTAGTCAATTAATGAATAAAGTAATTCATAGTCTGTTTCCGGTATTCTAATTGTAAGTCTATTGCAGTCAGTCAGTCAGATGAAACGTAGAACTTCGTACGTAAGTACATCAGTTCATGTCGCCATACCACATCAGCACAGAGAAGTAATTGTCGGTTCAAATCCAATGGTAGAAGAGGAAGTAAATGTATTAGAAGTTATCAGAGAGGTTAGGATAAGAAGATATTATTCAAGAAGTATGATTCAGTGAGAAAAGTTTAGAGAGTCGAAACTAGAGGTGTTGAAGAATCGAGAAGATTAGCATTTGAGAGAACACAAAGCGTAAATGCACCTGCGATATTGAAAACGGTTTTGAGCCATGTCATTCAAGGTCTCTAGCCATCGATTATTATCATCTCGCGGACCCCAACCAGGTAGTCGACAATTACCGACATGGCTAAGTCCACTCGTTAATGACTTCATGGATTTATGCCATGTTTTGGTCTGGCCGCCCCTAGCTTTCTTCCAACCTATTCCTACATTACAAAACAAAGCTCGTCAAGGCAATCGGTGGTTAGGCATACCAAGCACATGTCCCAACCACCTCAACTGATGAGGTTTCAGCACTTCGAGTGTCCCATGATATACGAGCAATGCTTCGAAGACACCTATGATCGAAAAACCAATAACCGACGAGTATCCTCTACTCTCATTGGCCATGTTTCACAGCCATAAAGTAAGACGGAGCGAACTACTGCGCAGTACACTCATCCTTTAGTCAGCAAACGGATATCTCGCCTACGCCATAAGTGACGCAGGTTGGCAAAAGCCAATCGAGCATTCTGTTTCCGAGTTGAGATCTCGTCAGTCACCAGGCCATCAGCACTGATGAGACTCCCAAGATAAGTGAAGCGGTCAACACACTTGACTACTTCACTCCCTATCACTAGTTCAGGTGCCGATGACACCCAGTCTTGAAGCAACATTTTGCATTTCGAGAGTGAGTACCGCATTCCGAACATGCTCGCATTGTTGCTTAGAGTAGTCAGAAGACTCTGCATTTTGTCAGCGTCTTCACCAAGTAGGACTGTCATCGGCATATTCTAAGTCGATAAGCGAGCCAAATGGTAAAAGGTCTTCTCCTGAAAATTCAGATGAGGATAAGGTTATTTCTAGGAGCATGTCTATGATAAAATTAAACAAGAATGGAGAAAGTGGACATCCCTGACAGACACCACTTGAAGTGAAGAATGCCGGTGACAGTTCGCCATAAGCCCTCACTCGACCAGTGTTGTTTGAGTAGAGAGCTTGTATGAGGTCGATGTACTTCTTTGGTACACCTTTCAATGAAAGACACTATAACAGAACCTCACGATCCACAGAGTCAAATGCCGCTTTTAGGTCCAGGAAAACAACTATTGTAGGACGTCTAAATGTGTGTCTATGTTCCAGGACCTGTCTGAGTGTGAAGATGTGGTCTATACAACCACGTCCAGGTCGAAAACCAGACTGGTTTTCTCGAGTTTGCTCTTCAGTGGGGGCATAGGCAGATATGACGAAGAGGCAACGGCGAGTGTCCTTATCCTTCCGAGTTCTTATTGGCCCTTTTAGTCGGACGGCGTACAATCGACTATCTCCTGGGATCCAGTCTAGGAGAGATAGTTCTTCCCTAAAACTCAACGCTATGCCTACGCCAGCAAGACCCCTGGAAGCAGCATCAGGGCTTCCAGATACACGAAGAATAAATCGTGCTGCTTCTTTATTCTGACAAGGTGAAATCAGATTAATAATTTTTATAGGATCCTGAATGCGCATTTCCCAGACATAGCATACATGCATGCATACATACATACATACACACATACATGGCACGTGATTATAAGGTCCTAGCTAATGATGCCTGTTGCCCTGTTTGACACCAAGTCCGTACATTAAAAGCTCCAACATGCAGTCTAGAACGGGGTTTCAAGAGACCAGGAACGACGTTTCGTGATCTCGCTTCTTCTGCATTAGCGGTGCAGTGAGAAAAGGTAGTGTGAGTAGAGTTAGTCGTAGAGATAAGAGAGATACTAGGGGGTGTAGGAAGGATTTGATTTTGACCAATTTGGTCTCGCGTGCTGTTACGGGTATGAGGGCGGTTGTCAGTTCGCGGCTGTCCAAACCGTGGAAGGTTGTTTCTTGAGGGACCTGAAACAGAAGATGGATTAGTGTTGGTGCGTGACCGCAGAGTACAAGGTACAACTGCTTGATGTCGGTCACATACGGCCTTTTTGTTAAATGTTCTTTTTAATGTTAGCTCAACTCATAAAAGCCCTTAGTGGGCACCCTTACCGCCGGAGACGGAAATCCGTGAAGTAGGGTGAGGTGTGACATTTGTAGGGTCGACCTTTTCTAACCCTTTCTTCCTTATGAGGAGGCAGCATCACTGCAGATGCTGGTTGTCCGAGGGAAACACCTTACTGCTCTCACATCCCTCTGAAGTCAGTAGTACGACTTCGCCCTCATACCTTGAGTAGCTGCTTTTGTATCATCGTTCTCAAATCGACCTACCTGGCATGGCAGAACCTTCAGGAACGTATGTTCCGGCCAATATAGCTCGGTTGAATCATCACGATAAGCAAGCCCGACCACCACGTCAAGCTAGCAGCTATGGTCGTGTAAGTCTATTGCATACAACAGACAACCTGTTTAGGAATAATTTTTGGTGTGCGTTAAACCCAGTGTTGCGTTTCCACTAACCTGGTGCAACGTCTTACTCCATAACTGAGCATACCGGTGACGTTCAATATTTGGTTCTTAGAGTGAAGTAATCTATATACCAGCCTGAAGTAAAATGTAGCATGACTGTCAGAACTCATGACTGAAAAACAGATAAAACACATGACTTCGTACGTGCGTACATACGTTCAGGCTGCCATACCACATTACCACTCAGTTCAAATCCAAGAGTGATAACGATAGTAGAAATATTAGCAGTAATGGAGAAGATTAGGGAGCGAAGATATGATTCGCAAACAAACAAGCAAGCGAAGAGAAGTCAGTCAGTCAGCTACAACGTAGAACTGACTGACTATCTTCGTACATACGTAAATCTGTTCAAATCGTCATACTACATTAACACAGAGATCGAATTGTACATTCAAATACTATTGTGGTAGAGGTAGTAGACGTGTTAGCAGAAATGGGGATTAGGATTTGAAGATAACATTCAAAAAGTATAACCCAGTGAAATAAACTTAAAAAGAGAGAAACGGTCATGAGGACTTTATGAGATAAGAATTTGTAAGAAGACAAAGAACGGATGCATCTGTGCCACTGTAAGCGATTTTGAGCCATGTGCAGTACACTTGTACTTTGGCCATCACCACTGATGAGACTCCCCAGATAAGTGAAGCGGTCAACACGTTCGGCTACTTCACTCCCCATCACTAGTTCATGTGTCGATGCAACCCAGCCTTCAAGCAACATTTTGCATTTTGAGGGTAAGCCCCACATCCCGAACATGCTTTCATTGTTGCTTAGGTTGGTCAGAAGACTCTGCATTTTGTCAGCGTCTTCACCGAATAGGACTATGTCATCAGCATATTCTAAGTCAGCAAGCGATTTTCCTGGTAGAAAGTCGACCACTGAAAAGTTGGACGAGGATAAGGTTATTTCTAGCAGCATGTCTTTGACAAAATTAAACAATAATGGGGAAAGTGGACATCCTTCGCGGACATCACTTGAAGCGAAGAATTCCGATGAAAGTTCGCCATATGCTCTCACTCGACCAGTATTTTTACAGTAGAGAGCTTGTATAAGGTTAATGTACTTTTTTAGTACACCTTTTAACGACAGACACTGCCACAGAACCTCACGATCAACAGAGTCGAATGTCGCTTTAAGGTCGAGAAATACTACTATTGTAGGGCGTCTGAATGTGTCTTTGTTCTAGGACCTGACGTAGTCTGAATATTTGGTCTATACATCCACGTCCAGGTCGAAAAGCAGCCTGATTGTCTCACGTCTGCTCTTGACGAGCTTTCGTTAGGCATCGGATTATTATTGAGGACAATATTATCAACACCATATTAGTTAGACTGATTCCTCTGTGATTGTCACAAGAGGACTTTTGTCCTTTCTCATAAATTGGATCAATCAGTGATTGAGACCAGTTGGATGGTATTACTCTCACTTCCCATATTCTACCTAAGATTTCAGTCAATCTAACTGCTAAAACTGGACCACTATACTTAAAAATCTCCGGGGTAAATCTCTCAGATCCTGCTGCTCTCCCTTACTATAACCTCTTCAAATTCATACAGATTCGGAGCGCTAGCCACTCTGGATGACTGGAAATCTCGGGCAACCGATGTGTTTCTGAATGCCGGCTGAACTGGTCCCTAAATTGTTCTCCCCATCGATCCTATCTCCTGGATTGAGAATGAATGATAAGGACATCCGTTTCGAAAACAGTCTCACTGTCAAGCTTCATTAGGTGAATTCCGACTGTAGGATGTGTTTAAGGAATAAAATAATATTTATATTCAACCTTCATCGTGAAATCACTTCCCTGAAATGGGAAACCTATGTTTTTTACGGCCAAATGTACAGCTACAATTTGACGTTCAAAGTTTCGAAATTATGATTGATATGTTAACCAGCGTCCAGAAAATAAGCTTGAGTCGTCGTAGAGCGTTCCCAATTGCAGTCTTCGAAGTGTCTGCTCACAAGATGATTTTATTTGTATGGTTGAGTCCATAGTTTGGAGCTCTGAAAACTGCTCAGGCTACAGGTCAGAAGCTGAAATCTATATTTTTTGTCATACATCATGACAAAGTCAATTAGAGGCTGTATCACTTCATTGTAAGGTACGAAACAGTGATAGAAATTAAATGCGCAAAAGACTCTTCACAACATTTTGACTCAAGTCGTTTCTCAACAGCTGTTAACTGCTGCAACCTTCACTTACAATGACTTGATATCGTGTCACTTAGGACGGTGTTAGTGACAATCCAAAACAGAATCACGTGTTACAAATTTTGGTGGATTGATGGCAACCCAAATTCCAAACAAGAAGTGACGGTGCATGTTTACCTTTCAGGGAGCTGGCGAAAAGAACATCACCGATATGGACAGATCCAAAATCTAATCCTCTTGAAACTCCGTTCATAAATCTCCGGAGTGTTTGAGCATTGTCTCTCAGTGTGAACTCTCATAAGACGAAACGTATTATGATGACCATGTTTTCAATATCCTCTAGAGCCATCGGAGTTGATGATATGTCTTATAATTCCAGCTTTCAGAAAGCAATTTCTTCATGCAGTATCAGACGGGATTGTGTATCATGGAGAAGCCAAGGGGATGCTGGATTGTCTTATGATGTCAAGTCGTATCATTTAGCTTGACTCCATTTTAGCTATCTTCAACTTATTGGAGTGTAACCTGCAATATAACCTCGTAGTATTTATATAGCGGTTTGTGCTGTGTGATACTAGGTCAATTAGTAACATGTATCAGGAATAGGTCTCACCTGCACCTGAACTATTGGTAGGAAATAAAGTAGTCGAGCGTGTAGACCGCTTCACTTATCTCCGGATTCTCATCAATTCTTTTGGCCTGTTGACTGACGAAATATCATCAAGGATAAGAAAGGCACGATCGGCTTTTGCCAACCTTCGTCACCTATGGAGTCAGAGAGATATCTGTCTGCTAACAAAAGGACGAGTGTACTGCACAGCAGTACACGGGTTTGAAACATGGCCAATAAAAGTAGAGGATATTCTTGGGTTACTGAGTTTTGATCATAGGAGTCTTCGAAGCATTGCCCGTATATACTGAGACAACCGAGTAAGCCATTCTATAGTTAAGAAACGAGTACCAGTTAATAATAACAAATCAGTTGGTGAAGTGGTAAATCTTCATCAGTTGAGGTGGTTGAGAAGTGTGCTACAAATCTGCAACTACTGACTGTCTCGACGAGCAATGTTTTGTTGTGTAGGAGTAGGTTGGTAGAAAGCTAGGTGCAGCCAAACCAAAACGTGACAGAAATCCATGAAGTCATTGACAAGTGGACTGAGTCTTGTTGGTAGATGTAGGATACCTGGTTGATGTCCGCTAGACGAAAGTCATCGATGGTTAGAGAACTTGAATGACATGGCTCAGAATCGTTTGCAATCGCTCAGATGCATTCATTCTTCGAATTCTCTCAAAGCCTCGTTGCCTCGTTATTAAAAATTTGGCTGTACCAAATTGTTCCAGTCAGTAACATGATAT
Organism: Schistosoma turkestanicum; assembly: GCA_944470395.2. Taxonomy (NCBI): domain Eukaryota; kingdom Metazoa; phylum Platyhelminthes; class Trematoda; order Strigeidida; family Schistosomatidae; genus Schistosoma; species Schistosoma turkestanicum. The sequence continues at coordinate 37,827,874 of OX103971.1, read as the reverse complement.
AAATGTACCTTCAGAAAACGACTCTTATTTCTAATCTAACTGCTCTAACTTAAACAAAAAGTGTGGTACCAGTTGATCTAGCCTGTAAACCGGCATGCCTCTAGTAACACGCTGTTATTTTAGAATAAATACATTATTATTATCTTCTGAATTCCTCATCAGCTTAAACTTCTCTTTCTGTATTTATCGCACTGAATTATACTTCTTGAATCATACCTTCGAACCATAATCTCCTCCACTGCCATCAATACTTCTACTACCTCTACTACTAGGGGATTCGTTTGACAATGGCATCTCTGTGCTAATACGGTTTGACAACATGATCTGATGTGTAAATTTGCACGGTCTGGTATATTTTTTGCTTTGTTGCTGTATTCCTGGTGATTCTAGCATATTAGCGCAACTGGTCTAGGTGAGTAAGAATAAGATAGGTCATTCTGTCTTCTTCGGGACAGTGATCGAGGTTTTTCACAGAATTTAAGAGGCTGCCAATGGAGTGCTTTCATTTCTCTCGTACATATCCCTTCAGGTGTTTATGACGTGTCTAAACTATGACAACTGAGACAAACTTCCATCATCTTATATCACATGTCTGCTAAACCATCAACTGTGACTGATCCATCTCAGACACTCAGAACCTTTTGTGCGCCATTTGACGACCATTTTAAGCACATTAACCGTAACACCTCTTCTTCCAATTTATATGAACCTACTAATTATTCGATATATCTCGGAAGTAGTGGTGGTTTTCTGTCGCACAAATCACACAAGTTCTATCTGTATAAACCAAATAAGGAGATTGTTTACTCCCTATAAAAGAAGTCTGAACTCAGATTTGCCATTCACTCGGATCAACGTTAGTTCAAGTATTGCGATGTAATTGGTGGAAGCTTTCTCAATCCTATAATTAACGTCTTCATTATCGCTAAATGTGTATGTTTTATAGGAATAACAAAAATAATAGTCAAAACGATCAGAAGAATCATAACGAAATGTGAGCTATATTGCAATAGGAACGGTATATGAAATAAGGACGGTGATTCACCAAATAATTAAAGTGGACCAAAACTTTATCTTAATTAAAACGTTGATAAGGTCATCACAAAAAATATATAAAGACAATGAATGATACACATATATAAAAGACACATACAAAAATATAAGGGAAGTAACTTTAACCATCAGAAGGTTGCATGTTTAATTTCGGCCCTGCATGTCTTCTCTTCATCGCTATTTAGAGTATATGGAAATTTTGGTGGATCTACATTGGAACAACACACTACTATGCTGCAGTGCCGATCTTTGTTGTAGTTGTAATATCCTAGTGCATTACCAACATAAAACTTGGTGTGACTGACTATTCCTAATTGCCGTACCAGAAACAGCAGTGGAGGTAAACAGATGCACAAAATTTATAGATCTCTAAGTCTTTGACATTGATGATGATAAGGGTCATCTGGGTCCGCTCTACTACACGTCCTCTTGCGCCAACTACCCAGCTAAGATCACTCACTTCTCAACATTCCAACTATCGAATATACCATCCATCTCCTTTATTCCTAACTTATGGTTTGATTGAGGCCTTGGTGTTATTAGTAAGAAGAGTGTTACGGATAAAGACTTATCTAACCCTTAGTATCCGTGACACTGAAATAGTTGGAAAACGTCATGAAACTGTTTTATTTAACAATTAAAACAAGTTTAATTCACTGATATAGAGAATACAAGCTCTTCAAACAAATGCTTCAACAAGCACTCTGCAACCATATGAACAGTTTGATGCATCACGTTTCCCTAATAGGTATTTAAAAAGTTGCCATTTACATTTGCACTATAGTTTCCTCACCCTATCAGTGTGAAGTCGAAAATAATACTGTCAATTTTATTGTTTTGTTTATTTAATTAACTGGTCTAAGGCGCTTGTCGTGATTTGGTGTGCTACTGATGTCTATTCAAAATCTCCAGACCTATGGTAGGTTACACGAGGCAGCGATCACTTCCTGTGTTTAGACCCATTTGCAGAAGAAGGTGAGTCAAATGCGGAAGGTAGGACTGTCCATATTCGGATACAACAACGAAATGGCCGCAAAACGCTCACTACAGTCCAAGGGATCCCTGAAAAGTTTGACAAGCGAAAAATCTTGAAGTACTGCAAGAAACATTTTGCATGTAACGGTACAGTAGTTGAACATGAAGAGTATGGAGAGGTTTTACAGTTCCAAGGTGATCAAAGAGATAATCTCAAATCCTTTTTGTGTGAGATGAACATAGTCGCACCTGAGGAAGTCAAACTGCACGGTTTTTAAGTGCATGTTGACATCCCATTTGTGATCATTCCAGAGGTTACTACTTTACAGATACCATCTCTTGCATGAAAGTATCACATGTATATTTTCCTGCATTCGCATTTTCAGCTATCATATATCAAGTTCTGAAACCCTATTAACTTTGAGTAACTTCTGCCATCTCTGGATAATATAAAAAACAAATTGTTACAACTCTATTCTAATAGATCTACTTAACTAACACATGTTTCTGTTTTAGACTCGTAGCGTTTATATGTATACCCCCTCCCTCGAAAATTAATATATCACTTCAACTTACCAACATTTATACTCAGGATAATAATCAACTTTCGGTCTCAATTGTCAGTCTATATGCTAGTTGAAAGTGTTCACTCAGTTCCTAACTCATATTGGTACTTTCAACGATCACAAATAAGTTTGTTATTCGTAGTGTTCGGACCTCATATCTGCAAGATGTTCGCTCGCCAACCAAGGAAAATATACGTTGAATAACAATTCACCCTGTTCATCTATAAAGCTAAAGGAAATATGTAGGTCTCAGTCGTCTGGTCATGTCTATGAAGCATTACTCGTTTATTGTGGAATAACCGATTAAGCAATAGTGAGGTCAAACTAAGTACTAGAATTAAATGGCAAGCTAGTTATAAAGTTGTGAACCTTCGACGACTGGAGCATGCATTATACATATCTATTTACTTACCTCGATACATTGTTTGCTTGGATAGAAGTAAGTTAATATGATGCTAGAAATGACCAGACACTTCATCAGTTCATAAAATTACCGACTGTTGGCCTGGATTATGTTGGTTGGAAAAGACCAACTGGTTGGTGTTTACGCGATCAGCAATCAATTTGACTGAGAATGGACCGAAATGACTTAGGTGCCCCTCACTTAGCGTCTTAATATCTACTGCTCCTTCAATATATTCTCATTGCATCTCAATCCACATCCAATGTTTGATTTTTCTCATGATCATCATTACAACAATTATTTCAAATCATTTGTTATCTCTGAGACAATTCATCTTTCAGTTTAGCTCTATGAACTACGGTAATTAGTTTTAATGGAACAATATGCAGTGTATATACTGAAATATTAAAGTTAGTCCTAAACTATAACTGTCCAGTTTCGTAACACGACCGCCCAGGTTTTTAACGTTCGCTGTTATTGTTTTCAGCCACCTTGGTCCCCAATTTCGTTCGATAGGTCTCACCGCTTGGTTTGAGGCTTACTTAAACCCAGATAAAACCCAACGTTCCACAGTAAACTCATAAATGTTATGTGGATAATCATGATTGGAATCCTGATTTCCACGTAAATTCTTTCATTCTAATGTTTATATGAACTGTTTCCTGTTTTTACTGGTCATCTCAGTGTAGTCTCCAAAAAAGCATGTTTTGGTCATCATCAACAGCAATGTATAACTTTGCACGTAAGTTTCATCGGTTCAAACTGCCATACCCTATTAGCAAAAAGATGCAATTGCCAATTCAAATCCTATAGTAGTAGAGATAGTAGAATTAGCGGTAATAAGGAAGATTAGGGTTCGAAGAGCTTATTCGAGAAGTATAATTCAGTGAGGTAAATTTTGAAGGTGATGAGGAATTCAGGTTAGGACTTGGGAGAACGTAAAGTACGTATGAAATGGTTTTGAACTATATCACTCAGGGTCTCTAATCATCGATTATTATCATCTCGCGGACCCCAGCCAGGTAGTCGACACCTACCAACATGACTCAGTCCACTTGTCAGTGACTTCATGGATTTGTGCCATGTTTTGGTTTGGCCACTCCTAGCTTTCGTCCAAATTATTCCTATATCGCGAAACATTTCTCGACGAGGCAGTCGGTGGTTAGGCATACGCAACACATGTCCCAACCACCTCAACTGATGAAGTTTCACTACATCTATTGACCTGCCATCCTTATCTAGGACCCATTTTCTAACAACAGCATTACTTACTCGGTTGTCCCACGATACTTGAGCAATGCTTCGAGGACATTTATGATCAAAAACCAGTAACCTAAGAATAATTACTATGATTGACCATGTTTCACAGGCATAGTTTAGGACGGAGCGAACTACTGCGCAGTACACTCGTCCTCTAGTTAGCAAACGGATATGTCGACTTAAACATGGATGAACCATGCTGTTGCTATGGTGGGTGCTGCTCCTCCTGTGGCATATTACTGTTGTCCAGTTACTCTTAGATTCGGACACGTGCTCACTAGTGTATCTAACTAAAACTAAGGCGTGCAACAAACCATAAACTTATTAATTCCCAAAACGTGTTATGTTAGGACATACCGATTTACCAGACGCCGACTGCTACGCAGTTATAGCTTTGGATGATCACCTTAATTGATAGGGCTCAAAATTGACTCCAGTAACGTGAATGCATTCAGTAGTCTTTTGAAATGTACGTCATACATTTGGTTTATCAATAACACTCCTTTGTTTTATCTTCTTTGCGTTTCATATTTATAGACTTCTCTTGCTAATAATGGTGTAAAGTATGGAGACTTAGACCAAAGTGTAATTCTTCCCGTCATATGTTGTTTGTCGCTGACAACTTAACCGAATACATTATGTTTGGAAAAAGACTATATAGTATAGCTTAATCATAACACTCATCCAAAGGTGGTTCGACATAACTTACCTCCTCTATATCGCGACAGTAGCTGCTACCTTGATGTGGTGGTCAGTCTTGCCTATCGTGATGACCTAACCTATCTATATTGGCTGGAACACATGTTCTTGTAGGTTCTACCATGCCAGGCAGGTCGATTGAAGAACGACGAAACTATAAACTACTCAAGGCCTGAGGGTGAAGTCGTACTGCTGACTGTAGATGGGTGTGACAACAGTAAGGTGTTTCCCTCGGACAACCAGCATCTTCAGCAATGCTGCCTCCTCACGAGGAAGTAAGCGTTAGAAAACGTCTACCCTACAAATAGGGCAGCAGCCTTCTGTAGCTAGGACACTAGAGTTTCGTGCCACAGCATTCGGTAGAGGACTGTCACTCATTCTGGGGCGCATGTTTACATTCAGATCATGCTCTAGTGCGAGCGCGTATTTGTCTGAGGCTTACTGGACGTAGGAAAGACACCGTAAAGAAACCTGTTAGGGTTCTACTGAATAAAAATCAAGCTAAGAACGTATTTCAGGAACAACTAGAAAAACAGTTAGGCGACCTTGTAGGTGATTCCCATCCGGAGGTATCTTGTAATGATATCAAAAAGGCTGTGGAAACAGCAGTGATATCTGCTAGCAAGGTAAACCATAAGGCTCGAATGAAGCCGTGGTTCGCAGTAGCATCCAGCGAACTTATAGACACTTGTAAAGTCATCCGGTCTACCTCCGAACATAACGAAATCAGCTTAAGTGCAGGCTGATAAAAAGCATACGCAATAATCGCGATCAGTGGTGGGTGGCGAAAGCAAAAGCGATGGAAAAGGCAGAGGCGATAGGCAACAGTAGACAACTTTTCCGACTTATCAAGGAAACTGGTATTAGAAATCCTACTGTAAGTGAGACTATCTCGGAAATGGATGGCCTTATCATTCATTCTCAATCCAGGAGATTGGACCGATGGACAGAACACTTTAGGGACCAGTTCAACTGGTCTTCAGCCACACTACCGTTGCCCACAATCCCCAGTCATCCTGAATGGCAAATCGATTTAACTCCTCCGAGTCTACATGAAGTTGAGAAAGCTATAGGAAATCTGAAGAGTGACAGAGCAGCGGGTACTTATAGGCTTACCCCTGAGCGCTCCGAATCTGTATGAAGTTGAAGAGGTTATAGTAAGGGAGAGCAGCAGGATCTGAGAGATTTACCCCGGAGATTTTTAAGTATAGTGGTCCAGTTTTAGCAGTTAGATTGACTGAAATCTTAGGTAGAATATGGGAAGTGAGAGTAATACCATCCAACTGGTCTCAATCACTGATTGATCCAATTTATGAGAAAGGACAAAAGTCTTGTGAAAATCACAGAGGAATCAGTCTAACTAATATAGTGTCGAGAATATTGGCCTCAATAATAATCCGATGCCTAACGAAAGCTCGTCAAGAGCAGACGCAAGACAACCAGGCTGGTTTTCGACCTGGACGTGGATGTATAGACCACATCTTCACACTACGTCAGGTCCTAGAACAAAGACACATTCAGACGCCCTACAATAGTAGTATTTCTCGACCTTAAAGCGACATTCGACTCTGTTGATCGTGAGGTTCTGTGGCAGTGTCTGTCATTGAAAGAAGAACCAGAGAAGTCCATCAATCTTATACAAGCACTTTATTCGAAGAATATTGGCCGAGTTAGAGCCTTTGGCGAACTGTCTACTATCTACAGTCAACCTGAATGGCAAATTTATATCAATATTTCAACTCAATGTGATTGCAAAGTCTATTGACAATCTCATGTGAGGAGGAAATGCAGAACCTGACAAGTTTATAATTTCTAATGAATTTTTTGGAAAAACGTATTTCGTAAACAATATTTCTGCTACAATGCCGTACTCATATTCGATCCGTAGACAACTACGAAAGTTTTGGAGACTAGAATATGTAATGTTCTAGATCCTCTTGCAATAAATAATGCTCTAGCAAGTTCAGCTTTCTACGTATCAAATTGCACTGATTATGAATTACATCTTTGTATTTAGAAAAATAACTAAATATACTTGTTATTTCGTTGAATACGATGTTTGTATATGGTGAAGCCATATCTCAACAAACAATTATTTCATAAAAGTTATCTAACTGATCCAAATAATAACCCCCATATATTTTAAACGAAAGATAATTTATTCGCTTCTGACAAATATCAGTTTGGTCTCTTATGAGCAACAACAAAATACCTCCATAAAATTATGTTTTAGAGAAGTAACAAACTTATCCCATTTGGATTCGTCGTCAGTAAATCAAAATCATAAGCTCCTTGACTTAAGTTAGTAGTACGTTTGAGTATCATTAAAATTGTTTTGATCCAATAAAGTGTTTTTCAACAAAGCTTTCTCATGTCAAACAATTGATAGAAATTACCATCAGGGATTTCTACACATTAATGGTACGTGTAGTATGTAGTCAGTAGTAGCACTACAATTCAGGCTCGAATCGACTGCACAACTGGAACATATTTGTTCCAGTCTAGTCGGACTGCTTTTCAACTGGAAACTTTCAAGTTTGACGTGAAGATGATGAGTAGGTACCTCAGTATTGGAATACGATTGAGTGATCAACGAAGTAAACAGTTATTCAAACGCTTTAATGCTGGATTCGTGACGGAATAAGAACCTACCCATCAAGTATCAGTTTATAGAAATCAAAACTCCCGTCATTTTTATTTTCTGGTATAGCTATCAGAAACAGAATGACTTTCACACTAAATTCGTGTGCAGAATATAAGAAGAGAGCAGTAGCCGACAATGTCTATATCTGCGTGAAGGAATGCTTCTCTAGAAAAAATAATAAATTAGGCAATCAACTGGTTCGAATATCAGTCCTTCGCTCAACTAATGGATGGATTCTTGGCAGTAAATGAGCATGCTATGCATGTGAGATGAGCCAATGCAAAGTTTTCTATTTGACTCGAGATGAAATTTCTCCAACAAACCGCACAAGCGAAGTGACCACATGAACTAAGACGCAATGGATCTTCGATAGGCATCAAGCAAACTGGGCATTCGGTTTCATTATCGGGAAACGAAGTAAGCTCACTACATTTTTTTATATTAGAATGAGAATCTACAAGATAGTAAATACATTAGAAAACACTAAATATCCTCTATCGAGTGCTTATAGAAATCGCACGTCAAAACAGGAAAATCACATGCAAATAAACTACTTCGAACATGTGATTTGATAAGTATACAGAGATAAGTACATTTATGAAGCAACCTGATGAGTGAACTTTACACAACAATACGCATATAAGTAGTTACTAGGATGAATTTTACGATAGCATTCAACTGATAAGTCACTAAAGTAGTGAAGTTCTGCAACTAAATTTACAGGGAATGCAACCCATCCGACAATTACAGTCCTGACACTTGATAACTATTAACAGTAATTGAGTTAATACGTCCTTCTTATGTTTTTTTGACTCAGCCGGGGGCCCCTCTAGGGTCACTGCCGGTCCCAAGCCCGGATAAAGGAGGAGGGTTAGGCATAGGGATTGGCGATTCCATCCCACAAAATAACTAACTCGCTAAAAAAACGCTAACCAGAACAAATAATTCAAACCATTTTAACTCTGCCCTGGGAGTTGGAAGAAGAATTATGACGTCGCGTGATGAAAGCAGAGTTCTCTCGGAAATTACGAGGCTGACGCCTCTTCTGACCACCAGAGCAACCATTCTTTTAGGTACACGGAACGTTCGAACATTTTGAGAGACCAGAAGACTATTCCAATTTGCTACAGAGATGAAAAGATACAACCTGGAGGTGCTTGAAATCAGTGAAACGCATTGGACACAGGTAGGACAACTGAGACTAGCTTCAGGGGAACTGCTGTTATACTCTGGTCATGAAGAGGAAAATGCTTCACATACACAAGGAGTTGCACTGATGCTGTCCAAATAAGCACAAAAGGCATAGAGCATGGGAATCGCACAAGCCCAGTACCAGCAAATCAACCCTCAAAGCTATTAAAGATGGTTTTACGATGAGCGTCATCCAATGATATGTACCTACCAACGACTACAACGAATACGGTAAAAGTCACTTCTACGATGGACTGCAGTCAGTCGTCGAGAGATACTCATCAGAGGATTCGACCATTCTGATGGGAGACCTAAATGCTAAGGTTGGAATGGACAATACCGGATATGAATGCATCATGGGACGACATGGACTGGGAGAAATGAACGAAAACTGTAAGAGGTTTTCAAACCTATGTGCCTTCAACAAACCTGTCATATGCAACATCATATTTAAACGTAAACACATACACAAAGCAACATTGATTTCACCGGATCACACTACTCAGAACCAAATCGACCATATCCATATCAATAAAAAATTCATAAGTGCCATGGAGGATGTGAGAACCAAGAGAGGAGCTGATATAGCCTCAAATCACCACTTGCTGGTCGCCAAAGCGAGACTGAAACTCAAGAAGCACTGGACAACTGGGTGGACAACATCACAAAAGTTTAATACGGCGTTTCTTCGGGATACTAACAAACTACTCAATAAATTCAAGATAGCCCTCAGCAATAGGTTCCAGACCTTTCACGATCTACTCAACGAAAAGCAAAGCACCATGGATAACAATTTTAAAGGGATCAAAGAGTCAATCACTCTAACATGTCACGAGGTTCTGGGCCACAGAAGTACAATCACAAGGAATGGATCTCTGTTGGTACTCTTGGAAAAATTGAAGGAAGGAAGAACAAGAAGGCAGCAATCAACATCATCTGAACGAGAGCAGAGGGAGTCAAGGCACAAGCTGAATACACAAAAGCAAACAAGCAATTCAAGAGGAGCATCAAAGCCGACAAACCTAAATATGTGGATGATCGAGCAGTGACGGCGGAAAAGGCTGCAAGAGAGGGAAACATGAGACAATTGTACGATACAACAAAGAAGCTCGCTAGAAACCATCGTAAACCAGAACGACCAGTGAAGAGAAAGGAAGGCAAAGAAATCAGCAACACTGAAGAACTGCGAAATAGGTGGGTTGAGCACTTTAAGGGACTCTTGAATCCACCAGCTCCACTGAACCCACCCGACATCAAAGCAGCATCTATGGACCTCTCAATCGATGTTGGCGCACCAACAATTGAAGAGATCAGCATGGCCATCAGACAAATCAAGAGTGGCAAAGTAGCAGGACCAGACAACATTCCAGCAGAGGCAATGAAAGCAGCTGCAAAGATATTTCATATTCTCTTCAACAAGATTTGGGATGAAGAACAATTATCATCTGACTGGAAAGAAAGATACCTCATCAAAATAACAAAGAAAGGCGAACTAATCAAGTGTGAGAACTACACAGGCATCACTCTTCTCCCGATATCAGGCAAAGTCTTCCACAGCGTATTATTTAACAGAATGAAAGACTTTGTAGACTCCCAACTTAAAAACCAGCAGGATGGATTTCGTAAAGACCAATCCTGTACCGACCAAATCGCAACATCACGCATCGTTATTGGACAATCAGTAGAATGGAACTCACCACTTTATATCAACTTCATTGACAACGAGAAAGCATTTGATAGCGTGGACAGGAAAACACAATGGAGGCTTCTTTGACATTATGGTGTACCTAACACGATGGTCGACATCATACGGAAGTCGAGGTGAAGACTGGTGTCAAACAAGGTTGCTTCCTCTCACCCTTTCTCTTTCTCCAGGTGATCGACTGGAGTATGAAGACGTCAACATTTGGAGGGAAGCACGGTATCTAATCGACAGCCAGGATGCGGCTGGACTTCGCAGATGACCTGGCTCTTCTATCGCACACGCAACAACAAATGCAAGAGAAGACGACCAGTGTAGCAGCAGCAGGTCTCAGCTCACACAAATGGAAAAGCAAGATTCTCCGATACAAAACAACATGCACCAACCAAATCATTCTTGATGGAGATGCCTTGGAGGACCTTAAATCCTTTACATAACTGAGCAGCATCATTGACAAGCAAAGTGGATCCGAAGCGGATGCGCGGATCGGCAAAACAAGGGCTTCATTTCTACAATGGAACAATATCTGGAATTCAAAAAAACTGCCAATCAACACCGAAATCAGAATTTTCAATACAAATGCCAAGAGAGTTCTGATGTATGGAGCGGAAACTTGGAGAACTACGAAAACCATCATCCAGAAGATAAAGGTATTCATTGACAGTTGTCTACGCAAAATATTTCGGATTCGTTAACGACACCATCAGCAACAACGTACTGTGGAGGAGGAAATCAGGGAGAAGCTGTGGAAGTGGATAGGACACACACTGCGAAAAGCACCCAACTGCGTCACAAGACAAGCCCTCACTTGGAACCTCCAAGGTGAAAGGAAAAGAGGAAGGCCAAGGAACACATTACGCCAAGAAATAGAGAAAGATATGAGAAGACTGAATAAGAATTAGACGGAACTGGAATGGAAAGCCCAGAACAGAGTATGTTGGAGAACAACGGTCGGCGGCCTATGCTGCATTAGGGGTGACAGCGTAAGTAAGTAAGTAATGATTTATTGCACATTGTTTGTAGGAGAAGCATGCGGTTTCATCGTTTGCCATAAAATCAACTTAAGAGCATTCACATTCTATTCTTGTCGAAATCTGTAGCCTATGTTGTAATAGACTTAGCTTACATCGCGTGCTCCGAACAAATCAAAACATAGAATGCCTGTAGCATCTGTCACCATGTGTTTAAACATTCAAAACTTCCTTGCTTGTTTAACCGCTCCTACAATTTTGACATAATAGGTAGTTTTTAAAGTTTTAGTGTATACAACGTTGAACTAGTACATAGATTATACATGCTTCATAACGTGGATGATCAGATGTAATACTATATTTTCTGCATATTCATATTAAAATTTATTGTCCACCTGACCTTCCTAATCTATGTAACTTATAAATTTCTATATAAAGGTTGTGCTAACATTTTACTGGAAACCTTTGTGGAATAAGATAATTGTAATTTATTATCTTCTACATCAGGATAAATCTTCTTCCTTCTAAAACTCGTAGCTCATATTATTGGCAGCATCCACTGAATAATGTCACTAGCATTATATTAAACAATTAGGGCTTCTTTAAACTGTCTCACAGATTAGTCTAATTATATATGAATTATACTTAATGTACTAAATTTGTTTCACTAAATTTTAGTTAGTTTGAGCAACTTTCTTTATGGTTCCGTCATTTCATCACATGATTTGTTTATTTCCTTCTAGTTTTCTGGATAGTCATTTTTTTATAAAAAAAATTATTGAAATTAACAATCGCTCTTCCTTCACTAGGTCATAGATTTTTTTTTAATTATATGCCACTAAATAAATAACTTTTAGGTACTTAAATCGTCATTCCTACGTTTATCAGTAAGAAACTCAAGCACAATAATCATGCACAAATATTAATAATAATACACACTACTTCTATACTATGACGCATAAAGTTTCTATTAAGCTCAGTTAGTTTTTTCGGAATTCAACCACCAGGATGAAACCAACCTTACTGGTCATACAGTTAACATAAAATAAATAAGTTGAATTCCATGGAGCAAAATATTTGAAATTCTGATACCTATAGCATTTCCGCTGAGAATTGGTCAGCTAACAAATTAAATTAGTGATATTCTAGACTTAGAGAAACAACTATTATTTCTTACCAGTAAACATGGTTTTAATGTATTGATAAATATCAATCAGAATAATATTGGTCAATAAGTGAAACGAAGTTAAAAAATTGGTTTCCCATTCATATAATGAATAATTGTAGGATAAGATCATTAACACTAATATGCATCAAGCGGTAAGAAACACACTTAATACCACTGTTGGTCATAGTTCATCTACTTTAATAAGATATAGGATATTTGTCTCTCAGAATGAGAACGTTAAGTATATTGTAGTCTCTTAACTGGATAGTTTGTTTATGAGGCATACATTGTTCTTTTAAACATCATCATCACGTGCTTTTAAGAGAAATGAGCCATAAGCTGGAAATGTTCTCCAAAAGAACAATAAAAACTTCATAGATAAACTATCCAGCTCAAAGACTACAACCTATCTATTTCAAGACACTTAAGTGATTTCCAAACTATTTTACTTGTTCCCAATTTCTTTAGGTAATCTTATATTAAATTAGTTTTCATTATAGGATTGTGAAGATTGTTGAGTGTCACTGAAATTATAAATCGATCAACGTTAGATCACCATTAAAAACTTAAAAGCACTGGACGGCCGTCCTAGCATGTGACTCATAAACGTTGTGCATCCATTGTCCCCGCATGTAGGCATCAAACTCAGCGCACAAAAATGCCCAACTTCAAGAAGTAGTTACCCACAGAACACAATGGATAAGTTCGAGCAATATCGCGGATTAATTGAAGTTAGACACTAACTCTGCTGGATGCCGACTCAATGGTCAAGAAGTTAAGCATCCTCTCACGAGACCTAAGGTCCTGGTTTCGATCCCCGTATGTATGGGCTGTTGATGTGCACTTCTGATGATTCCCATTCTAGGATGAAAAGGCCTTCCAGTGCGACTAAGTTTCTAGTGGTATTATTATGTTGATTGATTCATGATTTCAACTAAATTAGTTTATTCGTATATCTATGATTTGATGATTATTATCAAAAAAAGAAACGTATAAGGAAAAAGACCTGTTACATCATCGACATGAAAACCGATCTGGTCAAATAAATATACTGGCATATTATCTGATCAATCTAACATGAGCTTATCCTGCACCTGAGTCACTTCTGTGCTTTAGATTATAAAAAATAGAAAAAAAAACTCACATGACTTACTAAAGATTAGGTATTTTTCCTGTACAGTCAACCAAACTAGAGGTTACACAACTAATTTGTGATCATACAACCTTTTTAAAGAACAAGTTTTCAGTTTGTAACTGAAGCCGATCATATAGGAGACGTCCAATTTGTCTTCACTTAACAAGTTTAATTATTTTAAGATTGGGTATTGTGTTGTATGATCGATTGGAATGTGTATGATTTACAAACATTATAAACACTTTTTTTATTATAGACTGACCAATTAAATAACCACTGAAATTCATAAAGCATTAATCTTTAACTCTTCAAGTACCTTGCATGTCAAAGTCTTATTGTAGGCATAATACAACTCAGGATCGTAGCAATGTCAGTCAACATCATAAATCTTGAAACTTGATGTATATCAAATTCTGTTTCAAATTCTTAACGATTTATTTGATTATGAAGTGTTATTTATATCCTATAAAGTTGTTATGTGACATTATTGAAAATAAAATGATAAGTCATATATTTACTAATGATAATTAGTTAACATCTTGTTTATCCTATATTTTAGATGCATGTCATTACGATTTACTAAAAGTGTAACAATTATCAGTTATTTAAACGGATATTTACACTTTCAATAATTATGATTTTCAAACGACAACACAGAAAACTTTGTATATAAATTCGAAATCGTACACTATTTTAAAATAATTAACGTTTGTCGGCTAGGTACACAAACATTCGACTATCCTTTTTGAAAGTAAAAGTTAATTTTCAAACTGTGAAAGTAACAGTGTGATGGACACTACTCATAAGGTTACTTGTGAGTAGTCCGGAATACTTTGGAGACACGAAGACGAGTTAGGGATGACATACTGTGACCAGTTTGAATCGAAGAACATGTAACAGATAAGAATAGATGCTCGAAGACTACGTGTCTGTATTTCATATGCATATATATATATATATATATATATATATATATATATATATATATATATATATATATATATATATATATATATATATATATATATAATTTCTTTAGCTGGTCTCTACATGCTCGGTTAACTTGAGGAAATTTTCGCTGCTGTTCTCGAAAAAGAACCATCAATAAAATAGACTAAAGAAATTTCGATTTACTTGGGCTCAATTACTGTAAAACAATGGTCAATTTATCAAGAAGAAGTATCTTTCTGTTTAGTGCGTATTTCATGCTGCTTTCTAAGAAAAATCGTCCCATTTAATCAAAATTCCGCTTTTGTTCACCATTTACAAAAATCATGATTATACAACCCCCTCATCATCTGTTATAACTTAGTTGCAAGTTCTATCTCAGTGGTGATTTCCAAGGATGTGTTTTGAACTACTAGATGTCCGAAAACAAATGATTTGGAATTTAGCTGATATCAATAAGATTCCAAGAACTACAGTTTCTAACATGTATTTTTAAGCAGTGATCGGAGCGTAGATCAATCTTTGTCTAAAGTTTTGCCCTCTTTTCACTATCGAACTATATCAGTCTTGCTTAGTTGTAACTAGTAGCACTTTCTCCTCAGTCATAAATAACAAGTAGTCATACCAGCATTTTGTCAGTTATAACTCTCATGTTAATGAAATAATTTTCAAATGTAACAATAAAATCATGATAATCATTCAGATTTGAATAAATAAAAGCAAATCCACGACCTTTTTGTTAATTATGCGGTAATTTTTGTTATTTTTCTTTTGTGGTCTGTGTATGATCAAGTTTGCTGATTGTGTAACAAATTTGAAAATAAGCCTCTTTTGTTTTGTTCATTTTTTTTCACTTACAAATACTTTCAGTGACTGATGGAGCTCATCAGCATGTGAACCTACCTTAACCTAATGACACTGATTATTATCTTCCATAGCAAACTCTAGTTACTATTATTAATATTAAAAAGGCATGAACACTCATCTAAAATAAAATTTCACTTATAATATTGGTTTCTTATTGGCTAGAGATTTTAGGGAAGAGAATTATGATCAATGAAAGGGTATGAAAATAGAAGAGAACTTGTGAAACCATATTTATACATTTAAAAGAATCCACTCGTATCTATTCTGATTGGATAAATCTAATCGGACACGGGGTTGATTAACACTGAGAATGCGTACATATATGTATATATATATATTAGTCGTTCACTTTTTCCACACAATGCATACAAATAACTGTAAGACAAAAATGTTGACTCCTTGCCAAACATCAACACATAATGTACATGATAAATGTAAGACAAAAATTTTGACTCCTTGCCAAACATCAACACATAATGTACATGATAAATGTAAGACAAAAAAACTTGGTCGACCATGTGGAATACCTCTGGAATATCGAGATCAAACAAGACGAGTAGGTGATATTTTTTATTGATACTTTTAGTGACCTATTTATTTGATGAAAAAAATTTATAATTAATTTAAATTAAATGTCAGTCTGTTTTTTCAATAAGAAATCATCATATAACTTGCGTCAATCTGTAAGATAACATGATTACAATATGAAACTGAATATCAAATTCATTATTAGTTAAATTACAAGATATAGTAATCAATGTAACATGAATGATTATAGGAACTTTGAATTATATAACTCTTTACAGGAATTGAACACATGATATTATTAAGTTTGTAGTAATTTTTAAATAGGTTCAACATGTGTCCCCTCTTAATGAATTGATCAATGTGAGAAGTGAATTATGATTACAAACTAAACATCAAATGAAGAAATTCAACGAAAATTGGATAACGTTAGAAAATTTTACACATATTTATTGTAGAATAAATTGAAAACTCATAATTCTTTATGTTATGTTACACCAATTAATGTAACTTGTTCTAACAAAAGATTTTTTCTTAGGTTGTCAATTTTTTTTGCTAATAAAATTCAATAAGACTAGTGAAATGTGTATATATTTTTTATGGAAAAGTTCAGTATTTACTCATTCATTTAGTGTAATAAATGAAATGAATAATTTTAATTCAATTAATTTTTTATTAAACAATTTCAATGGGATTTTGTAATTCATAGTCTAAGCATATAAGTAGTCCGTCTCTTCTAACCATTCGGTTAGTTTTAATATTTAAGTTTATACTGTTATTATTAGTATTATTAATCAAAATAATTTTATTCTATCATCATTAAACTAGGTGACCAAGGTAAGCGAAGCAATTGAATATATTTCATCTGGATAGGAAGCTCCAGTTTCTTTTAAGAAATGAATGAATTCACAATAATTTTGATTATATGATAAGATGATTTGATGACTGTTCATATGCATTTTTGTTTGGAATTTTCTGCGCCTAAACTTATCTTATTCAAACATACCTTGTTATAATAACTATTACTGTTATTATTATTATATTATGTTTTCTTAGGTTGATCAATTGTACTATGAACCACTCAAACATGATTGATCATTTCAAATTAAATTTACTAGTATCATGATGAAGAGTTACATTTAAAGAAAAAAATAAATAATTAACCTAAAATGTAAATAGTATTTAAAAAGTAGAAAAATTTCAGTGTACAATTTACTTATTAGGTTCCATAGTTATACACCGAATAATTATTGTGTTATTTTGTAAAAATCAAAAAAAAGTATACATTCATAAATGTTATATGTTAAAAGTGTTTGAATTTTCTTAGTTGTTAAATAGCAGATGATATTAAATGCGAAAATACCATTAATAAAATGGGTGAATAAATTTTTTTCCAAAATATAACTATGCATTATAGTATTATGAAGATGGTAATCTTACCTTGAAATCATGAACGAATCATTGTTAGACCACCTGGAAGCACTGGATGGCCATTTCTTACTGGTATGGGACTCTTCAGTAGTACGCATCCATGACTCCTGCTACTCGCAGAATCCGAACGCAGGACCTTCAGTCTTGTGCGCGAACGCCTAACCTCTGGACCCCCGACTCGGTATCCGACGGCGATGATGTCTAACTCTGATCAATCTAAGGATTTTGCGCAACCTCACCAATAGGCTTCGACATTCATTATCTACACCCGACATGGTTGAACTCTATACTATAATATAATTAGTACATTACAAAATAATACATGAATTAATCGAATAATGTTGACGTAGATCACAAAATTTATATGTAAATACTTTTCAATGATAACATTGTTTTTCTTTTGCTATTTTTTTAGTTGAAAAAACAAAATTTAGAACGTCGTAGACGCGCATGTATTTCAGATAAAATGAATGCTTTACATAATTTAGCTATGAATTTAATTGGTAAAGATGTAAGTTATTAATGGTTTTTATCGTTTTTTTTTTTTTTTTGAAAAAAGTTTACATTTTTCCACTGAGAATTTGTCAGTTATTCTAATTATTGTGTTAAATTAACTTAAAATTTATTATCTACATTCCTCAAATGGTCTGACATATTCCTAACATTGTTCAAACCATCATGAAAAACTGAAATCTAATATCTGTATAAAACTGTGTTGTGTGGTCTGCTGTGAGATAACGAGTGTAATTAAATTTTGTTTGGAGATATATTTTCAAAGATTCTAACTATGAAATTCTACACAAAATTTGATGGTGGCTTGTAGTAGAATTCGGAACGCGTGTCCCATTCTATTAGGGATGCATGAGCTGAATATAACTGCGTTTCAGAGTTGATGTGCATTCTCGGACTCGAACCTGGTACCGTTCATTTAAAAGGCTATCGCATTATCCACTTAGCTAAATACGTTCAATGCTTGTAACTTCATGGCGATATCAAGACAGTTCATTTTCAAATATATATATATTTATATAGGTACATCGAAGTACCTACTCATCATCTTCACGTAAAACCTGAAAGTTTCCAGTTGAAAAGCAGTCCGACTAGACGAACCAAGTGAGCGAAATGATCGAAATCCGTTGGTCGTTTATGAAGCATATTGTTTCACAATTCAAAACTTTTCTTATATGAGATGATCTGAGTTGACTTACATTTATGGACAATTGATTTCATGTATGAACTTCATTTTTAGAAGTCGACATTCAAATACTGACCGACTAACAGAGGCGAGTGTAGAGTGAGTATTCATATTTGACATGACGACGAGGGAAACGATTTCTGATTAGATGATGTTGATGGAAAGTATTGATAAGTTGTACTTATGTAATTTTGGTAATTCGTTAGTTGTGTTGAGAAGTGATACAGATAATTAAGATGATTCAAGTCATTTCGATTTATCGTTTGTGCAATCCTCTTTAGGTAACATCTGCTTTTAAGTAGTACCTTGATTAAATTACTAAATCTATGCTAATCCTTCTTTTTTTTTACGTTATTAGTTTTCTGATGAGATCATATAAAGTATTTTCAAACACTGAAATACTATTTAAGTGATTATTTTTATCACTTATGGTCTCATTAGTATAATTTAAATACATATTACAAGTGTTGAAATTTATATTACTTAGAGTGAATATTGAAACGAATCATTGAAGTATATGCATTGGATATATGTAGCCAGTGTTTTTTTTCTAAAACTTGAATTATATTCCTGTTAGAAAAGTTAATAATGTTGAGAAAAATCGCACTACGATACTTACAAATGTAAAATACTTACGAACGAACTAGTCCACAATTAATATTAATTGTAATTGAATGAAATTATTTTACTCTAAGGAATAAGTATTTGGTGATTGAGATGAAAATACTGAAGAAGAGAAGGCGCATCACGTCAGTAAATTTCACTATGAACTGGAATAATGTGTAATTGTAATTTTAAAGATATGCATACTTATTGTTTATTAAATAGTGTCAATTACTTTGAAAGATTTTTGCTATTCACACGAAAACTGTTAATCATTTGTGTTATTTTAAACAATGGAATAAGGAATATACGTTTTAGGCTCATAGTTTTTAAGTTCAAATTCGTAATTTAAATAAAAAAAGGGCCAATTTATTAATCATTTCACTTTAAAATATGTAATCTAATTTTAGTACAACCTTATGAAAACAATTATATTGGATGTTTGTTGCAGAAAACATGAATGATTATAAATTTGAATATCGATGAACTTAACTCCATCATTGAGGAAGTTTAAAATATGTCACTGAAGTTGAGGTTTTTTAATTAAGCTAATGAAATATTTTTAATGAAGCTTGTCATGTATTTGATACCGAGAGGGATATTCTTATGAGAATACAAATGAAGGTATTATATCTTATCATAACAAATATACAAAGACTATTTAACTGACCTCATGCCTATTATTTGATTTATGAGCCAAATTTGAGGTTAATCTGTCTACATATATATATAAACAATATGAATTATAGTGACTGGTCTAGATGACCCGTTATTACGATCATTCTTCATCGTAATTTCACATAAATTGAGCACTTGTTTGAGCACACATAGTAAACAATTTACATGCAGTTTGAATGACCTTGATTTAACTGTAGCACCTGATTAAATAAATAAACATGTATATATTCATGAATATAATGATTTTGTAGGAAATATTATTGTGAGCTTAAGTTTGGCATATAATTTAATTAATAATGTGATAGTACACCAGTTTCATCTTTTCTTACTGGTATTTATCCCCCTAAATACTATGAGATACTAAGTTATTTTTTTGTAATATACAATAATCAAAATACTCTTTCATATATGAGTAGTCGTTTATGAATTTTAACGATGATAATAATAGTAATTCGATTTGAAATGGATATTTTGACTGAAATTTGATCAATCTTGATTGGTATATGGACATGCTGTGTGGATTGCTTCTGTATAACCATTAAAACATAAGTTTTTATAGAATAGATAGAATTTGGCTAGCAATGCAATCCGGATTGGATGGTGGGTTTAAGCTCCAGAGTTAACATCAAACCTGAGATGGAGGTTCGTCTTGGATTTCACTACTAGTCACATTCTATCTATTCTGTATAATTAACAATAGCAATTATCGTAGTATTCATTAATTAGATGGTAACCAGTAACGTCTAGTGGCTTTTCTAAATGTTCAATATAATCTATTGATCAACTTCTACATTTTAACCGTACTACTACATATCTGTGTATTAGAATTAACTACAAGTGAGCTTTTTTGAATGGTATTTATTATAGTCCCAATCATTCACTATTTGACGAATATAAATACGTCAAAAAATAATGTAGATTATAATCTCGGAGACTACATTCAAACAAAAAACAGGATTATCAGATTACTTTCAAATGTACATTTTACAAAACTACTTTTAAAAGTAAGTGTGCTTTTGTTAGCATCCAACTGTTTTTAATTCAGAAAAATTGTAGATACTTAAAGTCAATATTCATTAAGTTTGTTCCTTAATTTTTCACTTAAACAATTAAGAGAGCTTTCATTCATTTGCATTGGCTATTTGAATCGTTCCATTGATGTTTAGGACTGTAATTGACCAGTCTCTTTGGTATATGTGCATTCTGTGAGGATTGCCCAGATATTACCTTTGGGTTACGAGCATTATTAGTGGAGGTGAATAGTGATTAGTAATTGAATACACTAGCAAAATCCAAACAACCAATACAAATGATTTGATCTTCGCCCCATTGTACAAGCCAGTCTCTTTATGGACTCAGTAGCCGAGTGGTTAACACGGTGGTATCTGAAACAAAATATACTGGGTTAGAGACTCGGAGTAAACAGCAACTCTAAGATGCAGGTACATCTACCTGACGAGTCCCAAATGGGACGAACCGATCATTCTGGATTCCACTGCTAACCACTATTCACCTCTGCTAAGAAAGCTTTCAGTCTAAAATTTTAATTTTTGTTTGATATACATATCTACTCCAACATACCAAATAATTATTTTTAAAAAAATGTTAAAATCCACAACATAGAGTGCAATTATTATCTTGTACAAATGTTCACAAGTAAATTTGATCAAATTTATTAATTGCTCTTGATTATAAATATTATCTATCAAAGCATTTTCAATACCTACTTGAATATTTTGCATAGAGATTTATATATGGTTAAGCGATATCTTTCACTACCACAAATCAACATCATTGTTAGATAACCTCTGGCAGGATAACATTATTAGCTAATGTCTCTCCTCAGTTAAAAAATTTACCTGATCACTCTAAATAATTAATCAGTTCTCTAGTTTGTTTTTTTAGTTATCCAATGTAAACAGGAATGAAACAAATTTAATATTATTATTGGAATTTAATTTAACTAAATATTGAATTATTTATTAACTGTGTTAATTCATGTTTTGTTTTTTTTTATTAAGTAATTACCATGTAATGATTTTTTTTTTATTTTCTATTTTTCACATTGATTAGCCTACACAATATCATAAAATTGAAAAAACTGATATTCTGAATATTTGTCATAATGTCTTTGAAAAAGTTGTCGCTATTGTCAACGAACAACCAGGTGAGAATTGTACTAATTTTTTTTAATGCTTTTTTTGCTAAAATTTATATATTCTCACCTAAAAGAAAAGCTTTTGTTTGTTTTGATTTGTGTAGCTGGTCAGCACCCATATGATATAAGTTAATCGTCTAGTTAAATTTAATTATTCGCTAAAGAAAAAAAAACACACGAGTAATTATCTTTGTTCATTTCATAAAGTGATTTTTAAAACCCGATGATATAGTTCTGCTTGGTGAAGACGCTGACAAAATGCAGATTCTTCTGATTACGGGATGCGGTCCTCCCCCTTCGAAATGCAAAATGTTGCTTGAAGATTGGCTTTCATCGGTACCTAAACTGGTGATAGGGAGTGAAGCAGTCGAGCGTATAGACCGCTTCACTTATCTGGGGAGTCTCATCAGTGCTGATGGCATGGTTACTGACGAAATCTCAACACGGATACAGAAGGCTCAGTTGGCATTTACCAACTGGCGTTACTTATGGCGTAGTCGAGATATCCGTTTGCTGACTAAAGGACGAGTGAACTGTTCGCTCCGTCCTACTTTATGGCTGTGAAACATAGCCAATCAGAGTAGATGTTCGTAGGTTTCTGCTTTTTGATCATAGGTATCTCGGAAGCATTGCTCGAGTATCGTGGGACAACCGAGTAAGCAACGCTGTTTTTAGTAAACGAGTTCCAGTTAGGGATGGCAAATCAATAGATGAAGTATTGAAACTTCATCAGTTGAGGTGGTTGGGACATGTGTTGCGTATGCCTAACCACCGACTGCTTCATTGATCTATATTTTTCGGTGTAGGAGTAGGTTGGAGGAAAGCTAGGGGTGGCCAGACCAAGACATAGCAGCAATCCATGAAGTCACCGACAAGTGGACTGAGTCATTTCGGTAGTTGTTGACTACCTGGTTGGGGCCCGCGAGACGAAAGTCACCAATGGTTAGAGACCTTGAACGAAATGGCTCAGAATCGTTTGCAATGGCGCAGGTGCATTAGTTCTTTGTGTTCTATAAAATTTCTCCGATTGCTGCTAATACTTCTACTACATCTACTACTATGGGATTCGAACTAACAATTACATCTCTGTGCTAATATGGTATGGCAACATGAAATGATGTACGTACGTACGTACGAAGTTCTACGTTGCTGTTGATTGATTGATTGAATTTTTGAAAAATTTAAAATAAATAAATGAATAGTCTATCGATTGAAAATTTGCAAATTTTTATTCTTTAATCAATGGACTCTTAGTTTCGTAAGTAATTCATCCTAACACTAGACAGCAGTAATCTGACAGGAAATAAAATTTGAATTGATTGAACCGATTATTTGTTTGTTTGTTTAGTTATTTTAAATTGAAGTAACTTTGTTCTACTAATTTGAATAGATTACCAACACTGTTTTGAATTATTCGTTATTATTCTGTTTATCTTATAAAATTAAGGTTAGGTCTAACAAAATTCTTTCTAATGATTAATATTCTTCGTTATACAAATTTGGCAGTATTTTCTACGAATCTTAAATATCGACAATTTTTTAATCAATAAATTTGTTACCTGTTAACTAATATATATATATATATATATATATATATATATATATATATATATATCAAAGTATACAGAAAGGTTCTTTTCAGCACACCGATTAGATAGTACATGATCTGAGTTTGTGAAACAATCTATTTGAATTCATAAACACAATTTTCTTTTTTTTTTGGATTTCGAAACATTTGTATTCATAAAAAGGAAAAACGTAAATAAATAAATCATTTAAATTATTGTATCAACTAGTGCTTGATTCATTTCTTTAGTTAAATCTGTCATCATTTAAAGCCGAATTAATTTATCATTTGATTTTCTTAAGTGAATATATATTTCAACCAACTGTTTCTCACTTATAAATTGTCATTCTTCACCAACATTGTCTCAATACAAATCAAATCAACTAGTGTTTTATCCCAACTGTCTATTAATTTTGAATAAAGTACACTATTTAATAACATGCCAAATGAATAAATGAAGATCAGAAGTGACATCCTATGCCCCCCTCCATCTCTTAGGTTGTTTTTTTCTTACTGAGTAAGTATTTGTACTCATGTATGGATTGTGCGTTTTTATTCTAATAAAAAAAGGGAGCTTGAATTTATTCAATTTTATAGCACTTTGAATTATATTGTTTAGTTTACTAAGATGTGTATACTTCTAGTAATTTTACTGTTATCGTGCCAATAACACTATTTATACGTGTGTATCATTGATCAATGCGTATATTTTTCTAAATCAAATTAACTATTAATATTTTAATGGTTGTTTAAACTTGTTGTGTTAGACATTTGTTTGAAATGAACATTACTCTAGGGCATTTGACGAATTAAATTGAACAACAATAAATTAGTATATAAGAGCATGGATTTATCTACTTTCTATCCTTAGATTTGTAATTGTACATATTTATAGTGGTAGGGGTACTTCATGAAGTCCAATTTCGTTGACTATATATCAATTTCCCAGACGTTGTCTGTTTTCAGTACGCAATGGAAACAGTTGGTTTATCAAAGATAGACCTTAATCATATATATATGTGTGTGTACACATGTGTGTATGATGATGAGACAGAAATGAAGAAATATTCATAAAAATCTGAATATTTTTCAAACCACAAACAACTTTAATATCTTTATCATTTTTTTTTTCATTCTGTCTATTTATATTCCTTCATAATTCATGATAGTTATAGTCTATGGTAAACTTGTTCAATAATATCAATTAAAAGACAACAAAATCAAGAGAAAAGTTTTCATTATTTTGGAGTACTGTGTAATAAGTTTGACAACAGCTTAACTTTATCTAAGTACTTTTTTGATATGTTAAATGTTGATAACTAATCAAATAAAATATATAATGCACATACAGCGACCAACCTTACGTGAAATGGCGCCAAGTATCTTGTTAATCCGCTATTCATTTTGATTAAAATACAAAAAACAAATGTCGTACAATGGAAAATAAGTAAAATTTAAAGTACTCAAACTAATTTACCCTGAAATATTCTGAAACAAAGTTATATAGACTGTTCATAATAAACACAGAATAACAATCACAAGCCTTGGGTAAGATAAGCATTGATTAATCTATGCTAAAAAATATTCACAAATAATGGTCAACTGTTTGGTAATTTTTAAAACATTCAATCCAAATGATCTTACTATGAATTGCGTATCGAATGGCTACTAACTGGTGAAAAAAAGTGAGTGAAGTTTATCGATTTTAGGTAAAGTTCTACTTGATCCATCGGTAGAAATGACCAAATCACTGTTAAATAGGTACTTGCTTCATTATTCACTTCTGTTACCTCTGGCAAAGCATAGGTCGACGACTAGCACTCTGCAACCAACTCTGTCCTGGATATACTTTTCCGGTACTACTCAATTGCTATTCATTCTCCTCATATCTTTATCCTATTCTCCGCGCGGTGTGTTCCTTGGTCCACCTCTGTGTCTCTTACCTAAAGGATTCCAAGTGAGAGCCTGCTTCATGATCCAGTAGGAAGATTTCCACAACGTATCCTATAGACCTCTAACGCTTTTCCCAATCTCCTCCTTAAATAAAAGCGAGTTTGTTATCTCCCAAGGAAGGTTGTTACTAATGGATTTATATCAACGGATTTACAGTATCTTGTATACACAACTGTTTATAAACTTATGTATCTTATGGATGACGGCTTTTGTAGTTCTCTAACTTTCCACTCCATACTATAGAACTATCTTGACGCTAGTATAGTAAATTGGCACTCCGGTGTTTGACGATAGTTGTTTTGAGTCCCGGATGTTCTCCAATAGTAGAAACGATGTCCTTATCTTACATCTGTATCAGATCCATCTTGTTTATCAATGATACTGTCCAGATATGTAAAGGTTTCCACATCTTCCAAGTATTCTCAAGTGTGATTTGGTTGATGCTCAATGTATTGTGACTAAGGGTCGTAAATTTTCCATTTTGAATGTTGAGGCACTTCTCCACAGAGGCTTCTGCTGCACTAATCGTCCTCACCCACATCTGTTACTGTATGTGAGATAGAAGACCCACATCATCTGTGAAGTCCATTTTTCTAGATGTGTCTAGGTTGTCCACTGCTTACCCTGAGGTGTTGACGTTTTCACAATTGTTTCAACTACCGGAAGAAAGATAAAGGGTGAGAGTAAACACCTTTACTTGATACTGGAAAGAATTCCGTATAATGTCAACAATCTCTTCAGGTGCATTAAGTATTGAAGAACGTTCTCCTGTCCACACTGTCAAGTACTTTACCATAGTCAAGGAAGTTGGTGTACAGCGGTGGGTTCCAGTCATTTGACTGTCCCACAATGATCCGTAATGTTCCAATTCGGTCAGTGCATGATCGATCCTTACGACATTCAGCCTGCTGATCTGGAAATTGGGCGTCTACGAAGTCCTTCATTCTGTTAAACAACACTCTACTGAAGACTTTTCTTGTTGTTGGGAGTAGAGTGATACCTGTATAGTTCTCACACTTGCTGAAATCTCCTTTCTTTAGTATCGTGATTAGGTCTCCTTCTTTCAGCTATGTTGGTAATTGTTCTTTTTCCATATACTGCTAAAGAGAATGTGAAGCATTGTTATACTTACTTCTAAGTCTGCTTTCATTACAATGATACCCTTCCAGTTGTTTTCTATAGTAGCTTTCTCTTCACTAAGTATATCGTGAAAGGCCTGGAACTCATTTGTGAGTTAGGTAAGTACCCTATATTTAAAAATAGATTTTATTTTGATAAGGCAAAATTGAAATAACTCTTTATAACACGCATCAATTCATTACAGATAACTAATAAGGACTGTCAACAATCGAGACACATATATACATAGTGTCATGTATTTCGTAAATTAGTTGGTTCTGTCGTGAGTTATTTATACAATTTTTTAAATTGTTCTTGAGTAGTATTTCAAAATATTTCACTAGTATTTCAGTTATTTTTTTACCCTCTCCTCATCACATTTTTCAGATATACTTGAACGAGTACATCAATTACGCAATAAATTAGATGATAAATTAATTCCAGACCATTCTTATGCATCAAAAAATAAACAGAATATCTGTAATGATGAGAATAATGATAGTAATGAGAAATCTCATTTAAATAACTATATTCCATTTAATCATCCGTTGAAAATGTATTCACATAATAATACTAATGATGATGACAATGATGGACAATGTAATTCATTGACTACTTTCAATCCTAATGAGAGTTCATCTCCATTGTCTAACCAAAATTCTCTTCAATATTTCAATAGAAAACTTCATTCAACTCCCTTGACATCAATGAAAGTATTGAAACCCTTAACAGATAATCATCATATTATTCAACCAATATTGAATATATCATATTCACAATCACTAGACAGTGGTATTGATGATATTGAGAATACACAATTAGATGTTGCTTGTAAATCACAATCAATAAATTGTATACAATCACAACAATTGTTAAAAATGTCACAACGACTATTTAAACAAAACAATGATACTATTAAACAATCAATGGAGAATGAAATCTATGAGCAAATAGTTGATTTGTCTTTTAAAAAACAAAAACACACAAATAATATGGAAATTCATCAAACCAGAGAAGAATCAAAAGTTTGGCGACCATATTTGGATTGATGAGTTTAATTTTTTTCATCGATTACAATCCAAACGAATTACATTCAACGGGAGAAAAAAAAAGCATCCATTTATTTCTTTTTACTTTTATTCAGTTTTGTTCTTATTTGTTTCACGTTTTCTACTACTAACTTTCGAGATACATCAATGGTTTACTCATGAAAAAAAATATATAAATAGATAAATAAAACATTATCAATACATCGATGACTGTTTTTTTTTTGAATTCTAGTATACTTTTCCGTAAATTAGCGGTTTGCATAGAAGCAATGGTAAAAATTACCTGACGTCCAGACAATTTCGAAAATTACTTCTCCATATTGATCAACTATGACTAATTTAGGCAGTACCAGGTTCATATTTATGAGCGTACACCTGATCGCCAGTTTCGTGTGCATTGTATTCGCTCCTTACTACAATTATATTGAATATGGTATCTAGTGAATTGTCCCAGAGTTTGGATCTATCGAACCAATATAACAGTAACATGTTTAGGTGATCATTCATTGTGTAGCATAATCTGCTTATAGTCACATCATTGGGTATTACCTTGGGTTGCAGTTTTCCAATAAGCTTCATCTAAGCATCTATGGGAAATATGGTCACCGAATCGGTTAGTTACAGAATAGTTCTTCCCATCTTCTCATTCTCTTCGGTGACAGAGTAGTCATGCTTGAGGCAGCATGTAACAGTAAACCTATTCAGTGACAAATCATAAATATATATTTCTGCGATAATTGCCTGGACACCCGTTATACAGTAGGTACATAAGATTTTAGATGTTTATTGTTGAAGCCAGTCTTCCTGCAGGCCCTCGATCGGGGACGGCAACGCTGATAATCACAACAGGTGTCCTTATGTATTGAGAAATTCTGTTATAATTGGTATCTTGTTTACTTTATAATCAAATACAAGACTTCATAATTAGATGAAAATTAAAAGGTATCTCAAATTATAATGTAATTGAAAATACGCAAAGAGTAGTGTAATTTAAGATTAGTTAATTCGAATTTATGAATAATACCTGATCAAAATATATTTTAAAGAGTTATCTATATGCAGCTTGCCTAAAAATTTATTTTTTAGATCGTGGAGAAAATTTGTAGCTCAGATGGATGATTGTGGTAGTGTTTCGTTCTCAGAGCCGATGATATTATTCAGAAGAACAATGAAAGCTTCACAACCAAAATATCCAGGGCAGAGAACGAAACACCACCACAAACTTATTTTTCCCCATTTATGTTATCCAAAATGCTTAAAAATTAGAAAACCTTGATATAATAGCCTACATTGATTTTGTTTTAAGGTACCTTATGAATGAAAACAAATATGGCCTCATGTACGCTTATTCATGTTTAGGTTATTCCAGATATTTAGTTAGTGCTAATAAATAATTTTTATTAAATCACTGTGTAAAATAAATTAATATACAATTCATTTGTTTTTACTTGTTATTATTGGCTTTACAAAAACCAGTTTCTTTTGCAAACATACAAACTTCATTTGTAAATAGTGTTAAATTTCCAGTAGTATCAGTTTATCTGTGAAGTTTATGACATTCGCAATATATCAACTTAAAAAAAATCTCGTACGGTAAAGACAATACGAACTGGTCAGTTTATAACCATTGTATACTGCTCATTGAAATTTGTTCATAGTATCCATTAATCTAACAAACAATACCTTTCAAACTCTAACAAGGCGAGATTTTTTAGAGACAGAATGGTTTTTTGTAGATCGATTAGCTTGTTTCAAGTATTCAGCCCATTCCATTTCAAGTACCACCTCTCTAGTTAACTAACAAAAAAATATCTCAGTGTAATTTTTCAAATCTCTAAAAATACGAATGAAGATAAAGTTTATAATTATCAAAATTACATTTCCAAGTAAATATTATCGAATACTGAATGGTACAAATAAAATCGCAAATTTCGATAGAGCATTAGCCATGATTGTCATCAATTAGTAGTAAATATATTTACATATACATTCAGAAAGATTGAAACTCATAGAGTTATTCTTGATTTCAAACTGATCCATGGTTTAATAGCAAAAAAATAAGACCTTCCACAGTAGATCAGCAATAATGTGAAAAAACAACGATAAATTTTTTCTCGGTTTTCATGAATTTCGCATAAGATCTCATTGCATCAGAGAGCTTGTTTACTTACTCCTGTCATCACTAAAGGAACATAGGCTAACGACCACGACTTCCTAACCAACCCTGTCTTGGGATGTCCTTTCAGGTTGTTCCTAGTTGCTACTTATTCTTTGCAAGTCTGCTTCCAATTCGCAGCTCATTGTGTTCTTCGGTCTTCCTCTTCCCCTTTAATCTAAAGGATTCCATGTGAGAGCCTGCTTCGTGAAGCAGTTATGTGATTTCCTCAGTGTGTGTCCTATGCACATCCAACGAGTTTTCCTAATCTGATCAGCTGAAAGCGGGTTATTTCACTGACACAGGGAGTTGTTACTTGTGACGTCTGGTACAAGGATCCGAAATATTTTGCGCAGACATCTAGTTTTAAATACCTGCATCTTTTAAATGATGGCTTTCTTAGTTCCCCAAGTGTCCATCCCATACAGAAGAGCTGTTCTGATGTTTGTATTGAACATTGAGACTTTGGTGTTGATCGTGAGTTGTTTTGAGTTTTAGATGTTCTTTAAATGTAGAAATACTACCCTTGCTTTGCTACTCCGCTCCTTCACATCTGCATCAGATCCACCACGCTCATCAATGAGACTGCCTAGATATTTATAGGTTTCTATATCCTCCAGAGCTTCTCCATCACATAGGATTTGATTGGCGCATGTAGTGCTGTAACGAAGGTTCTTGATTTGTCTTTATGTACGCTGAGACTTACTGCTGCATTGACTATCTTCATCTGTATCTATTATTGTATGCTGGACAGAAGAGATAGACCGATCACCTGAGAAGTCTAAGTCGTCCAGCTGTATCTGAGCTTTCCACTATGTCCGGTGCGTTCCCTGAGATGTTGTTTTCATAATCCAGACGACCACCAAAAGACAGAAAAAGGGTGAGAGCAGGCAACCTTGTCTGACACCGATCCTTACTTAGAACGAGTTTGTGAGCTCTCCTCTATGTACGGTTTTGACGTGTAGTCGATCATATGACTTCCGTATGATGTCGACACTTCTCAGGCACGTCTTAGTGTCGAAGCAGCCTCCATAGTTTCACCCTATCTACGCTATTAATTGCCTTCCCGCAGTCAAGAAAGTCGACATATATTGGTGAGTTATGTTGAATTAATTTCTCCAACAGGATCGATATTTTTGGCTGCGGTTTGGTCGGTACATGATAGATCGTTACGGAATCCAGTCTGTTGTCCTCGAAGTTAATCTTTCATTTGGTTCAAGAACACTCTGCTCAAGGCTTTTCTTGGTATTGAGAAAAGAGTGATGCCTCTATAGTTCTCAAACTTGCTTAGATTTCCTTTCTTTGGTATATTGACGAGGTAATCCTCCTTCTAGTCTCTTGGTACTTGTTCTTCCTGCCGGATTTAATAAGAGAAGCTTGAGTAAAATAGAAATCTTTATAAAATAATTTTTCTAGGCTTATTACTATCCACTCCTACGGTCATATAAAACTGACAGAGCTAAAATTATGCATTTGACTAAAGAGTATAACTATACTTGAGCAGTAATACATACAATCTCTACAATTCAATTTCAAATGTGCATTATAACAATGAATTCAGGATAGATTAAATTATGGGAATATATTTCAAAATACTAAATTGAAAACGAAACTAATCAATTAGAGAATAGTTTAGTTCAGTATGATATGTTTAAATTACTTTAGTAAAAAAGGGAGAAAAATAGATAAGTTGAGGCTTCCTTAGTAATCCAGTTATTAGTTTTTAACTTTCTAATCGCATTCCCATCCGTCAAATTATATTATCAACTTAATAAATATGGATTATTCATATTTCGTTCGGACAATAAATTTAGCTGATGAAAGTAATATATTCTACAATTCACAATTCATCGTAATTTTTATACTGTCTCTTCAGTACTATAAAAATTCATATAACCTGAAGTTTATAAATACTTCTGCCTGATTTTAGTCCCCAGAGTTTTTTTTATTTTACTGCAAATAAAACAAAGTGAGATATGTTGCTTTCAAGGCTCCCAGTTACACTGTTGATCTAGGAATTGACAGAAATATTGATGTACGTTAAAGTAATTTCGAAATATGATTTAGTCTGCAAATAATTTGGTATTCGGGAAATAGCCATAAATATATGTCAAATTGTGAACTACTATCTTATCAGATAATGCATTGTTTAGGAAAACCATTGAGCGTTTCACAATAATATTGATTTAAACTTATTTAAGCCTATTGCCAAATTAATTGCTTTATTCCTATTCATCATAATACTGATACAGGTTAAACTGATTTTGCACTTTATTAGTAATTAATCACAAAATAACAGTTTGAGTATAAAATATCATTATCATCTGAGCCAAATTAATTTCTAAACTAGTCTAAACATGCGTACAAAAAAGCAGGGATTTCTATAATTAGAATGTCAATAAATTCATTTACTCTTTTTTTGTTTAACAAAAAAATATTCAACTCATAAGTTGAATTATTGACCTATTTGATATTCTATAATTCCCCCAATAATATGAGTCATAAGAAATAGATAGTGAAAATGTGAATTAGGAACACCTACGCATAAAAATTACAATAATATGATCGTATACACGAGTAAAGGTAAAACAATATTGATAGAGTGTATATTTTATCTAAATACTTTACAATCACGATGATATAAGTAGGTCACCGCTTTTAGAGTGTTTATTGATTGTAGTTGAGATCACACGAATATTCATGAGAAATTACAAAGTACTTATAAGTTATTTCTCAATACTGACTTGAATGAAATCAAAAATTATCATTCTAGGAGTTTTTCATTCATTGAATTATTCAAACTGCATTAACATACTAATTAATGAGTCAGATTGATAAGCACTAACATTTTCAACGTCTGTTTCTTGTGTATAAATTGATTTATTCAATAATAAATATTTTCAATATCAAATTACATTTAAACATTCTTATTCAATTTTGTTTTCTAATATTTGCCATAAAATATATCATTTGAGAAAATTTAAAAATCTTAGTGATTTGGCATTAATCATTTTTTTAAAAACAGAACTAATATTAATTATATGATATTTGTTCTGTACGTGAATATGTTCAGTTGAAAAAAATGAACACTATTCAAATGCTATGACTGTTATGATACGGTTATGCAATAAAGTAAAGAAACTTTTATATAAATAAGATTATTAGCTCAATAATATATATCGTAAACAACTATGAAATACTCGTAATAAATCTTAATTTAGCTAGAAATTTAATATTTTTATCAATGAAATTGGACAGGTCACCAGCTTAATAATCAACTGTCTAAACTAATTAAGTCATTTTTATAATTCAAAATAGAAGTTTTACATGTTATAATAGAGATCTTATTTAGTGAGTGGTTCAGTTATTTATCAAGTTCACGCTATAACCGATAGCTGTCTCTAATAAATAACACTGATGAATTATGAAGATTAAAAATTTGTAGAGATTATACATTGTGAAAATAAGAATCATAGGATATTAAATCAATGGTCTAGAAGTAACTTACTATTCTCAAGACTTAAAAATTTCTAGATTCAATCCGTTTTAGGGTAATGACCATAATTGGTTTAAAAGTGCCAAACACCTACTGAATGATCAGTGATTCATAGTAATTATCTAAATAAAGTCAGTTCATCATGTAGACTATCATTCTAAAAACGATAACTCATTTCACTATTCACTTCTCATATATGTATTGATATTAACCTATAGATAAGATTGTGTATAACATGTACTCAGCCATACAGTTCATGAATTTTGAACAGATATAGGCGGAAGCTCCCAATTAACTCCTTAGTTGGAAAATAGTATAGGTAAGTTTTGAGACCAACAGTACAAATAATAACTTGCTTTTCCTACACACCATATATAAACTGCATTTTGAACCACCTAATATTTGTACTCCAAACAAACAGTCTCAACAGAGATGGTCATTTTCAAAAGTGAATTATTTAAGATGGAATCCCATGTATGTATTCATATGTAAAATGAATAATCGATGAATGGATCTTCTGATTTAAACAGTATGACTGGATGAAATGTTTCAAAGAAGTGGTTTAATTGTAGATTTTTATCCATTGTAGAATAAAATGTACTAGTAACAATCAGACCACAATCCCTGTACATTAATTCTACGGTCATTAAAGTGAAATGATTCATTTAATTTCTGTCAGAACTTATTTTTGTAAAATATTTTGTTTTGTTAACTAGTAATCATGTTTATTTATTGCCCATAATCACATCATAATTAACAACAAGGTAATAAACTGATAAATTGCTTTGAGTAATTTTGATACTGTCTTTGTGAACACTGGATGCTGAAGCAGTGTCTGAAATGTGTCAACTATAAGGTAGCCAAATGTTATCTATAAACACTGTGAATATATATAAATCACTTACACTACAGATAAAGCAATTCTGCTCAGAGGAAACAAATAATTTTAAGATAACTACCGTTTTTTCTAAAGTTTTAATAAAAATGCAGACGATTAATACTGTTAGAACAACACATATAAGCGAACAATATTGTTTTTGATTAGATCGTCATCAGGCATTACTCTAATATACATGAATATCTATATATTTACTGTTCCAATATTTAACTTCACTATCATCAGCTCAGAGAATACCCTCCCCAATTTTTGCTCTGCAAGGCGTTGTTATTAAGCAAAAAAAGTAGTAAAACTGTAACTACTTTTTTTCCAGTCGCTTAGCTAAATCAATAAGTCAGTCCATTTCATTTTCAAATGTAATTCATAATACATTTTCAATTGTCATTATTCATCCATTGAGAAGTTAATCATTATATTCAACAATAACCTATTTCTAAATCAATCACTAAACTTGAAAAAATCTTAGATCCCTTTTAATCCTATCATTCATGTATCCACTATACACAAACTTTTGAACTATATGTAAAATATTTTATTATTGAAAATGAAATGTGATTTTCAAAGAACAATTTATCTTTAGAGGAAAAAATTTATTTTAAAAATAAATTAATCTCCAATCTAGCTTATTACTTTTCATACATAAAATCAAATAATTTTTTTTTTCAGTAGGAAAAAGAATCTATTATAATTAATTTTAATGGTATGCAGATTTATGTATCAGACAATCAGAAAGTCTGTATATATATATAATGTTTATGTATACATGAAGTGATATTGAAGAGGTACAAAAAAAAACCTGCGAATCAGACTAGTTGTATAGATGTTGACAATTTCTGATTATTGTGAAATATAAATTTTAAAAAAAATTATCAATGAATACAGTTTTTTTTTTATCCTCTATCAAAGGTCAGTCAACTTGATTTCTCTATGTGAATACATTTCAGTGAACTAACACAAATAAAAATTAACACAGTAGAATTTATGTCATGACTACTGGACATGAATCAAACTACAAGTTGATACATGTTTGTTTGTTTGTATGTTTGTTAGTTTTTCCGCTAAAATATAGAATGATAAATGAAGCATTGTGTATTATTACTATTATTATTATTATACAGACAGATTATAAGAAATAGAAATGTTAAGAAATATGTTGGGATTTCGACACAAGTCTCTAGTTCTAGGGTAATTTAAGGAAATAAATGAATGTAGATAAAGAGATTCAGACAAACATTGATTATCATATGAATTAGATAGACATGATTGACTGAATAGTACACAATGAGAATGTTTTAACAAAATTCTAAACAACAGTTATACTTATCATGATTTTCAATGAGTCCGTTTAAAATTGATCGTTAGCAGTGTATCAAATTACCAGCCACATGTATTGATCATGTAATTTTAATGATTATGAACTCATTTGATTGTCAATGTTATTTTTGTTTTTAAACACTTGTAACAGTAGTTTAAATTTATGTATATTGTTCAGTGTATAATTACACAGAAGTCTCCATTTTCAATAGCTTCTAGAATATTATATTTTCGGAATAATCATAAAAATAATAATAGTGTCTTTATTGAATATAATATGCTTAACAAAATATGAAATTCTCAACATAAGTTTCTCCTACACTTCGACTATATTATATAAATGATTCTGACTGGAATGTTTTCATGTCAATCCATAATATAGTTGATAATAATTATGTTAATTCAACAATAAGCATTTAACAAATAATCTATAGTAGACAAACCATCGAAGGAATTTTGTATTTAAGTGTGCATTAGATTAAATGTACTTGTAGATGATCATGTCAGAAAATGTAAAGATAGGAAAACGTAAATTGAGTGATTTGTGATTGATGAAATAAAATCTGCATATTATTCGTTCGATTGTAAGTAATACTTCATAACTTTATTAATTATAATATCAAAAGTTTTATCATTTACACTATTAATAGATTTCAACACTCTGTGCGACAGTGAATAATATTTTCGCAGAAGTCTAAGGAAAAGTATTAAAAAATGATACATGACAAGTAATGTATCAGAATCCATAACTCATCAAAAACATCGTCGAATGATACCAAATATAAAAGAAATCATTATATAATTAGTGATCTAAAGACTGTCAGTGCTTAATTTCTATCCTTGATGGCGTGGGAGATGAACACTCTCAAGGGTCTTAAACACTCCAGATTTTGATTGATAAATAAATTAGGCCAGTTCGTAAAGAGAACTATTTAACCGAATATTGATAACTGTTAGGATATTCATCCAATATCCTAAGAGAATTATTGATAAGTTTAATTTTTTTGATCAGTTCCTATTGATCGTCCTAAGTATCAATTTCACATACTTCAATGGTTTTTCCTATTCGACCTAGCTGTATAAACATGCATTATCTGTAACTTTTCATGACACGGATCCTTAGTCACGGACCCTTATTTTCTGCTATAATTGAAACTCATATTTTATAGATGTTTGTAGAATACACGTTCTACTTCATATCAAGTCTTCTTCGAATCAGAGTAGCCTGGTGTGTCGCCGGATCACCGATCCTCTCTCTCATTTGCTGACTAAGGTGAACTCATAATAGTTCAAGCATATCAACTGAATCGCGTTCGTAACAATAACTGTCACTGTTTATAGTTCCTTAATTTTCCAACCACTTGAATAATGATAATAGGGATAATTAAACTAAATGCAACATTCTTCAGCAGTATGGGATCTTTTTTGCGAGTAATGGGCACTACTAAAATCACAAACTGACCTCAACGGGGAGAGAGCACATGACATTCGGTTTAGCTGTGGGGTGGGATTAAACTTCTCTGTAGTCCTTCATTTTGAAGGCCTACCTGGGAACTAATCAGAATTTTTTTAGCCTCAAAGCTTCTACTGTTCACAGTATTCATGAAAGTTTAATTGCGAAAAGCCGTGAAAAATAGGAAGTTTTCTACGACAGGAATATAATTCCATCATGCTACGGACATGTCATATTTAGTGCAGTCAGTCATGATGGAAAAAATCTATACATAGCAAAAGTCACACTTCCCATCAGTTTCACAGTAAAAATTATTTCATAATTTGTACAATTTAGTGACTGAATGGACGAAAACATGACTGATATTACTGACTAAGATACTTATAGATTATATAAAAACATGGAGTTAACCCCCACTCAGCACAATAAACATTTATACTCTATACTAACAAGCTACCCATTTATCTTTATTCAGCTCACGATATCTGTCGAGCATAATATGATGACTTGAGTAAATAACTACCTCAAACCCGAAACGCCTTTACTCCACTGGTCATGGGTTTTCATTTGATCTCCAGAATAATTATTTTGTTTGTGTTTTCGTTTCTTCATTAGCCTACTTATTAGTAGTATGAGTAGAACAGAAATATTTCTTCTACTGGTTGGTAATTGTAATTTTGCTTTTGTGAATTAAATTCAATTAAAGTATTCTGAACTCGATCCTGTTAATTTTGCTTACCCTCTTGATAATTAGTTAAAATACTAAATAATTTCAAATCCCTAAATGAATTCATTTAAATAATTTTCTGTCGATTATACTGACCATCTTGAAATATTTATGAACCAATTAGAAAAACTGTACCAATTTATGAAAAATTTTGGTGATAAAAAGCAGAAAATTACGGTGTAATATTGATTATAATATGACTATACATAGCTTTAATATTAAATTATTCATTATTTCCTATGATAAAGGAAAAATGTTAAGTTTACAGATTAAAAAGTGAGTTAGAGTTAAGAGCTGAGTTTATAATCTAATGAGGTTTTCCTAATCAAGTGAAATCAAATTATCGGGGAAAGCATAGGTTTAAATAATAGAAGTAAAACAAGAGCTATATATCTGAATTATGAATTACAATTTTTGTCTCCATAATCAGTTGATATCAGTCATAAGATAATGATGATTTACGAACCTTTATGTGGAAAATATAACTTAAGGTTGAGGTTTAGAGTTGGGTGTTAGAGCGGAAAACTACTGTCTAAAAACACAGACACACTTGACCATTTATTGAACAACATAACAATATGTATCATTATAAAGCGTTTCGTGTCATTTTTCTTAAAAATGATGGGATATACGCTATTTGGGTGTATAGCAGATACTTTTATCCGTTTTAAGCATTAAGTGACTAGATGTATTCACTATTGACTAAGTCCGTAGTAACACAGGTTATCACTACTTTGCATTTAACTTCTTGTGAACAAAAAAAAACTAATGGCTTGATTCTGATTGGTCCGCTTAAGGCTTACAGTATAGTACAGGTTCACCTAATTTTAAAATATCCATTTTTTTTTTCTATTTGGTACTAATTCATGACCGAAATTAATTGGAAACTGATAGTATAAAAATTTTAATTTCTCACTGAATTTTTTAAATATAATAATTGAGTTGTTTCGCACCACGAGTTTGTTTGTGATTACGTGTTCATTGAAAAATACACAATGTTGCAACAAATTTTTGTATTCACTAACATGCATTGCTTGTTTGAATCTTTCCATCGATGTTTGGGGCTACATCCTACATTACATACCTGCTTGCAGGTATCTAATGGTGGTCTAACTTTGATCGATTCATGGCTTCGAATGTATAACTTACTAGATAATCTATCTGAAACTTCATCTACAACATTCTCCATTAATCTATGTAAAATTAATGATACTAAACAATTCATGTGTTTTCAGTCAGTTGAATATAAAATGTTATTGTTTGCTTAATAAAATAAAAGCAAACTTTTGATATATCTGGAAACGGATTTACTTGATAATTACAAAGTTACAACAAAAGATAATTACTATATCCACAGTTTTGTAATTCAAAAATTTTCCTTTTGATAGATGACTAATGAACATTAAGAAATGATAAAAAATAAATATTTATTTAACTGGTAGATTTTTGCATATATTAATAATGTATTACAAATTGGGATATTCGACTGATATACATTTAAAGAAGCAAACAAATAAAATTACTATAATGTAAATGAATTCAATAAAAAAAATGGATTACAACAACAAAAACATGTTCTCCATTTTTAGTACTTTTGAACTTGTTGTTTTCTATTGAAATCATGAATCAATCATTGTTTGACCATCATTAGAAACTTGGAAGCATTGTACGCTGATTTCGTCCTAGTATGGGACTTATCAGCAGTGGGCATGCTCGACGCTCGTATGTTGGAATCGAACTCAGGACCTTCGGTTTTACCCCTGGACCTCTGAGCCTGCATTCAACAGTGTTTATGTCTAACTTTAATCAGTTGAAGTTATTGCGCAACCTCATGTTCATTATCATGTCAGTGTAATAACACTGCAATATTTCCTTGAATAGAATGATGAAATTTACCTATTATTATCAATGGGGGACTAACTATAAATCATAAAATCGAATTGAAAGCATTTCAAAGTTCACAAGATACTCATTTATTTTAGGATATCAATGAAAATATCATAGATTAAATGTTAATTACATCAACCTTAGTTTGATAGATAGTTGGGAATTTTATGTAATCTAACTAGATAGTCAGATGTTACGTAATAAGGCAATACTGATGACTTGCAAATTTAAAACATATAAACACATAAATTTGATTGAAATACTAAGATTTATGACTCATAAACTTTTAACTACATCGTTTTAGATATTAAGTGATATAACAATTTATCACTTCAAGGTGTTTAGTAATTTGGTTTGTATAATCAGTCCGTAAGTATCCTATCGTATTATGTAATATTTATCGACAGAGAGTATAAAGATCAATGTATTCAGTAAATTTTGAATAGTATGAGGAATTATTTGGTTTAATGTATGGTATTTAATTTACAGAACAAACAACAATAGGGCAAGAAACAGGAAATCAGTTTACATTAATTTACATTGAGGTTAACAATAAATGAACTAACATTCACCGATTTATAAACCGTATTCACTCAAAAAGTTGATTAGGTCACCGAGTTTACTTGATGAGTTCATTGAAGACCAATGATATATCATTCTGATGAGTACTATCTCAGAACAATACTTAGCTTAGAGTTTCTTAACATTTGAATCTAACCACTTAGCAATAAGAAGATCTATCAGTTTAAAAACGAATGACCTTCTAGTAGTTTATATCATCTTAGAACTATAACATTGTCTGACAACTTTCATATGATTTATGACAACGGTTTCTGTCATTTCTTGTTAATTCTTTATTGAAAAATATCACATGCAAAGAGTCTACTGCAGAGTTTTTCCTCATTTTTTCCGACATATTATGAATTGATTTCATATAAACAAAACAATGAAAGATAATCAAAAGAAAAGTTTTGCAGTATCTTTTATCTAATATGGAGAAAGATTTTGTTTATAATTGTAAGAAATAGTTAATATGATAGTGTTAAATAAAATTTAACTGTTTATTATGATTCTACATACATAAGGTACCAAGGTGATTATTACTAATTAAACTCTTTATGATAAATTTTACTAATCAAACTTACACGCAAAATAAATGACAATAGAAATTTAAAATCACGCAAATTAAGCTGATTGATTATGATGTTATTATTATTTAGTAATAACTTTAATGAACAATTATGTATATTTTATCTGTG
This sequence comes from Schistosoma turkestanicum, assembly GCA_944470395.2. Taxonomy (NCBI): domain Eukaryota; kingdom Metazoa; phylum Platyhelminthes; class Trematoda; order Strigeidida; family Schistosomatidae; genus Schistosoma; species Schistosoma turkestanicum. Next base: position 37,786,825 of record OX103971.1, on the reverse strand, counting down.
TTGATGACGGTCAACTTATAGACAGAAAAATAAAAGAAAACAGAGTTTTGATATACATCAATTTTACCATAAATTAGGATTTGATTTAATATATATACACTCATTTTTCAATGAAATTGTTAGTTCATCAGACAAACAAATAATTCATATGATAAAAAAGATCCTGGTCATTTTTCACCATCAATTTGCCGTTTAATTTATTTAATTACGCCGGTTATCTCCTCTCCCTCGGAGAATAGGCAACCCCCCTAGGATGCTCCCTCCTACATTGTCTTAGGCTCACCTTTCCAAGTGTCGACAAGTGCGATTTATTCTTTTCATGTATATCTGTATTTCCTTGCACAATATGCCCCTTTGTCTTAGTCTTTTCCATAATTCGGAGTTAGGGATTACCTCCTGACGCAGTTTGATGATTTGCATATTGTGTACGATCCATTTCGTGTTTACCTGGAAGTTGGTATCTTCTTTGTCACTGGAGATAGTAACTAATGGTATCTGACAAGCCGATTCGGAGTCCCTTGTGTAGAAAACTCTTAATAAGAAATAGTATCTTTTGAATAATGGCTTTTGTTGTTCTCCAGGTGTCCGCTTCATACAATACAACAGTTTTGAAGTTTGTATTGAAAATTTTAGCTCTGATGTTGACTGACATTTCTTTTGAGTCCTAGATGTTCTTCTATTTGAGGGAATGCCGTCCTTGCTTTGGAAATTCACTCATTCATTTTTATATCAGACCTACTTATCAATGATTTCGCCATCAATATAAAACAGTGAGCGACGCTGTTATTAGGAATCGGGTGCTAGGTAAGAAAGGCAGATCAATAGATGAAGTAATGAAACTTCATCAGTTGAGGTGGTTGGGGCATGTTGTGCGTATGCCTAACCACCGACTGCCTCGTCGAGCTTTGTTTTGTAGTGTAGGAATAGGTTGGAAGAAAGCTAGGAGCGGCCAAACCAAAACATGGCAGAAATCCATGAAGTCATTGACAAGTGGACTGAGCCATGTCGGTAGTTGTCGACTACCTGGTTGGGGTCCGCGAGATGATAATAATCGATGGTTAGGAACCCTGAATGACATGGCTCAAAACCGTTTGCAATGGCGCCGGTGCATTTATTCTTTGTGTTCTCTCAAATCCCAATCTTCCTCTTCTTCTTCAACACCCCTAGTTTTGACTTTCTAAACTTTACTCACTGAATCATACTTCTTGAATAATATCTTCTAATCCTAACCTCTCCGATTAATTCTAATGCCATTACTACCTCTTCTACTATTGGATTTGAATTGACAATCATATCTCTGTGCTGATGTGGTATGGCGACATGAACTGATGTACCTACGTACGAAGTTCTACGTTGCATCTGACTGACTGAATGACTGACCATCAATATAAATTAGTTATTATTAATGATTTGATGGAGTTTTGTTCAGGCTGATCAATTGTACAGGTTGTTTCCCGTACGGATTGATTTCATTTGCGGTACGACTAAACTCAAGAAGTGCTAGGCAGTTTTCTCATCCTATCTCACTAATTTAAATGAACAATTATAGTCAGCACATTTTTAACTTACCCCAGAATAATCTTAAAGTACTAGTGTGAAGTCTTGCTTAGTGTAGGAAATTCATAACCAGATTGGAACAGTTGTTAGCAGTAGAGTTTGATGTTTATCAAACCATATAAGAAACTAATTGAAGTTGGAACTATATTATCGGACATCAATTCATGGGTTCTAATGAATAAATATCTCCCAGGAGACTTGCATGTCCTGAATCCAGTACATGGTGAAATTGTGGGTTGAAACTATTCGGAAGATTAGCACAATGATGAGAAAGCTATTTGCATGTGAGCGATTCTCAGTAATGTCTCTATTGTAACCAATACAACTTACACATTTATTATTTGATTTGTTCACTTTCATTTGTCATCATGAAATGAATATGTTATTCGGTGTCTTGATTGTCAAAGACTGTCGACAAAGTTTTAAGGATACAGATTTCAAATTTATTTTGATACCCATCACTGAATAATAAACATATAATCCTTTTTTATATTGAATAAACTATAATAAATATCTATCCCAAGTTATATGAAAATTTTAGTAATTCTTCATATGAATCAGTCATAGATTAATGTAAACCATCGAACGCCAGATTACTTATCAATGCTTAGCACATTTAACAATATAAGCAGTTTTCATGTCAATCCTCTTCAATAAATGAAGATGTATTACTCTATGTACGGCCTTCCTACGTATTTATTGTTTGATTTACTTGAACAACGACTTCTCAATTGTTTATTGCATTATCCGTATATGGACACATATTTACTTGTTATACTATATTGATCTCTTCCGATGCGCCTTTATTGATCATATAATTTTAGCTGTACTCTGAAATTAATTATGCTAGATATTTCTTTCTGTCTTCCAGAAATTATAAATTTTTTTTGGAGTTCAAGTTGTTCGATCAGTTAGAATATCAAATTTAAGAATAACCATTACGAAAATCTCTTACGTGTTTTCTCGTAGTGAGTACCATACCGATATCGAATTGACCTACAGAATTTAACTAACATTTGCCACAATTGCATCCACGATTAGTAAACCATTGAATTTCGTTTATTTATCAATAATTAACGTGGTTTCAATTTCACCTACAGTTAATATGACTAAAAAAAATTAATCGACATGATGTGTTAATTGATGAAATGGATATTTCAAAGAGATAATGCAAAACTGTTTATCTGCGGGATAAAAAGACACTACAAACTGAGAAAGATCAAAATAAACATCATATGCATGTTGTACAGTAAATAAAATTGCATCTTTCTATGACTTACAGAATTACGTCATGACACTATATCGATGAAAGTGTATATTTGATTTTTGTTAATATAAAGAGTTTATGATGAGACAAATTCGTTTTGGAATTACGAGTATACGGTTTTTTTTAGAAATTCCAAACTAGTACATAACATTTCTTATAGCGATTCTAACAACTGTTCGTCAATGAAATACTTATGTGTACTGTTCGATTAATTAAAACTGAAAAATTCCTGCTTATTCTAAGCATGGAATGTATGTATCAATTATTATCCCTAGAGATAAATTTGCATTTAAATGATTATTTAAGAAATTGCATTTAATGGTCTGAAACAATGAACCACAAGTGTCATGCATGCCAAATAATTAAATCATAACATTTATAACTATTAAAAACATCGACATCAATGCGAGGAATTATTTAATGATATTAAAATGAAAATTGGTCAACTATTAGACGACATATAAACAACACAGAATATTCAGTTCACGTTGTTTACATAATTTTGTTTATTTTCAACAGTAAAATGACGCATTTTTTGATATTGTACAACCAAGGTGTTTATTACTTTTTATTAATATTTGGAAGTCATTGGTTACCAAATGAGTAGAGGATTTTAAAGCTAATTGTCAGGAAATAAGATGGATTATGTAAGAAGACACAACAGAAAACATCTAGGTTAGTGTATTTATTTTAAAATGACGCTAAAAATATGTATAATACATGGTATAGTAGAGTGCACAACCAAGAAATGCATTCTAATTTACGCTTAGTTTGAGTTTTGGGGTTCATATATTGTTTCGTTTTAATCAGTAACTTCAATCTTTGCAGTAGCTAATGGTGCTTGTGTTCAAAAATAATTATAACTTGGTTATCAGTATCAAAAATTTAATTAAAATTGAAAAAATTCAGCAATCGCTTCAGTACGTTGAGGTTGTTTATCCTAAGACCTATTACTATTCTTAAAGGGAATTCTTCTCCAGAATCGTTAGTTCACAACAAAATGTGGGAAGTTTTATATTAAAATTTACGATATTTCTAACTATATGATAATTTAATTTCATAACATAAACCAGAAGTTTAATTGGCATGTCCAGTTAAAACAACCATGAATTGACCAAACATAAAATTGCAAATGATTGGATGATAACTCAATAGTTTAAAAGTTAAGCACCTGGTGCAAGCCCTGAATGTACTGGATTTTTAGTGATAATCATTTATAACAGTTCCATAAAATACAATCTATTCAGCGCTCATTCACTTTCCAATTGATCTCAGTATTCGACAGTAAAAATAGTTACTATTCAAGCCTCAGTATTCTTTCTGCACTGATTCATAAAAACCTACTATAATAGAGAAAAAACCAGGTCCCAACAAGGTAAGAAATTATGAAAAAACGCTTCAGGTGGATAGGACACACTTTGAAGAATTTTCCGAACATCATAAGGCAAGTCCTAACTTAGAATTCTGAATGCCAAATGTAGAGCTGTAGACAAAGGAACACACTGTGCCGAGAATTGGAGACAGACATTAAAAAATGAGTAGCAATTGGGTCAAAATCTAGAGGAAAACACAAGACAGACTATGTTGGAGAATGCGAGACGGTGGTCTTGTAATTCTGAATATTCACTGGGTTTTTTTTAACTAAGACCATTGCATGATACAAACTTGAAAAGTGAACACTACGGCCAACAATATAATCAGTCTACTTAATTAAACTCTCCTGTTATCATATTTTATCAGTTACCAGAATATTAATACTATCACATGACCTATCAATTTTTTTTAACAGATATCACATATATTATTTCCAAAACAGGGTTAATCATACGAACAAACCTCGTAAAGCAGTAAGATTTAATTAATTAGTTATAATCTTTCTAACCATAATATTTCATTCATTTGTCATTGGTTAATTCAGCTAAGTGTTTACAGCATCCGTTTAAAAACATGCGAACGCTGTTATGTAATCAACCGCAAACACCCTCCACCTCATCATACATTAAAACAGTACTAAGGATTAATCTGATTGGTTATATGATGAGTAATGGTTATGACTCACTAAAAATATATATAAATATGCCAATTAACATATTAAGGTTTCACATGATCAGATACTACAGAATTCAATTTTTATTGAATGAAAGTTAAAATGAATACTATGGATGTTAATCATACAGAGAATAATGGGAATAAAAAAGTTCATTTAGTAAATATGGGATCTAATGAAGTGAAATCCTGTTCAAGAAGAGGTCGAAAGTCAACAATTCCACCGGAACTCAGAGAACAAACAAGACGAGTAAGTTGACAATCAAGTCATGTGACTATAATTTTAAATAATTTAGAGTTAGTTTGTGACTAGTACCTATTTAGATATTTATTTGGTAATTATTTAAAAATAAAGAGTAGGATTTTATCCTCGATAAATCATAAGAAACGATTTTTCCCGTAATGATTCTTTTATCGTATTGAACGGTCGCATGCATAATGCATGCGGTGTTTCCAAAAAATAATTTCTGTATGAAGGTGTTGCAAACTATAAAAAGCTGTTGAAGATTCTAAGATAGATGTGGTGTGTTTCACCCTAGATTGATATTTATTAAATAGTAAGTAGTCATGTTCGATCCGTAAAATAAAATTATGAATTTACAGGCGTTTTGGTGAGTACATTAAGTTTAGACTAATCAAACGGTATTACGATCTCTCGAATATTCATTTTGATGGTTTAAACTATTCTCATAAACCAACGATATCTACTTATTACAATAGATTAATCATACCATTATAAAAATATAGATTACTGAATTAAAGCTGTATATCATCTAAAAAGTTCATAATGAGCTTGTATATTCTTGTTATTCATAAATAGAACAGGAGATAATTTAACATAATTGTCATGAAAAATGAATAATACTTATTCTATGAGTATTATCTATCTGGACTCATTAGATGAGCGGATCACGTGCTGGGAATGGGACGTTACTGAGTTTAATTTTCAGCTAGAACATCAAATCTGGGGTGCAGATATATTCTGATGACGAGTCCCTAAAAGGACGAAATGACTATCCTGGATTCCAATGCTAGCCACCTGGATTTCTAAAAATCTTTCAAATGTTGTTCAATTATTGTATTCTTACGTTTTTTAGTTCGATTTTACTTGACTTGAACTACCATACTACTGTAACCTTTATTATACACCATTATATAAGGAAAATAACTGCCCGATGATAAAAAAATATTGATCCTCATATTGTTTCATCTAATGACGGCAATAAAACTTGGATAAAAAAGTTGAGTATGAGTCGATTAATTCATTCTGAGAATAATATAGCATATAAAAATATAAGATATTCAATGAACATATGAATCGTTGAGAAATGGCAATACAACGACTTAAAAATGTGATTCAACTCTTATAATCCATATAACCACAAAAGAATAGATTGACCTATACACTGTATTATGAAAACATGAAACAAGTCAAATGTAAAAAATCAACATTAAGATGTAAATTATACGTTTGTTCAAAAATTGGAATAAGCCATGTGTGGCCTCCTAACCACTATAACCTAATCTATTTTGTGATTACATTGAACTCTTTAAGAAGCTCTGCTTTAATGCTGAATTCACATTCTATGAAAACTAAGGCTGAGTAATTTTTCGAGACTGAAATCTTTTGATAGAAACGTTCCTTTATCGAAAAGAAACACTCTAAATAACATCCGCGGAATTTTCGCACTTTCTGAATGATGAAAATTATCACAGAATGATGTATGATTTTTAATTTTAACAAAAGATCCCTACTTTTGAAACTAACGTGGGAATCGCGGCAAACAGATTCGAAGAAAATTATTTTATTCGATTAAATCCTTGTCAGTTCTTCAATAATATGTTTATTTTTAAATTGTTTCCTAAACACACACTCTCCAATATTCACTCTTGGATTGACTGCTGTAATAATTTTTTCCAATATAGCATCATTTAAATTCAGCGTATTGTTTTATTCTTTAATTTTTTCTTCAGATTAAAAAACAAAACATTGAACGAAGTCGTCGAGCTTGCATAGCTAATAAAATGTCTGAATTACACCAACTAGCTATGAATCTAATTGGATTAAATGTAAGTTATTATTGAAATAGAATTTATTTAGTATTATATATTTAAAAATTTAATTAATGTACTAATTGCTTTTCACTCGAAATAAGTTTGTAATGAATAAATGCACTATGACGAATTTAGAATAGTAGAATAAATTAACACTAGAAATTTAATTTTGTTTTTGCACTCTACTTCTCGACAATTTACTGCGTAACGTAGTAGTATATGAACATAATTTTCCACGTTTGTCATCGATAAACTATGAAATAAAACCCTACTAAATCATAGTTGTATATGACTGATTGAATTGTTGTATTCATCTGATTTCATATTGATCTATACTTTGGTTATTTTCGGTGTTATTCAATGTTTTGCTTTATATTAAATATTGTACAATGAATTATATATAGATTGAATATACTTTGATTGCAAATATTTTTATAAGATTATGCGATTCAGATAACAATTAATACAAATTTAAATAAGTAATTATATAGTTGAACAGATTTAGTCTGTGAATTTTTGCCATCCATGCAAATCAAGAATTAGCATACATGGATGAATTGTGTTATTTTTAAATATACGTATGTTATTAATATGATTTTGTTAAGGTAATGTATAGTTAAATGTCGAATGTCATCATAGTTTAGCGTCAAGTGAAGAAAAGAAAATTTAAATACCAAAGAAATAGATTTTGACTTCATTCTTGTTTCTATATTTCAAGGAATCCTATTTTACAAGCTAATCAGTAAAAACATTATTTGTTCAAAATGTATTAAAATCAGCTTTAAACATAAATAAATAAGAGTTAACTTTCGTTATACATGTATTGAGGTTATTGATTTTTATTGAAATCATTAATCGGTCAGTGTAAGACCACTTTTTGAAAGCTGGAAGCACTGAATGGCCATTTCATACTAGTATATTGTGCAACAACAGTGCGGATCCAAAACCCACAGAGGCGGGTATCGAAACCAGAGCATTTACGCTCGTGCGAAAAAGTTTAACATCTAGACCCCCAGGCAGTTAGCAAGAATGGTAATTGCTTACCAATAGCTTGCATCACAATAAATCTCCTGTAGTACTATGAGGAATTCATAAACTGAGGAATACATCTAGTTGATATTCAGCGAGAATCCATAAAAAAACTTCCTTTTTTCCATCATGGATATATCGCTAGTCAGGTCTGTTGCATTCAGCTGATCTTTTTTTAATCCCTTATCATAAATATTCACATAATATTCCAAAATAAATTTTTGTTTAGGATTTCAGTTATTTGTTATTAGAAAGCAAATATCTATAATGATACTGTCATATTTGTGGATCTAATTAACTCAATGTTTGTGATGTGTAATTCTATGCACGAATATTTGTTTGTCAATCATAAAATATATAGAAAAACACTAGCATTATTACCATTTTCATTTACTTACAGTTCATCATAACAAACAATAAATTAAGCTATAAGTTGAAATGATTCTTTTATTTTGTGAATTTTCTCAAGAAATTCAAACTGAAGTTCACAGAAATTTTTCGAATCATAATAGATATCTTCTAAATTTCTTTTATTTATTTCTTTTAAAAGAGAATTTACATTTACTCAATATTTGTCATATGAAATGTCAACTAAAACTTTCAATGAATACTGGCTTACTGGAACATATCATCATTGGATGTTCATTCTTTTATTGCATAGTTCTAAACATTCAAATTTAGTTTCTTTTCATTCAATAAATCTTTTTTTTTTAATTTTTAATTTGATTTGTACAAAGATATCAGAACAATCGAAAACAGAAAAAGTGGATATTTTAGGCATGTGTTATGAAGTGTTTAAAAATGTGACAATTTTATTCAATGAAAGACCAGGTAAACAAATTAACTATTAATATTTTTCTTTTTTAAATGTTTTAATGATTAACATTAAAGTTTATCTCCATCAATTGTACAGAAAAAGTACATTTCAAATACAGCGTCTATGAATTTTGAGCTGTTTAAAAAAGAGTGCTACTTTAGAGTTACTTTAGAGATCACAATTATACATGATTTACAATAAATGAGCTTTATTTTGTAAACAATAGTATTTGCTGATTTGAATTGTGTTAATAGACTTGACCAATAAGATTGTTTGAACATTTTCATGGATGTTGGATAGTGAACTAGATACATTTCACATGTTATATTATTTTTATATATCGGTAATCGTTTATCAATTGATTATTAGCATATCTCTGTTTCTATTTCAAAATTGTTTTTTTCCATAGAATTAAAAGAAAAATTAAAACAAATGTGTCATAAAGTTGGATTAAAATCATTGAATAAACATCATGATCTATCTACTGTTAATCATGATATGATAATTCGAAAAACAGATGCATCAAATACTACTTATTCAAATATTCACCAATCACCATCCATTTGGAATAAAGAAAATTATAATCCTACCAATCAGCATTTATTAATTCCATCAGAATTGAGTGCATTCACACCTTTAGGCAAACTAGAAAATACTACTAATTTCCATATTATGAATCAATTAGATTATCAATCTACACCAATACAATTACCGTTTATAACAAATGACAGCGGTTATTTCGAAATGAATCATTCATCATTATTATCATCGTCATCATCATTAATATTTCATGCGAATAAGATCAATTCACGATCGATAAATTTGTCAAATGAATTCATGGATTCAACTCAATCATCATGTTTTCAGCACAAGTCGATTAATTCAATATTACAATCAAATGACAACATTGACGTTGATGAAAAGCAAACAGTTCACACAGAAGAGACAAAAGAAAATTTAATGTGGAGACCATATTTAGACTGAAACAGTTCCTAGCAAATGTTTATATTTTTATTTTTTTTATTGATATTTCTCATTTGTATATATATCATATTTTTCTGGGATATTACACATGACAATAAGTTTACCTCAAAGAACTTGTCAACATGAATTATCTAGAATGTTTTTATCTGTAGAAATAAAATCTTTTTCTTTCATTTTATTATTATTTCTAAGAAAGAATCATTTTTATATTTTATATTTGTTGGTTTATCGATTAGATAAATCACAATGTTTATTTAATGTGGAGATTTATATTTTTATATATTATAAATTATATTTTTGATATTCCCTTTTAATTCTTACCTAAAAATAACTTAATGTTCAAATAAAAAACATTCTACTAATATTAGTGATTTCATTTTATATAACTTAGTGGTAATTTGTAAAATTTAGTTTAGTAAAATTTGATTAAGATAGTTAAGAATAAATCTGATTTTGTGAAGACCATATATATAAAAATGATAATTGTGACTTATTTAGTAATTAAGGCATAATTTCTAACCAGGTTCCGAGAGTTGCACAATAGATAATAAGTTTTTTGTGTGCGCGTATCTTTTATTGCTAACTTCCCTGAAAAATCCAATATACGAACGGAACTAGGTATAGATACGTTGCACTTGCTGCCTGGCTTAACACTTCAATTTGCATGCATGAGCAAAGATATATCATGAAAATTCGAATAGGCATGATGTTGAAACCAATGGAAACTGTGAATGTGATTGAATTTTTGTATTTGTAGGTAATACGCAAGATAAAACTGATCATTTTGTGCAGTTTTGATTATAAAATTCCTTGATAGTTATTACCAATATCACATTTAGTGTTTTCCCTCAGCAAATCAAGCCTGAACTCAAACTGATTACATGACAATGTGTTCAAAACTGATACCTATTTACGAATACGTGTCTACACTGTGATCAATTTTCGGTTTCTTCGAACACTTTACGTTTCGATAACCAGCAACATCTCGTTCGTAAAAAGATTGCTATGAGCTAATTGACTTAGCCTCCATTGTAAAAAAATGTAAAACCGAAATTTGTTCAGAGAACATTGGCCATTATTAAATATAAGTGAAATTGGGATAGTTATACATCACATCATAAAAATGGGGCATCACTTCTTCTGAGGCTTGGTGAAACGTCAAGCATATAAGTACTACAAATGTTCAGGCAACTTACCAATACTTAAAGAATGGTCGTCTGGTCTAAGGTACATGATAAACAGTTATACATAAATAAGGAAGTTAAACTGTATTTATGGAACAAAAACTGGTAGTTGAAGATTGCTAACGTCTTGGAAGTCGGCTGTCTCATCCGAAAATTCGAGAGTGAGTGAAACATTCTTTGGAGCTAAAAGAAGCCCACAATCTATTAAGGATGATGGTGATTTTCTTGTCTGTCTGGATTGTTTAGAAAAGCTTGATGAATAGAGGGCATATAATTTTTTATTTAAGAAAGAGGCGTGTGACATTTGTACAACAACTATGGGGCATAAATCTATTTCTGATTTCTTCCAGACTATGCAATTTGCAAATATTCCTAAAGATGTGAAAGTCTGACTTATCAAGTGTAAGAAAGCTTTGTTCTCGTAGTGCATGAAGATGTTAGAGCATTAGTATACTTACTGCAGCTCAAAGTCGTTATGTTCTTCGAATCCACAGCTACATTTCGTCGTTAGAACGGGACAATTCTCATCGATTGCTGTAGAAGGACAGCGTATATGAGAGTTTTATTATAATCTTGAACGTTAAGAATACAAAATTCTTAGGTCAACCGAATGCATGCAACTACCTATGTCCATTTTTTTCCACTTATGCATAGGTTAACGTCTCTAATGCTATTAGGTAGCAGGATTTTAGTTCTGATACCTGGAGAAAAACTCCCCAACAATCAAGTTATACAAATGCAATGAATCATTTGACAGATAATTTCCATAGGTATGCCATAGTCAATATACTTCCAGGTCTAGAGCATTTTTACAAAACTGAGAGCCCGTGAATTTATTCAGTTTTTTAACTGGTTAACTAGAAGTAATGGAAAATTTCTAGTATCTGAGTGGTTGTGTGAGCATTGTTGGTAGTTTAAGTGATCTAGACAATTCATTTGTGAGAGAAGCTTTGCCTTATTTCGGTGAAAAATGAACTTTCTGAGTTTTGGGTGTTAAAAAAATTCATGTGTTCAATCACTGTTCATTCTGAAGGAGCGTTTACGCCCGAGTGGCAACATCATTTAAGCAATGCTGTGATTTGAAAATATGTGCTCGGCTGCAATTACGCTAATACATTTAGCGTCACTATCATAAACAAACAGATTCAGCTGGTTGGACATATGAAACGAATGTCATTTTAAAGATTTACAAATCGCGTATAAACTGCTGACTCTGTGTCAGTATTAAGAAAGGTGATCTGTTTATAACACGCCGTCAGGGCATAAATAAAGATGTTCATAAATAGCTTTTTGTCTGTCGTAACGACAACTTGGTTATGGACCTAAACAAAACTCGTTTGGGATGTAATAAGATACAGATTATAATATAAACTATCGTTTTATTTCAAACTGTATATGAATTTGATGGGAAGTCTTTTGACTGAAAATCCGATTCTGATTGAATTTTTTTGTTACTGATTACTTTCTCCTTTCACGAAGTACTCTCACTCGCTTGTTTTTATCCATTTATTTATGTTCGTTATATTCCACATTTTCATAGTTTTAATTTCAAGTTTTTCTGAAAAATATTTATCTTGATGCTCATTTGTACCATTATTTATAGTTTTTAAATAATATGAAGTATATTAAATAGAAGAGATTTTTTAAAACATATTTAAATGAATTATTATTTGAAGTTCAGTTTTCAGATTATATTTTACTTATTCCTTTAAACTACTTATAAGTAGACAACTACATTGTGTCATATTTTCTCAGTCCTGATGATGGTTAAAATTTAGTGAGTATATTTATACTTGAAAAAAAAGGAGTTGAAATTCTACTAGCTAACATTCAAAAACAGCTCAAACAGTAATATTTAAAGACAAAAATTTTAACACGTTTACTGCTCGCATTGGATGCTTAGATTCCTTATACTACTATTAAATTCAGCTGCAAATCAATTTGATTATTCATTTCAGTATAATTTTAAATTTTGATAAAGACTATCTAAACTTATTCATTTATTTAGTAATAAACTGAATTTGAGTGTTTTGTAACTAAAGAGAAAAATCACTTGCCAAAAAATAACTTCAACGAACTAAGAAGATTTTTCTAACGTAGGCTACTTCAGATTGGTCAATAAAAACAAAACTTTTCAACCTTTATTCTGTGATCATAAGTAGTGAGACTTTTGTATGTTCAAAACTATTTCATTAGTAATATTCATTATGCAGTCTTCATAAAAATTCTAACTTATCGAACTATGCATTGATATCATGTGACTGTCCAGTCTTAGCAGTTTCTCATTCTTTTAAATGGCCAACTTCTTTTATCCACTTACAAAAGCAGAATAGTTATTACACTTTTTTATCTAATTTCTACATACAAGTCACGTGAGATAATAAAGAAAAATGTAAAATAGTCTAATTGTAAAGTAACTTTTAATGATTATTATCTTCAAAATATCATGAATTAACATGAGCTGAAGCAGTGTTGGGGGCCAAGGAGTGCTAAACAACTTCATTAGTTTTGCTTTATATACTCGTGATCCTAAAAAGATTAGGAACCAAAATATGCAAGTTTGACGAAGAGGTCGTAATCTTGGATTGATAAGTAGTCATAAACTAGCATGGAATAGTTCTCATTCGGTAAGATTTGCGTAATTCGATTTTCATTACTATTATCAATTATAATAATTTGTGTTTAACCTAAGGGAATGTATACGACCGACTTAGCATCATTTTGTTTACTTAACAAAAATCAGTCACATGAAATTAACTGTCTTGGCAACTCACATCTTTATATACAAATATAGACACACGCCAAAAAAATACCTAATGCCTTCGTTTGAAATAAAAACTAATTAATATTGTAAAACAAGTTTTTTTTATCTAAATTCTAGCAACAATTGCTTGTTTACATAAAACAACTTTATCCAACAAGTAAAGTAGATGTTTAGTAGAGATGACCGGTCCACTAAACACGTGTTTTCTCTTTTCAAATAATTCAACTATCCATTTTAATCAATTACAATGAATAAATAATTTTTTTTAACTGTTGCTGACTGATATAAATATTTATTCATGATAACATTTGACAAGTTATACGTATATATATATATATATATATATATATATATATATATATATATATATATATATATATATATATATATATATATATATATATATATAGATCTAGTATATAGATCTAGTAAATAGTTAACATGAACTAGAATTTGATATTTTGAATTAGAGAAGTGTAATATGATTACGAAATTCGGATGAAACAATAGAAATATTTCTTATCTGAACTAATTCATTCTAAATAAAAACTTTTTAATTCTATTGTACTTTTCACTATTTCTAGCAACGAAATAGTGAATACGTGAAAACTTGGTAGTTCGTTAATTCAAAAATTGATCATTAAATATAATTCATAGTGTTGATCAAGCTCTTGTTTAGAAAGTGCACTGTTGAATAATAATAGAACAGTTATGATACGGAGGATCAATCCAAATAAAATGTTCTAGTTCAGTTGTGGTAGAAAGTAAGTGATTAGTATGCTTAGAAATGTGTTAATTGGGCTATCAAACAACTTGAAAACCATTTGGTCTTGGCCTTACTGAATAAATCTCACTAATATATTTGTTTAAATAAAGGTTACCCTATCAACCACAAAGATTTCATTGTTTAAAAAATGTTTTTAAAATCTAATACTGAGTATGAAGGCAGTTTTCAGTGATTTTGGAGCTTGAAATATAAACCATTGAATTCTAATGCGCCAGTCTAAAACTAACATAGTCTTAACGACACCTGAATTAACTGAATTGCAGCCTCTACTGAATCAAGTATTCTACAGTGAAGTAGTTCCAAACGTGAACACAACAGTAATTCGTTACTACATGGTTATCAATAATTCACATGTTAATCTAAGACACAAACAATTTTAAATGTTATCTTATTTGTCCTTCGACTGAAAAATGTGTTTGAAAATTTTATCCACTCCCACCAAAATGTTCTTGACTTGTATACAAACCTTAATAGCCACAATAATTTTCAAATTCCTTATTAGTGGACAAAATATGTCTCATAAAATTTCAAGGCAACTGTGCCTTGATACGTATTTGAACTGGAATGATTTTTAAGTCCACGTAAACATTTTAAGTCATATTTATCTTATCCTAATCAAGTAATTTACACTTCTATAATAATTTATGTTCTCTGTAAGCTGGCTTAATGAAAAGAAGATTATGAACAGAATGTCTAAAATAAAAACTTTATCTAACTAACAAAACTTATAAATTAAATTAATCAGTTCCCTACATTGAACAGCCAAAAGATATGGCATTCGGAATATTTGAACTGCATTATAGTTAGCTTTTCCAACCGAATGGAATATTTTAACTGTTGTGACAAACTAAAGTTTTTCGACATTATGCATGATATAACATGCGACAAATTCACAATGGCTGATTGTGAGAACACTGAATACGAATTCCACTAGTTCTGTAAGAATGTAGAATGGAAAAACTTGGCTGCTTGTAGAGTAAACAGATAATAATTGAAGTCATGAATCGACCATTGTTAGACCACTATTAGAAAGAAACCTGAAAGTTTAGTGGCCTAAGAACTGACTCTAACTGGACGAATGATTGAGTGTGCAATGAAATAAATCTTCCTGTCTATTTCCGTATATCATACTTAGGCAAACCCTGTTTGTGTGACGATGGTAATAAGAAGAAAAATACGGTTTTGTAGATGATTTTATTGTATGCATTCATTAATGTAGATGATATGACAATGGAAAGCGCACGGGCAAAGCGAAGCGTAATAGAGAAGGTAAGTGAACCAACTCTCGTGTGCTGAAGAATGAAGAAGTATTAATAGTCAGGCAATAATAGGCTAGATATGTAATAAGCGGGTAAGCATGCACACACCTAGTCAAATATACAATAATCGATACTGTTATCGAATTATAACAATTACAAAAATGGTCGATATTATCACTGAATAATTTAAATGATTAATCATTGAGCTATGATGAATAGTCGAACTCAGGTCCTCCTGATTTACGCGCAAACGATTAACCTCTAAATAACTGACCCGGCGTCCAAACGTGTTTATATCTAACTCCAATCACTTCACGATATTGTGCGAACTCATTCATTGTCTTCATCGGGTAACTGCCTTTAGACGTTGAGCATTCCTTAACGAGACCGGAGGTCCTGGGTTATATTTCTGCGTGCGAGGGCTATGGATGAGTCTGACGATGATTCCCATACTAATACGACATAGCCGTCTAGTGATTTCAGGTTTCTAATGGTGTTCTAAAATTGATCGATTCATGATTTCAATGAAGCTCAACAATCTCTTCAATTCTCTAACGATGATAATCATTGCTTCAAACATCATTTTGTTGAAATAGATTTATGGAAACAAATTAGACATATTTCAAAAGCATATTACAAAAAATTAATTGTAAATCGTGTTTTACTGAAAACTCAATAATATTAAAATTCTATCATTGATTTAAATCATTTTCAAAAAATTAATGGTATACATCGGTTGTAACCATTGCATCTAAAGAGGAAGTTCGAGCAATGAACTTCCTTGACCGATAAAATAAAGCTACAAATAGAATAATGCGGAATTCTACAAACGCTCACTAAACATCGAGGTTTGCTTTCACTACTACTCATAAGTAACTAAAGTCTTATTACAAAATAATAAAACATTTATTTGGTTTATGATTTCCGTGAAGGCGAAATTCGAATGCTTCGTTTGAGAAGTCCGGTTTGTAATATTTTTGTACTTCATAGGATAGTGAAGAACATTTGAATCTTCACGTTTGTCGTAATCAATCTTCATAGGCATATTATATAATCATTAATAAAGATCAAATAAATATATGTACATCTTGCATTGAATTATTCAGTTCTAGTAGATTCAAATAAGTTAGAATTAATTATTTTAGCCTCTATAACTCTATTTTAAACCACTATAAAAAAAGCTATATTATCCTCCATTGAAAATTAATCAAAATACTATTCATTATACAGTCTGATTAATTGAATTATAATGAACGTAACTTTTTAAAGCTTCTTTCATAATTTTTATCTAAATTGTTTATGTTTGCTTTTGTCTGGTACGTTTCCTCATTCATACGAATATTCAGAATGGATAGATTTGAGGTAAACACATCTGCGACACAGAGGATCGATTGAAATTTTTCTACAGTAATATAAAACATACTCTGTTTTTATAAGATATATGAGTGATTGTTTATAATGAATTGATAACCATGATATAAACAACTGTGATAGAGCCTTTTCTAAACCAGTGGCTAAGAAATATTCCTGCTTAAATTGAGCAATAAACCAACTTAGTGTCAATCCATCGTACGAGTTATTATTCATTTAACTGAAGAGTCTTCTAAAATTCTTTAATTTCAACTAAGGTCCTTCGGTTTTCAGTTTCTTCCATTCAGATGATCGTCTTAACAAGTCAGCATAAACAGAGATATGAGTCAATATCTCATATCGTATTACTTAAATTATTGGTTGGAAAACTGAAATTCCGCATGAGATGAGATAGATACCAGTTATTCTAGCCATCAGGATTGATCAAACTGCCAAGATAAATGAAACGGCCAACACGGCCGACTACTTCACTCTCTATTACTAATTCAGGAGCCGATACAAGCCAATATTAAAGCAAAATTTTGCATTTAGAAGGAGAGAATCGCATACCAGACAAGCTTGAAAATAAATTATTTTGGGAATATATGAGTAGAAAATTTTCCATTTAACAAATATGTGATATTTTCCACAAATTTATAATAACATATAAAAGGAACTTACAAATCATAGGCATTAATAAATTGAAAGCTTTTTTTTAGCACTAAATTTCCTAATTGATTTGTCATACAACAATTGAATTTTTCTTACTTTCCTGTCAATGTATTTAACACTAAGTTATACTAGTGAGAAACATAATTAATCATTTCGTTTTTAGAATTATTTTCTCCTTCCAGTTAAACATTAGTGTAAATGATGGTGGAGAAGAAGTTAATGAAAACTTTAGAATATGTGTAAGACAATAACATTTATATGTATATATGTATACTATTGAATACATTTAAATGCATAAAGTTTATTCGTGATTATAGTTTCAATGTATAGAAAATTAATTACAAATTGATCTCTCTGTATTACAATTAATAACAATGAAAGATCATTTCACTAAAACTAATACAATTCAGTCAACTGGTTGTGAATAATTGTTAATGTATCGTCTGTAGTTTCATATGATGGAAAAGACTGAAAAAATCATGTTGAATCATAATGTAAGCTAGTTGGAGGAAATCTTTGCCTAAGTTTCATGCTGATTGGCACTTATTAGTATTTCGGATTCTTTGGCCGGACACCATCAGCAACAACCTACTGTGGGAGAGAACAAGTCAGATTCCAGTGGAGGAGGAAAGCAGGAAGAAGCGGTGGAAGTGGACAGGACACACACTACGAAAAGCACCTAACTGAGTCACATGACAAGCTCTCACTCGGAACCCTCAAGGCAAAAGAAAAAGAGGAAGGCCAAAGAACACAATACGCCGAAAAATAGAGAAAGACATGAGAAGAATGAACGAAAATTGGACAGAACTGGAGAGGGAAGCCCAGGACAGAGTTGGTTGGCGAAAACTGGTGTGCGGCCTATGCACCACTGGTGGTAACAGGCGTAAGTAAGTAAAATGTACGAGTAGTAAAACTTGTATTTGGCGGCGAATTCAAACTCTTATTACTACTGAGCTTTCCGGACACTAACTGACGGATTATAAAGCTGAGATACTTATAACGGACTGACCACTAAATAGTGATTGACATCATATTTGATGACCGAATTCTATCACTCAGGATATGCAGTACAGCAGTTTGACTAATTGATTTTATCAGACATCTTTCATTGTATACATAATCACCAGTGTATACATAGTTAATTGATTTGTTTGGTCTTAGTTTGTTCTCCTAAAGCAAAACATATTTGTTACCCACCTAATTAAGCAAAATGAAATATCGAACACATTCTGTCGTAATGATCAAACTGTAATGTAAAATGTGAAAGTTGCACATTTAATTTTGCTTAAAGTCAAAAACGATTCTAATTAACAAATCTTAAGTTATAGTAAATAACTTATCGGATAATTTCAAGACTTAATAGTCCTCCATTTGTATTAAATGTTTTAATCTTCCAATTGATGTTTACGATTGTAAATGATTAGTCTTTTGGGCATATATGCATCCTGTGCTGATTGCCTCGGTATTGCCTTCAAGTCAAACATAATATTAGCAGAGGTGAATAGTAGCTAACAGTGGGATCTAAGATGCTCGCTGCACCCTATTTGGAACTCATCAGTTGGATGTACCGGTATCTCTGAGTTGATGTTCACTCCGGAATCGCTTCAAACACCATCGTTTCATCCATTCAGCTGGCAAATGTAATAGAGCAGTCTTATAGGTTATAATCTGTGGAATATATCCATGTTACACGATAATCTCACTTAAAATTATTAGAAGGATTTGAGTGTTAGATGGTTGAACATAGGGTTTTATACAAATTGAAATTATCCAACAGAGATTATCTGTAATGGCGAAGATTTGAACCTAACTAAATCAGTAGAATTCTGTCAGAACTAAATAAAACCTGATGTAAGGTTTAATTTGTCCTACACATGTAATTCTAGGACGGTAAACGCAATATTGGAGAGCACTTTTGCTTTAAGCTTTATCTGTTTCTAAACATAAAAACAATTACATTAGTACAATAAATAAGGAAATTACAATTATCAAGTAAGACGAGCAAACGTACCGACCAATATAGCCTGTCTTATGGAAATGAGTAAAGTTATGAGTCACATCAATATAATAAGATAATAATGTCGATCATTTTGTAGGTCATTTACAACAAAGAAGGTTTACAGACATGTCAGATCAGATCACGTGGTGGGCGCTTAAACCACAATTTGATTGGTTAGATATGACATAACTACAATTAGCTATAGAAATAACTAACACATGATATTGTTTGCTACTCAATAATCAAGTACGTTCACTTGTTGAATCTAAAATCAGATAACTCGTCATTATTTGTATACAGCAAACGATTCTTTTAAAAACAGTATCAATTACTTTATCTCATTTCCAAATTAATCAAAAACTGTGTTCTTCTTAAAAACCAATTGCTTTATATCTGTAATTGAAAACTCTCGAGTTATATAATGAATAATAAAAAATAACTAACATAAATACATTTAGATTAAGTGAATAAAATAATCTCACAAAATGGCTATATTTATTAATCTTATTATTATTATTATTATTATTATTATTATTATTATTATTATTATTATTATCTACGATTGTTATAAAAACTAAACTATGCTATGAGATAATAACTTCTGTTTGCCACTGATTTTCTTTTGCTTGAATAGACTGGATTACTTAATGATATTTATATAATATTTGAACTAGTTAACTTAATTTTTTTTATAAAACAGAACGCAAATAAAATACGGGTTTTTTATAACACAAATAATTTGTTTATTCAAATTTATTCAACGAGCAGATTGCACTTATAACTGAGCAGTCATTAGAAGATCATTGAGACGTTGTTTTTTTAAAAAAAATTTAATAATGGATTGAGAATTAAAAAAAAAACTTTTAAAAGAATAGTCATATTTATCCATCTTTAATCAGATAGTGAGTAAGATAATGTTTTAGAATAATGTTAGATAAATAAATTAGTTTGCAATTCCATTTACAAAGTCGACAAGATTTTTGTTACAAAAGCCTATTAGATTGCAGTTTTACTGTTATTTGTAGTGATGAGATAAATTATTTTCCCCTGGAAAACTGGAGAAAATAAGGAGTACTGAACAGTTGTGTTGTTCTCATTGAGACTTCTAAATCTTGTCCTTTAAAATTCTATGGGTTAATCACGTACCACGAGGTTCCCTTAGAGTAAATGACATGGCGAATACGTTAACAAAATGTGGATGGAGTCTTTTGATTAGTCTGAGAGACAATCTCTAGCTTATCTTGGAAGTCTCATCAACCCTGATGAGTTTTGTCCGATGAAATTTTCCGTACGAATCCAGAGAGTTCTGATGACTTTTGCTAACTTGCTTCACTTGTGGTGTAGGTGAAATTTCAGTCTCTCGACCAATGTGCATGAATACTTTACAGTAGTTTATTCTGTTCCATTTTGTGACTGTGAAACCTGATTTACGGAAGAAAAATACATTCACAAGCCGTATGTTTATAATCATACAAGTATATATTCCAATATTATAACCGTTCTAGATACATCATCAAATTTATAAACTGTTTATATATCCTCATGGCATTAATACTTAACATAAAACTTCATTTTTATACACGATCGTATAGCTTGATAAAATCCTTTGGCTAAACTTCGTATTTTGACTTCAGTAAGTGTGATTTTGTAATTTATAAATGTAATTTTGCCAAATTCTGATTCGTTCGTTAGTGTTAAAACATGCTAAGTTTATGCGATTTGGAAGCGATTTCATCATGATGACTGATAAAAAACTAGGAAAAAAAGCAAGATGTATAGTGATATATATATATATAATGATAAAAACTAGAACATTCAGATATCACAGAAAATATGATTACGTACTTACGCCTGTTACCCCCAGTGGTGCATAGGCCGCACACCAGTTTTCTCCAACCAACTCTGTCCTGGGCTTCCCTCTCCAGTTCTGTCCAATTTTCGTTCATTCTTCTCATGTCTTTCTCTATTTCTCGGCGTATTGTGTTCTTTGGCCTTCCTCTTTTCCTTTTGCCTTGAGGGTTCCGAGTGAGAGCTAGTCATGTGACTCAGTTAGGTGCTTTTCTTAGTGTGTGTCCTATCCACTTCTACCGCTTCTTCCTGCTTTCCTCCTCCACTGGAATCTGATTTGTTCTCTCCCACAGTAGGTTGTTGCTGACGGTGTCTGGTCAAGAAATCCGAAGTATTTTGCGTAAACATCTGTTAATGAATTCTTATGCCTTATGGATGATGGCCTTGGTAGTTCTCCAAGTTTCCGCTCCATACATTAGAACTGTCTTCACATTTGTATCGAAAATCCTGATTTTGGTTTTGATTGATATTTGTTTGGAGTTCCAGATATTTTTCAACTGTAGAAATGCAGCCCTTGCTTTGCCGTTCCGCGCCCTCACATCTGCATCGGATCCACCTTGGTTGTAAACGTGTTAACATCCTCTAAGGCGTGTCCATCAAAAGTGTTTTGGTTGGCGCAAGAAAATATGGTACTACTCAGTTATTTGGCTATCTCACAATTTGATTTCTGTCTGATAGACAAGCTAATAAGGTTGTTAACCCTATAAACTCAAGATGAATATTATTTTTAGGAAAAAAGATACTGGCTTTTCATTAGTTGTTTCAGTATTCCGATTGATTTTTAGGGTAATCTCTTTTTTCCTATTGGAATAAATGTATTTTGTGGAGATTGTCTACGATGAAGGTACATTCAGGCTCAGTCTCAAATGGAACAAAATGCATATCCTAGATTCAACTGCTAGCCACTATCCACCTCTGTTTAAAAATATCAAACAGATTAATCCTATAAATTGACCATATGACCATCCCAACACACTATATCATATACCCACATTCCATTTTTATTGATTAATTCATTATATCAATGGAAAATGTGTTATTTCTTTATTAATCGCTTAGTAATCTACACAAATATTTGGTGCATTACTAAATCAAAACACAAGAGTATATATATATATATATATATATATATATATATATATATATATATATCTTTTTTAATTGTCAATTCTTATATAAATGGTAATGATCTTACCTAATACGGGTATCATAATCATGAAAAGAAATAGTGAAAATAAAAAAAAAGCCTAAAGTTATTAAAATCTAATTGAAAATTTAGTTACGATGAAATTAAAGTGTAGTATATACGTGATCAATAAGTTGAGTTTGTTCGCATTCCTTTTTTCTATTCCATTAATCGATATCAATAAAAAAAATTCAGTAGAGAATATTAAATAATTGAAATGCTGGTTAGTTTTTTTTGTTTAAACGTTATATAATTTGATTTCAGTTTGTTTTTTTTATTTGTCTGTTTTTTTCAAACAGAACTTATTCACTAGGGGTATGGGTGGGGATGATGATTGAAGCAATCATTCCTGCCCATTTATTGATATCGATTCAGTGGAAAATGTTATGAACGATTAATTTTTATGAAGTTATTAATTCAGTTATACTGGTTTGCGATCATAATTAACTGTAAATAGTGATAAAAATGTCAACAATTATTGAATCATATCTCATTTTTGAAAATAGAACTAAATAATATTTCAGTTATTTGATATAAGAAGAAAAAAATTGATCGCATTGGAGTCCTGTTGAAAAAGATCATGGCTTCGTTTGATTAGGTGAATGATATTAACTTTTTCTTTATTCTTGTTTCAGCTAATTCAGTTCATATTCATGTATACGCTGAAAACTATTACTACTACTACTACTACTACTACTACTACTACTACTACTACTACTACTACTACTACTACTACTACTACTACTACTACTACTACTACTACTACTACTACTACTACTACTACTACTACTACTACTACTACTACTACTACTACTACTACCTCATCTAAATTTCCTTGAAAATTTTGTCTTTCATTGGGAGAATCAATTTTTTCAAAAAGTATCCTTGATGAAAGTAAAGGAAAATTGAAAATTTACCGTTTTCAAGTTAGAGTTTAAACATAATTCGTAATATTGAATTCACTTAGACTTACAATCATAGAAATTCACTGAATAATAATGCCAATTTTTGTTATCTATATCTCTGCAAAGTTACAGTTAACTATGAATTGTTTAGTTCATTTTGTCAATCTAAATATTCAAAGGACCGAATAGTATATTTTGAAATAATGGTTCTAATGAATCTAACCATAATTCTTAAATGATTCATACTTTTTTTTGATAAAGGCATAAATTTACTTTTGATGTATTAACAAACATTTAATTTAACTTAGGTACATCTTTTCATTTTCGTCATAAGCATTTAACCTTATACTTAATATTATAAAAACAAAGCTTAACTCAATAGAAAATTTCCAGTTCGGTCATTGAATAAAACTTTCGTATCGTTCATAAATAACAAAATGGCCGAATTAACAAAGGAGTATATAGTTACTTAACCATAAATTGTTTTTTATTCATCAGTATGTTTTATGTATAACAGTAAGAATCAAAACTAAGGGCGCTGGTGTATTTCTATTTCATATAAACAAAGTCAAATAACTTGATAGAACCATTTAATCAGTTGTATAAGAGAGATGATAACTTGAATTGATGAATCCAATATGCCTAGTTGATCATTAATAAAACACAGAATTCTATCTAATACTACTTATTTCATAGATTTTCTGTCCATTGGTATTTTAACAAATTCCCTCATTTAATGCTTTTTTAAATACAAATCGAATTGGATTTACTTTTTAGTAGTGTAAATAAACACAAACAAGTCATATATGTACACGTAATTTATCTCTCATAATACATGCATTCATTTTCTCGGCTCTTTTCTCTCAGCAAAATGTAAACAATACTCTTTTTTTTATGCATGTCGTCAAACAATAACACCTTAATCTAGTCGATAATTTATCATTATCATAGAAGTAATGTATTTCTCTGTTCAAACATCAATTATTTTATTTCTTATTGATAAATAACATTTACGACAACCAATAAAATCCGCTTGTTTACATTCAATGGATTAATGTGATTCAGACAGTTTTAATAGAATAGAATTTTAAAAATAAAAATTACATTATAATTATTTGTTACTCATAATTGAACATTACATTTTAAAAAGAGATTAAAAAATTTTACATTTTTAATTGATAATTTAATGTGTTATTGTGTGTATACAAACTAATCTTAGTGTTTTAAGCCATTTACAGAATAATGATAAACCTAGAAAGAAACTCAGTGTTATTTATCAATAGCACCACATCTTTGAATTTAACATATGAAGAACATTAAGGGAATATTTAGGGGGAAAAAGGAAGAAATTATTAACAGCTATGTTGATAAATTAAAAAACTTGACATATTTACTATCAGCAACAAGAAGTTTTATACATTTACACTTTAAGCTTCATGATTTGTGCGTAATATGAAATCCAAATTTTCCTCAAGTTTTTTTTAAGTAACAGATTTATCAATCCTACAATGAATGTATAATCATTGTATGTGAGTTATATCATTGAATCTTTTAGTGAAAATTGAGTTTTTGGTATTTTCCTTTATTAAATATTTTATATAATTAGAAGAACTTATTTGACTTTGCTTTAATCTGATAAAGTTATGAGATATTTTTTAGCAGAGCTATTGGTAATATAATGATAACAAATACATTTGACATGATCAAAACTGAGAATATAGTGAATTGAATTCAGATTTGGTAATTTTAAGGTATCAATTTCACTACGACATCTAATTTTCTTTAATTCAATCTAATTTGATATTCTGTATATAAACTTCTTACAATTTGTGCTAGAACTACAGAGGAATCAATTTACTATCAGCACCAGCACCCACTGAATCACACATGACAAAGGAAATTTGGAAGACGTGGAAACCTTTACATACACGGGTAGTATCAATGGTAAACAAGGTGGATTTGAGGTAGGTGCGGAGACATGGATTGGTAAAACAAGGGCAACATTCCTACAATCGTAAAACAACTGTCTATCAACCAACATCGGAGTCACAGTTTTCAATACGAACGTCAAAATTGTTCCACTGCATGGTGCGGAAGCTTGGGTACTCTGTAAGCTATCATCCGCAAGATAAATGAGTTTATCATCAGTGGTCTACGAAGGACACTGAGGATCCGCTAACCTAACGCTATCAGCAACAACTTAATCTGGTAGAGAACAAACTAGCTTCCAGCTGAGAGGTAGATAGGACACATTGCGGAAATCATTCATCTTCATCACAAGGAAAGCCCTAACTTTGAATCCTCAAGGTAAAAGGTGGATAGGAAGGCCGACGAACACATTGATAGGAATTAAAGTCAGTCACTAAAAAAATGAATATCACTTTAAGATAACTTGTAAGTAGATCCCAGGACAGAGTTGGTTAGAAATTTATGGTCAGTAACATATGCTCCACGGGATGCAACAGGCATAAGTAGACATGTAAGTGTTTATCTGTCACGGCATTCATCAGGAGTCCTCATTCATACAGTGATAATTCTTGAAATTTCGTTGTGTTTAGATTGATCTTATAAACAAAGTAAAATAAACTTTCAATACTCATCAATTTTATTTCCTATTAACAATTGTTTGTGTTGATTCAAAGGTGATAAGAACCAACACCCCATGGACAGTTACTTTTGAACAATATGAATTTGAAGTGTTCTCACATTAGGGTTTGTGTTAGTTTAACAAAATAATATAGTAGAATAAGAGTAATCAATTATTATTTTTTCAATAAAACATTTTTAGTTCTATGTGTTTTCTCTTTCATACTATCTATAACACGTGATAAACTAGCCAGAGTGAATTGCAAGTAATCAAAAAACAATTTTCAATCTTTGGATTAAAGGTGTGAATTTCCACCGTAAAAAAAAACAATTTTAAATGTCAATTTGATCAGTTTCCACTGTTGACACAGTTGGTCATCTTTCTAAAGGTAACTAACTAACAGATATATATATATATATATATATATATATATATATATATATATATATATATATATATATATAATTTTTGAATTAACTTGTGAGAAGAATTTCAAATAAACCCTTTTTATTTCCATCAAGAAAATTGATTGACATACTAGAGAAAATCATAACAAAGCTCAATACAACCATAATTACTGTGAAGTGTGTGTCGTGTGTGAGTGAGGAGAAAGTTAAGGAAAAGACATTTAACTTTGCTTTATCATTTCAAATAACATTTCTGATGTTTGTTTTTTTTCGTTATTCCTACTTTATACATAAAACTTAATAGTTTGTAATTAACACATCTATAGGAAAATTGTTGTGATTAACTCTGAACTCAGACAGTTTGTGTTAGTTAAGTTTCAAAAAATATCAATCTGTCATAAAAAACCTCAAGTTGTTCTACATTCACATCACAAGTAAATCACAAATATGAATTTAGAAAAGGGAGGTAAATCTTTCAAAGCAACACTGAGAATGATCAACTGATGGTTTTAATAACAAAACTCCGTTATGACAGTTAATGTCCTGAAAATATTTACCAGTAGATCGACTTAGATTTCCCACAGAATTCATCAAGTTAAATTTGTTGAAAAGAAAACTTCATGAAGTTGATGGTTTTTTTCCTCATTACTAGTTTGAAAATAGAAAGAGATGTGTTTGAAATTTTTAAAATTTTTCCCACTCATTTTAAAACAATCATCTTGACAATTTGACTCTGTCATATTCATGTTTGACAACGAAATGGCTTGATTTCTACTCAACTAAAAATTGCATACGTGAATAAATTTTCTTTACCAAACTGACTACTATACAATCTGATCGTATTCACAAACCACAAATGAATTTTGAGATGGTGGAGAAAATTTGTAGCTCAGGTGGATGATTGTGGTGGTGGTGTTTTGTTCTCTGAGCTGGATGATTTGGTCGTGGAGCCTTCATTTTTCTTCTGAACAACATCATCAGCACAAACTTCAGACAGAAGTGAACTACAAGAATTTCTCCACAGCTCACATACTCACAAAAATTTATCAAATGGATTCCTCAATAGTAAGAATATGAAAATGTAAACAATTTCAATAATTTTTAAACCTAATACATTTTGAATAGTTCAGCAGCCTTGAAAGTTGAATAGACGAGTGACCCGATTCAATCGAGTCTTAGTATGAGTGCGAATACGTACAGAAATTGAATGAAGAAACTCTGATGGAATTGATCTTGCAAGATAAAATCTAACAAGAAAACATTTGACAATGCGTATTCCTTTTTTTAACTAAACAGAAAATGTATGCGTAGTTCGAATTGTTAAAAACTGTTTAAATCGGATTTTTGATTGATTAATTGATGTCTAAACGTCAACTTACAACGACTAACATAGATATGATTGAATTTTAGTATGTTGGTATCTGTTTTTTTTTAAAAAAAAGGTGTTTAAAATGACTTTCACTTATAAATAAAAAGTTGACGTTATTTTGTGGTTTATGAAATGAAAATGTCATCTATTTGACATTGTTATGTCATCAGTGTGGATGGAATCGAAAAAACAAAAAACAATGAAATAATCAATATTGAACATAAGGTACGTTTTGTTTTCTTTTATAAATTATGTTGTTTTTTTTGTGTACAACTTTTGATTTGATTCTTTCTTTTATAATATTGACTCTAATGTAAATATCATATCAAGCTGTATTGTAAAGTAATGACAGTACTAGTGTAGTGAAGGAGAACACAGATTAGGGCAACCGAATTGTATTTATCGCAAATTACAGAGTTAATTGGTAAAATAAGAAAACCATATCGTAAATCGTTAATTTGCAAAATATCAATCCATCATAACGAACTGGACTGTTCCTGTTGCAAAACATCATTCCGTTGTCTGACATTTCACTGTTCATGCGTTTCATACAAATCCCATTGTGTTCCCGCTCTTCCTTTCTTGATCTTCCCCCATCTTCTGCTGCCAGACATTACGTTTTTACTCGCGTCATATACTACTTATAAGTAGCGCGCACCACAGTATTACAACTGTAAAATAAACAGATAAACTTGGAGATGAAATTAAATAATGACACATAATTAATAATGATGAAGTCCACAAAATGCAAGTAAATGCAACGGTACTGAAATAAGAGTTTTCATCAACAAGATTTATATCAATATATTATTGTTATATTGATGTAAATCAATTATGTTATGAATTCTTGCAAAACTTGTCGTCTTAATGATTAAATAATTAAATAAATAAGGGAACATTTATCTAATTTATAGGTAAACAGTCTTTTGCCCATTCGCAAATATTACATTTAACAGCAACTAGAAAATTGTCACTTCATTCAGTTATTCGGCCAAAGAAAACCAGGTTAGATTAGATTGTCATTTATAAGATGATTTGTCAACGAATATATTGATTGTTATTCAGTAATTGTAGAAAAACTCCGCCTACAGTCCTTTAAGAGCTACTGATGGTCCTAAGCCCGAATAAACGAGGAAGGTTGAGTATGAGGTAGGCAACCTCATCCCGTAGAAAAATGAGTCGTTAAAATACGCCAACCAGAAAAAATTCAAAGCATTTAAACACTACCCTGGAAGTTGGAAGGTCTTTGTTTAGAAAAGAGAGCTATGACACCTTATGATAAAAGCCGAGTTTCTTCGGAAGTCACAAGATTGATGCCCCTTCTGACAACCAGAGCAACCATTAATATCGGTACGTGCAACGATCGTTTATTGTGAGGGACTGAGAAAGTCATTCAAGTTGCTGCGGAAATGAAAAGTCTCCGCTTGATGGTACTTGATGTCACGATACAATCCTTGACTTAAAATCCTCAAATCCAGACGAAAAGAGGTAGAACAAAAAACACAATGAACCAAGGATCGTAGACAAACATCAAAAGAATAAATAGCAACTGATAGAGAGGGCTAAGGACAAATCTTTGTCGGTGACCTATGCTCCACGAGGGGTAATAGTATTAATTTAATACATTTAAGTTTGAGTCGATTATAGTTAGGCCATCATTAGAAACCTAGAAGTACTGCGTAGCCGTTTCGTTCTAGTATGGGACATATCAGTAGTGCTCATCCGCAGCATGGAAAATGGGAATCGAACCTGTGGCTTTCGGTCTCTTATGCAACCACTGAACCGGCTGGGCTGATTTGTGCCATGATAAGACTAAATGGCCGTTTAGTGCTTCCAATTTTCTGGTGATGATCAATGCATGATTTCAATAAAACTCAACAATCTCAACAACTATATACTGACAATAATACTAATATATTATTATATCACTCTTATTGTAGATTTATGATATAAACTTTGCTGTTCAATTAGATGAAGTAATTTTTTGGATGAATGTTCTAATTACACTAACCTGTACAGCATAGTATCATTTGGAAATAAGCTAATGTATCAGTGTGTAAAGTACTTATCGACTCAATAATTACGATTATATTTTCATGTTTGAACAGAAAACAAAATTTCGAATCTATAATAAACCAGGAAAAAAGTATCCATATGTTATCGATTCGATTTTAAAATAAAATTCAATTCTTGTTTCTTAGTTCTGAATATAAATATATATGATTTGAGAAATGTCTAATATGTTTATGTTATGTTTTCAAGTTGTCATTTCATTATAAAAGAAATAAACGCATTTGACTGGATAATCTGGGAGAATAATCCTAATAATATTTTTTTATATTCAAGAATTAATTTTGATTACTGCATGAAACTGCCTAAATGCATGTGGAAATAATCATGTTCAATTATGAAAGATTTTAGATTGATTACTTTTAAAAATAAATAAATAAAATAACATGTTTCTCAATTAATTTAAAAATGAAATATAAATACTCGTGTAGAAAGATCAAATACACTGACCAAACAAAAGCCCCAGTAACTAAAATCTTGAAATCGACTAATAAAAGTCAACACTTGTTTTATCCTCTGAAATATAATTGATACGATGAAACTATTTAAATTGAGAGAAGTTAATGATAGTTTTTAATATGTCTAGCCATTTGTCATAGTTACTAAGTGATTGTTGAAAAAGACTAAAATTTCGAAGAAAATATCTTATATTCTAAATTCTAATAGATTTGTTTTTATGATAACAAGTAGATGAATTTGAAGTTTTGACATGAGAATAGTTAATCATAATCAACTCATTTCGATTTTGTAAAGGTAACATTTAATTTATAGCATATTTCAGCCACTGACAAACACGATATTTGTACATTTCTTGTATACACATTCGAGATTGACTTCGAAATAACTCTCCTAATTTCCTAGTAAAAAAAAATCATGACATGCTGAGGAAACTCAATTATCACCGATAAGACTGGATGATCATCTCACCATATTCATAAATCGATTAATGTTACGAACTTGGATTGTTGGAAAAGTTCGGGTTCAAGCCTTAACACCACGAGTATACATTGTGTGAGAGTTTGGAACAAGAGGAGAAACAGCTGTCTGATGTTCCCTGGTTTTGAATAGTTCTTCAGATGAAGTAAAACAGTGAGAATAACTTTCTCGATAATATTCGTAATCTAAACTCTTCATTTGAATATTTATGCAGAAATGTTCTAAATACATGTATGGGTAGGTAGAGCGCTTTGAAGAGCTCTTGAATAGATCCACTCCATTGAATCTACCCAATATCGAACCTGCACCTGTAAACCTTCTTCTAAATGCTAAACTACCAACAACTGAAGAATTAGTCAAGGTGATCAGAAAAAATGAAGAGCGGCAAAGTAGACGGATCAGAAAAATACCAGCAAAACACTTCACCCAAACATAGAACTAACCGCATGCTCTCTTTAGCAATATGTGCAAGGAGGAACAAAGACGGAGAGATTGAAAAGAAGAGTAACATGATTATTTACTTCAATTATATCGAATATTTTGTTCACAAGCATTAGAAAATCTTCACCATCATACAAGAAGTCATTTCATTGCCGATGGTTACCGTTATACTCAATTTCTATTCAGATATATAAACATTTTCATTCATACTGAAACATCCATATAATTAATTATTGTATTCCAAACTAAAATATCACAACGAATTCATTTCGTTTAATCACGTTATTTGAAGTATAACACGTTTAATATATTGCTCATTAATTATACTGATCGTCACTCTCTATCTCGCTATCTCTCTCTTAATGTTTGTTTATGGGTAAACAAGATAACTACCAGACTGTCTTATTTTTTTGGTGAATAAGTCTGTGGATTTCACACTAATCTGCCATTAATTTATCATATTCAAAAAAATAGAATTAATAATCATACTAGTTATAAATACATTGACAGGCAGCGATGCCTAGTATATTTTGGTTTTTCAAATATCTGTGCATTATATTATTTCGAGAATATAAGTAATGATAATAAAAAATGATAATTACAATTTTCTAATATCATTAAAAACAATGAAAGGAGTGAAAACTAAATTTTCCCCTAAGATAATCAACTTTCTCACACATATAATTCACGCCTTAATTTCACAAATATGCATATAAAAATTATTGTAATAGAAAAATGATCGCTCATTTTCTGATTGTCGTATTAAATTCTAGACATTACTATCAGATCGAATAAATATCTATAAGCTAGTTCATTGTTTACATTCCAATATAAATTACCAATAAACTTAAAGAAAAACAAATGGAATTGTATGCATAATTTAAATAACAAACTTATCTTTGATGGAATACTACTGAAACTTAAGAAGCACTAGATGAGCGATTTGTTCTAATAGTCGAATCCTCAACAATAGGTATTCGCCAACCCCCCAGTGGGAATCACATCCAAGACCAGTGGTCTCGGGTACGGATGTTTAGTCTCTAGATCATTTCAGACTATTTCATCATTTGTCTGTTGACTAATCATATGATAACACCTACAACTTTAAATAGAACAGGCAAGTCACTAGAATCAGTTACTCAGCCAAATCGGATTGACAGTATAAGACAAAATAACGGTGTATACTCAGTTGTAGTCAATTTCAAATTTTGATATGTGGTTCGAGGAATTCGCAATGCGAAAGCTGACCTATTGTATCTGAAGAGAACAGCAACAGATATTTTTAACTGAGATATTTTTAAAATTTTGGTATAATATCATCATCTTTCGTAAATAATAAATAGAGTATTGTTTTCTTCACAAAAATCCAAAAGAATCACAGAGCATAAAGCGTTAAGTTGAAAAATAATGTGAAATTTTTGTGAAAATAATTCATGTCTTAATTTCATCATTTATATTGTTCAGCTTCATATTCAATGTTCCAACGTCACTAAAAATTATACCTGTTTACAGCTTATGTTTGTAGTTGATGAATAAATTTCAGAAATTTGTCAGATTTATTGAAGTAAATTTGTGTTGTATATATTTTTAAGTGCGGAACAGACAATTACGAATTTTATTTTGTCAGTTTTTTTGCTTAAATCCCCTAAATACAGAAATCATCATAAAATCATAGCTGTGTGCTCTACTGAGACTGAAATAGAGATGAGTTTTTTTCAAATTTTTTCAAGGCTAGGATTAATCTCGTGTTTTAGCCTGTTAGAATATAAAACACTAATTGACCGGTCGATTAGTTTATTTCATTTTAATCTTTCTTTTTAATTAATTTAATTAATTTTAGCGTGACGTAACATTAAAAAGTGGTTGAATTCTAAACCGTAGATAACTGGATACATACTAAGTAGTCTAAAATTATAGTACTTTCAGTAACAATTTAAAGGTTGTAGGTCCAATCCAACATGAAGTTGTGCTCTCTAGTTTCAAGAGATTCTACAATTGATGCCATATTGCAGTAAAAATTATCATTGAAATTCTGCTTGATGGTTAAACGATATTGTTATGTCGATCACTGCAATATCCGTAGATGCTGAACTGGCTTCTGTTTGGTACTGAAACCCCTATTTCGACGAAAACGCAAGGACTGCTGATGCGGATTTGTTTTATCCGAAAAGTAAATCAAATCGATAAATAAATATACCACTTTTTGTATGATTCGTTTATAGTTAGATCAACAATCAGATTTGTCCTAAATTAAACTGAATAGTATTTTAAATCAATTAAGCAATCACTTATAGTATAATTAACTAACCATCTATTACCAACAAAACTAATTAACTGACTCAATCATATCACTACTCCTTCTCGAAATGTGATTATATGTCACAGATGATCAATTTCATAAGTTAATTTCACGCTGATTGACCATATCATTAGAAACGTAGGATCTACTGTAAAATAACAAACTGGTCAATAAATTTTTTCGTTCCTTGTGATAAATCCTAGGATAAATTCAGTCTAAGAGTTATTAACCACTGACAGAGTTTTGTTGGAATGTTATAAACACAGAATATGTGCAAAATAGACTTATACTTAGATTTTGGATATTATAAGCCATTATTCTTTCTGCATGGTAAAGAAAGTGAATTTAATGCAATACATCACACTAATAACTAAAAGTAGAAACTATCCTTGTGTATTCACTTTGTACAAACAATAACGAAGCAATAAACTTTATTATTTGCGTTTATTGAAAATATGTGAAATCGAAATATGTAACAAATGATGTACTGTAGTGAAGGAGAATACAGGTGAGGGCATCCGAATTGTATTTATCGCAAATTACAGAGTTAATTGGTAAAATAAGAAAACCATATCGTAAATCGTTAATTTGCAAAATATCAATCCATCATAACGAACTGGACTGTTCCTGTTGCAAAACATCAATCCGTTGTCTGACATTTCACTGTTCATGCGTTTCATACAAATCCCATTGTGTTCCCGCTCTTCCTTTCTTGATCTTCCCCCATCTTCTGCTGCCAGACATTACGTTTTTACTCGCGTCATATACTACTTATAAGTAGCGCGCACCACAGTACTACTTTATATATCCCTATTTCACGTGAACAATAACTGAACACATGTAAGTCAAAATGAAATTAACCCTAAGTAACAATAAAATAAATTCACAAATCAACAATATTTTCATGCTTATTTAAAAATTTGATCATTTCACAGTAATCAATTCCAATCATCAGCCACATGTTTAAACACACGACACACATAGCACAAACAACTCTTGCCATCATTTCAATGTCACTTTTGTCCACATGCCTGTACACACACGCACAAATATGAGACACTCATCATCTCCATCTCATTAACACCAGCAACTATGACGAATGTACACATGATTACGTAATCTTCTTCTTCTCCTTCTCCTCCTCCATCTCCCGTATGTTTCATTCACAATACGAAAACACAGTGAACTCAATTGTAACAGGTGGGAATGAGAATTTACCTCTTCAAGTTGAATGTGAAATTACCAAGGTTACCAAATGAAATGGTTATTGAAACAGCATAATGACAGTAGGATAAAATAAACAAAAGTTAAATCAACAAATTTCTTTTTTATGTGGTAATTGTTAGGCAAATATTTGATTTTAATGCATTTGAGGTTAAGTAAACAACTGAAAATCCTACTTATTATGTAATAGAATTTTTACCACTGGTCATAATATGACATCAACTGGATAGTCATTGAAAACTATACAATAATGGAAGGTTGCTTTCTTCTAATTTGGGAGTTGACAAAGATGAATAATTGCAGTTCCACATGGAATTTAATGAACCAACGAAAATCATGAAAGAGTGAAATAGGAATCTAAATGGTTGTCAGTGGAAACTGTTTTAACGCCAAAATGAAAAATATATCCAGACAATTTCACCAACCATCTTTTAGTAAATCAAAATTAGTATATTTCTGCTCATTTTTTTTAAAGATCGATTGCCACTATTTACTTATTGATTACTTAAGTGTAAATGCTTTTATTTCTGGTTAATTTAACTTGTAATTACTATTATTATTGATAGTATTTTTTTGAATAATTTTAATTTCGTCTGGAAATCTTCTAGAGTAAACGCCGATCTCAAGCCCGGATAAATGAGGAGGGTTCGGCATGGGGTTAACGACTCCATCCCGTAGAAAACTAACTTGCTGAGAAATACCTATTCGAACGAATAATTCAAACCATTGAAAATCAGCCCTTCTTCGGACGTCACAAATCGATGTCCCTTATGATAATAACAGAAACAATTAACGTAGGTAAATACAGTGTTCGAATAAGGTGGGAGACCAGGAGCGCTTTTAAAATAATGATGGATATGAGAAGATGAGGGCTGGAGCTGTTTGGAATGTGCAAAGTCCGTTGAAACCTCAAGCTGAACAAAATCGATTAACTTCGGGAAAAGTGATATGGTATTATGTAGCTAAACAAGAAAATGTATGACACAAAAGTAGATGCATTAATGCTTTCCAAAGAAGACCGAAAAGCACCTATAGGATGGGAATCTCGTGAACCCATGATCATCAAGCATCCTTCAACACAAAGAAAGATGCGAGAAGAATGAATGCCATTTAGTCCTATGCACCCACCAACATTAACGATATGGACGATAAACATCAATTATGTGAGAGACTGTACTCAATCTTCGAGAAATGCCTAAGAAAGGACTTGACCATCCTGATGAGAGACGCAAATGCTAAGGTTGGCATTGGATAAAACCGGATATGACGACATCATGGGACGAAATGGACTGAGATAGAGGGATGAAAATGGTGAGAGATTAGCAAGTCTTGTAGATCCATTCAAGTTGGATTCGACTGATGCTCACTGGATCGTAGAAACCCATTGATGAGCTCCACACTAGGTGCAAAGACCTCCCAGTGCTTCCAAGTTTCTAATGGTGATCTAATATTGATCAGTTCATAATTTCAATGAAACTAAATCAATCAAATTTGACGTAAAAAGTTCATAATTCTAATAGAAAAATAATACTAATTGATGAACACTGAAATATTAATAAACGATTTCAAGGTAGAATTTTTTTACGAAATAATTCTTTGATAACCACAACACTAAGCTCACAAAACAAGAATGTCTAAAATTCACCATTGTTAGTATTCCCGAAGTCAGTCACAGTAGAATATCCTAATCTACAACTAAAGATTTCCTTTTTTTCATTTTCGTTCGATCCAAGGTGGGTTACTCAAAGAAAATGATAAGCATTGATGAAATCCAATTTTCTATAATCTGTACTCTCTTATAGTAACCATTAATGACTCTTCCGCTAAATTAACATTTAATATTTACAGTTCGAACGAGTATTTCCTAATTTAAGAATGAAGATTTATAAGCACTATAGATTGATGAAAACGGATCAGTTGTAAAAAGTACTGCATTCGATTTAAGCTTGATAAACGTTTTTTGTATTATTCAATACCAAAAATGGTCTTTGTAGGTGGTTGACTTATTGAGAAAATCTTTCAAAATTTTCTAGAAAACCCGTCGATATAATACTTTGTTCACTATGGACATTTTTCAGTATATATCTCAATCTGTTTTTCTCTGTAAATAGATAAATTCTGATGAGTTTAGGGTATGCACTTAATGTGCACAACATTTTTTTGCAATGAATAGCAGCAATCGATTATATACATTGAAATAACAGATGGAATGAATAATACGTTTAACTAAAAGCTAAGTGTTGGGGATGTTAGATTCCCAGAACTCGCTTAATAAATATCATTATTTTGGATTTATTTCATGGACCGATCAGTTGACCTTGAGATCACATTTCACACCAGAAAAATCCTTGGCTATGATGTGTTACTGTGGCATTTTAGTGTGCTATTTTTGTGACTGTCCCAAGGACGTCTCTATAGAGTTTAAATAAACGCAATTTGAGTGCTTGGATTCATTGTGTGCTGACTGGGTGTTTATAGAATACAATTTCTACACTATATCAAGACTTCATGCTAATACCTTTTGGTCAAGAGACCACAGTAGCCTACCTGGACACTGGTTCATTGTTTTGTTCACGTTATTCGACTAAGGTAAACTCGCAATAGTCTAAGCATACCTAGAGACGAGCGTAACATCAGTAATATCAGTAAATTTACACTATGTGCTTATTAATTTAAATTGTCCATATATTACTTGAATATTTAACTTCTTCCAACATTTATCCTGTCAAAATAGAAAAGTTTCCCCAAAGATCAAAACATGAATTTTTACACTTCATAGAATCTGTCAACAAAAATCTTTATCCTTGATTAATTTAAAAATATGAGATAAGTAAATTAGTTGAATCGGTCTTTGTAAAGTAAAAAAAATACCACATGCCTTAGTTCTAAATGTTGATCCCAATCCATTGATCGAAATTGTACTCTGATTAACTGTATAAAGTTCGATGCAATCGACATCATGAAGTTGATTACATTGGGTAATTAATGTTTAAATATCTATGAAGGCATCAGTTCCTTAAAAATCACACCTAACCAGTATGAAAACCTAGAACTGAGTCTCCTCACCGATTACTCCCCTAATTATCTAATAACTTAAATATGAAAAGAAATATACTTCCTAGACTACAGTTCAATTTGTCGATGTTATTATTTTTGTCACTAAACTTGAGATTCTTGTGATGATTGATAAAAGATCAAAAACTTCTAAATTCTATCTTGATGGTTAAAATTTAAAGTTAGCCTCAACAGATGATGATGATGATGATGATGATCTCTATTCACTGAGTTTTATGCAACGTAAGAAAGTTTACACATCACAAATGATCATGTCAAAAATTCAATCTGAATTAAAAATATGTAACTGAGGGGAGAATGAAATTCAAATATAAATTATGATAAAATAAATATATACAGGAATTAGGAAAGTTAAACTTAGTAGAGCATTTCAAACTAATTTATTGAT
Organism: Schistosoma turkestanicum; assembly: GCA_944470395.2. NCBI lineage: Eukaryota > Metazoa > Platyhelminthes > Trematoda > Strigeidida > Schistosomatidae > Schistosoma > Schistosoma turkestanicum. The sequence continues at coordinate 37,748,320 of OX103971.1, read as the reverse complement.
ATGAAAATTCAAATAAGAAATACGTGTTAATTTTATTTCAGTATCACTGAAGAGTTAATAATTGAAAATACAGATTATTTTAATCATATTTTCACGTGAATAAATTATGGGTAATAGATATACACACATGTATTCTTGTCATCGGCGAAAATGAATAGATAAAAGTTAAAAAATCTGCATAACACCTCAAAGACTGACAACTAAATATAGGCTGTCGTAAAATTGTATCATACTCGGGCAAACAAAGAATATACTATATTAAATTTTAGCTAGCACTTGGATCCAAGATGCGTCTTTCAAACTAATCTGGACTCATCAGCTGCATAAACCTCTTAATATTGCTGTTCACACTGGGGCTGAAACACAATACCTGGTTTTTCGAACATCCAATGCACTATATATTGAGATGTTGAGTCCAGTTAGTTACCGATTAGTCAATAATAAGTGTTTATAATTTCCTGTTATGAAAATTCCGGACTCCAACTGATCAGCCTCTGTTTTTATCTGTGCTTCCTAAGAGGATTTTCCCATGATAACTTTATGTCATAAGTTTTCGTGTCTGCATTTCCACTACAGGTGACATATAAATTATACTAATACTTGTGATATTACGCGGTCAAGACAACTCGCACAAAATTCATTTATAACAACAAAGACTGATCAGTGGGTAGTCCTTAAATATCATTCACAGAAAATAATTCATCCTGATTAAAAGCTAAGATTAAATTATTTATTTTGATAATATCACATTTTGTTGCTAATTTAATATTTGGTTCCAAATGAAACATTTGCTAATCATTTGAGAAATATGTTATTAATGTTTAATATATCTATGATCTATTTTATTCTTATAGTAGATGGCATAATGAGTGAAATTAATCCTAAGTAACAATAAAATAAATTCACAAATCAACAATATTTTCATGCTTATTTAAAAATTTGGTCATTTCACAGTAATTCATTCCAATCATTAGCCACATGTATAAACACACAATACACATAACACAAACAACATACTACACATCTGATCCTCATCAACCCTTACAATCATTACAATGTCACTTTTGTCCACATGTCCGCACACACACGCACATGCGTACACACATGAGACACTCACCATCTCCATCTCATTAACACCAGCAACTATGACGAATGTACACATGATTACGTAATCTTCTTCTTCTTCTTCTCCGCCTCCTCCATCTCCCGTATGTTTCATCCACAATACGAAAACACAGTGAACTCAATTGTAACAGGTGGGAATGAGAATTTACCTCTTCAAGTTGAATGTGAAATTACCAAGGTTACCGAATGAAATGGTTATTGAAACAGCATAATGACAGTAGGATAAAATAAACAATTTGAAATTGACAACCTTTCACTTGGATTTTATTTTATTGTATTAAGGTTAAGAAAATAACTGTAAAATGTTGTAAGTAGGATATAATGCTGCAGAAATTTCATACCCTAATTGCATAATGTCATTAGCTAAATAACCATTGAAAACTGAATAGCATTAAGTTGTCTTGACGTCAAGCTAATTATAATTAATGGAAGTTCAAATTCTTCATTCCACTTAAGATCTTAATTTTTTTACATCATACAGTATGAATTAGAATCATAGCTCTACAGTCTATAGAATAAACATTCGCATGTGAGACCAGAGGTCTTAGTTTCCGCTCCTGGATACAGTGTTTTGTGGTATGCATTGTTGAGACGTCACATACTGGGACGAAACAATCCGCTATGGCTTCCAGGTTTTTTTTAATGGTAGTCTAGCTAAGATTGGTTCGTGATTTGAGGTAAAGCAATCAAAATCACTGTGTTACAAACGGATGCTTCAAATTCTTATTTTTAGTTCACTGGTTATTACCATCTGCTTATTGAGCTTCGGGAAGTGAACGGTTGATTTTTATGAATAATAAATGTGCAAAACTACAGACAGATTAATATGAATCCCACTTCATACTGTCACCAAATTCAACAACACCTATATTAATCATTTCTTAGTTTTTGCAATGGTATTTCAAAAATCTTTCAATTTCATTATCAGTCATTATCAGAATTAAATTAAATGTAGAAAAAAATTTTGAAAATTATTTCACACTAACTAAATTAGACTGGTTTCGTTATTATATCAAAAGTTATTAAATTCTTTCGATCGATTTTAATGTAAAATGCAATGCATTTGATCTAGTTCACTGTCTTCATAAGATGAAAAATAGGCTATTTGTTTCGTTGAGTTTTTAACTTATCCCCTGTTGACTCACTGATTACTTAAGGGTTGCAATTTTCAGAAAAAAAATAGATAGATATCATTTAATTTCACTGTTTTCCATATGAGCTATTGTTATTTTTTCATTCGTTGTAACTACTGACGTGGTAGCAGATAAACATTTTGAATGTTGTATTTTTCACAGATCGTTATCATTTGATATACCGTTGAAAATTATAGTGAGAGACAGAGTTAGAAAGTTTTGTCATTCTAATATGTGAGCATTTAGTATTGTGCACTTCTATTCGCGGTAGTGATTGAATTTAAGAACCAATATTTATCTCTATCATAAACCTTAAGCCAAGCCAATCTCCACAAAGACTAACTTTAACAGTCAGTTTACCATTGAACGACTTCAAACTATTTCTCAAGTTCTAATGAAAGTTTGTGGCCGATTAAGTCAAGATATAGCATTGGTAACTACCTTATCTGATTGATCTACATTAGAAAACAATTCATGAGCATTGACAACAACATTAAAATTTAACTTTATTCAGTTCGCACAAACTTTCGAACTAAAATAGAAGTGATTCAAAATTTCTCACATTATACTTATGATTCATCCCCAGAACTCGCTTGATAAATGCCTTAATTTGGATTTTACGTTTTCAAGCATGGGCTGATCAGTTAACCTTGAGATTTCATTTCCCACCAGGAAAATTCTTGGCTGTAATTAGTTGCTGTGTATTTAATTGTGCTATTCTTGTGACTGTCCCGCGGACGTTTCTATGATGTATAAATAAACGAGATTTGTGCGCTTGAATGCTCGCTGGATGTTTGTAGAATATACTTTCTACACTATATCAAGACATTTGGTTAGTCATCGGATCAGGGTAACCTACCTGGACGCTGGTTCATTGTCTCGTTTTCGTTTATCGACCAAGGTGAACTCGTAATAGTTTCAAGCATACCTAGTGACGAACCTGACACTGAGTATCGTATTAAGTACAACTGTCAAATCATTTGGTACTCCTAAATTAATTTCTGTCGCGTTTAATCATAAGAGAATAATTTCATAGAACATTCTGTAATCACCTAGATAATAGGAACAAATTTATGGAAACAGATTAGTTTCCTAGTTAAACTGATACATTTCTTAATGATCTTAAATTATTGAGATCGTGAACTGATCAATGTTACACCACCATTAAAGACGTAGAACTACTGGACTTTCCTTTCGTCATGGCATGCGACTCATCAGCAGTGCGCATCCACGACTCCTTCACCTTGCAGGACGAAACGGCCCTCCAGTGCTTCCAGGTTTCTAATGGTGGTCTAACATCGATGTTTAACTAAACAATCTTCACAACCCCGTAATATATAAAATCATCATGAAACAAGTAACCTAAAAGTGAATATAGAATTATTAAAATGTAGTGATGGTGTTTGGTTCTCTGAGCTGGATGTTTTGGTTGTGGAGATTTCACTGCTCTTATGAACAACATCTATCTGAAGTTTGTGTTGATAATGTTGTTCAGAAGAACAGTGAGAGCTCCACAACCAAAACATCCAGCTCAGAGAACCAAACACCACCACCACAATCATCCACCTGAGCTACAAATCTTCTCCACCATCTCAAAATTATTAACATGTATAAAAAGTATTCCGTCATAGATTTTCACCAAATTTAATCTTTTATTAGGGCAACTGAGATGAGGTTTGTTCACTGAATTGATAAAATCATGAATAAATAACAGTTATTCTATACATCCATTCGTATAGAAAATTTGCAGACAATTGTTTGGTTGCTCTTTTTAACAATCAGACAATATGATCATTCTCGCAATGACATAAATATGCATAATTAAATGTATTAGTTAGATCATGTCATATTGAAAAATAGCAATATAAAAGAGTATTTTTAATTCAATTTATATTCATTCAAAATTCAAATAACCACAGGAATAAATTTTCACACTACATCATAGACACAGTCATCTGTTCAATCGGCAGGTGACCGAATACACTCTCTCTCACACACACATCACACTGAATAAACAAATCACTTAAATTTGTCAGGATAAGAGGAGGAAATGATTCATTAATAGAATTTATGCGTATTCTTGAACGTAATAAACTACTTCATTAATACTGATGATTGCCCTATCGACCACTTAATACAAGGTCTATTAACATAATTAACTAACTAAACAATTACGTCATTGATCAATGTTATTATTCACAGCTTTCCTGTTATTAAATATATTTGAAAAATATTCTTGACACGTGAATCCATTTGACATGAATAATTGAATAACAATAAGGACAGTTTTCAATTTCGATTGTCTCCTGACAATGACGTAATCAATTTGTCATAATTCTATTGCCAGCTTAATAGTTTAATCGATGTAAATATCGATTTTATTATAAGACTACAACAACAACAACAACAGTGATTTCATGAATTATAAATGAACATTCTAGAGAATTGCATTACTGTCTATTTTCAAATATTTACTTACTTTTGTCAAAAGATAGAGCTTAGAATCTATTTGCATCTCACAAGTGACAAAGAGAGAGAGAATGAGAACATTAGATTTTCCCATTAACTAAACTATTTATGTATATGATGAATAAATCTAACATCTGTTCGTCGATTATATCATTGAACATTGTGATAAAAATCAGTTCAGAATATATGAAATTAAATCTTATGCATTTTCACATTGTTTATCTATAAAAAATGAATGTGTCAAGTTTTATCATTCATATACGACTTTGGAATAAATTACAGGTGAATACCAAACACACTTAATACTATGTAAATAATATGAAGTTTCATTGTATATTTAGAGTTAAATTAATTTTTATAATTGTGTTAAATGATTTAACAAATATTACAGTTTACTAAATATTTAATAACTGAAGTTTGTAGTTTGTAACACTGATATCCCTTTTCAATTAATATAAATTCTGCTGTGATAAATATGATGAGTATAAAGGAATATATGCTGATTGTATGATTTTCAAAGTTGAAATTACCAACTGATCTCAGCTAGACCCGCATTAGGAACATGAAAGCATTGGATAATCGTTTCGTTGTAATATGTTATTTATGAGCAATGTACATCTAAGGATATATACCTTTTCAGTCTTTTAAAAATTTACATTCTCAAACTATCACAATAAACATACATAAAACATTTTCATGTTAACTGAGAAACGATTCAAACATTTTGAAAGTTTAATTAAAGATGTAGGCTTATTGCAAAATAAGTAAAGCACCACTGACCAAAATTAATTGACCAAAGCAAATGAACATACATACTTGTTTATTATTGGAGGAATATGAGACTAGGATGAAGCAAGAGACAATCGGCTGTAGTGTGTGTACTGATATATTGAGCCTACACTGCTTGTCCTATCTTTTGGACAGACTAATTTAATTTCTTTGCCCAAGTTACCATTAGCACGTCTCTTAGCCTTGTTAATCATTCCCTTGAAATCTTGATTGCATTTACTTGATTGTGTACGTGTATGCTTACCTATCTGATCACGTGTCTAGCCCATTATTATATAGCTATAAATACTTAATGATAAGTCACCACATCGAAGTGGCTGACTCGCCTTCTCCACTTCAATTTACTTTGCTTTACATTCTGTTGTTTGTTTACTTACGCGAATGTAATAATAAATTCATTCACATAAGACCATATCTGGCTTTGTATTACTGTCGTTACACAAATGATCTACAGAAGTTAGATGGAAAATTTGTTCCATAGAATATTTAAATCTTCGTAAGAATTGGAGTCAGATTCCGAACCACAAAAATGTTTTGTTTTTAGCAAAGTAGGACTAAACATTCATTCTGTCGAATTCATTTTCCTTTCAAGTGATAATCTTCCTAAAACCACTTAACAATTAACTAACTTTGATATAAATATCAAATAGTTAATAAGATTATTAATAAATAATAAAACTATAAATCTATAGAATCATGATGATCAACACTGTTGTCTGATTTGAAATCTAACAGTTCGTATAATGAATGATACACGTGTAATAAAGACTATTTTCAGTTTATAATATTGTTAGATTCCGTTTACTGAATCTATTAATATTGCTAAGTTATAAACCTACTGGTTATTCACTTAATAGGAAACTAGTTTTTTTCATAAACTAATGGCAAAAAGATAATCAGTAAAAGCCATGAAGCAATGAAGCCTTGGATTGTAACTCCATGAAAATGAATACTTTGAATTTTCATGTGTCATGATATCGTTGGATCATTCAGCTGAAATCAAATGAATCACTTTTACGATATTTCATGATCCTGATTCATTTCAATCATTCAGAGTTATTCAACTCCCTATTTGTTAAAATCATATCTATCATGACTAAGTAGAACTCAAAAATCTATTTAGAAGCTAGTTACTGATCAGCAAATAATCATTTAGTAAAGAGTTTTCAATAAAAGCTGACATCAGTCATGCACAATCCCTACCGTATATGGAGCTCAAAAATGATCTTTGGAGCATACTTAACTTTACATATGAAATCGATTCATATATTCCTTATGTGTTCTTAGTGCATGAGAATATAATCATTATGTTTATCTTTCTGTAAATGTCATGTTATTTCACTTTCTCCTAGATACCTGAATAAATTCATTTTTCTGAATTCATTTCATCAGCAATCATCTGAACAGTGAACTGAAGTTTGAGAAACCATAAGTAACTGTATAATATGGAACGATTTCATCAGCACAGAAGATCAACTGTAGTAATAGCTTTTCATCATTCAATATCATCTTCGTATCCCACACAATCAACTTATTACAGAGAGATAATTTCTTTAATCTATTGTTCTTTCTATAAACAGCTCTAATAGACTGAACCAATTTTCAAACAGTTTTACTATGATTTTTACGCGTATTTGCTGAATACATTTCGTATGTTAACTAATCTATAGAATAATTTCATTTTGATTTCATTAACTAAACCATAAAATGAACTGAGAACTATAAATTAATTATCAATCGGATTCATTCAACAAAAACAAACCATATTTTAGCTTTCAGCATTAAATCAAACTTTAATTCACATTAAAGAAGACGTGACCTGCGGAGTTCAACCCTGTTGGGTGTAGGCATTAACTACCAAAGACAAATGGGTGAGGTCGCGCAAAATCCTTAGATCAATCAGAGTTAGACATTAACACCGTTGGATGCCGGCCCAGTGGTTTGATGGTTAGGCGTTCGCGCACAATACCGAATGTCCTGGGTTCGAATCCTGCGATATGCAGATGTCGTGGATGAGTACTGCTGATGAGTCCCATACCAGGACGAAACGGTCGTCCAGCGCTTCCGGTTTTCTAATGTTGGTCTAACAATGATTGATTGATGATTTCAAATGTGTAAAAACACAAATCTCCAAAACTCTAACTGAAAATATATTTTCATGAATTCCGACAATTTCTCAGTTAAAATAGTCTCATCATTTAATCAGTATTAGTAACCATAGTATTTACAATAAAGTTATTCACAATGATGACGTAGCGATGATTAAATAACGAGAGTAGAAAAAATAGCAAAAGAGAAAAAAGAGAGTTAGAGGATCATGATCAGTACAATGACTTTCATCATACTGACAAGCAATCTGTGATTATTATTATTATTATTATTATCATTATTATTATTATGATTATATTTTTGACGGTGGTCAAGCAATTGAACAACACAAATGTGACATGCAAATAATGAAAAGTAAAATGAATCCTGATATCAGCAATTCACAATGTGCGAACAATTGAATAAAAGAAAAAAAATTAGAAAAAGGGTTAACAATGTTAAGCGGTAAGAAAATAGGAGGAGTCTTCTCTTCTGCACCTTCTCCATTTTACAATAAATAAAAATACAATAACAATAGAATGCTTTTTTTAATACTGCGACAGAACAATGAATGAACGCAATTATGAATTTCATTCTATATTTTCATGAATTTTTTTATCCATATGAATATTTTGCAGTTGTGACATTTGAGAAATGGAAACTAAAAAAGTTAACAATTAATTAAAGAAAACCGATTCGTGATTAGCTTAAATGTCATAGTGATATAATTGCGGTAACCTTATAAGTTGTGATATTGTCATTCCTATTAAAATTTAGTTCATCATCAATGAAAACTATTCATAAATTTCAACATAGATATATACACATTTGAAATCATTAATCAATCATCATTGTTAGACCACCATTAGAAACCTGGAAGCACCGGACGGCCGTTTCGTCCTAGTATGGGACTCCTCAGCAGTGCGCATCCACGACTCCTGCTCCTCGCAGGATCCGAACCCGGGACCTTCGGCATTGTAGGCGAACGCCTTACCATCGGACCACTGGGCCGGCATCCAACGGTGTTAATGTCTAACTCTGATTGATCTAAGGATTTTGCGCGACCTCACCCATTTGTCTTTGGTAGTTACTGCCTAATAGATATATACCTTAATTGTCAAACTTGAAAAAAATACATTTGTACTGTAAGATAGAAAAAAAAATTAAATTGTAAGCAGTGTATATTATTTAGTTGTAAAACTTCGTAAATCTAAATCTTTTTTCAAGATTATCACCTAATTCTTATTCCCCTTGTCATACAGAATTTCCAGACAGATATGACTTAATTATAGTTTTAGAATTATTGAATGATCAATTTGCATCTAATAGACTCTCATTTTTATTATCCTCCAAAACAGAGAATTTGTAAGGACACTAAAATAGTTCATATTTCCAGAACGAATTACTTGTCAACTGACTATCCACTTTCGCATTGAATCGTTAACGAATGCAACTCGTAACGAGTTCAACATATGATTGAAGTTACATCTTTACAAAGCATTCAAAAGAAAGTTGGATCAACAATCATTTAGATGAACCAGAAACCGTGAGACTGTATTACTGAGTCATATTTTTATCAATAGTATATATATATATATATATTAAATAATTGATCAGTTAGTTTGAACATAGTTTGTATTTTTTTAATTTCTGGAAATCTAAAATAATGGTCTATACACAACTGTTATACAAACTAATCTGACACATCGACTTTAACGAAACTAAAACGTTTCTCTCATAGTGTTCTAAGGCAAAACTTCGTTAATATCCCAAAAAAAGATGGAATGGAAAAATTATTATAGAAAACGTGATTTTACCATAAACCTATTCAATCCAGCGTTTAAATTTTGAAAAAAAACCGTACGCGACTTTGTGAGAAGTAGGGCATAGTTCTGCATTACCTTAACGCCTAGTTATAGATATATGACACATGCATTTAACAGTTGATATTCTAACCTCATCAATATTGCTGTTTACAAACTTTCAATATCATATCAGAGAAGCTTCAAAATTTTTAGTTCATTTCTCACGTATTCTTTGCATCCAACTATCAGATTCCTTATGATTCTCATGCAACTAGTGAAATACGCAAAAATTATACTTGAATGAATTCACTACAATGAGAGAGCTTTAAATAAACTACAATTCAAAATATTAAATGTCATTTATTGATGCTTTCTCTTTACCAATGGCGTTATAGTCTTGTTGATTAAATATTTCACACCTTTAGTGAATATGAGTTACGTGGGAAATAATTTATATCAGGTTATCAACAAATATAGATATATTCATTGAGTTCTCACAGTCAACATGACTTTATTCAAGATGGCTTATATATCATGCATACAATACACGATCACAACCAAATGAATACTACGCAATGATTTTTTTGTCTTAAATAACTTATTTAACAACAAATCATATATTATCACTCATGTGAACGAAATAGTAACTATGATTTCGCATTTTAGACTATTTATATGTATATGTACAACGTTGAACTTTCCAATTCTTGAGCATTACTCACCCATTTACTTATGTTGATTATACTGTATAAGACATTATGAATTGTAATCACTTAGTTTCATAATAATGTTTACAGTTAGTTTCATTTTCTCATACAATTTAGTATTTTTAAAATGTTTAGGGAAATTGAGTAAAGTGAAGGATATTTAAAAAGAATGTTATGATAAGATGGATAAATTTTAGATAAACTTGATGGTTAAAATTTACTACGTGGTAGGTATATTCTTTCAATCAGCCTGGATTCATTTAAGAATTAATCCCGGTGACGAGGAGGAGAGTTGAATGTGGGGTTAGTGTTAGAAAATCACGATTTATTTCCAGAAAAAGTCACTAGAGGCTCAGAAACACCAGTATACATGTCATCCGATCAGCATTGAATAGGGCCTTCGTAGAAACATCTGAGAAAAGGCCAAATCATGCCTCACGAGTCTGATTGGATAGTTAGCTATACCACGGTCATTGAACCTTCAATGAGTTCAGGGTCACGTGCAACTCAAAATACTCTCCATTTTCTGTGCATAAACTATCCTTTTTTCGTACTTCACGCCCTGTTACTTGTATTCATTTTAGATGAGGTGACTAGAAGTGGATGAGAAATCAGATAATGCCTTCATTTGACAGACTTCTCAGTTCAACACACCATTCCGTAAAAAGCCTAGATCTATATAAATTATACCTAGTAAATTCGAAAGTTCCATGCCACGAAATAATAAGCAAATAATGAAATCGAGAACACCAAGCTAGTTCTGTTTTGAAACTAGCCAGCTGGATGTGATTAAGATTGGAATTAAGAACCTATTACCTGAAACCCTGTGCTATTTACTCAATTACTGAATTTTGATAGTTATTGAATTATACATAAGATTAGAATTTAGCCATACATCCTCATTGAATATGTTAAGACCTGTGATTTACCGATTTCTATTGTCATATATCAATTCGGAGCGGATAACTAAGATACTGTTCTTATTTAAAAGTTTAAAATATTTTCTTAAAATTATTCTGAGTATAACCCGGTAATACCTTAGCCAATTTACTTATTAATGTGATGTGAAAAAAAGAATATCAACCAATTATTTAGTTAAACAAACTCGTGAACTGTTGACATACCACATGTTTTTACAACTTGACAACAATCAGAGGATTTCCTACATGAAATATATATTTCATGAAATTTCTAGCATTATCACTGTATATGGATGTGAACTGCTAAGGTTACCATCATTAAATAAACAAATTCGTATGCGTATATTTTAATTGACAAAATCATCGGTGTTACAATGTAAATATCGACAACGGAATTCGGAAGAATACATTGGACTCATTACTGATAACGAAATTCACTGAATGACGCAATCTATCTTAATTGGGGAATTCAGTAGGAAAGTGTAGTAACTATGCTGTGAAATAGATTTATTCAAAAACAACTGTACAAAATTAAAAGTTAGGTAAAAATTTCTACATGATCTATAAAAGTAAAAAAAATAATTTATTTACATGATAAAAATATGTCAATTTCATGAATAAATATAGTCGCCAAAATCGGCTGTGTAATCGATATTTACAAGTAAAATGCGTTCAGCTTGATGAGGATATTGATATGTCGATCTAATCTAAGTATGGTCTCCACACTATTGGATCTCGAACAGAGGAAACTTCAGCAGATGAACAGGTCACTTCTCGTGTACAACTGGTTGAATCTACAATCATAGATTTCTTATCATGTTCAGCAACTCGAGCACTAACAGTAGATGAACCAACAGATTGATTCACATCACGTAAATTCGATTTCCTTACAGGCAGTACACTGAATGCTGACAATTCATTATCAGACGATAATGAGAAACGTGGTAACGAAGACAGATTTCTCATGCCACTACTACTGAACACGTTACGCGACACTTCATCCATCTTCGATACTCTCACACGATATAGTTCATCAACCTGAGGAGATTCCAGATACCGACTCACTCCACAAACACCACACAAATTATCCACATTCCCTGTCAACCCCATTGATTGATTACTACTGCAAAATCCACTATCACTATTATCCAATAATAAATTTTCTTTCTCATTACAATGTAAAGGAGTTGAATGTTGCCATTGCATCATACGTTCACTAACTCGTGAATGTCGACTACTCATTGGAGTCGATATGACAGAACATGATGAGAATGATGATGAGGGGACAGTCATGGTGGAGATTGGAGTCAAGTTACCAGTAGTCCTATTGACAGAGGTACTGTGAACATGAGGTGTGTTGTAATTTTCATTCAATGAATTGTTTCTGATGATTAAACTCGGGATTCTGTTCTCTTTATTGTCTTCATCAATTATCCGATCACAATTATAACGGCTTGACAATGGAGACGATCTTGAGGATGAGATAGTTGGTGTACTGTACAGTTGAGTATTTGAAGTAATGTTGGTAGTAGAGTATGAATGATGGTGATTGGCTCGATGGGAACGATGGTGATGTGTGTGTGGTGTAGATTTTCTCAATGAACTATCATTTTCATTCATATTTTGTACATTTTCATCAACATTTGATGTGGAGTCAGTTTTTGATGCAACTAACGATGATGACGAGGTTAATGATGTTGACGTTGAAGATATTTGGGCAGTGGTTGGAATTTTATTCAAATTGTGACGTAGTTTTCTTAAACGTGCTTTCAATTCTATCAATGTAAAGAAATCAAATAGACATGAAGATTTCTGCTACATTTGTAAGTAAAATATGCTGATGCTGTGACACAATTGACATAAGTTTCTCATCTTAACAATTGTATTACATGAACCCTAACTCATAAAACGGAATAATCACATTGTTTTTGATGAAAGTTAGGTCTAAGTGTGACAAATAAGCTATAAAGTCACTAAACAACTGTGACTGTTGATCGTAAACGATTTGTGGAGACTGTAAGATTTCGCATAGTTTAACAGGTGTACTGATGTTAGTTAGACCGCAATTGAGAACCTAAAAGTACTACAGGGAATTCATTCTAGTGTGAAACTCTTCAGTGCATATACACGTCTGTTCATCTGTAAATCATACCCAGGTCCTTCGGATTTTCACGCAAATTCCGAACCACTATACTGTAACTTGATTGAATTTACGAAATCGAGCAATTCTAATTCCTTGGTTATGGTTGACAGTTGCCCCATAAAAACTACATAAATTGTAATTACACATTATCCTCAAAAAGCATCATAAAACTAAGCAAAATAATGCTGATTATTTCACAAAGAATATGTAGAACAAAACAATGAATAAAAACCACTTACCAGGTTCATCTTTTGTCATATTAAAAATTCCTTCGAATACACTTTGACACAAATTCAAAATATCAGCTTTTTCAACTTTATGATATTCATTTGGCTAAAAAATTTGTAAAACATAAATTCAAATTGTCGATAAAAAAACATTGAACTAATTAAATAAAATATAATTTACAAAAAAAATGTTTCATATCTAATTTTCAGATAAAACATTAGGACGATTACATAGAAAGTAGATTGTTGGGATACAAACAATACTTTTAGTTAATAAACTTGCACTATTTGAAAAAAAAAATTATCATCAGCTCAATTCATCTAGTACACATTTATTTCACCTAATTGTAATTAGCGAGTGATGTTAACATATACTTAAAAACGATTTCTATTCTGCATTAAAGATTCTACAATTAAGTAATAATTCTTTTGAAATGAACTTATGGTTACAATTCATATACGTAAAAACCTGACAAACTCGAATTGTTTATGTTAATTCGGCATACACATCATAAAACTAAAAAGTGAACACTTGTTGTTTCGAAAAATGGTAATGACATCTATCTTAGTGATAGTTAAAAATATTGATGACTAACATACAAAAAAGTACTGATGAACACTTAAACAAAGTTAGGAACGATAAAAGCCAAGAATTTAAAATATATTATTCAAACTATAATATTTTTCAAAAAACTTACATCTATTCCAATTAGATTCATGGCTAAATTATGCAATGCATTCATTTTATCCGAGATACATGCACGTCGTCTACGTTCCATATTTTGTTTCTTCAACTGTGTAAACAATCAAACGAAGAAATAATTCAATACTTTCAAAATAGGTCATTATTAATTATTACACAAACTTATGACAATTTGAATCAAACAGTTTTGTTCCACAGAGAAAAATACCCCAATGCGGAATGTTGACTCAACGGAATACAAAAATTCATTTCGAATACAATTCTCCAACACACATCACATGTTGTGTTATTACAATCTTCACTCGAGTACAATCAAGTAAAACAATAAACAAACTGACAACTCAAAATAGACTGCAATACCAACTACATATCAACAAATAGTCTAACAACACAATAACTATTTACTGATTACTCAATACACACTACAAAATATACAGTCACGTGTAGTCTAATCGATTCTAGTTTTAGACATACTAGAACAAGCATATGATCAGTATTTAACTTTAAGCAGTCATGTGGTTATAGTAATCAAATATATGAAATCAATTTACAAAGCAACAGCATACGATCTTATCGCTCATTGGCAGCATCGTAGGATTGTCTAACGAACATCCAATAACCAGTTATCGACATTTAATGTTTCTAAAACAATTAAGACATCTGCTCTCATAACATCACAATCAAAATTATATTCCAATTACTAAAATATTCTGAAATCTATTTTGTAAGTTCAGTCAGCAAAAATACACTAGTAAACTCATCAGACTAATTAACTCATATCTATAGAAAATAACCACGGTAAACATACTCACCCGACGTGTTTGTTCTCTGATTTCAGGTGGCACATTTGATCGTCGACCTCTTCGAGGAGGGAGAGTATTTTGAGGAGTCGGATAATTTGAACTCGATGAACTCGAGAGATTTTGTGACATGTGGTACAAGTTTGGTGTATTGGTAATAGGTGGCACACGTGTATATTGTCCACAAGCTTCAGTATATGGTATCATCGTGAATGTGATTTATGTGGGCACGGGAGATGAATGAATTTATATCTTGTTTTAATTGTGATGAATTTGCGCGTGTTAATGAATGAACGAATGATATTGTAGCTTGTGTGAGAAATGGCATAATGATTCGTGTGTAAATAGAATAGTCCAATGGGAAAATAGTTCATGTGCGATGAATGTCAGCCGAGTGATTTGATTGGCCAATTGAATTCTGATGTTATGATTCCGACTAATTACAGCCATTTGACTAGATGAAGCTGAATTCTATTTTTGTTGTGAAAATCAATCATCAAAAAGTTCAAGTTGTTGCCTAGAGCTAGACATTAGTCACTGGATGCTGTTCCAATTGTCTTAGTTTTAACCATGCACCTGATGATAACACTATCCTTGATTTCGATCACGGTTGTGCATTCTTGAGGCGTTCCATAAAAATAACAAAGTAGCTATCCACTGCTTTCTGGTCTGCAGTAGTTATTCAACTTGCAGTGTTTCGTGATCTTAAAAATTGAATAAATAACCATATAAATGTAATTCAAGTCGATTGGCTATTGCTTTTCCTCCCATTATTTTTTAATGTGAATTTTCGTTACCATGATATTTTTCTTAAAAAGTTTAATATGTAACACAACTTGTGCTACAATAATTACGATAATGATGTTTATAATGAGGAAACTAGCCTAATAGTATGTTAAATTGGCCAAATTTCTTCAAAACACCTGTTAGATATTTTCAGTTTCTTCCGAACAAAAATCAGCAACAATGTTAGTAACAATAATAAAAAAGAAATAAGTAGTTATTTTAAATAAACAAATAATCGCGTAAAAGTAACTGTGGTAATAGTCTTTTTCTCTCTCTCTCTCTCTCGAATTTGCTCTAAATTGTAACAATACAACAAAACTTTTATTGTGATTGTCTCATAAGATGAGGTAGATTTTGATTGTGAAGTAAATTAATTGTTGTGATGTTTCGTACTCTGAGCTGAATGTTTTGGCTGTGGAGCTTTCATTGTTCTTCTGAACAACATCAGCACCACAAATTTCAGATCGAAGTGAAGTATTCGAATTTCTACACGTTTGACCTGTAGCTTGTTCTGTTAAACTCGATCAATATTTATGAAAATATCAACGAAAAATCTATGTGAATAATTGTTGATCGTGCACACCTTAGTAACTAAATTCAAGGTGGATTTCGCTACGTTATGGTTGAAAACTGTAATAATTAAGGTTCACTTAAAATCTGTTAATTATCTTCTAATGATAGATACAAGAACGAAGATGTGTGAATCATCTGAATTCACGTCAATAACCTAAAGAACCTATATATGTTGCGGGATTTGTAACTCATAAACATGAAATCATGAAACAGGTAACTGGCGCTACCTTAACAATCAGTAATTCTCTTTACAATGTTAGATGTTGTTGGTCACTCTTTGAAAATGGATATTTTTTTTGATGAATGATATTGTTAACTACATATCATAATTTACTATAGATTTTATCTTTAGTTTATAGCATAATGAGTTAGAAATTTGAGCTTAACTGCTTGTTATGTGATTTATTTGACAATATAATGATATTGATCTTCGTTCATCATTTAATTAGAAGTCTTTATAACATCAATAATTCCATCAATTACCAACTTCAGAGGTTTTTCAGAAGTCCAACTAAAATAATAATATATCCATCGGCATAACAAGGAACTTAGCTGATGGTTTTTATATATCTTTCAGAAACACCAACATATTAAAAGTTTAATCAATAACTTTGGTCATAGGGTTGTGAAGATTGTTGAGTTTCATCATGTGCTTAATAGTGACTAGATTCGTAAGGAAATCCTCGGGGTTCTAGTGAAAAATTATCAGGTGTGAAGTGGTTTCCAGCCGAAGACAATGGATGAAGTCGAGAAAAAGGTTCCAGGTTAAGCGTACGCAAGCTAGAGTGAAAATCCTGTGTTCGAGTCCCGTGATTTAGGGTTTCGGATGTGCACAGCTGATGAGTCTCAGACTACGACGAGACGGCCGTCTAGTGCTTCCAGATTTCTAAGGGTGGTCTAACAATGATAATTAGTAACCTCAAATTACAAGATAGAAAAAATATCTGTTTATTACATTATTCGGTGAAAAATTTCAAGAAAAATCATACTTTTAATGTAGATTTTTATTAAAGATACATTTAGAACAACTTGACTGATAAACCTATTAAACTTTGTGATGAAGGAAAACTTCGGTCAGAGTTGGCTGAAGAATGCTGGTCGGTAGCCTATGCTCGATGTGAGATAACAGGCATAAGCAAATATGCAAAATATGGGTAATCTAATTCAGACCAAACAGGTCCTGTGTTTGTTTAAATTACGAAAAACGAGAAACAGAATTATGTCCTTTTGTTTCTATGATTAAAATGTCTGAATTAGTGGTTGATGTTTTAATTACTTGGTTGAAGCAAATAACATATGGTCAAACAATGGGAATAAACTAATTTACTTGACAACTAATATCATAAATTGAACCGCGAGTAATCAGTTAATAATACTCATTGACAAACATTTATAAGTATAAAGATCGTGCGTGACATGAACAGTTGCGCAAATGTTGCATAAGAATTATTTTATTTTAGTCGAAGTATGCTGGTAAACATGTATAGTGATATTTGATGTGAATCATAATGTACCTAATTTCATAATAGTTGTCATGTTAATTTTGGGAATTCAATGAAATTACATAATTTTCATAATGAAATGGAGTGTAACTATGGTGAAGTGAATAGGCAATGAAATAGTTGATGAATCGTTTTTGTAAATACTGATCAGTGGAATATGAGTTAACATAAGTTTACACATGTCAACATAATTTTGTCATTCAGATTGAAAGACATTAAATTTCACAAGCTATATGTAAATAACACAATTCAAGTTTGGTACGATATTAGGATTTAAAAACAAACATCAGCAAGAAAGAAATGAAATTGATAATTATATTTAATGTATGCTTGGTAGTATCTCATTTATAGTTTTGTAAATTCATGAACTCTACTCATTTTAAATTAATAGCCATGTTATTTGTACCATGATATGTCAATAAACATTACAAAAGAAATCCCGTAAAAAATCAAATCCATAACTTCCTGCTGTGTCTAGGAATGATGAGGCTATGCTTTATGAACGAATATGGTGAGATAGTCGAGATGATATTATTCCAATACTCTGTCATCAACTTGAATTACTTAAAAATCTCACCAAGTAATGTATTGAAAGTTTGTTCTAGAGTGATAACAACGAAGCAAGCACTTATACTTAATTGTAGACTATTGAATACATGAATATATTGATCTGTGTAACATATATTTACACTGTTAAGCATTTATGCTTATATGTGTACTATATAATGTATAGGCCTTTGACTGATGTATTTCATGCATACATATAACGTATACTTCCTGATAGTGCAAGACTGACTCGTATCATTGTTAAAGTTTGAAAACGACTAATCATATACAATAAACTAGTTTATATCAGTATATGTGGTAATCAATACACTCACTAGCTATTTTCAGCTTCATTGTAAAACATCAGCTAGTTATCAAATGAGTTCAAATATTATGCATCAATAAATTCATATTGTCTGTTCTTATTGTTAATTTAGATAATATCACACGCATTGAACTTAGATTAAAGTTAGAAGAGAAAACAGTTAAATAATTATATTTCTAAATAAAATATAACAAACGGTTAGGTCTTTCCTCAATTATTTGCTCTTTAATTTTCCTTTTAATAAAATATCAAATAGAAAAGGAAATAAAATACAAAATGTTTGAATGTCTCTTTTCTAATTAAATTCAATGTAGAAAATATTTAAGCGAAAAAAACTTAAGTAAACACTAAAATTAAGAAAAAAACTCTTAATGCTGAAAAAAATTCAAATGTAAATGAAAAATATTTCAGTTAAACTATGACTGACCCCTTCTGATTACTTGTTTATATGTTTAGATCATTATATAATCTATTGATTGATGTAAATATTTCGATCGAGTATATAAATTGTAAAGTGTTTTTATCAAAATTAATTTTGTTGTTCAAATATTATTATTATTAATTATTGAAATCACGAATCGATCATTCGTAGGCCATTATGAGAAAGAAACCGAAGAGCATTGAATGACCGTCTCGTCCTGGTATGAAAGTCATCAGCAGTGCACATCCACGATCCCCGCACGCAGGAATTGAACTCAAAGACTACGGTCTGGCGCTTGAACGATCATCCTCTAGACCACTGAACCGACGTCCAACGGTGTTAATGTCAGTCCATATTTAACACACAAATGATAATATTGAATTACCATGGGACAATTTATTCAGAATGATATTACAGAACTATTACAAAACTGAACATTGTAAGTGAATAATGTTCTATTCATACCACAGTATATGGTTAAAATACATTCGACAGATGATATAGATGAATTTACTGTAAAATAGAAATGATGTTGCCTTTTTAAATTACAAACCGTTTTATTCACTAGCAAAATAAATGCGATTTCGGAATGTTATATATAACCATGTTGGCTACGAGGATGGTGCAGACTTATGACCAAATGATAGATAGTATCACGGTGTCGTAGAGTGATTAAACTTGTACATTAATGGATGCCAACTCAGTGATCTAGTATTGTGGCGTTTATGCAGCACTCCTTATTTCGGGCTTGTCGATGCTCAGTACTTATAAGGAGTTTCACACGAGTACGAAGTGATCGTTCGGTGCTTCCAGGTCTTCACTAATTGTCTAACTTCGATCGATTCTTGACCAACCAAAACATCCAGCTCAGAGAACGAAACTCTACTACGATGTTAGGTAAAATAAATATTTATTTTAAAGTTAAAAATTGTGGTAAACATCAGTTAACAAGCTAATTGTTATCTAGTGGCCATTTTCGCTGTTGTTTTAACAAAGGGATAAATAATAAATTAAACATTGTAGTTATGGTATAATTTCGGCAGACTTGAAAAGGTGAATTCATCATTCGCAATGTTTATTTAACAAACAATAATAGCGGATTACGTAATCACATATTTCCATGGATGTTGATAATAATGAGAAAAAAAATCCTTTAAAGAATAACGATATTGTATTGAAACACATGTGGTAAATTACTGAGAGTACAAAGGCAGGTGGCAGTTATATCGATGGATATATAAACGTGATAAAGGTATGAAATGCAAATAAAATTAAAAAGACAGGCCAACATTATGACAAGGAATGATTAAAGTGAATACCTACTTCACTGTTCATTTTACTGTTACTAAGGCTTGGTTACACTAACCGTTAGTTGATATATTCTATGTGAATATTCAGAATGACACCAGAATAAATGAGCTGAGATATATAAGCTCTTAAAAAAAATCTACTGTTTACATAGACTGATCACTGAGTAGTGACTGGTATCATTTGGACTGATGATAACATTGTAATTGTGATTGATATAACTCAATCAATAGCAAGAGCTAAATAATTGACATTGATCAATGGTCAATGATCGATTCATGTAACTACTTCAGTCTTACGGAAAGTGAAATGCAGTCCGAATAATTCAGTGTTAACCTATCAAATTGTTATGTTAGGTTGTATGTGTTCGAACAAAACAGGAAACGTTTTCTGACGACTGGTAAATAGCATGAAAAATGAGTTGAGAATTTCTTTCTGACTACGTCCCATCCCCAATTATATTAATTGTTTGTAAGTTACGCATAATGTTTTTGACTTCATATGATGTTTCATTCACTATCTGTAGCCTAAAAGCAACAAAAACATAAATTCATATTTCCATTAAGATTGTCATTACAGATCACAATTTACACATAGTGAGTTGAAAAAAGTAGTAACAAGTGTATTCTTAAACGGTTAAAATAACGGCGATAATATCAGCAATGATAATAGTGTTGACAACTTAGTGGTAACACTTATTCCTGCAACACTGAATAACGCATCATGAAATATTTACCTGACTAATAGTTCCATAAATATTGTAACTATGCTTTGTTGACGAGTGCTTAAAAGTATAATTATCACATTCTTGAATAAGTACAGTATAATGGATACATTTTTACATATCGACAGTTTTGTGATGTTAATTGAAACACAACAGCACAAATCAATGAATGTTCCACAATTAAAAAGATTTACCATTATCATATAATTAGTTTCGACGACAAAAAAAAATCAACTAGAAGGTGAAAATTGATTTCTAGATTACTTCATAAATCGAACTAAATTCACACCATAGGTGTGAATAAATATCAATAACAATTCACCATGGTAACTAAGTCAATACTGTACAATTAACGTGATATTAACACTTGATGAGAATCTGTATTATTGAAATTCGTGTATCTAATTCAATTTAAACGTTAATTTAGAAAAAAAATTATTCACACAATTACATATTGATTGTCAAATAATCATCAACTGAACTGTACAATATTTTCATGTCAAGTATAAACTGAATCAGAAAAAGCTTCAATAAAGACAGAGATTATCATACATTATCGATTATTTATATACTAATTAGTAAGAAATATTAGTGAATTATATCATAACTTATCATTGTCGTAGAACATAATTGATATGTATTTTCTATTACTGAGTATGAGGTTGTGAATATTGTTAGATTTCATGGAAATCACAAACTGATTTATATTTGATCGTTATTGTAAACCTGGAAGTATTAGAAAACTGTTTCGTCCTGGGATAGATCTCTTCAATATAGGACTTTCATTATTGCATGTAAACACTTAACCTCAAGATCACTGGGTCAAAATCCACCCAGAGTTATAATTAATTATAAGATTATCTTTCACTGTCTTAGCTAAGTATATTCCTCAAATTTGATATGACTTCTCACTAAGAGCTTTCAAGATATTTTCCTATCTCTTTCATTTAAATATTGAAATATTTCAAGCTGAAATTAATAATTTAGATATTACATGTAACTTTCAAAATCTTAGGATTACATCTCATTGAGAAATCTGTGGAACTGATAATCACTATTCCCTTTGTAACAATAGTCAATGATTGTATTCATGAGATTTGTTAATATGTTCAACAGCACAAATTTATGTATATTGATTGATTTACAAAAAAAATATTTAGAAAATCAATTGAAGGTGTGATATTGTCACATATTTTGCTACTGTAATAAATGAATAAAGTGTGAACATTATGTGAAGTCAGGATTAAATTTATAATATTCCCATTGTTGTTATGATTCCTATCGATCGTACGTGTCAAATGAGAATAATAGTCAGTAGATCAGTATCCAATTTAAACTGTTATCAAATCAACTAAAGAATAATGATATATAAGACACATGTTTACACCTTTAATATATTCATAAAATGAATAGGGATGTGACATTAATACTTTTAGCCAAATTTATCGGTTAAACTGATAAATTTCATTGCAATAATAAATCAATCATCAATATATCATCACTATAACCTGAGAGCACTGCATGGTTGTTTCGTCCTAGGATGGGACATGTCAACAATACTCATCCGCGACGCCCGTTCTCGCGGAGATCGAACTCAAGACCTTCGGTATCGCAAATGAATGCTTAAATTCCTGGTCACTGAGCCGGCATCCAACCATGTTAATTTCTAACAGTAACTTATCCACGGTACTGTGTGACCTCATCCATTATCTTTTGCAGGCACTACCTCACACTTGAACCCCGCTGCTCATTACTCGTCACTAGAACTCGTGAGAATTTCCTCACAAAACTAGTTACTAGTGGCAATTTATAAATCAATGATAGTAAGTAATTGCAATAAAACTGTTGTTAGTTTCATGGATAAAAATGATTTCATCGTTTAATATCAGTTGTTCAATTATTTTTATTCAACAACTAAATCAAGTTATTACTTTTATGTAGTTCGGAACTTGGCTATGAATAGCAAAGCTTGCTTTTTTATATTCAATGAGTCAACATTGCTGATATTATTCCACTTGTAATATATAACTGTCATCTAATTATCACTGCCCTTCAGTCATAAAAAAAGTTCATATTACGAAATGACTCATTAAAACATGTTTAGTCCCATGCACTTTTAAGAAGTTAATCGGTCGGTGATGAAGATGGATATTTTTAGTTATTCACTAAATGCGTGGGTGTTAAATGCTGTATGAACTCAAATTGAAGTGACCTTAAGCGTTTTTTTGGCATACAGCCATTTGTAAATATTATCAGTGGAATACTAACAATCGAGTGTCTATATACTATCAAAAATGTTTGAAACACTGCATTGACTAAAAGGTTAAATCATGACTATGCACTTGTCCCTTTTCTAATTCTCAGATTACTAATCACAAATCTCAATATAAGTAGTTAATTAGTGAACTATTTGCATAAATATTACAATTAAACGAAATTTTCTATTTACACATGTCATCGCTATCAAAATAGAGAAAGAAGTTATTTTCATAGAAAATTCGAAGTATAGTGAAAAGTCACACATTTTGACGAACTAAACAACTATTTGAATATTTATTAAACTAGTAACTTCATTGACATATATAAGTATGGTGTTCAGATGAATCTTGTAGATGTTCTCATGTTTAATGCATTTTACAAAACTAATTTTCAAAGTTGAAACTTGAAATAAAAGAAACAACTTGTAACTATTGTTACACTCCAAACAATGATTTTATGGTGAAAAATTTTAGTGGTGAATACTTACTTACTTACTTACTTACTTACTCCTGTTAACCCAAATGCGGAGCATAGGCCATCGATAGTTGTTAGCGAATTCAGAAGAATTACAGTTGCTTAAACAAAATAAATCAGAAAATTCTTGACAGAGAAAATATTCTTAATGTGACATTCTTAAATGTATTTCAAACCTCTTATTCCTCAACTGTGAAAATATCATATTCATATTTCCTATTTGTTCAAAGTAAAAAATTATGAATGCTAACCGTGTGTTCGAATCTGCTATTATAAAATGCTTACAAATTATTTCTATTCGAAGTTCAATGTGGTTCAAATGAAAACAGTATCATTATTGGTATAATGGTAGACCATCATTGAGAACATGAAAGCACTGAACGACTGCTTCTTCATACTATGGGAATGTCAACGTTGCCTATCCATGCTACCTCCGAGTGGGAATCAAACTTAGGAGCTCAGGTCTCACATTTGAAACCCTAACCTCTAGACCACTGTTGATGAGTCCCAAACTAGGATGAAACGGCTTCTAATGGTGGTCGGTAGAAAACTTTCGTAATTTAAGACAGTTTGCAGAAACTATAGCGTTACAAATATTCATGACAAATGTTTTGGAATAATTACAGTTGAATACATGTTACACAGAAATCTGTCGTAATGCCGCACAACCGGTGCTTAGAATACATAGTATTAAAAACCTATTATTATTATTATTATTATTATTATTATTATTATTATCATTATTATTTGAAGTGGTCATAACAACTGACAAATTCTGAACAACCTATATTCTTCTGTAGTTTAAAACATAAACTAATCTTAACAAAACACCACCATGAGAAACCAAGAAATTCTGGACAGCTGTTTCATTCCATTACATTGAAACATTGATCATATTTTCAGTCATTTTTTGTTTGGTGGCTATGAAATAAAGTTAATTTCTTCATAAAATTTACATTTTAATGTATTTAATCAACAAGATGAGAGATTGCATCATTAAGAGAACACACTATGTATTTTGAAGTGTAGGTAATTATTATTCATCATAGGTGAATTCACGAGTCAACAGTAGCAATAATAATAATAATAATAATAATAATAATAATAATAATAATAGTGATAATAATTTATGCTTCCAATGATGTAAATACATAAACAACACTTCTTTTAATGATCATTTACTTGCTAATGACGTAATTGTTTAGTTAGTTAATTATGTTAATATACCTTGTATTAAGTGGTCGATAGGACAATCATCAATATTACAGAAGTAGTTTATCACGTTCAAGAATACGCATAAATTCTATTAATGAATCATTTCCTCCTCTTATCCTGACAAATTTAAATGATTTGTTTATTTAGTGTAATGTGTGTGGGAGTGAAGAGAGTGTATTCAGTCACCTGCCGATTGAACAGATGACTGTGTCTATGATGTAGTGTGAAAATTTATTCCTGTGGTTATTTGAATTTTTAACCAGCATAAACTGAATTA
Organism: Schistosoma turkestanicum; assembly: GCA_944470395.2. Classification (NCBI taxonomy): domain Eukaryota; kingdom Metazoa; phylum Platyhelminthes; class Trematoda; order Strigeidida; family Schistosomatidae; genus Schistosoma; species Schistosoma turkestanicum. Next base: position 37,723,001 of record OX103971.1, on the reverse strand, counting down.
AAATGACCACTTTGTACTGGACTGTCATAATATGACATGATGTATTAAATGAATTTCAACAACTATATATATATATGTCATTTGCCCACTTCGAGAAATATTTACAATTCATAATTACGTCATCAAATGAATCCGAATGAAAAATTAACTAACAGCTTTGATTTAGAGAAATAATGAAAATGTGAAACAACTTTTCACTTTCACTCTATTTTTAAACTTACCTGGGAGAAACTAGTTCACAATAGAATCTTATGTAATCTGATTTATTAGATTACATTTACTATATTATTAGTATGAGCATTAACTATTATTCTCTCAATCATAACACAAATATCAGCTCGGATACAGAAGGCTCGATTGGCTTTTGCCAACCTGAGTCATTTATGGTGCAGGCGAGATATCCGCTTGCTAACCAAAGGACGAGTGTACTGCGCAGCGGTCGCTCTATCTTACTATACGGATGCGAAACATGGCCGTTAAGAGTAGAGGACATTTGTATCCTGGGACGACCGAGTAAGCAATGCTATCGTTAGGAAACGAGTTCTAGGTAAGGATGGCAAATCTATAGATGATGTAGTGAAACTTCATCAGTTGAGGTGGTTGGGACATGTGTTGCATATGTCTAACCACCGACTGCCTCGACGAGCTATGTTCTTTGATGTAGGAGTAGGTTGGAAGAAAGTTAGGGGTCCGCGAGACGAAAGTCACCAATGGTTAGAGACCTTGAACGACATGGCTCAGAATCGTTTGCAATGGCGCAGGTGCATCTACTCTTTGTGTTCTATGAAATTCTAAGCTTCTGCATTCCTCATAATCTCTACCTTACTCCTTCTAAATTTATCTTACTGAATTATACTTCTCGAATCATATCATGTCTTCGCTCCCTAATATTCTCCACTGCTGCTAATAATTCTACTATCGTCATCACTCTTGGATTTGAACTGACAGTTACGTTTCTGTGCTGACGTGGTGTGGTAACCTGAACTGATTTACTTATGTACAAAGTTCCGCATTGTATCTGTCTGTCTGTCTAACACAAATATTATCAGTTAACATTAAATAGTTCACTCACGGATTCTAATAAGTTGGTCAATCGATCAATAAAATCAACATGATATATACATAAAATGATTTATAGGAATCAACAAACAGTATCATTATACATACACTTCACAGAATTTGTGATACATTTTATTCTATCGTAGTAATCTCTCAAGTTGTTTTTTTATAGATGGTTTGGTTGAATGAATCTTTAATATTGTATTTATAGTTTTTATTGCTAAAAAAATTCAATACATTAATGAAAGAAGTATGATACACGATATATTTGATTCAAGTGATGTGTATTTCTTTGTTTTTCTTAGAATTCTATGATTGTATTAATCCTTTCAACAACATAAAATCATTATAGATTATATCAAATAACTTTGTTTATTGTTATAGATTGGTAATGTATTTGCTTGAAAGGTTTTATGCATGAATTGTCAAATACATTATAGTTGACAATAAGTTCAACAGTGAATTGAACAGTAATAAAATTCAATGTAAACAACAAAAAATATGATCATGGATATTTTAATTATTTAAGTGGTGAAATTTATTTAAAACAGATAAATTTTTATGGAAAAAAAAACAAGTACGTAATATTATAGAGCTGTTCATGTTAAATCTACTGATTGAACTCAAGATCTGATTTTCTATCGGCTTCTAAATACTACAGACTAAAATTTACACTGCAACTTGTGCACAAGAGAAAAGGTGAGAAGTAAGAGATTGATGCGTTAATTCAAGGATAGTTTGTGTACAGATGAGGGTATTTAAAGAGTTACTGGTGACCTTGTGCTTCTGGAACGTTTCCGATTAATGTTAACTCACCAGCAAATCAGTATAGCCATCAGACAAATCAAGTGTGGCACAGCAAAAGTACCAGACAGTATACCAATTGAGACAATGAAAGCAGACATTGAAGTAACTACAAAAATGTTCTACACTTACTCTAGCAATATGTGGGAGGAAGAACAAGTATCAACAGACTAGAAAGAAGGATAACTCATGAAGATACTAAAGAAAGGAAATCTCATCAAGTAACAGAACTACAGAGGAACCTATTACTGTAAGTATCAAGATGAGTTTTCAACAGTGTTATCGAATAAAATGAGATTACCCACTTCGAGATCAACAGAACGTATTCCGTAAAGAACAATTGTGTACCTACCGAATCGCGGCACTCAGGATCATTGTAAGATAATTAACTGAATGTAACTCACCACGGGCAGATGTCATCGTGGACAGGATGAAACTATGGTGTACAATAGAAGATTGTCAACTTTATGAGCGATTCTTATGGTGGATTGAACTGCAAGATCATGGATGGAGGGCAGCTCACAGATTCATCCCAAGTGAAGACCTGTGTAAGACAAAGTTGTTTACTCTCACCTTTAGTCTTTCTTTTGACTTGATCATGAAAACCTTCAAATCTCAGGAGAAGTAAATCATTGAGTATACGGCTAGTATACTCCTGGAGTTCGGAATTCGCAGACCAACTAGCTTTTCTATCCTATGCACATCAGTAAATTCAGGAGAAAACTGTCAGTGTAGCAATAGCCTCTGCGACAGTGAGCATCAACATTCACAAAGGAAAGAGAAAGAGCCCTAGATACAACACAGTATGCACCAACTAAATGACAAATGATAGAGAAGATTAGGAAAATGTGGAAATATTTACACATCTGGGCGATAACATCTATAAACGATATAGATGTGACGCAGATGGGAAAACACGAACTGTCAAATTAAGGACAGTATTTCTACAGTTGTACAACATCTGGAACTCAAAACAACTACCAACCGACACTAGAGTCACAATTTTCAATGCAAACACCAAAACAGCGAAACAGGTGGGTAGAGCACTTTAAGGAACTCTTGAATTGACCAGCCACTCTGAACTCACACAAGATTGAACCAGCATCCACGAACCTCCCAATCACTGTTGGTCCACCAACAATTGAAGAGATCAGTATGGTCATCACGCAAATTAAGAGCGGCAAAGCAGTAAGACCAGAAAACATTCCGGCAGAGGCAATGAAAGCAGACGTGGAAGCAACTGCAAAATATTTCACATTCTCTTCAAAAAGATATGAGATGAAAAGAAAACCGACAGACTGGAAAGAAGGATACCTCATCAAAATACCAAAGAAAGACAATCTCAGCAAGTGCGAGAACTATGGAGGCATCACTCCAAAACCAATGCCAGGCAGTCTTCAACAGGATGTTATTAAACAGAATGAAGGTCTTCATAGATGCCCAACTTCCAGATCAACAGATTGGAAAATACTGATGGACGGCTTATGCTCCATTGGGGGGAACAAGAGTAAGTCAGTTAGTTTAACTGCTTAGATATGGTTTTTTTAAAAAGGTATACATGCTTAGAAAGTTAGCGTGAGATATATGAGGCTCGGTTTTTTTCAAATTACAAACGGATTACCTGTTCCACACAAGTATTCAGACATATTAAGTAGTCGATATTAATGACTAATTCAGATATAAATTTAGTGATGTTCATAATTTTAAAGGCACAACAAATAACACAAATACAAAATTTTCTTTATGAATAATTTCAGTCCACTGGATCAATGTGGCTTGTCCGAGACTAACTGAAGCATGTATAAATCAATATATGTATGTATTCCAGCGAAGATTAAGGGTGGGTTACGAATATACACTTTCCTATTTGATCAGATGAATAATGATCAGGATTAATCAAAATGAATTCGATAAAGTAGGTCAAGCCCTAAGAAAAAAAAAAAAAAAGAAAACACAACGGAAGCTACAATTAACACTCATAATCGGAATAGGACAATTATGATTGACATCAGTACTAACTGGAGTACTTTTACATAAAAATCAATACATACAGTGATCACATTAAAACTATCCACGTTGAGTGAAGCTCTCTGTGCAAATCGATTTAATCAGTATTTTGTTACGGATAGTTTTATTTGATATTTACTGACACCTTTGATGTAGAATGGAAAGTGAAATTTTCTTATTTATGAAATAATATGCTAAGCTTAATAGTACAATGTGAGAAAAAAGGTTAAGTGGAATGATAATGTTTCAATGTGTGAACATGTGTGTTTTGAACACATTATCATTTTGTTGATTTATTATGATCACATTCATATTGTACATACTGATTTGTTCATCACATCCCAATGACTATTTTTAGTTATCACGTTGTCGATTTGTTAGATTACATTAATAACAATTCATAATGTTCATTCTTTATTCAATAATGTGTCGACATATTAAATTGAATGAAGAATTTGAGAATAGTTTAACAACTACCAAACGTGATCTTTATGATTGTATGTTGTTTCTTTTATTTAACAAGCGTAGATATCGATTTGTAAATATTCATTTGAGTAAGCTTAGAATTTGAAATAACTTGTATTCAGATATCAAAAAATACACAAGGATTAAAAGGAATGATTAATGAATGTTGAGAGATATATTTGTAACAACCAACGTTGAGTTGGATATTTGAACTATATACTAACTTAATAATACATTAAACTGTTAGTCATTTGTGAAAGTATCGTTCACTATTGTGATTTGTATTTCAAAGTTTACTTAAATTGAAGTACTAGTCACTTGTTAGTAAACTTATATTCTTGAGATTAGATTTCTAAAAAAGGAAAAACAGTAAACCGTTTTGACTGTTTATTAAAGATTGTGACAAGTATTCTGTACAAGAAACGGGTTGAAAGTCTGCTTCGCCCTAGTATGGGACTCATCTAAAACTACATCATTAGTGCTGGAACCTGGGACTTGGGTAAATATTCTACAGGTGTCTGGTTTAATCTCCAGTGATGAAGTCATGAATGCTCACCGCTGAAATGTCCAACAATGAGACGAGAAAGATTGTTTAGTCCCTCCTAGTCTTCAGTAGTGATCTATTTAGTGATTTAATCTATGAAAAAATGTATACCAAGAAAGGAATGATTGATGAATACAGTGAAATTTCCTTCATCAATTAAAAAACCGAATGAAATAACTCATTATCAAACTGTTTTTATGATTTTTATTTTTGTTCACAATGTTTCGGACTGATTGTTTTGTTGTGTTTTTTTTAGTTATGTGTTTGTTTTTACCAAGAAAACAAAACCAACATATCAAGCCCAACAATCAATGTAATTTTTACTGTGTAGTATTGAGTTCAATTATTCTTCTATTAAAAGTATTTTCTTTCCTATTATTTATAGGCAATGATGTTTCGTTTCTCTCTTTTTAATCTTATGTCAATATTCATTTCCTAGATATTGAATTTTTGGTCCTGTTTTGAAAGATATTGCCACATATATATATACGTATACCATGAAGATGGTTATCTTAAAATGCAAATGTATAAGACTTATTTTTCTGTATATGAGACCTGCATAAAATTGATTAACATGAAAATATGATGCGAAAATCATTTCAATGTGAAAATCATAAAATAAATGTTGTCGTGTTTGTTAATATTATTGTTATAAACAAAAGCCAAATATTATCGAGTCTGTTATTGTCTTAGTACTTTGTAATGTAAAAAATAAATAGTGAAATGTTCGGTCGTACTTAAGATTACCAAAATCATGTGTTCACCCAAGATCACATCATGCTCTGGGGCAAAATACATTAAGTTTAAGTTTTAATTGATCAGTCACTCAGTCAGTTACAACGTAGAACCTAGTACATAAGTACATCACTTCAGGTTGCTATACCACATTAGCACAGAGACACAATTGTCAATTCAAATCACATAGTGGTAGAGATAGTAGAAGTATTACTGGTAATGGAGAAAGATTAGGATTTGAGGATATTACTCAAGAAGTATAATTCATGAGATAAGTTTAGAAAGACAGAGGTAGAAGTGTTGACGAATCCAAAAGTTTAGGATTTGAGGGAACACAAAGAATGGATGAGCCTGTGCCATAGCAATAGATTTTGAGTCATGTCATTCAAGGTCTCCAACCATCGGTGACTTACGTCTCGCGGAGCCCAACCGGGTAGTCTATCCATCTGCCAATATGACTCAGTCCACTTGTCAGTGACTTCATGGATTTGTGCCAGGTTTTGGTTTGGCCACCCCTAGCTTTCTTCCAACCTATTCCTACACCACAAAACATAACTCGTCTAGGCAGTCGGTGGTTGGGCATTCGTAAAACATGTCCCAACCACCTCAACTGATGAAGTATCACTAATTCGTCTATTAATCTGCCATCTTTACCTAGTACTCGTTTCTTAATGGAAGCATCGCTTACTCGGTTGTCCCACGATACACGAGCAATGCTTCTAAGACATCTATGATCGAATACTATTAACATGTTTTAATTAACTGACTAATTTATTAATGAGAAGCTTCTTGTAATTTCTAATGATGATCTCTTCTTGAAAACTGTAGTGGTGATATTGTTCATGTATGGTTTGTAGAAACTAAGCACATTATCTGAGGATTATAGGTCAATGGGAAAAATTCACCTTAATTATTCCAAAATACAACATTACATAGATGTCATAGTAATTAGCATCTTAGAAACTACATCAGTGAGATGGTCCGAATAAAATAACACAACACTTCTCGACTATCCAGATTAAAAAACTTGTCATAGTATTTCGTAAATTTCATCACTGTAAGTTTTCCAACTGAATTCTTCTCGCTTAAGCACTCCTTTGTGTTTGCATATCACAGTGGGTGATGTTTGTATGCTATAATTTTGTTCATGACCTACACTAACTACCCTGTGTTTTCTTGAATGTAGACAATATTATCAAATTATTAATGTTTTACATGAACCTACTTTCATGTTTACTTCTGTTCTAATACATATTTACGTTTACGATCAGTTCAAAATTAACATGTCAATGCTGTATAAATTTTTAGTTGATATGTGCATACTCGTGCAAGCTCGTGCCCTATTGAATAATGTTCACAAGCTACTTAGCTAAACTTTTCATCTTTATCCACCCCATAATTTTTCAAGTCTCATCTACTATGAAAACTATGTAATTTCATTTATTTCCTAAAATTTACATGACAACAGTTATGAAATTAGGTACATTATGATTTACTTTGAATATCATTAAAACAAGGTTACCAGCCTATTCATCAAAAGTATAATAATTATTATTATTATGCAACAGTTGCGCAACTATTCATGTCACGCAAAATCTTTCTAATCACAAATGATCATTCATAAGTGTATTACAAAGTGAATACTTATAGTTTAGTTCAGGAAATTAGTTGTCAAGTAAATTTTTATGTTGATTTTATATTGTTCCAACCATATGTTGATCATTTCAGTCAAATATGAAAACTATTAGCGAATTGAATCCACACAAATCTAAACAGTAACATGAAATTTTTCATTTAGACAGTTGATGAAATCACTGTTCACTACTCATATTTCATTTGTTAGTAAGTGTCAACATTTCCAGTTTTTTTTTTCTTTCAAAAAAATTATCGGTAGTAGAAAACGAACGATTTCTAGCGTCATTATTCATCTAGTCTACTATAAAGTAATATTCTTATTATAAGATTGTGAAGATTGTTGAGTTTCAGTAAAATCATTCATTGATCAATGTTAGACCACCATTAGAAACCAGAAGCGTTGAACAATCCAGGTTCGTCGTTTGCATGTGAGAACGATTCTCATGTCAAAGGGTCGTGAATGCGCACTGCTAGTAAGTCCTATACTAGGAAGTGCTTTGAGGTTTCTGTTGGTGGCTGGTGAGTTTAATCCGTTTACTATTCAACAACTGTACATACTCACCAGAAAACCATTAACCACCACTGTTTATAATAGTTGGGTTTGTATGAGTAAAGTATATATTAAAAAAATTCATTGTAGATTCCATGTTAAGACTGCAATTACCAATTGCAACAAAGTAATATTTTCAATTAAATTTTTTAAATAACACAAGAACATTGTTCAATTACATTTAGAATTACACTTACATAATTACAATTTTTAATATTGGAACAGAATTAGAACAGATGTTTTGTTTTTCTATTAATTGGTTAAGTATTTGTCTAGTTTTCATACAAAACAATAACACTTGAAACTCTTGACAAATATTTATCATGTATATGAATAGTTAAAATAAAATCAGGTTTTATTCTTTTCTAGTTATTATTATTATTAATATTTGTTCATTACGGTTGAACTAATCTTCAATCGAATAACAACTTTAACTTTTTTTAAAAAAAAAAAACTTAACAAATTAGTCTGTAAATAACTTCAAACAAATTATCATTTTCATAAACTTAAGAAAATGTTATTCTTGGTAGATCTTGTTTGATGGTTTGTTTATTTTGTAGAAAAAGAAGACAAAACAACAACCCAGTTTGTTGATCAATGTCCAAAATTTGAATGAAGTGACACACAAAAAGATGATCATGCGTCTAAATTAGATGACACAATAATCCTAACATGTTTTGCATTTATTGTCTGTTCACTGTTTTGACATACTTTTAGTTTTTTTTAAGAAAAAAACAAAACAAGATGAAATAAGTTCAGTGCATTTTTGTCAACGATACACTTAACTTGTAAAAATAGAGCGAATTCTCTTATCTGAACAAGTGATGAGTAAGTCATCTTTTAGAAAAATAATAAATATTTGTTTGATTTCTGTTATTTATACTAATTGTAGTACAGTGTTTGACTATGCAACACACCTATCAAGTAGTAGGCATCTGTGTAAGAAAAAACACATGCAAATAGATGTTTACTGTCATGATATAAGCAAAGACATAACATAACTGATATACTATTTCCAGTATTATAACGTTAACCAACTAGATGCTGGTTATTCAGTGGTCAATAATTGTGTTGATTTTAGTCTATTTACATTAGAAATGTATGTCAGTTTGTGAATGGATGAATAAATCGATCAGTGCAATGATAATCTTTAGGGTCTATACGTCAAGTTGATAAGTGAAATTACAAATTTCAACATTCATTCTTTGCAGTTCTAACTGTCATGCATCGTAAGTAGTATTATTCTAAGAGAAAGAAAGAAGGGAATGTCTGAAATATTTTTTTAACACCTGTATATGGTGTTTTATAAAAATCAGGTTAAATAAATATTGGTCATTTTTTTCTAAGTGTCATTCATTTCAAGAATTCAATATTGAAGGAATGTGAAGTTATTATCAAAAGAATATCTATGAAATATATACATATTAAGTATATTCATAATTTTCTCTGTCCATTTTCAATCAATTTAATCATTAAAATTGTCTGAATATCAAGTAAATGGATACATAAATGCTTTCTCTATATAGCTTGATGAATGATGATTAAACTGATATTAAAGGTCAAGGTAGAATAGTTGTAGACATTTAGATGCTCCCCCTTAGAAGAAAATTCATCACCGATCAGTAGAACAATGATTTACATTAGTATTTAGACTAACTAATATTAACTTTGTGCAATAAATTAATTTGTAGGTGCTAAACTGATGACCGATTTCTATAAAAGTCTATCTAAATGTAGATACTAGGCGAGATATCCGTTCGCTGACTAAAGGACGCGTATACTGAGCAGTAGTTCGCACCGTCTTACTTTATGGCTGTGAATCATGGCCAGTGAGAGTACATATTCGTCGGTTATTGGTTTTCGATCATAGGTGTCTTCGAAGCATTGCTCGTATATCGTGGGATACCCGAGTGAGCAACGCTGTTATTAGGAAATGGGTGCTAAGTAAGAATGGCAGATCAGTAGATGAAGTAATGAAACTTCATCTGTTGAGGTGGTTGGGGCATGTTGTGCGGATGCCTAACCACCGACTGCCTCGACAAGCTTTGTTTTGTAGTGTGGGAATAGGTTGGAAGAAAGCTAGGGGCGGCCAAACCAAAACATGGCAGAAATCCATGAAGTCATTGAAGAGTGGACTTAGCCATGTCGGTAATTGTCGACTACCTGGTTGGGGTCCGCGAGATGATATTAATCGATGGTTAGAAACCCTGAATGACATGGCTCAAAATCGTTCGCAATGGCGCCGGTGCATTTATTCTTTGTGTTCTCTCAAATCCCAATCTTCTGGATTCTTCAACACCTCTAGTTTTGTCTTTCTAAACTTTTCTCACTGAATCATACTTCTTGAATAATATCTTCTAATCCTAACCTCTCCGATTAATTCTGATGCCATTACTACCTCTTCTACTATTGGATTTGAATTGACAATCATATCTCTATGCTGATGTGGTATGGAAACATGAACTGATGTACTAACGTACGAAGTTCTACGTTGCATCTGACTGACTGAAATGTAGATACATTTAAATTATGCTTCACAATTCAATTTTCCCTCTTTTTTAAGTCTGCAAAAGAATGTTTATAATGATCTAGATGTCGGAATCAGTGAAATTTCTTAGTGATAACAAGAAAACATGACATATCAAATTATTACTGATAATAAATGGAAAAAATACGTTTGAATCTAAAACACCAGTAAATACATTTCGATCCCTGTTGAATATGAGACATATTCACCAAAGGCAGTGAATAAAGTGTTGCGTAAGATTATATATTTATTAGACATTGTCATCGTTGGATGCAGATTCTTAATTTCCACATACTCTCTATATTCTTATACTTTTTATGCAACTAGCAATATTCAGTAATAATTTGAATGATTTTCTAGTTACAGAAACAACGGAAATAATAATAGTAGTTATTAATGTAAGTGTATAATTTTAGTATGACATTCTGTCTATCATTACTAATGAAACTATGATCTTTAGATGTTTGATATGATTCGCCACTTTGATCGTCAATTTACAGTCTAGCAAGGAAATCGTAAAATCAAACAATTTGAAAATAAGTTTGTCATCTCGGTACCATCTAAGTATTTAATAAGTTGATAATAATGAGATTACATTTAGAATCCTGGTTATTATTACCAAATACTCTTGAAATAATACACTAGTAAATAGCTGACAGCTTCTTCATCTATCTTCACATGTGGCTAAGTTTGAATAACACCCCTCCATCAGCCTAGGCTAGCCAATCAAATCACTCTGTTAACATTCATCGCACATGAACTATTTTCCCATTGGACAATTCTATTTACACACGAATCATTTTGCCATTTCTCACACAAGCTACCATATCATTCGTTCATTCATTAACACGCGCAAATTCATCACAATTAAAACAAGATATAAATTCATTCATCTCCCGTGCCCACATAAATCACATTCACGATGATACCATATACTGAAGCTTGTGGACAATATACACGTGTACCACCTATTACCAATACACCAAACTTGTACCACATGTCACAAAATCTCTCGAGTTCATCGAGTTCAACTTATCCGACTCCTCAAAATACTCTCCCTTCTCGAAGAGGTCGACGATCAAATGTGCCACCTGAAATCAGAGAACAAACACGTCGGGTGAGTATGTTTACCGTGGTTATTTTCTTTAGATATGAGTTAATGAGTCTGATGACTTTACAAGTGTATTTTTGCTGACTGAACTTATAAACTAGATTTGAGTATATTTTTATGATTGGATGCTGTTACCTTGTAAAATGATTTCACATATTTGATTACTGTAACCACCTTACTGCTTGTAATCTGGTGAAATGCAATGCTGATCATATACTTGTTCTAGTATGTCTAGAACTAGAATCGATTAGACTACACGTGACTGTATATTTCATAGTGTGGATTGAGTAATAGTTTTGGTATTGTTAGACTATTTGTTGATATGTAGTTGGTATTGCTGTATATTTTGAGTTGTCAGTTTGTTTGTTGTTGTACTTGATTGTACTCGAGTGAAGATTGTAAAAACACAGGATGTGATGTGTGTTGGAGAATTGTATTCGAAGTGAATTTTTGTAGTCCGTCGAGTCTGTATTACACAAGTGATTTGATGAATGTCTTCTGATGTGATAAGGTTAATAACTTTGTTGTATTTTTCTCTTTGGAACAAAGCTGTTTTTACAAATTGTCATAAGTTTTTGTAATAATTAATAATGACCTATTTTGAAAGTATTTAATTATTTCTTCGTTTGATTATATACACAGTTGAAGAAACAAAATATGGAACGTCGACGACGCGCATGTATCTCGGATAAAATGAATGCATTGCATAATTTAGCAATGAATCTAATAGGAATAGATGTAAGTTTGTTGAAAATATTATAATTTGAAAAATAGATATAAAATTTTGTTTTTATTGTGAATAATTCAGATGAGAGACGAAATATTGTGTACATTATCATGATTATCTGTTCACCATTTATTCATGTTATTTGATAAGCGTATAGAAGCTAAATGGATCATTACTTTTTGTGATATATACACCAACTGTGGTTCGTTCTGATATTTCCATTAGGTTACACGTATATCTGAGCAGAGATGGATGGTGGCTTGTAGTAAAGAATCTTGATTGGGTGTGTAGTCATATTTACGACTCTTCACTTGACTGTATTCTAGCGATGGGGTTCTTTTCTCTGTAAGGATAATTGTATCCTGTACAGATTGGCCTCATATTGTCTCGTTAAAAATAATCTCACATAATCTCACATTACCTGTATTTAAACTAGTAGTTATATTAGTAGTAATATTACAATGAACTAGTTATTTCTCACTCAAATTTATCTTTCAAAATATAATTAACAGTTTTTTCGTTCTTTCTCGGATTTATATGAATATTGTGTAATAGTTAATTATTTTTAATATTCCTTAATTTGACATAATTATCACCTATTATTTGACTAAATTTCTTTTCATTAATTATCTAGTAGATTTCACTTGTTAACATACCTTGTATAATGAACTTAATAATTGAAACGTATTAGCATGGATATTTTGTGGTTTCTAGTTATTCAGGCTGATTTAGTTCACTTAGCAACATCATAATTAGATCAGTGATAGTGTTGTCACACAATAATAATGATAATTACAGTTAATTCTTGTTAGTATCGATCATGAATATTAACTAACAAACTAACTAACTTGACTTTAACAATGAATTATTAACAAATTTATTTCTACCAATTTGTATGAGTTATTACCATTGAATAGATGAGAGTATTAAAACTACTGGTTAAACTTGGATAGAAGCGTTAGCCCTTAAATAATGTTACATCAAAACAGTATTACAATGTGTGGACAGTTTCTCATTATTATCGACATTTCAAAAATGCTCAACTATTATTTATTTTCTCTTAATTTTATATTCTATAGCCTAATGAATGTCATAAAGTTGAAAAAGCCGATATATTAAATCTATGTCAAAGTGTATTTGAAGGAATTACCAATATTGTAAAAGATGAACCTGGTGAGTTATATTCATTACTCTCATTATTGATATTTTCATTTGAATTTGTTTGATTGTATATTAGAATTAAATGTTAATATGATGATAAGCACTTGACTGAATGATTAATGTGAATAATTTGGAATAATTCGACACAATTGCAGATCAATTGATATGAATTCAACATAGTTTACAATGGTAGTTTTAAAGTAGTTTTCACTGGTATGAATTCATGTTAAAAAAGTAAATCATTCAAGAGTCGTTACAGAGATAACATTATGATTTGGATACAGAGTTAAAAAAATAATAATTTATATAATCAGCTCTGAGTTATTTAATCTTAATCTGTATAAAAATGAGTCTAACCGCTAATCAACCTTTTCTTATAATTGTACGAGTCTATAAAAGAGGGATGAAACGTTTACAATAAGATTTTATCCCCTATAAGTTTGGGACTGTATTAGCTTAATAACCAAACTGGTTAATGTTTCACAAGATTAATTTATTAGGTTGTCTATTGAAGAAATTGTATTACCGAGATTAAGATTATGTGTCGTAGTTCCAGTGTTGGATAAACATTTATCTATTCTATGTAGTAATAAGAATGAAAACTTACTAATAAAACTGTTAAAAACAGTATTTATCATAGGGATTTATTTTAATTATGAGTTTTATTACAGTTTAAATAGTTATGATTTTTAAAATATCTAAATTCTATTCGTTTTGTGTTTTGTTTTCTTACGACAATTTTTTTTATCGTTTGATTGACAGAATTGAAAGCACGTTTAAGAAAACTACGTCACAATTTGAATAAAATTCCAACCACTGCCCAAATATCTTCAACGTCAACATCATTATCTTCGTCGTCATCATCATTAGTTGCATCAAAAACTGACTCCACATCAAATGTTGACGAAAATGTACAAAATATGAATGAAAATGATAGTTCATTGAGAAAATCTACACCACACACACATCACCATCGTTCCCATCGAGCCAATCACCATCATTCATACTCTACTACCAACATTACTTCCAATACTCAACTGTCCAGTACACCAACTATCTCATCGTCAAAATCATCTCCATTGTCAAGCCGTTATAATTGTGATCAGATAATTGATGAAGACAATAAAGAGAACAGAATCCCGAGTTTAATCATCAGAAATACTTCATTGAATGGAAATTACAACACACCTCATGTTCACAGTACCTATGTCGATGGGACTACTAGTAATTTGACTCCAATCTCCACCATGCCTGTATCCTCATCATCATTCTCATCTTGTTCTGTCATGTCGACTCCAATGAGTAGTCGACATTTACGAGTTAGTGAACGTATGATGCAATGGCAACATTCAACTCCTTTACATTGTAATGAGAAAGACAATTTATTACTGGATAATAGTGATAGTGGATTTTGCAGTAGTAATCAATCATTGGGTTTGACAGGAACTGTGGATAATTTGTGTAGTGTTAGTGGAATGAGTCGAAGTATGGATTCTCGTCAATATGGTGATTTATGTCGTGATAGAGTATCGAAGATGGATGAAGTGTCGCGTGACGTGTTCAGTAGTAGCGGCATGAGAAATCTGTCTTCGTTACCACGTTTCTCATTATCATCTGATAATGAGTTGTCAGCATTCAGTGTACCGCCTGTAAGGAAATCGAATTTATGTGATGTGAATCAATCTGTTGGTTCATCTACTGTTAGTGCTCGAGTTGCTGAACAAGATAAGAAATCTATGATTGTAGATTCAACCAGTTGTACACGAGAAGTGACCTGTTCGTCTACTGAAGCCTCGTCTGTTCGAGATCCAATAGTGTGGAGACCATACTTAGATTAGAACTTATATTTTGTAAATATTTTCAACAGATTACATTTTAAAATTATTTTACATTTGATTTCTACTACTTTCTTTTTTTTAATTAAACAGAATTTATTAGTTTTTTCAAATCATGTACAGACTTTTTTGGTATTTGACTTGATTCTTTCTCCAATAAAAACGTATTCTTTAATTTCGTGCTGTTTTCCTACAGTTTTGCGTTAATTCTTGTGGGTAATTAGTTAGGCGCCTTTATGTCTGGGATTTTATTGTTTTTAGGATGACTGCTGTACTGTAGAAGGTTGGTGATTTAATCGGGAACTGAAATTATTGAACCTATAAATTTATCTTAAGTTAGTATTGTGAACTGAGACGTCTAATTATTACATACATATATCAGTAGTCATTAGTTTCAACAGATGTACTTTATATGATAAGCTATTGAAAATTAACAACCTATAAAGCAATCCGAAAATATTTCGATATTTATTTTAAAAAAAATAAAATAATCTTTGGTTAACATGCTTGCCAACATAATTTCCGCGCTGGTTAATCAGACAAATTAAAGGAAGGACTATTCGCATAACGTAGTGATAACATATGTTGAAGATTAGATGATTATCATATACAGACAGACATTGGTATAAGACAACTACTAACCGCCTTTACAAAAGTCTTCCACATATACATCAAAGATCTTTAATTGGGACTATTCACACTGGAATTATGAAGAAAACTAGTTAAGCAGTTAAACTAGTCATTCTATTTTCAGTGCATAAGTTTATGAATTCAGTAATTCCAGACTGATTTGAGAAGTTGTTGCTTGTCACTGATATCGAAGAAATTTTGAAAATGTTAACTAATTTATCTCAAGGTCATCGATATTACAGAAACCTTTGTTTGTTTCATCTTCAATAGACAGTTTATTACAGCAAAACACAATTCGTAAAAGTATCACAAATTAGGGTGAAAGTACATAAAACATTATGCTTATAAGAGTGAAATCATTTACGTCAAACAAACTCATTCAAATAGAGCACTGATGATTGTTCATCGAATCAAGCTATTCAACAAATCCACGCTGGAAAATGTCAATTATCAGGTTCTGTAAACACAACATTTAAATTGATTAGTGTTTAGTGATTTAATTTTATTTGTTCTCGACAAAATTAATATCGAAGCCAATTTTAAACTAATATTATTGTCATAGTTACTAAAAATAGTTATTTGGATTAAAAAGTGCATTGAACTATTCCACAGGAAATACTATACTGTAATGATCGCAGTTCACATTAATTTGGTTCGTTTTTCTTTTTAAAGAAACAAGAATATAAATATAAGTCGATATAAGTATTTCGTTGAATCAAGGTGATGAGACAAAAAAACATCTGAGTACATCTACTATGGATTTTTGTTTTTGTTGTTAAGCTTACCTTAACACTTCGGTATAAACTAGAAATATCATTTGGCCTAACAACAGCAACAACTACATTGTTGCTATGTTAATTTTCAATGATAGTACAAATAAAATTAATTATGTATAGTTGATAGCCTAAATAAAGTTTTAACTAGTATTGAACAAAACATAAACTGTCACAAATCAAAGCCCATTAAGATTTATTTAAAAATCAATGACGTTTTATAAACATAATGTAATCTGTGAAAATTATTTTAATTCAATAACAGTGTCAGTCAAATAAAATCCAGTATAGATAATGTTTTTCTTTAGAATAATTGTGACATTAATCAGCTTGCTTACTTAAGCTTGTTACCCCTCATTGATCATAGGGTGACGATCAACATTCTCCATCCAACTCTATCCTGGGCCTTTCGTTCCAGTTCTATCCAAATGCTTCGCATTATTTTCATGTCTGCTTCCAACTATCAGAGTTATATTTTTTTGGTTTTCCTATTTTCCTTTAACCTTGAGCACTAATCTTACCTTTCAATATTCAATTTGTAAACTTTGTAAGTTAGCTATTAGAAATGTTGTTCAGAGTATAATCAACTATCATAAGAATTAAGATGTTAACAGGAACTCAGATTTTCAGTTTCCTACTTACAATTAAGATAACATTGTATATTAGATTATAGTGACATAGTTCTATTATCATTACTGACAAAGTATTTGAATTCATTGAAATCAATAGGGGAAAAAATCAACATCTACTTGTAGAATTCATTTTATGCAGTCAATGAAAATTGGAGTAAGTAGCTTACAGATATCATACAGATCATAGTAAACATTTCATGCAGTTCTTGCATTTTCATCAAAATCAATACACACATATATAAACTGAAAGGTTTCAGAAGTCAGCGATAATAGACAATGAAAGAATAGGGAAAGAATAAAAGTGACAGCATTTCATTTTGTAAATCCGTTAAAACCATCCAATGATCATTGTATAGATCGTGTGAATTTGTCAAAACATCAACAATGTGAAAATTCGAATGAGTGTAATATGGAAGTTGGTTTATCTTACTGTCACTACTACTAACTAACACGTGAGAAATGAATAGGGATTTAAGTGTTTTCTAAGAGTTAACTCCCTTTTTTCTATGGGGATTTAAAATATTCAGGTGTGATAAATACAAATATAAATGAGTTTGTCAAAGTACAAAGACATTTAGCACATAATCTATGACAAGGCGTTATTTTTATTAAAATACACATACAGTTTTGTTTTGCATAAAGCCACGTACAAACTATACCATACTTAAATTAATGAGATTTACAGATATCACGTTCTCTGATTTTATTATTTTCTGCGATACAATAACCTCATAAACAATATGAAAACTATGAGTTTGAAAATTATAGATACCACTATATTTAAAAATTATTTTTGATTTCGATATAATTCATTTATGTGAGTAATTTTTTTATTATAGTCTAACACTAACTGTAGTAAAATTACTTATAACCAACAAGTAATGAATATTGAATTCGTGTTAGTTCAAAATTCTTTAACAGTACACAGTAATGCGGCACATGACAATAAACAGATCATCTGTATATCCCACTACAGTCACCACACTTAGTTCAATGAGTGAATTTTCAATGATCTACATTACTGACTTCATATAGTTTACATTTTGGAGACTAAGCAGAAAGGAAATCTGTATTATAATAGTTTAATTCTTTGCTAATACGTAATAAGTAATAGTCAAATGATCATTAGTTCAATCTCTTTATCGCCCTACTTTAATTGAAATCAATTCCATAGGATCAAATTATTAGTTTAACTTAAAAAAAATACTCATTTAATTTTTAAACATTGAAAAAAATCTATTAACTACTAACATAAGTAGCAACTTTCAATAGTTAAGATGTATGTATTAAAACAGTAACCTCAACAACAAAATCATCACTTCATTTTATTAGTATTAACTATTCATTACCGTAACCCATTGAATGGTCATTTTGTCAAGAAATATAAAATTTTATTGTATGGAAAGAAAAATATTGAATTGAGTGTTACTATGACACTGAAATTATCGAGTGTTCATCGCATACACCACCCCCATATCGCTTTTTTTTATTTAGGTATCAATTTGAACAATATTCAATTGTTTAATTAGCCTTTCATGTTCCGACTGTATTGTTACTGTGACTTTCTTTCGTCACTTTCTTTTAACCAAGAACAAAAAAAATATGAAGGGACGAAAACTTAACTTTAAAAAAAACGTAAAATAAAATTCTATCCTCTATCGATTTACCGACTTTTCAACACGCATACCCATTAATTTTCATCATAGTTTCTGTTTGTATGATTAATCAATGTTTTGGAGTCATTTTTAAATCGTTCCATTCCTCTTTTCTTTTTTCGGAGTCAAGTAAATCACGCATGTCTAATTGACTATTATTATCATTATCGTTATTACAATAGTAAAAATCATCATCAGTATCGTGATAATAACACGTAATGCACATCAACAACAAAAAAATAACGACTACTTTTTTTCTTTTGTCATTCATTAGTTTTCTTTTTCCCACCTATCATTATCATCATCATCATCGTCTTCATCATTGATTCGGTTGTGAACACTATGGTTACTAATCTCATTTTTTGTGCGTGAACAATTAAAGTATCTTTTTTCAAAATTCTTTACTTAATTTAAACAGATCTTATTTCAGTGTATTCAATTAAAGGTTAATGTTTATCATTGCATAAATTATTCTGATTTTTATTTCTTTCTGTTACGGTCCAAAATCTTGATTTATATTTTTTAAGTACGTGATTATCAGTATTAAGGTTGTGAAGATTGTTGAGTTTTATTGAAATCATGAATCGATCAATGTCAGATCACCATCAGAAACTTGGAAGCATTTGACGGCCGTTTCTTTCTAGTACGGGACTTATCAGCAGTGCACAACCACCACCCTTTGTAGCGGGGATTAAACACTGGGCTTTCGGTTTCGTACCCAAAACTTTAGACTACTGAACCGGTATATGACTGTGTTAATGTCTAACTTTCATCAATGCAAAGTATTGCGCAACCTCATCCATTGTCTCAGGTGGGAAACTCTCTCATACCGAACAGAGCTGAATTCCGCTGGACACGGTTTCTCATCAGAACCTCGAGAATTTCCTCATAAAGCTAGTCATTAGTGAACACATTTTATATATGTGTATGTTTATTCTGAGTATACATTAATTTTTAGGTTGTACTGGTCACTGACTGATTACAGATCGAGTATCATTGAAAACTAGTGATCACTTCAGATCCATGACTATTGATGTTTAGTTGTATAGGAAGTAAGACGATAATAAGTAATAGTGTAGTGAAGGAGAACACAGGTGAGGGCAACCGAATTGTATTTATCGCAAATTACAGAGTTAATTGGTAAAATAGGAAACCATATCGTAAATCGTTAATTTGCAAAACATCAATCCATCATCAATCCATTGTCTGACATTTCACTATTCATGCGTTTCATACAAACCACATTGTGTTCCCGCTCTCCCTTTCTTGATCTTCGCCCATCTTCTGCTGCCAGACATTACGTTTTCACTCGCGTCATATACTACTTATAAGTAGCGCACACTACAATAGGACTGAATAATTGTCAAAATATATTATCAATTTCTGTGTTTAGTTTCAACTTTATTCATTTATTTGTAAATATACCTTGTAAGTATCCCTCCTGTTGTTAACCTTATGGACTGTAATCTATCATTCTCTTTGGTATATGTGTATCTTCAGCGATCTGTCTTGATAGTGTCATGTGGTCATGCACACTTTTTAACACAAAATGCTTGTGACATAATGGGTCTATCAAGGCAATCGGTTCAGAATTCGCATTTCTGTAAAGACGAAACTGATCATGTATAGTTCATAATAGAAACAACAGGGGAAATTCAAATTCTTACAAACGAAATCAAATTTCATCTCCACTGAACAATTTAATGACTACCATCACTCATTAGCTTAGTGAATTAACAGTTGGACATTTAAAGGTATTGGGTTTGAGTCTCAGTGTCAACCTCAACTATAGAATAAATGTACATCTAGTTGACAAATCCTAAAAAGAATACAAAGTTCATTTTGCATTCCTCAGATAAACGTTATCAAAAATATTTTTTATTTTATTTATTTTTTTCATCACAGGTGTTAATTCGGTGAATGCTACTCAATCATCATAAACTGGGATCAAACATTAATGTAGGTCAATCATGTGTACTCGATATGTTAGTTAATTATGATAAGATTATTATTATTATTGTTTTTTAATTATCATAATAAACTTTAAAAAAAAGAGTGAAATATACATTATAAACTATATAGAACTATAAATATAATGAGTATAATTCAAATTTATATACATTATTTTGTTTGAATTATGTGCTATTTATCTTTCTAAAAAAACTTAGATTTTTTTTAGTCAAACTGTTTATGTACTTTTAATGTGTCATGATTTTTATGATTGTTTAAACGTGTAGAATAAAACGAAATGAATTTTAGGCACACTGTTGATAGTATGATGAAAGGGTTTTTGATTTAAATCTCTTAGAAAAACTACGATTTTTATGTGAAAACGTAATTTAAAGGCAGTATTTTGAAACATTTTGAATAGAGAGTAATTAGTCATCATTGAGAATAAACCGACTTCCAACCGAGGAATAAATTGAGAAAAAGCGCTAAAAGTGGATAGGATACACATTGTGGAAACCATTCAACTACTTCACGAGTGAAGCCCCAATTTGGAATCCTCAAGGTAAAAGGAAAAGAGAAATAACAAACAACTCGTTGTGCCGAGAGTTGGAGGCAGATATAAAAAAAAACGAACAACCGGAAAAGAGAGTTAGGAGAATCCTAGTGGGCGACCTATGTTCCACGAGGGATAACAGGTATAATTAAGTAAATGATACAGAAAATCCAGTTTTCAGCATGTAATAAACGAAGTAATGACAGTTATAAACTGCTTTTTCACCTCTCAGAATTTCATCATTTTCACACTGGATGATACGATAAAGTTTATAATTATGTTTGACATTTGAAAAAAAAGATATTTATTACATTCTGGTTACTGACATCAGAGAAAAAGAAAGTATCTTCCACTAGTTAAGATTATGAGGAAAAGCTTTTCTGTAGAACATAGTAGTAAATTGAGTCAAGTAATGAGAAAAAATGTATTAACAAGCAGCATAATAATGATAAATGAATGATAAGCATATATGCAGTTGTACAAGGAAATCTATGTAAATTTCACATTAACTTACTAATATTCCACGCTTTGATTTGATTCTGTCTCATATAACTAAGAAGTTGTTGAAAATAGTTGTTAGGAATAATAGCTGAACAAATAGTTCACTGTATAATTTTAGTAGACTAGTGATCATACTGTAACTAGATCGATAGAATTTGATCGTTAATAAATGACTCAACATTATCATCAACAGCAACGTAGAACTTTGTACGTAAGTTCAGCAGTTCAAGTTGCCATACCACATTAGCACAGAGGTATAATTGTCAATTCAAATCCCAATAGTAGTAGAGGTAGTAAAAGTATGAGAAGTAATTGGAGAGATTAGGGTTCGAAGATGTAATTCAAAAAGTATAACTCAATGAGGTAAATTTAGAAAGAGAAAGATAGAGGTGATGAAGAATTCAGAAGGTTAGAATTTCATGGAACGAAAAGAGTAAATACACCTGCGCCATTGCAAACGGTTTTGATCCATGTCAGTCAGGGTCTCTAACCATCGATTATTATCATCTCATGGACCCCAACCAGGTAGTCGACGACTACCAACATGACTCAGTCCACTTGTCAGTGACTTCATATTATTAAATGACTAAATAAATATTATACGGTGAGTAACCAGTCAATCTCATAACATAGTTAACTAAAGAAAATACAACCGGATATTATATATTCATTAATTTCTAATCTAAGATCTAACATAAACAATTGTACTTGTTCGAATTGTTATATTTTATATGAAAAAAACATATGAGAAAATCAGTCACTTCAAAAGCATAAACATGATTAGTGGTTTTTCAGCAAGTTAGTTTTCTGCAGGGTGAGGTCGTGAACTCCATGTCCTCTTTTATCAGGACTTGGAACCAGCAGTAAGCTTGAAAGGTCTGCAGACGGAGGAGAAAATTAAACATACTCAGAGAAATTCAGACACAAAAGGTTTGATCAGAAATGAATATAAGAACTTTTGGGACACTAACACCGTTAAATACCGGCTCAGTGGTCCGATGGTTAGGCGTTCGCCTACAATACCGAAGGTCCTGGGTTCGAATCCTGCGGGGTGCAGGAGTCGTGGATGCGCACTGCTGAGGAGTCCTATATCAAGACGAAACGGCCATCCAGTGCTTCCAGGTTTCTAATAGTGGTCTAACATTGATCGATTCATGGTTTCAAAAAAAACTTAACAATCTTCACAACAACCCCGTAATGCAAATAATGGTAAAATTGAAAACCTCGGTAAAAAAAGTTAAAGAATATCTACATGTTACCCAGTATGGTATTTCACATCAAATAGACCGATCAACGGTTAATGTCATATCAACTGTTAATGGTGTAGTTGTATACTTTTACGAAGAAAACACAATCGCTGAAATATAAACATTTATTATTGTACTTAATTCTGACAATAATTGTTATATTGTACACCTTTTGTTTATCTGTACTAAAGACTATCTCTCGCGCGCCAAGAGTGTTATTCCCTTTCTCCTTTTCGCACGTCTCCTGTGTGAAAGTTAGACGTTTGTCCGCCCTCTAGCCTCGATATTATTTCGATATCGCGACGCTAGCGTTAAATATACTTCTTCCTCTAGAATCGCCTTTTTTATTTGATTCTTAGAGTATTGGGATTAACATTTGTTATCCCGCGAAGAAGTAGTATATTGTACGATTTGCTATAATGATTACATGAACGGAAGTTATGACGTAGATTTAAAATACCGAATACTGATATGTTTATTCATGATTTCAGTAAATTCATTTACACTTTACACAAGTTTCTATTGAGTTATACAAATCATTAAGAATCATATTATCCTTACTTATAGATATTTTTTCAAAAATGAATGATTCGGAATTGTATAAGAAGTTTTTTTTTCAAAATTGAATAATTAATTGATCATATTGATTGTTTAATTCTAATTAAGAGAAATATAAAATATGGATTTGTTTAGTTATTAGCAAAATAGCCACACTGAATATTATCGTGTTATTTATTAAACTATGTACACAGAATGACATACAAAAGGTGGGTCAAAATGTGGGCGGAACATGGTACTTTCAAAAGGTGGAGAGGTGAGTTTTAAAACATGATCAATTCTAATGATTTATTCTATACAAAGTGTCATAAGAAAAATCTTTAGACAACAAGAGATCAATTTCATTGAATAATTCTGAGCAGAATATGAAAAAGGTCACCTTTTTATTGTTGGAACTATTGTGAGCTTGTTTTTTTTTTGTTTTAAATAAATAATAGTAGTAGTAATAATAATTACAACAGGAATACAGAGAAAGAATAGAATGATTGTGTTATGGTATATAACAAAACAATTATGAAAATGCCAAAGGTTAAAAGTTAGCCAACGATATAATTCACTTTTGTCATATGGTACAACATAATGGCAATTACAATCACATTGAATAAAATATTGAACGATTTTTACTCACTGCCTCACACATAACACACACACACACGTGCACTCACGCACGCTTATGTGTATGGACAAAAATAAATTGTAAGTGGACAATTTGTATAATGACTTAATTGATGGCAGTAATTATTAAATTTTCTTGTTTTATAAAATGAATATGAAATGAATAGACAATTTTAGAGTAATATGCACAATATGATCTTGAAAAATTGAATTGTATCGAATAAATGACTGATAAAAAACGATTGGAGAGAAATAAAAACATATGCTTAAATCGTAATTTCACACAATTCCGAATTATTTCACTAGTTTACAATGTGTTTTGTTACCGTCCCTGTGTTGGCTTTACTGACGACTGATATTTTTCTGTGAAACATTTTCACAATGTCTAATCCCTAGATCTAATCGAATTCTATCGACTAATTTGTTATGTACCTGTTGTTTAGGAATTATTACGCGGTTTAAAGTAGTCGATTAGAAATTTTTAAGTCACAAGATCCAGTTAACACTAAGAACCAGACAAGCATCACATGGATTACTATTCATACATTATTCTGTGTAAATATTTTGGTCCTACACAAAGTCATTCGATTCTCAGTAGTGACTTCTCTAAATATGACATACACACGATGGAGAGAATCTATTCAGATTTTAATTGCAAATACATCATAGATATGTACTAAAGACGCATTAATGAAACTTTTATTCAGTAGTATTAAAAATGAAATAAAATTGTGAAAACTGTTTCATTCAACAAACATTTATTTATTATCTTAATGTCTGTACACACATGATACTTTAAAACTATTCCCGAAATAGATAGATGGACAAATTCAATTATGATTCTATCAATTGTTTGTTTATGCGAAGAGACTCGTGACCTGTTAATTGACATAGTCATTACTATTATTATTATTATCATTATTATATTGTTCTGAGAGAAAGAACATAAATAAATAAGTCTTGTTTTATTGTTTGTATTTTATTTTGGCGAATAAAACCATCTGTCTGAAAGAGCTTATGACACTAAGTACACTAATTTAAATGAAAATCCATTTAAATCTACTGTGTGAAAACCACACACAAAAATCAACATAAAAAAATATATGTCTAATGTTTTTGTTATGGTTTTTTTAAATATTCAACTTTATGAGTTTCAATCAAATTCGTAGTGTCTAAATCAAACTGTGTGTAGCATATATATATATATATATATATATATATATATATATATATATATATATATAACTCCCCCTGTGACCCTTCGGGGCTACTGCCGGTCCCAAGCCCGGATAAAGGAGGAAGGGTTTGGGCATGGGGTTGGCGCCCCCATCCCAACTAAAAACTAACTTGCCAAATCCTATACTTAATCCTTTACTTGTTTCAAATTTACGTACATATAAATTATACATTTTTTTCTGATTAAATATTCTTAATGAATCAGCAGTACAAACAATTTTGGGTTATTTCTAATGTTATTTTTTAAATGTATTTCAATGTGATTCTCAGTAATTTGTAAAAGATTATTTATATTTTATAAACTTTATTGTACAGAATAAGCAGATCTGGGTATTAGAGGATACATTTCAAAGTGTTCCAAATCTGACATTATGCAACATTCAATACGATGCAGTGTTAATAATAATAATAATAATAATAATTGTAATAATAAACAGAAAATAACATGTTAATATAATCTCATGAGGATGATCAATGATTGAGATGATGAAATAGTGCCAATTTTATCATTCCTTATCTTCCATTAATCTAGGTAAGATTTGACTCATAACCTCTACTCAATGATTGTGTTATATTGGGACTATGTCTCATAAATTAATGTAAGTTGTTAGAGTAGAGCACACTAATCCACCACTATTTTGTAATATCCAATTAAACTAATGTGATACTCGTGATAGATAACACTGGTACATTTATACTAAGGCGTATGTTATAAAATGTGTAGTAGTCATCTATCTATCTCAATAATTGCAGATCCAGATATCGGTGTTGTTCGTGTTATACAACCTTATCTAGACAACCCTCATGATTGAAACGGGATCTTTACCTTACAAATCTGACTGATTTCATAATTTCACCTTAATAGTCTAAAAATTCATAAACTATTGATACAGTCAGAAAAATATTTAATTTAATGCATGATAAACTCATGTGTTTATGTTATAAAGATCTAGGAAAAATAACTGTCAAGACGGTATAATGTGATAATGTATTATTTTCGAATGCAATTTAGAAACCAAAGATTAAAAGTTAATAAGCATAGACCTTAATCCGTCATTATACAAAGTCCACAACACTGATCATTTAAGATTCGGATTCAATGCAAGTACACTTCTGATTCACCTGTACTATCCAATCTATCCCACACTTCTTAGTCTCAGCTTTCCATACTAAAATGGTAGAAGGATACAAATTATCATTGGAAATGGTATTTAAGTAGATTTAGCTGTGAAGCTTTAACTATGATTTGTTGTAACTTTAGCTTTTGGTAAGTGTGTGTTTAGCCTGAAGTTACTTTGTCTATTGGGGTAGTGTGAGGAGTAGTATGTGATGTTATCTGGAAGAGGAAGAACACGAGAAAAACTGAGCCGAAAAACTCAGTAAACACACAGAATGCATTTATGTTTAATAGGGAAAGCAATCGACAATAGTCACAAATAACACAAGCATGAGATTCAAATAAACTGATAATCGGAACTAGAGGTTGGTAGCGTACTGTTTCGATTACTTCACATTATATACTGTTGCATTTATGATCTTGCTACATTCCCCTAATTCATAAATTCTAAATAAACCTAATTATAATATCATCTAAAAATGTCGTTGAATAAATTAAACTAGTTATGAAATATTTAATTCCTTTTTCAGATCAAAGATTCCAATTCAATAGTTTGGAAGTAACATGTTCTCGCCTAATCCAAGTAGTAAAGTTGTGAATGAACATTATTAAGGAGTTTCATACTATAAATAGGTAGTCATCTAATGCTTCCATGTTTCCAACGTTTAATCTAACTTGGATCGATTGGTGATTTGAAAAAAAATTTAACAATCTTCACAGCTGCACACTAACAAATACAAAGATATTATTATACTTGATCCAGAATAAAATTGCCATTGTAATTTAATTAAGAGTAACAAACTAGAATACAACACAAAAATACGTTACTTTTCGGTTCCTAATTGTTCACAGACTTATATATTATTGATACACGCGAACATATACCCAAATTCAATAAACTCATATATTTATTCATTCATTAATTAGTAAAAGTTAATGAAAGTTGAAATTAACAATCAATTTCTTTTTCATAATATAAGTTATGTGAAACTTTGACGCAATAATTACAAGTTTACAACAATTATTTTACTCCAGAATCAATGATGGATTGATTATTGAACTGATTGTATTCCATATGGGAAAAAGAAAGATAAGACCATCGTTTAACTTGTTAAAAGAATGGAAAAGTTACAGTAAAATAGATTATCAATACTTATGTTTATTTTGTAAAAGAAAGAATATTAATAACACCGAAAAAGATAAGGAATACCTTATAATGTTTTTAACGTATATTTTACACGTGTTTAATAACACTGGTGTTTAACTGTTAGATTTCATTTAAGATAAACACCCGCAAAATAAATATTGTTTATTGTAAGTTTTAAATGTTTAATTTCCTAATTAAAAAGGAATAGTTATTGATTAATTAATATATTTATCATTCATCAATTTTATGAAATAATATTTTTCATGTTATTAAACAGAATGTTGAATGAAATAATAATTGTTTTTTTAAAAATATTTATCAAAAACAATAAATTCTGAATGTACTTCTTGATTAAAGTCAACATGACCGGCAGGGTTCAATCGTGTCAGGTGTGAAGCACTACCCACTGAAGACAGTGGACGAGGTTGCGCAATATCGTGGATTGTTTGAAGTTAGACCGTTACACCATTAAGTGCCGGCTCATTGATCTACAAGATATCAAAATTGGGAACTTTTGGCTTCGGAATGGATTGTTTATTTAGAATTTTAATAGTTTGAATTGCTAATTTTGGTCACTTAACTTTTCCTTATTTTGACGATTACTATATATCGTTATGAATAAATGTTTTCTTCGAGATACAATTTATCCATAGAATTTCAATCCTGTTATCCAGAGTACGGTACATAAATGAATCAATCCTGCAGCACTTAAGTGAATCAACTAAGTGAATAAATATCATGTTAGGTTTCCGATTTAAAATGAAGTCAATGTTTGTCTAGATGACAAAACTAATCTGAAATATTAGTATGCTAAATAGAAAGGGCAACAGTGACATATTCATTTTCTTGAACAATAGTCATATTTTGGATTTTATTTTACACGATTTAAGTCAGTCAACAATAGAAATAGGTCTACAAAAAATATATACATGTATATATCTGTATATTTTTTTCTTTAAAACTTTTACAGTCTGATGACAATATCATGTGCTATTAGTCACAAACTATAAAAGATACAATGTTAATATAAATCAAAATGAGAGTTGAATTATATTTCACTTATTCGCTCTATGAAGATGTGTAAAAATCCATTAGATAAAAATTATGCATACAATTCAACATGCCTATTTTACATTAGTGTAATGATTAATTTGTTCCTTGTGTTTTCCCTGAATTATTTTTTATGAAAAAAAAACAAACAAATAGATTCATAACATTTTAACCTGTGTATATTTTATTTGTCTGTATACTTTATGCCTTAATTGATGTGATATTTATTCTAATAGACCTGAATTTTTTATATTGTTATAAATAAATAGAGATAATAATAATAATAATAATAAAACTATTAATAAGTAGTGTGGAGAGGAATTATTATTT
The DNA here is from genome assembly GCA_944470395.2 of Schistosoma turkestanicum. Classification (NCBI taxonomy): domain Eukaryota; kingdom Metazoa; phylum Platyhelminthes; class Trematoda; order Strigeidida; family Schistosomatidae; genus Schistosoma; species Schistosoma turkestanicum. The sequence continues at coordinate 37,693,847 of OX103971.1, read as the reverse complement.
GATATTCAATTAAATGTCAATGAGTGATGCATTTAAGCGTTAACTCTGCATTACAATGATGATATTTTGGTGATATATTTAATTCGGTAAAAGGATTTATTCGTTTTCAAATAATGAGAAATCATTCTACATACTATTCTGACTATTATTTACTGATTGTACTCTCTTGTTACAGTTTAATTAGAATTGAATTACAAGGTGATATTTTCCAAGGAATATATGTTTGTTTCTTCAATTAATTTCAGGAAAGTTACTGTATTACAAATTACAAATAGTATTATTTAGATAATATGTAATTGCTTTAAAAAAAACTAGTGTTTATTTACATCACGGTGTATGGTACTTTTGTAATTGAGACACCAGTGTTTTGGCGGTTGTTTAAAATCAAATTACGATACTAAGATTACAATCAGAAAAACTGAACTTAAATGGTTACATCAGTCAATTGATAATGGTGGTCTCACAATGATCGACTGATGATTTGAATGCGTAAAAACACTGATCTGACTAACTTTAATTGAAAATAAAAGGATGAAGAATTTATCATATCAATGTTCAATTAATGAATTAAAACGAGTTTCCTTATGTTTATAATGTTCAATAAAAGGATTTATTTATTTCAAAATAATGGAAGAAAAAATAATTAATTTTATGAATAGAAGTCATTTTTTTAAAATATCTTTTTGATAGAAAATTATTATGCATACTATCTATTGTATCACAATGATAGTATGCTTAATCAGAATGAGTTACCAAGTGGTTCTTTCCAAGGAGTATATGCTTGTCTGTTTTTTGGTTTAAGGAATGTTAGCAAAATGTCGATTGCAAATAGCATAAATGTAAAGTTTGTGAAAGTATACCGAATTTTTCATATAATTTCAATTCTATAGCATCGAATCAAAGAGAAGCATAGTTGTAAACTTATGATGGTTGGTTGGTGAATAGTAACTGATATCATATTTTATTATTCCATAGTTTTGAACGAATTACATCGATCAACTTTTAATTTTACTGCTATTTTGAATGGCAGGAACCTTCGACATGTACAGATTGTAATAATTCGATGACAGTATTGATTAGTGTATATTTCATTGTGTGTTCGCATGTATATATATATATATATATATATATATATATATATATATATACTTAGTCATTGCTTCAGAACATGGAAAGTTCGCTCACTCGCCTTCTCCAAATTGTTTCGCTTTGCTTGTACTCTTTCTATGCTCATGTCTGTCTGCATAGACGAATGCATGAAATAAATTAATCCCCATGACCGTATTTGACTTCTTGTTACTACAATTGCACAAACGGAAATTGATATTAGATCAATCGTATACATTGGAGTCTAGTCGCGAGCCACTAAAATATTCATTAGCACATTTTAGCAAAACATACCTGTCATCATTATAAAACGAATACTTTTTATTCGATTCACATTCCCATCACCTAGAGTCATAATCTAAAAATTTATCAAGGAACTGCTCTCATTAGAACTAACCTTTTATAAAATTAAAACATTCACATTCATTGATTATTCAGCAACAACTTTTGTTTATCTAGAACTCAGTACTTATTTAATTTTACCGATGAATCTCAGTGGTAGTTAAAATACAACTATAGTAATCCAATAACAATGCACGAGTTAAATAATATCTTTTAAGTTACCAATTTTTAATATTCCACATTAAAGTATAATAATGTTTTGTTACATATGTTTTTACGATGATTTCCAGTCGTTATTCTATATTAAAAATATCTATGTATGAAGAAAATAACTTTTGATTTTTTCAATAAAAGATATAAGTTCATTCCCTTTAAATGTCTAACTAATTTATTCCCTTGTATGAAGGTATGATATTTTTGAAACTAGTTATTACCACACACAAAGGAAATAATAATTTATTTAATTTAAATAAAAGATGAAATTGTTGTTAGGTTCAATGATCAATTACAAGTCAAATGCAAAAATTTACATGTAATCTTTGGACACATGTTTAATGCATGGAATCTATAATTACTCAGTCAACAATAATGGAAAGCCCCTTGGATATTTGTTAACATGTACATTGAACTTGTGCAAACAAAAGATTGTATGTATTTCAAAAGATCGAAACCAATGTACAAGTACTTTCTTTATCAATGATTTCATAGTATAATTATATGTTGTTCAGTTTAGACAAGTATGTCAAATATCTGTATATGAATATTTGTTTCTTGTACATTTTTGATTAAAAAAATATTTTTTTATGATAAAATAAATAGAACAATATATAGCTACTTACTATAGAATGAATTGTAAACAAATCCAATTCATCACAGAAACTAGTTTTAAAATTAATCACAATATTTGCAAATATTCACTGTTCAGTTTTAACTTTAACATGGTCATAATATGATTATTATTATTAAGTCATCTATTTAAACTGTATGAAAAAAAGTATATTGAAATAAACAAGCTAGTCAAATCATTAGTAATGAACAGACATGATTTTCTTGAATGGTCATTCAACTAGAAAACACCTAAAAGTCAATCAATCCTTTATCATTTTTTTTCTCTCTTTAAAATTCGTCAATTTATCGGATAATTGATTTTAAAATGTACTTTTTTTAAAAAAAAATTTCTGTTGTTCCGATTTTTTCTTTATGGCCCTTTTTTTCTTTTATTTTCAAAAAAACATGTGGGCATAATAATGAATCTTTTACTTATTTATTCATTAATCGACTTCACATTATCTTATCTAACAGCATATTTACAGTAAATGATTTTTATATTCACTGAAGATGTTATTCAAAATAAATATTTCACTAACCATTATTTAGTAAATACAAGTTTAATCTATGCGCAAATGACACTACCCTGTTGTTCAAAATAAGCTAAAATCAAAACAGGATCAAAGTTGAACTGTATAATTTAATGTTTAAAAGTTAAGGTAATCTAATCCATTATGTGATTATTTCATACTCAGTAGTATTCTACAATGAATAATTCGATTATTTACACTAGAATCTTCAAAGTTTTGAGATGATTATTTTTTGTGAAATAAAAAAATGTCAGTGTATTATATTTTTTTATATATTTTTAAAATATCAAAACAATAAGTTAGATAAGTTAAACCAGTAGTTTGTAGTAATATTTATTTGACTGTAAAGATTGTTAAATATAATTTCAAATTCATTTATGAATTTGTAGAGATGTTTAAAATGTAATACTTTTTTTTAAATGCACATTTCTTTGTTTTCAATACTGATATTCACCAAGAGATAGGTTAATCGTTCACCACGAGATTTGAGCTTAGAACTGTGTTAGTCATAGGGGTAGTTAATGTGTGTACTTGAGAAATTTCATACTAGGACATTTAATTAGCTAAGACCAATCTCTGATATGAATGATGAAATCCATGTACCGAGAGTAGTAAAATTTTTTATTGGGCAAAATTTTGTAGGTTTATGTTTAACTATATAGGCACATTTAAAAATTCAAATCTAACAGTTCTGTTAATAAAAATAATAATAGAATACTTTTTGTTTGTAAGGAAACTCATCTACAAACACGTTCAAGATTTTTATAACAGTTTTTCTATTTGTATAGTTCATAAAATAGGCTCACTTGAAGTTTTTCATTGTGAAGACTCCTGTTCTACCTATTCTTCACAGTCGGACAACGAGCCAACTACATCTGACAGATTACAGTCATCTCAATAACTAATAATCTTGTAGAGAGCTTACAGAATGTATAGAGACTACTTTACTAAGTATTACCATGAGTTTTTATTCGACAAAAATTATCAATGAATAAAACGATAACTAAGCGGCTTGAACTGATCGATAATCTGTTGACAAAACACAAGTCACTCTAAAGCCTGACAAATACGCAATTTTGTTCAAAATGATTAATTTAAAGTCAATTTCTTATTGATTATTATTATCTAATTAAAGTATCACAGTCTTGCCCATTACACAAACAGTTTTAATTATTGTAACTTCGATAAAAGTCGTAAATGTGATACTATCGAAATGGTCAGTCTACATAACTTATTACTGAGATTGAAAACAATTCTATCCATTGTAATATTGTGGTGTGAGCTACTTATAAGTAGTATATGACGTGAGTGTCAGCGTAATGTCTGGAAGCAGAAGATGGGGGAAGATCAAGAAAGGAAGAGTTAGAAAACAATGGAATTTGTATGAAACGCTTGAATAGTGATAATGGATTAATGTTTTGCAACAGGAACAGTCCAGTTCGATATGATGGACTGATATTTTGCAAATGAACGATTTACGAAATGGTTTTCCTATTTTACTGAGTAACTCTGTAATTTTCGTTAAATACAATTCGGTTGCCCCACCTGTGTTCTCGTTCACTACAATATGACTGAATACCATGAAATTTACAGTATTTCAAATAAAGATTATCAATTGTAAACCCGATAGCTTTTTCGATTATGAATACAACTTAGTTACATTCAATTGAATGGAATTGAACTATTCTTTATAACTCTATCTAATTGGCCAGATAAATACTAGTAGTTATCTTTGAAATTAATAATAACAAGTTTTGATTGAGTTAGTGATTTTTAATCTTTTCAGTAATAATACATTCTCATTATCGAAAAGCAAAAATAGAATTAACAGATGATGACCCATTAGTTTCTGTTATCTATTTTTTCATTAATTTTTACTTGAGTGGATAGGTGTAATCAAACTTGTTAAATGAAACATGATTACAAGTGCTCTCATAGACACTCTCAATAAAAAAAATTTGGAAGTATGATCACCTATCACAATAGTTATGAATAAATAAATAAATAAACCACTACTAATAATAATAATAATAATAAATAACCAAAACAGACGGAAAGATAATTATCATTTCAAGTAATCAGCACCTTAACAATTAAAATACCATTGACCAAAAGAAAAAAAACTAGAATTAAGATGCTGATAGACAAACAAAAATGTGCAGAAATAAAATGAACATCTGGATTTAAAATTTTAATAAGGCTCTGACAAAACTATTTTGTATTTTAATGTCAAGCGTAACATCTTTGCATCATCTTATCAAATTATTATTATTATTGTTATTATTATTATTTCTGTCACATCAACACAAACCTACTCGATACAAATATGACAGAAATCGAAGTAAACACTTGTTGCATTATTATACACTTGAATAACGTTTCATACTTTATAAATAAACAGTATTTGGATGAAGATGTTTTTTTTCAAAAAATAAACTGTTCACTTAATGTTTTATTTGCATGATAAGCCAATATCAACGTGGTGAATAATTAAAAATAAATTTTGAAATTAAAAAAAAACTCGAAGTATGTTTCATTTTATTTTCTTAAAGTTTTTTTTTTGGGCGGTTTCGTTCCGGATAGAATCCCAATATGTGTTGAGTATCATGACGAACTGCATAAATATTTAATTTCTAAGTTCATAATTCCAATTTCATGGTATTCACGATAGAATGGAAATCAAAAAGTTGAATAATCATCAGTTCATATCTATTTCACGACATTGTTTGTTCAACACGATTAATCATTGTTCTTGCGGAAATTTTGCAAAATTCGTTTAGAATCGATTTGCTAACATTTCCTAGCTACATAGCCTTACATTAAGAAAACACAGTACATCCTAATTTTCGACCATTTTCAAGTGTGAGGTCATCTGAAATATTTACAATGTTAACCAAATGTATTACGGGATTGTGAAGATTGTTAAGTTACACAGTGATATTATGAATTGATCAATGTTAGACCACCATTAGAAACCTGGAAGCACTGAACGGTCGCTTTGTCTTGGTATGGGACTCATCAGCATTGCGAATCCATGACCCCTGTAACTCACAGGTTATTGCATTACGGGGTTGTGAAGAATGTTAAGTTAAACATTGAAATCATGAATCGATCAATGTTAGACCAACATTAGAAATCAAATGTGTTATATTTAAGAGTTACAGTCAACTTTTTTTCATTAAGTGGATGAATATTTAAGTTTAGGATGTTATTTCTTTTAAAACTATGATTTCAAGCTCCAAATTTTAGTATTTTTGTGCTTTCCATAGCATATGCTTAGTTACTGTACATTGAAAATGTTCATGTTAAACAGCTGACGATGATTTCAACCGGCTCTCATAAAAAATTATTCCAAGCTGTACACAATTTTTTAGAAAAATACAACATAACTTATGGCATCAAAACAATTTTCAACAGATAACTTTACATGTAAGTATGCATTATTGTGCTTACAATTCAAATCATTAGCAAGAATTCTCACATTGTCTAGACAAAAAAATAAGCCGTTAATAATAATCGTTGAAATTTGCACGTATAAAAACATATCATTGATTATCATTTATCATTTCTAGTAAACTTCATTAAAAAAATTATGTATAGAACAGAATTAAGAAATGTGATTTGTGTTTGGTGTCTTAAGCATTCAAATTTTTTTCCCATTTATTTCAAGCTTCATTGACTATTAATGCTTCTTTGACAGAGGTGATCATTTCATAAAACTTGATATCAGTTAACTTATCAATATTGTTGATGTTAATTGGCTATTGTTTCATGAATATGTCGATTTCTCATTCAACTAATCACATGAAACCAAGATATTAAAAAAACAGCACTTATTTAATTAAAATGCAACACAGATCTTTGCCTAGCTTTCTAATTATTCACAATTCGTATTCGATCTGATTGAAAATTTACGAAAATTGTCAATTTGATTAATGAGTTGTAAAATATACTTACTAGGATTACTGTGAATTTAATAATAATTCTTACACTTAAATGTGAGAACAACTTTTCAAATAGGTCGTTTAAAGTCAATTCATTTTCCAATATGAAATCAATGTGTATATGATGTGTGGTAAATAATCTCTAGTAATAAATACAAATAAAAAGAAATGATGTTCAACGTGTTGAAAAGATAATTAAAATATACTCAACTAATAAATAAATTTCTCACTAATCATGCATTCATACAAGTTTGCGGATAGTGTTCAGCTTCGTTGAAATCATGAATTGATCACCATTAGAAACTTGGAAATACTGGAAGTTTGTCACTGGCATATAATACTCTATGGGATTAAACAATAAAGATGAGTGGTATTGTCTACAAATTCAGAGACATTCAATGGAAAATGGTATTCCAAAAGTTATAAATAAATGAGTAAATAAATAAAAATATCATTTTTAGCATTCTAATCGTTCATCACATTTTTGATAAGGAGTATTAGGGTTGATATTTCATAGTTTATTAAAATAATCAGTAAGTCAATACGCTCTACAGAATCAACGGAACAATTAAAATACACAGATAATAATTATTTTATCATTTAACGTACATGACCTACATTGAACAAATAGACTTATGATTGACAGCAGCTCACTGTATCGTTAAATGAATAGTTCAGCCATTATCACAACTTTTGTGTATTATCGACGTGTTGGAATGAATCAGGTAATTAGTTCACCCTACACAATTGAATTTATTCATTTCAACTCATATTCTCACTCAAACATAATTATTATTATTATTATCAAGAATATACATCACACACTAATCAAAACTATACCATATTCAACAGTAATAATTACTAACGCAGTCATTTGTTTATTCATCCCTTGTGAGTTAGTTTGATTTCATACTGAATACACACATATTCAGAAGTATTGATGTGAATATCATGATTTTGTGAAGACAGTTTATATGGTCACTACGTTTATATGCATAATGGTCAATGTGATGATGTGAAATAAACTGTTTGTAACAAAAAGTGATATTGGTCTAGATTGCTACCTGAGTTATTTCTATTTTTACAGACAGCTTTCTGCTCATATGAGAACTAATCATTTGTGAGTTACGTGTAATATGTGTTTGTGAGTTCACTTTCATTCAGTGTATGTGATGTGAACATGAGAAGAATGCAAACGAATTGAATGAAATCACATCAATCAAGTTGATATTTACACAATCCATTCAAATGTATTCATAACTGCTGACCTATTTTAATTGTGAAGTTTAATTATGATGACTGGAACAATCGATTGGCTTCATGAGTCACATCTTATTCAAACTGTGATTATGATCGTTACGGATATCTGTTAAGAGAATAATCAACTGTGAAACTTCTTTTTTTTTTGTACGCATGACGCCATTCATACGATAACAGCTGGTCTAAGTGAATGTATTTTTTTATGGGTGACTTTTCATTCTAACTAAAAGAAATTAATTGATCAACCCAAAGAGACAATATCAATCAGTTTCATGGTAATCAATCTACAGTATATAACTAGAACAAGATAAATCATAACTTAAATACAAATATTGTAATCAGTATCAACGAAACATTGCTATTGAACACTTAATCATTTCTAAAACATTATGTCTTCCATCCATTTAGGTTATTCAAAACTGACAATTAGTTCCGGTATGCTGAATACCACTGATGAAACAGTGATTTTTGTTTATGGTAAATATTTAATTCATTCCCAAAATCTAACTAACTTAATGCACTGAACATTTACTTCAGCTTTACACACAACTATGCGAGTTTATATCTGTGTATTTTGTCTCTGTTCACATTATACAACAGCATAAAATTTGTTATGTAATATTTTTACAACATGAACACTTGATTGTTATTAATGTTAGTTCTATTACTATTAATCATACTTTGTGTTGTACCCCAGGGAAGTAAATTTCTGTCATTTTATAGCAGTTTGTTTACCTTTCTGATTTTATTTGTTTTCTTATAGATTTTTAATGAGTCGTAAATATCTCTTAATTGATTCAGGATTTTATTGTTCTACATAATAAATCTGAAGTAAGACTTAGTTCTTACATGGAAATTCATATTGTTCCATGTTCTACTGTCCTATTCTTCTGTAAATAAATTATTTAACTGATTTCATTAAATTGTCATGATCACCATTACCATTACTATTATTACGTCATTTTCCGTAAGTTTATTACTGATTTCATAATATTTGTTGAATTAGAAATTTAACTGAATTCACAGTAAACATCAGTCAATTTGTCATCATAAATCAACTGTAAATATAATTGTTTAGCATTTTTCTAACCCTGTCTAATTTATTTAATTAATCAGTCTCAATTTTTTTCAAAGAGTTCATTGTCCGACTACTAAAATTACACAAGACATTTTAATGATTTATTTGATTTTGCGCGTAACTCAGAATGCATCTCTTTTCTCTCTGTCTACTTAATATTTTCTACTGTTAATTTCCGATAATAATAACAATGTTCAGATCATTGATTTTATTGTATTAAGCTTTCAAATGTGGTCATCCTTTAAAAGAAATGATTATTTAGTTATTTAATTATTTCCATTAATTAGATTATTTGATTTTTCATTGGATTTGAAGAATTAAAGATGGTATTACACAGATGCTTACTTAAACCTGTTAACCCTGAAGGAGCCTATAGGCAGCCGACCAGCATTCGCCTGCCAATTCTGTCCTGAGCCTTCCTTTTCAATTCTATTCAATTACTGTTGATTCTTTTCATGTCTCCATACGATTCTCTGCAAAATATGTTCTTTGGTTTTCTTTTTATCCTTTAGCATTGAGGATTCCATGTAATGGCTTGCCTCATGACTCATGACACATTTATTTCTTTGAAATTATTCATCGCATCAAGTTACAAAGTGGCTTGATTTATTTAGTGATGATAATAGAAAATTTGATATACATTTAATGATTATTCAAATAAGTGTAATTTATTTATTTATAAATGTAAATACCTTAAAGATATGATTTCGAATATTCTTTATTTTTATAGAACTCACACTATCGTTAATTATTATTTTAGAATAAAATCCATCGAATACTATTGTCATTTGGTTGTCGCACCACCTATCTCTAAATCCTTTCTTTTTTAGTTTATTATTCGATATAAAGAGATATGTAAGTAGGGATTTTATATTTTATAACTTTTCATAACAACTCATAAAGTACTTAAAGGACATTTCATCAGAAAGAAATATGTTATGTCACTTTTCCCTGAAATCAATACATTGTGAACGTTTTAAATTTTGAAAGTTACTAATTCTTAAATCTATATTAATATGATTTAAAAAAATGGTTCGATTTTATTTTTCTGGTTAGCATTTTTTTAGCGAGTTAGTTTTTTAATGGGATGGGCCCCCCAACCCCATGCCCAACCCTTCTACTTTTTTCGGGCTTGGAACCGGTATTAGCTCAGGGGAACTCCAGGCGGAGTAGGTTGGAGAACACTAGCCGCCATCCTATGTTTCATTGGGGGTGACAGGTATAAGTAAAGCAAGTAGGTATGATTTAAAAAAAACCATCTCCATTTCGATCCAAAAACAAGTATAAGTTTCATCATAATCCAACTATAGTTAGCTTATTTTAAGTTTATTAAATAAATAAAAGACAGCTTTTTCTCTAAAATAAATTTGATTCATTCAGTAATTCCATTGAGGAATTTTACTTTTTAGAAAACTTCCATTTTCTATCACTTTTAATAGGTTTTCTTACTTCAATTAAATGTTATATCACAACATTTCTAAAAAAGCCTTCAAGTCTTTTCAGTAAAATATTTAATATTCGTTAATAAAACTAGTCAATGATCAATTCCATAATATTGTAATCTCTGTTAAGAGAGTTACAACAGTTTCTAAAATAACGCAAAACATTAAACCTATGGGGTCGTAAAATATAAATAAACAGACATAATGAGAACATTATGATCTTCATTATAGAGTTTTGAAGATTGTTTAGTTTGACTGCCTTCATGAATCGATCATTGTTAGGCCACTATTAGAAACTTTGAAGCGTTCGTGCGAGACCAAAGGTAGTAGGTTCGATTCCTCGAGAGCGGGAGTCATGGCTACGTACTCCTGACTAATCTCATTCTTAGACGAAACGGTCGTCCAGTGTTTTCAGGTCTCTAATGGTGGTCTAACAATGACTGATTCATGATAACAATCAAAACATTTTAGTTAATTAGAATATACTTATTTCAACTAGCATCTTGAGGAAAGTAGGTTAAATAGTAGAGGTATGAATAAATACAAAAATATACAAATATTAATATTAATATTAAGTTTAACAGTAAATATGTATAAATAATATTTTAAATGCATATCAGTAAGAAAAATTTTTTATGTATGTGTTTATTATTAGAAAGAAGTTAATCAATCTAGTTTACTCTCTCTTTCTCCCTCTCAGTGTGAAATAAACGATATGAAATTCCGTACTTTTTAAACAATTATTTATGGTCGTGTACGTATTTGTTTTATGAAGTGTTTTTTTGTGTTTGTTTAATGTTTCCACTACATACAGGTATCCAGACACATTATTTTATTAAAGTAGATTTATCCAAATAATGTTAGACAACCTGTAAGTGAATAAAAACGAGACGCGTATAGATGAGAGCCTCGTGACCTATACAATAGTTGGACAGTGATTAGTTGATGAGTTCATGACTATCAAAATCATAATTCTGGGTGAATTATTCTTTTGATAGATAAATAAATTTAAAAAAACATATATATATCTATATATACATATAATGAAATCAAGATGATAGTTAATAGTTTTATTGATATTTATAAAAAAAAAACTCATATTAATAAAAGTAATAAAAACTACATGTCCGAATTAAATAGAGGTAATGAGTTCTAAAGTAGACAATTAAATCTTTAAAATAATTAAAGATTTTTTTATCCAATTATACGTAACCCTTTTTAAATGTGTACACCTGAGATTATATATATATATATATATATATGTCTGATTCGTGTTATCACTGACAATGAGCTTTAAAAATAAATAAATAAATGTATAAACAGTAAAAAAAAGTTTTTATTGTTTAAATAAATAATTTAAAAAAACATATATGATAACTAGATGATATTATTCTCATTGTATCAGTTATTATTATAAGTTTTTGTAACAATAAAATAACAAGATAGGTGTACATTATTTATTCAAAAATTAATTTGGTAAAAATAAGATAAGATAAGATATCAAATTGACTAAAGGTCATTTTTTTTATAGTTTACTATTTATAATTACTATTTGTTGTATATTTCCTTTTTGAGTTAGCGGAGAGTAGAGATTTGAATTCAGATGATTAGTGTGTAATTTTAACATCACCAGTAGCTTGGTTAGTATATCAAATTACTAATTTCAAGTGTCAGAGAAAATATCAACTCTAGGATACAGGTATATTCACTTGATAAGTCCCAGATAAGATGAAACAAGCGTTCTGGATTTCACTGCTAGCTATCATCTATCTCCGATTAAAAGTTAACTGAAAATGTTTTACAAAGATGGTTTTTATGAGTCAATTTTTTTTCATCTGTTATGACTGAAAATCCAAGACTCTAATTGTTTTATCTTCAATTGATTTAGAATGAAATATATGATTTCAATTTCACTAAATCAACCTTGTTCTAGTGATCTAATAATCAGTGAACTTTATGATCACATTTTATTTCACATGAAATTAGTGTCCAATTTTTAAGACAGGAAATATTACGATCGAAGCAACTAATTATCTTTTTTATTTAAATGATATGATCTAGTAGGTGATAGATAAATTATTCGGGATTTTTCCAAAAAAAATCTAAGCCATTAAATTAAAAAAAATACACATATTTCTAATATTCTTCATATTTATGTTGAAATGAAAGCTATGATTAATATTTAGTTCCTTTAATATTGGTTATAGATATATCTATCCATATATATGAATAGTGGGTAATCATAATAATTGTAGTAATAATAGTAATAATAGTGATCAGCATAACTGTCATATGTATGTGAAATTGAAATGAACTTACAAGTGATTATTTTATGAAATAATTACTGTAATGTTAATCATGAACAGGAACCAATAATTAATTCTTCACATTAATCGATCATTGAGTAATAACTTTCTTTTTTGTATAATAATTTCACTCATCAAATAAAACCCCATAATTAGGACATTTTATCTGACAAGGTAAACAGGTGAGAAATCAATTATTGCCATTTCTCATTTAAGAGAAAATCAGACTTTTCATTATCTAACATTATCACTATTAAGATTACTATGAACAGTTTTTTTCATTGAAGTCACGAATTAGTCCCAGCTAGATGACAATTGGAAACCTGAAAACACTGGGAGGCTGATTTATTCTGATGTGAGACTCTTCAAGAGTGCGTTTTCACAACTTCCAAGCAGAAATTGAACCCAGTATCTTCAATCTCAGGCGAAAACGTGAGTATAATTCAATGAAATGGAGTAAATTTCAATTATATGAAAATTCTAAGCTGATGAATGAATTACAGTCAGTCATTTAAAAGATAATGAAAGAATTGGATGAAATTGAATAACAGTCTAAGTTGTCAGTAGAACAAATAAGATTTTAAAAAATAATCAAATAAAAATGATAAACTTTAAATTATCAATTAAACTAGAATAAGAAATACAGTTTAAAATGAACATACATGCGAGCGCAAAATGAAATGTATGGTGGACTAACACTACGATGAGCGCTTATCTACATCACTATTTTCAGTAATTTTGCAAAAGTTCTATAAATCATAAATGATGATTATCTAATATTTTCAATTAGAGTTATGGAGATCATTGTTTTTACGCATTTGAAATCATCAATCAATCATTGTTAGATCACCATTAGAAACCTGGAAGCACTGGACGGCCGTTCGCGTTCGCGCACAATACCGAAGGTCCCGGGTTCGAATCCTATGAGGGGCAGGAGTCGTGGATGCGCATTGCTGATGAGTCCCATACCAGGACGAAACGGCCGTCCAGTGCTTCCAGGTTTCTAATGGTGATCTAACAATGGTTGATTGATTTCAGATTATCTAATAAGTTAAACTATGATGTCTGCAACTTCTTACATGGTTTAAACCAGGAATTATTATTTTAGTGAATTTATGTTATTTGTTGATTGAATTAAAGCTTAACTTTTTGCCAGATAACTTCTATAACTTCTAATTAAAACGAACTCTTCGTGGTACACGGTAGCCAGGTGTGCTTATGAGTCTAGCTGTATATTGATTCTCGGTTTAATTTTCATTAATAGCTTTATCATCTGTAAGACATCAGTAAACAAACACTTGTATTTTATACATATTTTCTATCTTTAGGAGATTTACTTTACAGTAGTTTAATAATACAGTGTAATTTTTGTAAAAGAATGATCTGATTTTTAAAAAAAAAAACAGATACAAAATTATTTTTAGATAATTCAGATTGCACTTAAACGGTAACACCATTGGATGCCAGTTCAGTGGTCTAGAAGTCTAGCATTCTCACACGAGACCGAAGGTATGCTGTTCGTTTTTGGCTTCCTGGGTCGCGGATACACACTGCCGATAAGTCCCATACTAGAAATGAGACGGCCGTCCAATACTTCCAGGCTACTAATGCTAGCCTAACGCTGATTCATTCATGATTTCCATGAAAATCAACAATTTCCACAACCATGCAAACAAAAATAACACTTCACAGAAATGTAAATAAATTTTACTATGTTGGTAAAATAATTCAATAATTTTTCAGATTGCATCGAAGCACATTCAATGTATTTTGAGTTCTGCATGGACATTGAATATAAGGGCAGGATTATTGATTTGATGGTTAATTCTCTCCCGCATTATTTTACTTTACAAAACCGGAAATAATTTGAAAGGTTAATTTTATCTTGTTGAACATTGTAACAGTCAAAGTTAAATCTATATACGAAAAGTTTATCAGGAGATTTCAATTGAAATCTAGTCATACTTAATCATATAGAACTATCACACAACATAATCCATAGGATTGGTATAAATTAATCAATCTGTTCAGGTTGTGGTCAGTATGTCTATTGCTTTATATTTTATGTCCATTTATAAAGTAAATTACAATGAAAATAATAAGTTACAATTTTTTTAAACATTTACAACTTTGAAATGGTGAGATGGTACGCGAATAAGAGATTTACAGTGATATCTACTAATATGCGTTTCCAATTAATCGGGACGAACATGTTAGATGATTAATAAAAAGTTTCCATGTTAATGATTTTAATATTTGAATTAACTTCAATTGTTTAGTATTATTTAACTGGATAGTAGTATAAAAATTGAATGTTTAACAATGATGACAACATTTTCATGATGGAACTATCGATTTACATCTTAGGATAATAGAATATTTCAATAACTGTTGGTTGAATGTAATCAAGAATCATCAAGAATCATTGAATTGAAATTTATTCCCTAATTTACGTTTATCAAGTAAGCCCTTTTTTTAAGCTTGAGACTAACGGTACTCCCAGTCGGAATTGAATCATACCAATTAGTGGTATAGCTGAAGACAGTGCTACTGAAATATTTATTTTTTTCACTGAGTAGTAATCAAGATCATTTTGATTTGTAAATATTCTTTGGCAGTCAAGTTTGTTGAGCCTTTTAGGGGTTGTTAAGCACTCGAAATCTGATAAATTATTTTCAACACTAAATAAACTGACCAATGCCATTTTTTTTGTAATCGATAATTTAGATTGAGCTTTTTTCTTGATAAGCGTGTTAAATGAACTCAATTTCGAATAACTTCAGACTACGTTTGTACACGGCAATTTGAACAGAAGGATAAAAGGTGTGAAGTATTTAAAAAAAATTGCTTTATTCTAAGGTTAGTTTATGTACAGAAAAATGCAGATATTTATAGAGTTACTCATGACTATGGGCTTCTGGTAATTTCAAGAACCATACTGAATAGGATAGCGGCATGGTTAAATATCGAATCAGAATGTTTGCACGTGATTCTGCATTTTTTTTTGGCGTTTCTGTGACGGTTCTACTCTATGCTGATTGAACAAAACGTTTCCTGGTATTTCTGGACCTCTAGAGACTTTTCCAAGGTATAATTATCATAACTCCCTAACACTCGTATCTTAGCCTATTTACGTCTTCTTGTCCTCTCTAACAATCACTCATAAAGGGAATTGTATGACCGACTAAATGCTAAGACACAATTCAAATATACAAAATATTAAAACCTTTATGATTACATTCTGCCATATGAAATATAAATATCAATTTTTTATTTGACTATGTATCATAGCTTATTATAAAAAAGATTAAACAAATGTATCATTCATATAGATGACCTTTTTTAGTTCCGTTGCCATTTATATTAGTTAATTAGCGTGATCTATCTTGAAGTAATGTGGTCATGATGCCTCAGATGATTATGATGAGCATCATGCACAAACTTCAATTTTCTTCATTTTGCCAATTGTTTTCTCCTTTCTATTGTATTTTTTATAGCGAAAATTATTCTTGATTTAGGCTAAAATAACATAAATGACAAACGTCATAATTGTGTTGTTTTTCTTTTTAAATAAAAAATTGCTTTCTTACCACCAGACAGAAAACA
Source organism: Schistosoma turkestanicum (assembly GCA_944470395.2). NCBI lineage: Eukaryota > Metazoa > Platyhelminthes > Trematoda > Strigeidida > Schistosomatidae > Schistosoma > Schistosoma turkestanicum. The sequence goes on along the minus strand of OX103971.1, from coordinate 37,677,404 downwards.
ACACAATCGTGTTTCAAGTATTTTATTGGCGTGTGAATTGTATGCCATTATCATATTACCATATTCATGATAATCCAGTTTCATATTATAATGGTCTAATTTATCACATTTTAGTGTTGATAAGTCATAATGGTAAACAAAAGCCTATCAATCCATTTTAAAAAGAGAATGTGAATAGAGATAGATAGAGAGAGAGATTGATTCATAGTTAACTACAACAATGATCTCATAGTTTGAATAATAATAATAACAATAATAATAATAATAATAATAATAATTTATTTTATCGTGTTATGTTTCTTTTCAAAAATTATACAAAGAAATTCAATGAGAACAATATCTTTGTTTATAAAAAAAATACTGTTTATTAAACACGTAAACAATATACCAGTCACCGTGTGTATTCCAGATATAAAAATTGGTTTTAATTGAGTTATTTATTGTTGGCCGTTATACATGATATCACAAAATTACCAGTTCATTAAGTATTATGTTACAAGAAATTTCATTTCATAGATAATCACTTACTTACTTTCATTACCCTTCGTGGAGCATAGGTCGTCCACTAGGATTCTCGAACCAAATCTGTGCTGCGCTTTACGTTTCAGTTGTTGCTCCGATTCTCAGTACACTGTGTTCTTTGGAGTTGAAAATTCCGAGTTACGGTTTTCCTCGTGATGCAGTTGGGTGATTTCCACAATGTATGTTTTATGCGCCTTCAACGTTTATCCCTAATATTTTCCTTGACCACAACCTAGTTTGTTCTTTCCCACAATAAGTTTTTGTTCGCATTGTCTGGCCAGTGGATCTGCAGTATCTTGCGTAGACAACTGTCTATGAATATCTGTATCTTGTGAATGATGGCTTCCGCAGTTTTCCAAGTTTTCGCTTTATACTATGGACGCGTCTTGATATTTGTGTCTAAAATTGTGATTCTGGTGTTGGTTAACAGCGGCTTTGAGTTCAGTAGGTTCTCTAGTTGTAGAAATACTGTACTTGCTTTGAGAGTCCGTCCATTCGCGTCTGCATCAGATTTACCTTGTTTATTGATACTGACCAGATATGCGAAACGTTTTCATAACATTCAAAGCTTCGCCATCAAGTGTGATTTCGTTGGTGAATGCTGTGTTGGATTGAAGGATCTTACTTTTTCCCTTGCGTATGCTGAGACCTACCACCACACTGGCCGTCTTATGTTGCATTTGTTGTTGTTTGTGGGGAAGAAGAGTTAAGTTATCTGAGATATCTAAATATTACAGATGTATCCAAGCTTCCCGCAGGATCACTTGAACCCGCTGACATGTTGAGGTTTTCATAATCCAGTCGACCATCAGAAGAATGAGAAAGGGCGAGAGTAATCAACCTTATCTGACACCGATCTTCACTTGGAACGAATCTATAAGCTCTCTTCCATGCAAGATTTTACTGTGATGTAAATTAGATAGTATAGACACATTTCAGAAGACATGTGTATTGATTTCTTGAACTACAGTTATCGAGTTCAGCTTAAACATTTATGTGTATAACTTGAATATATCAGATAAATTTTCAATCCTCAATGTTTTACTCACTGATAATCAATGAACATTAAACACTATTTACTATCATCTACTCTTCATCAAGACAATATTAGGCTTATTTTATGAAAGATAAAAATGATTGTTTTAACTTGGGTCATGTGCAGCTTAATATTTGCTCGTGTTCAGTTTTGTAATGTTTTGAGGAATATTAATACACAAATTTGAACATTGTCATGGTAAAATACCTTTGAATATCTTAAATAAACATGACGTTTATTGTGAATATGGATTATTATTATTTTTATTATTATTATTATTAGCAGTAGTAGTATTCGTGTTATAAAAACATACAGTTTCCCACTGTTCACTTAAACGTTCGAATAGCTCGGTATGAGTTAACAGTTCTCCAAGCCCCTAAAAATAATCCAAGTAGATTATTGAATAACTGGATGACCATGTCGATAAAATGAATCATGTTTTAATCAAGACCATAAACCAGAAGAGAAAACATAAATCTCAATATGAAATTCACAAACAAAATAATAAGCCTCTGTTTATTTTATCCTCTCATTTAGGTGGAAAAACTCAACAACATGGTAAAATGAATGATTTAAAATCATGTTGAGGGATCTGAAAAAAACGATCTATTCATACGGCACGTCGAACAAGCCTTACAGATCTAAAAAAAAGTGCTTGTGAATGTAAGAAAATGAATTTTTTTTGTTAAATAACCGTCTTAGCTCTTACTGATAAGGAATTCAAAGAAACATCAATATGAAACAGACATTTTATGTATGCAAGAATATTCAGAAATTCTTCAGTTGTAGGATGACAAACTTAAAACCTAAAATTTTCACTTACACTAAACATATTATTATTTCTTAAGTGATTTCATACGACGTATCCACACCATTTTCGACATAAATACACAACAGCCATCAACAAAGACTGGTATTTTTTTCATTCAATATTAAACCAAATAGTAAAACTGTTAAACTGAATAAATTTTCAGTGTAAAATGTATTACAATTTTCTTATTAGTCTAGTGAAATATATTTTTAAATGTTATGATGAAATGGGTTCTTTGAAGTGATAGAAATATAATGCATAAATATTAATGATCAGGTTTGTATTCATACTGACTTTAAATGGTTTAACTTATTTGTTGTGGTTAGTGTTATTTTGGCGAGTTAGTTTTCAACGAAATGGGGTTGCTAACCCAATGCCCTACCCTCTCTCTCTATATGGGATCGAGACCGGTATTAACCGTAGGAGGGCCCGGGTGGAGTTATTCGTACTGAAAAAAAGGGTTCCTTTATTTGACTCATCAATCTATGCACATCATTTGGTTTATTAATAATAAACTGAGGATTAGTATTCATTTACGTTGGGAATATTGTTGGTAGACACAAAAACGAATTCCGTTTATGCCCTTACGAGCAAGTTTTCATTTCCAGGGAAAGAAGTTGACAATGAGTATATGATTAGGAAGCTTTAACTTAAAAAAAAAACAGATATACTGGATTTTTTTAATGGACAGTCATGAACTAATCGTTTCAATTGCATTGTTTCACAAGTATCCTTTACCCGAAAAAAAACCAAGTGACACTATTTTATAGGGACAGGGTTCAAAGAACTACGACAAATATAACGTCACTTTATAGCTAATCTTAAAACACCCTGTATAAATGGATAGTTTGTGAACAAAAAAACCAAATAAACAGATTTTATATAGGTGATGAATTTATTAGAGTCCCATACAGATGATCGTATCTGTAAATTGAAGAAACAACGGTAAATAAATTTATCCTTATGTATGTAAATCATCCATCCATCCCTTAGAATCTGTGTAAAAACCTCTATGCATTTCTAAGAATCCTCATACCATTCCTAGTTAAGGTTAGGTATTCAGGATCGGGTTACGGTTAGCATTTTCATTAGGGACTGACTTCGGTTAAACTCTAAAAATACTTAGTAACAATATGAATTAATCAATTTTGTGCAAAAATTTAGGAGGGATTATTTGACTACTTCTTCCATAGAATTTACTATATCTAATCGTCATTTCCAGGATTAAGTGTAATAAGGTTAAGATTTAAGGATAATATCGATTTTTCTGTGATATATAACCTGCAGGGAGAGAACCGAACATTAGATAGGTTTGAAAGTATTAGTGTAATAGTTTAGAATTGTACTGCCGACTTATGGTAAAAATATAACAGTGTAGACAGATCAGTCAGTGAAAATATAAATAAAATAATTATACTATATAATTAATTAACACAGTGTTACGTACAACTTATGATTGACGGCAGCTCAGTGTATCATTAAATGAATCGTTCAGACATTATCACAACTACTGTCTATTATTGACGTATTGGAATGAATCAGGTAATTAGTTCATTCTATACAATTAAATTTATTCATTTCAACTTATATTATCATTAAAACACAATTAATTTAATCCACAACACACATCACATACTAAACAAAACTAGACCATATTCAACAGTAACATGTACTCAATCATTTGTACACTCATCCCTTGTGAGTTAGTTTGATTTCACACTGAATATACACATACTCAGAAGTATTAATGTGAATATTAAGATTTTGTGAAGACAGTGTATATGGTCACTACGTTTGTATGCATAATGGTCATTGTGATGATGTGAAATAAAGTGTAACACAAATTGTTAATGGTCTAGATTGCTACCTGAGTTATTTTTATTATTACAGACAGCTTTCTGCTCATATGAGAACTAATCATTTGTGTGTTACGTGCATTATGTGTGTATAAATGAGAAGAATGCAAATGAATTGAATGAAATCACATCAATCAAGTTGATATTTACACAATCCGTTCAAATGTATTCATAGCTGCTGACCTATTTTAATTGTGAAGTTTAATTATGATGACAGGAACAATAGATTGGCCTCATGGATCACATCTTATTCAAACTGTGATTATGATTGTTACTGATATTTGTTAAGAGAATAATCAACTGTGAAATTTCTTTGTTTTTTTGACACATGACGCCATTCATACTTTAACAGCTGGTCTGAGTGAATGGATTTTGGTCACATATTTAATGCTCATCACAATATAATTATTTATGTTCCATAAAAATGATCAATGCGTAACAAGTCAGTTGTTCCATTTATTTGTAGGTTTGTAAAATATTGTTTAAGGCAATATCACCGATTAAATAACAATAATTTAGACAGGTGAAAGTGTCTTATGATTACTGGCATTACTTGCAGAAAAGTAATTAGTAGATGAATGTAAAAGACATTGTCCACCTGGAATCAAATTGTGGTGTTTCGTTCTCTGAGCTGGATGTTTTAGTTGTGAAGCTATCAATGTTCTGCTGAACAACATAATCAACACAAAAATACACTACACGGCTGAAGATAATTAAACTGCAATATAACAACTACACAAAACTTTAATTAATACTGGGTATACTTTTGTATTGGTTATCGTTTATACAGTTTAATAGTTTGATTCAATGTACTAGATAACAAAATATTTGTCTTATCATATTTGGTTATTTTGTTGAAAAATATGTAATATATATATATATATATATATCAAAGGACGACATCTAGTGTTGGTATCATACAGTTTAAAGAGTGAAGTGATAATCTATGAAAATAGATATGTCGGCTAGGTGCAGTTTAAATAGAATAGTCTTCATTGCATGAACTATATACGAGATTCAGTTGTAATGTCTAATGGTGTAGAAAATTCAAGTATCTTCAAAAAACCGTAGTTGGAAATCTAACTGACTTATATATTTTCTCGAATGAATACTGATTTATACAGGTTTTTATTAATCAGTAATAACTTATATTTATGTGAAATGATATGCTTATAAACTAGTTGAAAGTTAGTGTAAACTTACGCACAACTGATCAGAATTCATCCATTTTTATGATCCGACTCTAAGGTTCCTCATTTAATGTTCTTATGAACGCTATGTTTCCATTAATTATGGACTAAGCAACAAACTTGTTACGATTATATTCAATTCGTTTGTTAGTTAATAGGATGATGTATTTCTCATTTTATTGTTTTATAGAACGATGCTGAAATTGTATTTGGCTGACATGTAAAAACTCGTTTTATTCAATTTCCAATAGGGTATCTTTGTTACAAGTGAATATCTTAATAGATTTCTTCAAGCGTAACCTTGGTCACAGTAATCTCCGCTATCATTAATGATAGTATGATTACGTAATTTTATGTGTAAATTGTAATTTATGTAACAGTTGTCATGGGATTAGCCAATATTCTTAGTTTACCACTTTTAGAACACTGTTTTCTATGATATTATCAATTGTCAATAAAAAAATTGCCAGCCATTCGCGCAATTTAAACGTCCACATAAATGTTACAAAACAACATAGATGTCAATGTTTTGATAATCTAAAATTGGACTATTTATTTATTGTTTATTTACTAGTTGCCATCTTGTATTAACACATCGGGAAAAAAATAAAACATCATGACAAACACTTGAAAATCTCCACTAACAACATAGTAACATACAAGTAAGAGACGAATCAAATATAGATGATTAGTTCATAAGCAGGAAAAAAAACTATTTGGTCGATAGCATTTAAAAATTTAATTGAAGAGTGTAATCAACTTTACAAGAGAGAATCTATTATTATTGATCGATTGATTGGCTTTTTAAGATGAAATCACGAAATTGTAAATTATTTGAAGGGTTCTTTTTTACATTAGAAAAACAAACTATGTTCCCAATTAATAGGTTGTGATATTTGAGTGTATATATACATATATATATTAACTTTGTAATGACACTGTTATCAGTAGTCAATTCATTTCAAGCAGATTTACTAAGGATTTAATTGTAAATCATGGTCTGTGGAATCAGTCATATATTTGGAGAGAAATAGTAATTCATACTTTGCATTGGGCCTGAACTACACCATCTGAAAGAAACTGACTATATAAGGTAAACATAAGCATTTACGATTCATTCTAATCACCGAATAGTATCCTACTCAACTGGAGATTGAAATTTCTTGAGTTTAAATCTTCTATGTTATCACTGTCCTCATGACAGCAAATTTGTTTGTATCGGAAACAGATTCAGTAATTTTGTGTTCCAATGAAACACACATACATACACACATATGCGCTTATCAAACAAAAATTAACTAATTTAAAATTTTTAATTCATTCACCGCTTAGCATTGAAACATCACAGTAACAAAAAACATTAATAAAACGGTGAAGAGTAGTTTAATTTTAAAAGTATTACAATTGTTGCCAAGGTGTTTTTTTAAGCAACATTAAAATAACAATTTCCTTTTTTTTAAAACTAATTTTAAGGGGAAAAAATTCCAACAAGTGCTCTCTAAAACCGTTGAATTGAACAGCTTATCAGCTTATTTTTAACGCTTAATTCAACTGTGATTATCACAGTTTGCCTGTTGCTGTTGTTGTTATCTTTTGTTTGATGTAACTGGAAAATAAATTTAAAATCAGGAAATTAACTAGTTAAGTAATTTTTAGTTGTGGTAACCTCATTATGAAGTTCTTTTTAAACATAACTAAGTGATCTCAATACAAATGATACAAATAAATAATAATGTGTTCGATCTCTGATACAACAGTAAGTGTCTGCACAAATGAGGAGCTCAGTTATTCCAAGAGAATCAGAAAATCTTTATCGATCACACTGAATGATCTTCGCTTTATCATATGGATTGATCCTCTTTTGGAATACAAACCATTCATATCTTATCAGTGTACTTAGTGTAGCATACTTATCTCATGACTTGAAGATCCTGAGTTCCATCTGCGTCAATGCCTAGAGTGCATAGTGTAGTTGAGATTCAAACTAGAATGCAACGGTTATAGTAGTATCATATGATTTTCAATGGCACTCCAACTCGTATCGATTCGCGGCGACAACATACATGGATAAACTGTTTACATGTCAGTAAAACAGTCTTGTTCATAACATTCCAACTATTAACTAAGGAGATGACAATATGATTGTTTCATTGAATAAAATAATTTCTTTACTAAATTACCTGATAAATAAAAAAAACTCTTAAATTGTAACAGTCAATATTCACTGATATTTGATTTCATGAAACATGTATACATTAGAAACAAATTAAAATAATAAATGAACATACAAACATATTCGATTGAAATCAACATTATAATAAAATAATTTTAAAATCTATTTTTAACAACATTTATTGATATATTTATAAACCGGATGTTAGCAAGATTTGATATTTTCCCAAAAAAATTGATTTTATCATAATTAGAATGTTATTATTTCTCTTGGAAACCATTGACGAAATTTGTTTTACCAGCAACTTTCTCTGATAACAAACTTTTGTTTGAGTAAACTTATTTTCAAATGTTTTATTCTTAGCTTGAATAGAGAACAAAGGTTAACATAACCCATAATAAGCTACTTATACCCGAGATGGATGTAATCATCTTTAGATGATGATGTTATTCGTACCATTTTAAACTTGTCACTTTATTGTTAAATGATTGATAGATTCAATTTTAATCGATAATTAATAAAAGGGATGTTTCCATTGAATATCGTTTTCATTTTCAAATCGATTGAATTTAGCAACTAATGATTTTGATTTGAATTTCTTTAAACTAATATTTCAGTGAATCCGTGGACAGCGATTTTTTAGCGAGTTGATTTTCTACAGGATGGAGTTACTGGCTCTATCCATACCCAATCTTCCTTCTTTATCCAGGTTTGGGATATGCACTAACTGTAAAAGGGTTCCAGACGGAGTGGAGCAGTGGATATTTTATCGAAATTCGAAAGTAAGGTGTAATTGGAAAAAACTAAAGTTCGACAAGCATTTACTCAATGTTTACGCCATAGATTATTTTTTGAATGTATTAAATCTAACTATGTAAGTGAACATCATTGAAATAGCTTAACGTAAAAGAAAAGCAAATTTTAATTTTGCACGATTCTTCATTTTATTTTTTTCCGATTTTTTAAAATATTATTTTTAAACAATATAAAACCTCACAACAATCACTTATGTATATTATTTGGTATTGTGTAACAATATGTCAAGTAGAAATGGTTAAAACATTAAGGCTACGTTTTTGCCGGAAAAAATACTATTCATGGTTCAATTGATTTTACTAGTATTGACCAAATCAAACAGATTAATAATTACAAGAGTTTAAGTCACTCATGATAGTGATTGATTATTATTGTACCAGCCTATTTATAACTGAACGAACTATGTGATATGAAAGAAATTCGCTTGTTTTTCTCATTTGTTACAAATTAAAACAAGCCATAACTCAATAAATCTTTTTTTTGTCTGACAAAATAATCCACAACTTTATAATGATGATTATACTATGATAATATATTGTAGATGATGAAGTGTTTTTTTTGTTAAATTTCCAGTTCATTTCTTGTATTCATCAGAGATTATTGACTTTTTTCGTATTCTATTCATATTGTACAGTTTAAATGTTGATAATTGAACATTTATTGATTTTTTAAGAACTAAAACGAATTAGGATAAATTTAAACAAATTAATGATAAATATTGAAGAAACAAACCAACTGTAATCATTTAAAAAATAATTATAATAATGAATTGATCATTGTGTTAACTGTAGTTTTATTCAATGAATACTTAATAATTGTTACAATTTACAAGTGACTGATCATTGAGCATGTTCATCTGGTGTTTTTTTGTGTTGATCGGATTCTGTTGATCAATTTGAACTACTGCCATTAGTCTAAATGATTTGATTTAGTGTATACTATGCTGAGATGTTAGGTGGTTTTGAAGGTATTCGAGAAAAATCGTACTAGTTTACGCCACCAATCTTTTAGATTAGTAGCCACATGACAAATCGACCAATAGAATTCTATCAACAACGAATGACTAGATAAGCATAACATCAGGCAATGATTAATCGGAAGTAAATTTTATTGGCTCTACGGGAGATCAGCCGCCATCAGAATAGCTCAGTGTTGGCGTAGGATATTGAGGGGTCGTCTCCTTTGCTTCAAGATTACTCGTATACATTGTTGGTGAGAGTGCTTACCAACAAGAAACCTAATTTCAGAGTATCTTGTAGATTATATCTAACTTCCGAATAAGTGGTTACAATGGAACTAACATGGAAATGATAGACACATAATCGTATGTTGGTTGAAGATGAAATAATCTGCACCGACACAATCAAAGAGAGAGCGAGAGAAAATAACAAAATGAGAAATTTAAAAGTGGAATATGTTAGGTGTAGTAAAAAGTTAAACGCGAAAAATATAAACTGTAATGAATAGATAAAAACTAAGGAATAAGTAGTAAGAAGTAACACTAAACTAAAGAATTAGAGTAAAGCAGGGTATAAACACAGCTACGCTACTGCAATTGATTTTTCTTGATATTATACAGTAATGCTGATTATAGATGAGATCAATAAACAGGTGTTGACCAGGAACTTTATGTGTATTGAATCTCATGAATCCATGAAGTATTATTATCCTTCTTCTTTCTGATTTGTTTACAATTTACACATGTAATAGATGTCCTAACTATCTCAGTGGATCAAGCTTTTGGACTGATCAGTAGAGTTGATTTTCGACTATATGGGGTTGCTAAGCTTATGCCCAATCCTACTGCTTCTTCCGGGCTTGGGATCGCATTAACAGTTGTCTAATCAAGATACTCTTCATCCATTCGCCAGACACCATCAGTAAAAACCTGCTGTGGCATAAAACAAGCCAGCCTTCAGCTGAGAGAGAAACTAGGAAAAAGCTCTGGAAGTGGATAGGACACATATTGAGAAAATCATCCAGCTGTGCCACAAGACAAGACCTCAGTTGGAGTCCTCAATACCAAAGGAATAGAGGTAGACCAAGAACACATTACGTTGAGAATTGGAAGCAGACATGAAGAGGATGAACAACAGTTAGGTAGAACCGAAAAGGAACACCGAGGACAGATTAATATATATCAGTCAGTAACAAAGTAGACGTTTGCACGTAAGTACATCAGTTCAAGTTGCCATTCCATATTAGGACAGAGATGCAATCGTCGATTGAAATTCATTGTGGCAGAGGTAGTACAAATATGATCAGTAATCGGAAAGATATTATGCAAGTAGTACAATCCAATGAAATAAACCTAAAAAGAGAAAGATGAAGGTCACGAGAAATTCAAAAGATCAGAATTTGCGAGAATGCAAAGAATAGAATATATATATATATATATATATATATATATATATATATACTTTCATTTTCTTCGTCAACGGAGAAATCTATCTCTGCCTATATAAATGTTTAGAATCTTAATTTTCCATTTGACATATCTATGTGACTAAGTAAGGATAAAAATGAATGAATTGACACAATTCAATTTTTGTATAAATCAATTTTATAAAACCTGCCTTTCATTTTTCACAAATCATTAACATCAAGACTAGTTACAATCATTGAAAATGAACTATGTGAAGCCTTTAGACTAAATGCAAATTATTCATACAAACTGTAGATTAATTTAGCTCAGATTGCTATTCACATTCAAGTTTATTTTTTTTTTTGGAAGATTTTGCACCTGCATTTAATTTTTTTTTAAGAAAAAACAAAATTCTTTAATCTGATTTCAGAAAAGTGCTTTTCGTTAATTTTCATTAAAATATGTCAATTAAATAGAGAGAGAGAGAGAGAAAGAAAGTTGATATTTACACTATTTTATTCAATCAGTAGTTGGTAATTTGATATGATGAATACGTCTATGGTCTAGTGATAAGTGATTATTTATATTCCCATCTCCTTCTATGTATTTATTTTTTTATTCAAGTAATTGTCTACTACTACTGTATACCTTGCTTTGCTTTTCATTTGATAAAAAGATTCTAAATTATCATTTTTTTTTAAAAAAAAAATAGAACTAATCTAATCTCTGTCATAATTAATTTCTTATTTTTTTTAAATGATATTCATTTTTACGCATTTTTTTCACTGCATCTATTACTTTATATTTTTTAAAATTTACTTTTGATTTTTTTTAAAAAAATAAGTCTCACAATAAAATCTTCAATATGATTTTTGATTTGATGACAATTAGTGAAGAGACCTATATCAATATTTTCAGTTAGAGTATTGAAGATTTGTGTTTTTACACATTTGAAATAATCAATCAATCATTGTTAGACCATCATTAGAAACCTGGAAGCACTGGACGGCCGTTTCGTCCTGGTATGGGACTCGTCAACAGTACGTATCCACGACTCCTGCATCTCGCAGGATTCGAACTTAGGACTTTCGGTATTGTGCTCGAACGCCTAACCACTGAACCACTGGGCCGGCATACAACGGTGTTAATGTCTACCTCTGATTGATTTACGGATTTTGCGCGACCTCACCCATTTGTCTTTGGTAGTTACTGCATACAACCGACAGGGTTGAACTCCATTTGTCACGTCTTATCAACTAGAACTCCGATAATTTCCTGACGAAGTTAGTCACTAGTGAGCACTGTTACGATAATTTCGGGCAGAGTTTGAAAGGTTTGTGTTTGTACACATTTGAAATCATCAATTTTGGTTAGCTGAAGAAATTTGAATAAATCTCGTCACATGATACTGTTTGGTAAATACAGTTTGAAAGTTGTCTTTATTTGGAGACAGTTTCATACATTTTTGGTCAGTCTAGCCTAAGTAAATATTATAAGCCAGAGAATAATACACAGTCATTTTATCCTCGATTGGCACAATTCAGAGTTTTTCATATGATTGAACACGAGATGTAAACTCAGTGTTTAGATCTCTTGGCTAGTATGATATAACATCAGTTATTCTGCATTTGAGCTACTGGTTCATATTTGAAACTAGTTTTTTTGCAAAACAGTTAGAATAGTGTTCAGTGTTACTTTTGACTTGATTGGCTGCATGGTTTACTCACGAGTACAGTACTAAATAGTATTTGCTAAAAAGGTTAGGCAATGTATGCTTAGTAGAGTCTTGAGTTGGACCAATTTACGACTTCTACTAAAAACAAAAATTCTAAAACTGGATAGTTAAAACATGCTAATTTTATTCACAGCCTGTGTTAATTTTCATACAACTTTCTCCAGAACAACCTAACCTACATTTTCCCATTTTTTTCAGGTGATTATATGGTTCCTTGTTTTTAGCATAAAAAACTTATATTAAGAACATTTATATAAAAGTAATATCTTGTTATTACAAATTTCCATTTACTCCCGGCGGGAAATTGTCTCTAGACCACCCCTATTGTGCTGGTAAATAATTGGTCAGTAATAAGCCAATCACTTTTCACCTCACGTGGGTTGGAGAATACGTGGTCATTTTTTTAATTGGTTGTTTTTGTTCCATGCGATAACCAAAAGTTATCCTTCCTACCTCCCGACATCTGTCACAAATGCGATTGGCTTATCAGTTCGCATGCGCAAAAAAGACTATAAATTGCGATTCATGAATCGTTTTAACTATTGTCATGATTGCAATGATTCCTCAAACTGTAATACAAAGAACTTATGCACGTGTACCGCCTATTTATACTTCTAATTGTCAAAAGTTGCAAACACCAACAACAGGATCTAATTTGGCTTTACAAAACACTGTTTCTTCTAAAAGAGGAAGACGATCAAATGTCCCGCCTGAAATTAGAGAACAAACTCGTCGGGTGAGTTTTTTAATGGTCATATAATTATTCTGCTTAATAGTATTAAAAAATAATTTACTCTCTGTTCGATGACGTAAGAATACTTATTTTTTCATTCTGTGCAAATGACTTACTTGAACGTGATCCATCTTACTAGTTTCTAATAGACATTAGGTCACTGGAAATAGAGCATAGATTCTATCTGCCTAGTCTAAACTTTTAGTGAAATTGCGTAAATATGGAAAAATTTCCATAACTTCTTACAATAAAAGTTTAACTGTATTGATTGAATGCGAATAAGATTTGCACTAGATGAAAAATGAGATTATTATTATTATTATTATTAGTAGTAGTAGTAGTAGTAATAGTAGTATTAGTAGTAATATAAATACAGTATAAAGAATAAAACCGGTTATTTTACAAGATATAATGATGAGTGCTTTTTACTATATTTTGGTTAATGCTTCTTAACTCTGAAAGATCCAATTTTAAGGAACACTGGGATATTGTTTAAATGTTGTTGTAGTAGTTATTATCACAATGATATTGTATCCTGTAAATTCAATAATAATTCCAATCGGTTTATGTGAACTGTTAGTCATTTTATTCAACTCAATTACATTCATAATTAATCACTTCCTTTCTATTACTTTCTTTTATATTAACAGTTGAAGAAACAAAATATGGAACGTAGACGACGTGCATGTATCTCGGATAAAATGAATGCATTGCATAATTTAGCTATGAATCTAATTGGAATTGATGTAAGTATTCCAGGGTATTTGTAACTTTTATCTAAAAAAAATATTGAATTTTTCTTTTTTTTTTTTTCAAACAGAATAAACTCTCCTTATTTGATTCAACTTGTGTTAAATTGAATTAAAAACATAATTGTTAATGATATTCTGAGAATAAGCAAATCAATCAAATCCTTATCTAATATTTATGATTTTATGACAGTTGTATTTAATTGAAATCATGAATCGATCAATGTTAGAGCACCGTTAAAAAGCTAGCAGCATTGAACGGCCGTTTTATCCTAGTTTGTGACTTAACAGCAGTGCGTATTAATGAGCCCAACTCGCGGGAATCCAACTTAGTAGCTTCCGTCTTGTGCACATTGGTCGATTCCTTGATTTCAATGAAATTCAACAATCTCTGCAATCTCCTATAATGAAAGTTGTATTTTATGCTAATCATAGAGAATAATTAACCGATTTTTAATAGTTCAGATTATTGTAGTGTTGTACAAGTAATAATTGTATAGATCCCTATGATACATATGCAATTTTCGCTAGTGCGGTTTTTCAACATTGATCATTAATTCTTGAAAAAAATTTTATTCCTCACCTCAGTTTATTAATAGTTTAATTATTATTCACTAGCATCTCTCGCGATATAGTTTTCGATTACGAAAAAATGATTCAGTATATATTTCTATATATTTTTGTACAATTTATTTAGTGTTATTGATTAATATAAACAGATTAAACAAATTAAGCGAACATTTATTTTGGGGCAGAGTTTTGAAGGTTTGCGTTTTTACACATTTGAAATCAATCAGTCATTGTTAGACCACCACTAGAAACCTGGAAGCACTGGACGGCCGTTTCGTCCTGGTATGGGACTCCTCAGCAGTGCTCATCCACAACTCCTGCTCCTTGCAGGATTCGAACCCAGGACTTTCGGTATTGTGCTCGAACGCCTAACCACTGGGCCGGCATCCAACGGTTTTAATGTCTGACTCTGCTTGATCTAGGGATTTTGTAAGTAGTTTGTGTTTCTTTTATCATTTAAGTACTTAAAGTAAGAAAGTTTGATTCATTTATTAGGATCATTTTTTCATATTATACCAGTATGAATTACGTTTGGTTAGAATGTGATGTAAGCTGAACACAATGATTCGGTAGTTTTTCACATATCCTCTTTAGTATAACGAAATATTTTTATTTTCTTAACAAATTACAAGATTATAAGTGATATCATCATGTGCCATCTTTCGAAAAACATTTATTGCCTAAGATATCATCGATTAATCTATACACTTAATTACTATGGTAACTTTTCTTATAAAAAGAAATTAAAAAGATACACATGTTTTTTTTTTAATTTTTGTCATTCATCCATATTTCAGTCTAAAAATAAGCATCTGTTTTATGCTACAAACTTGACTTATTCATTCGCATACTTTTTAAAAAAAATAGAAATAACTCAAAATATGACTGAAATTGTAATTAATTCGGAACAATTGACATCTGCTTCCATTACATGTTCAATTCTGTTTATCAATTCATGTATTAGAAATAAATGTGAAAGTTAGGGGCGGCCAAAACAAAACATGACACAAATCTATGAAGTCACTGACAAGTGGACTGAGTCATGTCGGTAGGTGTCGACTACTTGTTTGGCGTCCACGAGATGATAATGATCGATGGTTAGAGACCCTGAATGACATGGTTCAAAACCGTTTTCAATGGCGCAGCTGCATTTACTCTTTGTATTCTATGAAATTCTAACCTTCTGAATTCCTCATCACCTCTATCTTTCTCTTTCTAAATTTACCTCATTGAGTTATACTTGTTAAATAGCATCTTTGAACCCTAATCTCTCCAATTACTTCTAATACTTTTAATACCTCTACTACTGTAGTGAATGAGAACACAGGTGGGGCATCCGGATTGTATTTAACGAAAATTACAGAGTTACTCAGTAAAATTGGAGAACCATATCGTAAATCGTTAATTTGCAAAATATCAGTTCATCATATCGAACTGGACTGTTCCTGTTGCAAAACATCAATCCATTGTCACTATTCATGCGTTTAATACAAATTCCATTGTGTTCTAACTCTTCCTTTCTTGATCTTCCCCCATCTTCTGCTGTCAGACATTACGTTGACACTCACGTCATATACTACTTATAAGTAGCTCGCACCGCACTACTATTGGGATTTGGATTGAAAATTATTTCTCTGTGCTAATGTGGTATGGCAGCTTGAACTAATGGACTTACGTATGAAGTTCTACGTTGTAACTGACTGACTGGCTGACTGATAATTAAATGTAACAGTATATTTTAAAATATAGAATGACGAACAAATGATATTTTGCATTTATAGAAATCAGTCTATAATTACAAAAGTTGGCTAATGGCTTACAAGCTTTCTATTAAAAGCTCATCAGTTGGATGTACGTGCCGTGTATTGTTGGTATTCATATTGAGATTCACTTGAAATGTTAATGTGTTGTAGACTGTACTTCTAAGTTCAGGGATAAATCATTTGAAATCTTTAACATACACTTTCATGAAAAAGATATATTTTTACTAAATGATCTCGTTTGTAATTAAGAATTAATGCATATTTAGTTTGTAAAATACGATCATATCTTGTTAATAAATGCATTAAGAGAGACTATATTCAGTTAAATAAAAGAAATTTAATGTACAATATAGTAGTCTTGATACCTAATGATAATACTTATTTTTCCTCATTCATTTCACATGGTTTAAGTTGGTGACAAGTGACCTAGCAACAACAACAAAAACATCGACACCAACACCCACAACCATAGTTCATTATCATATAAAAGTTATAATTATTCATCAATTATTTTGTCATTATAATCAATCTGATCAAGTGTGCTTTTATAGTCTGATATATTTAATGAAAGAAACGTTGATTATTTCTCATATGGAATAAATTAATGATGACAGATTTATATTGACTTTGTGTTTTTTTTCCATATCAATTTCTCTATATTCTCTATTGTTGTTATTTTATTTTTCTCTTTCTCTCTCTCTCCCTCTCTACATTTTATAGCCAAATGAATGTCATAAAGTGGAAAAAGCTGATATATTGAATTTGTGTCATAGTGTATTTAAAGGAATTGCTAATATTGCGAAGGATGAACCTGGTAAGTGGGTTATTATGTTTCTTCACTACTATTTTCAATGGTAAATTTAATTTTAATTTGAAATTGTGATAATTGTTTTACTAATTTGAAAGATGACTTTATCCAAGAGAAATGTGATAAGAAAGACTGAGAGAGAAACAGTTTATTCTAAACTTTCGAGTTGTGATTCATGGCATTAAATTGATCACTCAATAATCAGTCAGTGTGATCGAGGATAGTTTCCTTCTTACTCATTAACTGTATTCAACTTATACGGGTTTACATTACCAAATCTAGCTAATTCTGGATTTGACTGAAAGCTGACTTAATCGTTTATAGGATAAACACTTGCCTTGAGACTTAAAAGTCCTGGTTTCAAACTCCGTTGTGGTTATGTATGACTAATACTGATGAGTCCTATGCTTGGAATAAACGTTTGTGAAAGTTATATGGTATTAAGTGATCGGTAATATTCAAGCCTTACTATGTACTTGATAAAATCCGATCAGATATTAATTAATATTCCAGTTAATAAATTTATAATAATTATTTAAAATATACTTTTTACTTTAAACTTTATTTTCATAATAATCTTTTAATCAATATAATGTTGGTTTTTATGCAGAGATACAAACACGTTTAAGAAAATTGCGTCATAATTTAATGGGCTCATCCTCTTGCACTACTTCAATGTCACACGAATCAACAAGTAGCTTTAATGAACGAAAATGCGATAATGATAAACCTTGTTCTCAAAATAAAAAGATTCAAGAGGAGAATCAATTTCAAGAGAACAAGGAGCCTCATCTTGAACATCATCATCATCATCATCTGTACTCGAACAACACAATCTCCCTGTCCAGTACACCAACATTATTAGCAACACCAATTCCATGTGGTGATAAGAAACAACACATAGATGAAAGTAATAAAGAGAATAAAATACCAAAATTAATCATTAAAAATCCTTTATCATTTAAAAATTATCCTATGAATGATTGTAATCAATCGTCTATAATTAAAACACCTACTTCTTTATCAATGAATCCCATATATTCACACAGTATCATTCATTCACAAAATAATAATGAAACCACAACACAATGGCAATCAACACCTTTACAATATTTGAACAAATTGAATTCAACATTAAATAATTCTGATAGTGGTTTTGTGAATAACAGTAATCAATCGATAGAATTAACGCCTCATCGGAAAAAAGTACCGATTTGTAAAGAACACCATTTTAATGAACTTACTACTGATTCCACTGAGTCATCTGCATTGTTGAATTATTCAAATGGGAAAAATTTACCATCATGGTCATCATCATCATCATCATCATCGAAATTTATGTCAGAGGAACATTTATCTGCATTTAGTGTACCAGTAAGAAAACCACTTACTGTTATTACAAATCAGTCAATTCATAATCATTATCATCGAGATCAGAAATCCAGTACAATGGATAGTACAATCCCCACGTCTACATCTACATCTGAGAGTACAATAACACCGATTAGAAATATTGTTAAACCAATGTGGAGACCATATTTAGATTAGATTAATAAAGTATAAAACGATGATAAATTCTTTAATAAAATGCTTACTTCTTTTTTTCTTATCAAAACCAAAGAGAAAACAATATTTATATTGTACATAATGAATAATAATATAATCTAACTTCCAGAGCAGACATATTTTGAACAAACTATTGTAAATAAAGATATCTGTATTTATATAGATTATTGATTTTTTTAAAAATAATAGATTTTATAACAATATTATATATTATAACAATATTCTATTTATGAAAACATTTGTACAGAATGTTATTTTATTTTAAAGAATATTTTTTTCGGATTTAAATATCAAATATTTAAATAAATGGAAAATTTCGTTTCATCGTTGTAGTTTTTTTCAATATAAATTTTTGTATTTGATAATCAGGCTGGTTAAATGATTTGTAGGAATTTTAATTTCGAATTGGTTTTTAGTATGAATGTATCAGTAACTCTGTGGTCCAGAGACTAAGCATCCACCAAGCGAGACGGAAGGTCTTGGGTTCGATCCCTGCGCGCCGAGGTTATGGATACGCACCGATGATGAGTCTCATATTAGGACGAAACGGCCGTCTAGTGCTTCAAAGTCTCTGGTGGTGGTGACTGATTCATAATTTCGATGAAAATCATAGAAAAGTTTTTTTCGTAGATAGTTCTGAGACATTTTCAGTGTGTACTTACTGAGTTTGAAAGGGAGGATCAATTTTCAATGAATATTCTCACTCTCAACCAACTTGTTGTAATATGGCACAATGAAACTGTATAGAAAGCTAAATTTTTATTAAGTTAAATAATAACATTTAAAAATCATACATGTATAGATGTATACTCGGATTGATTCAAACTAGAACAAATAGGGAGTGATGTTAGTCTGTTATCTTCTTACTTGAATCCAGCTCATCGAATAATCACTGATTAATCATCACTAGGCCTTTTGAGTGAGGAGGGAATTCCGATAATAAAGATGCGCCATAGATGGTTAGTCTATGTCGCTCGAAGTCGTGTGTACTATGTTCCGATATGGTTTATAGCAGCTAGTAGGATATCCTGAACCTAGGTTTTAAGTATAATTCACTATGAAAAAAGTGAAAACGACCGTTGTTATATGGAATAGTTATTGTTTTAACGTTAGATTATGGAGTTGTGAAGATTGTTGGATTTTATTGATATCATAAACGAGTCGGAGTTAGACAACCATTGAAAACCTGAAAGGATTTTATGGCCGTTTTGTCTTAATACGGGAACCGAGCACCATTGGATCCGGTCTCAGTGATCTAGATGTTAGCTATTTGTGCAGGAGACTCAATGTTATGAGTTCAACTTCTAGTTGCAAAGTCAGGGTGTTCACTTTTGAAGAGTTCTTTGCCTAATTCTGGTCTATTCGTGTTCTCCGAAAATATGAATTCGCAGAAACAATTACTGTGTGAAACTTCAGTGAACTGTGTAAAGCAATAAATAATTGGTCTAATTATGATTACAATAACTGTAAGCTCCTAAAATAACTTTTATCGAATGGAAATATACTTCTAATAAATGTGTTAAACGTTATTAATTCTTTCGAATGTACATGAAAAAAGGACAAAATAGAAATGAGAAAGATGAGAGAAATTCAATGAAAATCTCAACGCATTTCTTTAGTTATTATTTATCTCATTAATAATTTGTCTACATTTGACATTTCGGGCTAAGCGAATCAATGCAAAGCGTGTTGAAATTGTTGTTTATACACGTACAAAAAAATCAAATGCATGAGAAATGAATAACAATCAAATATTTAGGGTTTCTATTTGTTTAATTTGTAAATACATTCGAAGGATAGAGAAAGATGAACAGAAGGATGGCAGTATGACACTTTCAGTCATTGTTCATTTGCTTTATGCCTTTTGAACAAATATCATTTTGTCCTAGTTATTTTTCAGTGAACACAAAACTGCATGAGAGTTAAATTAGATATTCTCTATTTGAATAGTTGTTTCTTCTGATGAGATTATAATTTTTAGATTCGATAAACTGTACAAAATATCTCTTAACTGCATCGGTACCACTAACATTATTAATTCCAGTCGAACTCACTTTGGTTTATGTATAGCAGTGAAAATGTAAATGCTTTTCATCTTAGTATGTTATTTGCCGAACGTAACAGTCATTTGAAAGTCTGTAAATTTTCTGTAATATGAAGGATATTTTCTTAAAAAATTAATCAAGATTATTTGTAAAATTGGTACGTTACCACCTCTAGAGGTGTGCTGCCTCACAACCGAGACGGTTGACCTTCGCTGGTCATAGCTTTTCACTAGAAATCTGGGAATTTTCTAACGAAGCTAGTCACTAGTCAGCACATAATAATTGTCATTATACGGTTGTGTAGATTTTTGCCATTACCGATGGAGTTCAGTCGTGTCGGGTGTGAGGCAGTTACCTACAGTAGACAATGGATGAGGTAGCGCATATCGTGGATTGATTGGAGTTGAAGATCAACATCATTGGATTCCGATTCAGTGTATAGAAGTTAATCGTTCGTGTGTGAGACTGAAGGTTTTGAGTTCTACTTCTGTATGTGGGGGTCATGAGTGTTTACTACTGATGAGTTCATACTAGGACGAAACGCCCATCTAGTGCTTCAAGGTTTCTAATCGAGGTCTGACAATAATCGATTCATTATTTCAATGAAATTCAACAATCTTCATAAACCCTGTATTAGCAAAAATAATTTAATTCACGTGTTTGGTATTTTAAAATTAACATGCTTATTCTGAGTTTTTATATTTGACATACTTTGACAACTTAGTTGTTTACAACTATGGTTTATACATTTAATCATGAATGATATTCATTCCGATACAGTAATAATAATGGCAATAATAATAATAATAATAATAATAATAATAATAATAATAATAATAATAATAGGAAGAGAAAGAGCAGGAGAAATAGGAATGATAATAGTTGTATTTGGAGGATTATTTGTTATAATTTTCTGGTCTGAAACAAACAACATTATGAAATTCGAATTTCTAATATGTTGATTTGTTATATGCCCAAAAATATTTTCCAGGCAGAAATTGAAATTTATTTTTTTCCCAGTTACATGATTAGTAACTACTAAACCATAAAGATATTTAAAACGTTTATTTTTTTCTTCTGTAAAACAAATTGTCAATAAAAATTTAAAATGAATTTAATCTTAACATCATCTATATTCGTATGTGTAGATTGTTGGTTAGTTGTAAACTAATTATTTTTCGTTTATTTTTAATAACTCAGCAACTATAATGATCGTGTTTTAATAGACATTTGACAACTTGAGAATCTATCTATGAAAAATGATTGAAATGTTCTCAGTTAGTTGAAATTTCATGAATTCATTTTTCTTTTGAAAAAAATTAAGTTAAGAAGACTTTAAATTTTGAAAAAAGGAGTGAGAGAGATAGGGAGACTGGAGTTGACCACCATTTAAAATGTTAAAATTCATTTTTTCTTTCAAAAAAAGAAATGTAGAAATAACAAACGTTATCGTTCATATGACACCTTTATCTTAATACTTTTTCAATAAAATAAATTTTAAGTGTGTTATTTGTGTATTTTTTTAAACTGATTACATCATGAATTGATTAAATTTGGAAAATATCAGCTCCTAGAATTGAATAAAATAAACAACATGTTCATCACATCTCTTACTTAGTGTAGTTGTCAGCGTGTGTACTGTTCACATCTTGTCAGTAATCACTAGCACACTTATACACTATCATTTAGCTCAAGAGAATTTTTCAATTATAATGAAGGTAAATTTTATAAATATGAATCAAATGCAATTTTGTTGAAAAATTTATCAGGATAATTCCATATTTATCGACAGTGTTTATTGTGCTATTGAGTAGTGACCAGTAGATTGATAATATTATATTTTATTAAATGAATTAATGGAAATGACTTTTAGAAAATATTACAGATGAAGTATGTTTGAGTTTTCGGTTTAGCAGTTGTTTCAGGATAGCAGATAAATCCTAATAGTAAGTATCAACCAGCATAAAATTGAGGTACATAATTTTCTGTTGATCTCCTTCGACTGTCTAACAATATAAAAACTGTGTCGTATGTGAAGCATTTACCTACTGAAGACACTGGTTGATGGTCGCGAAATAACGGGGATTGATTTGAGTTTGACATATCATCGTTGGATGCCAGCTCAATGGCCAAGAGTTAAGCATTCGTTGGCGAAACTGAACATATTTGGTTCAACTCACACTTGCAGGGTCGTGAGTGCGCAATCGTGAGGAGCTCTATACTTAGATGAAACGTCCATGCAGCCCTATCAAGTTTTCATTAGTGGATTTACATTGATCGGTTAATGATTTTAATGAAATTATAAAAGCCTTTTTCTAACTGTACCATCTTCGAACAAATAAGCTAATTTCCTCAAAAAATACACGAGGTTAATCATTCGAACTCCAGAGCAATACATATTTCTTTTCTGTTTATTCATCCCTTTCATAATATATAAACTACTTCTTGAATAATATCTTCTAATTCTAACCTCTCCGATTACTTCTAATACCTTTACTACCTCTTCTACTATTGGATTTGAATTGACAATTACATCTCTGTGCTAATGTGGTATGTAAACATGAACTGATGTACTTACGTACGAAGTTCTACGTTGCATCTGACTGGCTGACTGACTGATGCCGGAGAAACGTTCTATAACAGGTGATACAATGATTAGGTGTTAATACGTGGCAAAGCGCCTTCAGTTAGCATAAGTCCATTAAAATTCAGATGATCAACACCAATACTGAATGATTATGAAACTATTCTTCTATTCAACAAACTTATCATATTTTATATTCTAATTCGATCGTATAAGTTCAATACTCCCATTTGTTAGATCAGCTGAAAGGAATATGTACAATTTTAATAAACAACATGCGTATATTTATTATCGAAATTACGGAACGACCAATTTTAGTTCAGTTTTAGAAACGCTGAAGTACTGGAAGGTCGTCTCCTCCTAGTTTGGGACTCATCAATGGTGTACATCCATGACCTCCACACTCAGGAATCGAACCCAGTACATTCGGTATGGAGCGCGAATGCGCAACATCTAGATCACTGGGTCGGTATCCAAAAGTGTTAATGTCTGACTTCAAACAATCCACGGTCTTGCGCAACCTCACCCATTGTCTTAGGTAGGCACTTCTTGGGTTGAGCTACACTGGTCACGCGGGGGGTCATGGATATGGAATGCTGACGAGTCCCATATAAGGATGCAACAACCGTCCAGTGCGTCCATGTTCTTATTGGTGATCTAACAGTGACTGACTCATTAATTCAATGAAACTCAACAATCTCCACAATCATATATTGGAAATGTTAGACAATTTTGAATAATTAAGTTTTGATCTAGACAGTTACAAGATAATTCACAATATTGAGACTTTTGTTTAATGAATAGGGTTATAATTTAAATTTTTAAAAATATACTGATTCATTTTATTTCTTATTAATTGAGAAACGAATCAATTAATTATTTAATCCGAATTATACAAGCGATAAAATTATAGGGATTTAAATTCTTCGAGTTACTATATTATTTTGTTTCGTTTAATCTCAGTTAACATGGCAATTATTCATTGCATAGCTCTCTTTCTTCTACTGTTCAAATTTTTTTTATTATTGTTTCCTCACATATATCCACTTAAGATAGATAAATAATCTTCAACAATTGAGCTGATTATCCTACTGTGTTGTTACTGTTATTCAATTCGTACCGTAATTATTTCATTTAAAATGTAACAATAACATGAATAATAAAAGAAGACAAATTAACTTCATTATCTTTAAAACTGTGGTAAGCATTAATTTACCTATTTAGTTCTTTCATACTGTTAACAGCTATTTTTTTGTAAAGGGGACAATTTATAGACTGTTGAATCATCATAGTTTACATTATGAGTGGATTTGAGATGAACGATCATTTAGAATCGGAAAGTATTCGATAACTGTTTCGACCCAGTATAAGACTCCTCTATGAGACTGATGATCCTGAGTTCGATCTCTGGTGACACCGTGAGTAGGAACGATTGAAGAGCCACGTACTAGGACAAAACATTTGTCTAGTACTTTCTAGTTGTATAATTAAGACCAGTACACGATGCAAAATATGAAATGACATTTTTCTTTATCAATTCGCCAAACTAGTAATTGATATTTACAACTAACTGAACTACACGGCTTATCTGTTTTGTAATCAAATAACTTGAAAAGTATAATTTCGAAGTTATCCTCCTGACGAATTTAACGTTGAGCAGATGGAACGTGGTATTTATGATGAAATAATTTTAATTTAAGTAGTAAATGTTATCTATTTGCATGTGTATAGTGTTTGGCTAGTTATGTTTTCTTTACCAACCGGAACATGTTATGCTCTGTGGATAGAATTACGCATTTATATTTTCAAAAAAATGCGGTCAGTCTTATATGAAATATCGCTCTTATACTTTCTTTGAAAACATTAACTTTTATGTTTCGTGAAATAACAAGAATTATTTATTAGAATGCTAGAGTAATGTGTACAAAAAGCAATCGGTCGCCTTTTCAGGGAAAAAAAAAGTTATTGATAATAAGCATCAGTTTGCATTTAATTGGTATTTACGAGTTAGGATATATTATTGTTGTTAGACTGTATTATTGTGAAACAAGTATTCCAGTATTGATATGTTATCAGATCTAAAAACAAGCAATAGCTTCTGTTAGGTTTATTCAAAATACCTTCAAATGAACGTCTTAAAATTACTTAGCCTTGATGTAGAATATTTTAGGGTGACTAAAATATTCATGAGGCTACTACATTATACAGCGGATAATTGAATTTCGAACAGTTCACCGAACATTGTCAAAATCAAGGATAATCATACTTGATTATTCATCGACAGTGGCATGAAATAGAACATGAAGCATGGGTTCTACATTGTACTTCTCTAGTCTTTCCTAAAATAAATTTCTCTAGTAAGATGATCTTTGTCCCGTAAACTCAACAAAGTAGTCATAGTGTGGTGGATGTTGTTCATAAGTAGTATGCAACGGAACGTCGTGTGGAGGTTGCTACAGTCAACTGCAGGTGGTAAAAAGCACGACTTATTCAGAATATTTTGAATTCCACAAAAAGCTGGAAAAGACAGTCTAAAACCATATTGTGTCTGAGAACATACAACAAAATGCATATGCATAACTAAAGACAAGGTGTACATATTGAATAAATATTCTGTTCATGTGCTAAATAAACATACTTTCCTGCACGGTGTCTTAATCTTACGACCGTGCTTAGATACGATGACAGGTTAATCCATTCTAAAAACTAACCGTGTGGTATGACTTCAACACAAGCTAGGGGTAACATATTCTCTATCCGACTTGAGTACACGCACTATCAACAATATGTATAAAACTGAATCTAGAATACATCATCTAACGCTCAACAAAGTAAAAAAACATCTACAGTAGACTGTAGAATGACCTATGAATCGTGGTCATGAAATTCTTTCTAATAAACGTTTATATCTAATCATAGAATAAAATAATTTTAATAAAGGTCATTTAATGAAAGTGAACTATTGAATAAATACTGTCTGAATAGAAAATAATATTAGGATGATTTACTGCCACTGACTTTTGTAATTATATTCCATTTATAATTTTATATTATCACTTAAAATGTTGATAAATTAAAACTTATTCTGATTGTAAAATGTCATTAGCTTTCAAATGAATATTAGTGATGATTATTTTTAATTTTATCCATTTAAACACAATAATTCATGATATTTGTCTGATAAGCAAATAACTTATACTCTTGTATGAATTCATGAACGGTCTTCATTTGTTATTTTTTTTAAAAAAATATATATATACTTTAATTTCATTTGATTTTTTTAAAAAAAATTTTCATTAATTTAAACTAAATAAACTGTTTAGAAGAAGTCATGTCAGAATGTTAACTTAATGAGTTAATAATTCTTAGGTGTGTGTGTGTGTGCGTTTGTCTGTTTGTGTCCATGTATTGGAAACTAATGATAACCGAATGATTGATTGTAAACAATGTGAATGAATTGAATGAACAAGTTATTTTTTATACTTGTGTTTTTGTCTAGACACTTTAAAACAACAACAACAACAACGAAATGTCGAAAACAAATACTTAGTACATGTTTGGCAAAAAAAATCGAGTAATGCTGATCATGTTATGCTGCAATTATGTCAGTTTTTTTCCCAACAAACAGAAAACCTACGAAGTATACAAGATTATTGACCAGTTTGTTTATTTTGGTTTGGAATATCTTACAGATGATCAGTTGGACTGATAAATATTCAAATGTGATTATGAAAATGGTCGTTTTTCCACCAATTTAATTGATGAATTATATAATACTTATGGTATTAATAGTAATTCGTTACTGAATCTAGATACGTGTGCTTTACATTAAACAGCACTTAAGCGTGAAGGGAAATGATACCAACTGTTTACACGAGGTGAAATAGGCTGGCAAGGCTCAACTTAGTGACTGGGAATGGAATGATTTAATTACTATGTCAGTGTTCAGTTTACAATCTTAAGTGTCTTACAGTAACTGGTACTTAATGGTATCTAGGACCTTACGTATCAATCAAATTTACTTGTTATGAATAAGTTTTTAATTTTGATCAGTCATTGGTTTTTTTGTATGATAACATGTAATTCTGTAGAAGAATGATAAATAAAGCAGAAGAATTTCATTGACGTATCAATCATTGAGTACATACTGATTTGTATGTTTATCCAGTTTTAACAGTTAGAGTGACCGAGATCCTAAGTAGAATCTGGGAACTGGACGTAATCCCATCTGACTGGTCTCAGTCGCTAATTGTCCCAATCTACAAGAAAGAACAAAAGCCCTCTTGTGACAATCACAGGGGAATAAGTCTAACTAATATAGTTTCTAAATCGTTAGCTCACATTATACTTAGACGTCTAATTAGAGCTCGTGAAGAGCAGACTTGAGAAAACTAGGCTAGTTTTCGAGCTGGACGTGGCTATATAGACCACACTTTCAATCTACGACAGGTCCTGGAACACAGACACACATTTAGGCGTCCTACAATAGTTGTCTTCCAGGACTTTAAGGCTGCATTTGACTCAGTGGATCGTGAGGATCTGTGGCAGTGTCTGTCATTGAAAGGTGTACCAAAGAAGTACATTACCTTATACAAGCACTCTACTTGAACACTACTGGTCGAGTGAGAGCTTATGACGAACTGTCACCAGAATTCTCTACATCAAGTGGTGTCCTTCAGGGCTGTCCACTCTCTCCATTCTTGTTTAACTTTGTCGTAGACATCCTCTTAGAGTTAAAATTGAGGTCGTCAATTTTTTTCAGGGGTTGACCTTCTACCAGGAAAATCGCTTACTGATCTAGAATATGCTGATGACATAGTTCTATTCGGTGAAGACGCTGACAAAATGCAGATTCTTCTGACCGCCCTAAGCAACAATGCGAGCATGTTCGGGATGCAGTTTTCCCCCTCGAAATGTAAAATGTTGCTTCAAGATTGGGTTGCGTCGGCACCTGAACTAGTGATAGGGAGTGAAGTAATCGAACGTGTTGATCGCTTCATTTATCTTGGGAGTCTCATCAGTGCCGATGGCCTGGTGACTGACGAAATCTCGGCACGGATACAGAAGGCTCGATTAGATTTTGCCAACCTGCGTCACTTATGGCGTAGGCGAGATATCCGTTCGCTGACTAAAGGACGAGTGTACTGCGCAGCAGTTCGCTCCGTTCTCTTATATGGATGCGAAACATGGCCAGTGAGAGTAGAAGATGTTCTTAGGTTACTAGTATTCGATCATAGATGTTTAAGAAGCATTGCTCGTATACCGTGGGGAAAACCGAGTAAGCAATGCTGTCCTTAGGAAACGGGTGCTAGGTAAGGAAACTTCATCAGTTGAGGTGGTTGGGACATGTGTTGCGTATGCCCAACCACCGACTGCCTCGACGAACTATATTTTGTGGTGTAGGGGTAGGTTGGAAGAAAGTTAGGGGCGGCCAGACCAAAACATAGCAGAAATCCATGAAGTCACTGACAAGTGGACTGAGTCATGTTGGTAGGTGTCGGCTACTTGGTTGGGGTCCGTGAGACGAAAGTCACCAATGGTTAGAGACCTTGAGTGACATGGCTCAAAATCGTTTGCAATGACGCAAACGCATCCATTCGTTGTGCTCTCTCAAATCCTAATCTTCTGGATTCGTCAGCACCTCTACCTTTGTCTTCCTAACCTTATTTCAGTGAATTATGCTTCTTGAATAATATCTTCAAACCCTAGTCTTCTTCATTACCATTAATACCTTTACTATCTTTATGACTATGGGATTTGATTTGACATTTGCGTCTGTGTGCTAATGTGGTATGGCAACATGAACTTATGTACATACGTACGAAGTTCTACGTTGCAACTGACTGACTGACTGATGTTTATCCTTAGTTATGACTAAAATTTTTTTGATCAAATTGTTCAGTTTACTAACAGATTTATAAGGTAACATTAAATGATCGCATTCTAAACTATGGAACTGAGCATTCTACCTCCAAGTCAATCACAGTGTATCAATAACCCCCTGATAGCTATGGGTACACCTTACGAATGAATGTCACCTAGCACGAAACTTAATTTTAAAAACTTGCTGTTGACTACTTCCAGTTACCCACAGCATCATTGTTAAAGTAAATTCGATAGAGATCACTATATTTAATGGTAGATAGTATGAAACACTGTTACTATAAGACCGTAAGGTTAGTAATTAAAAAATATACAAATCCGTATATGTGTATTGATTACAAGTGTTTTAGATCAATTTTTTAGTATAACCTTATTGTTATATTGTGGAAAAAAAATTATACAAATCCTCAAGAAATGAAAATATCAATACTTTTGTTAATTGCACAGAAATGAATTCATGTTAAACCAGAAAGGATAAGGAATCACATATCATATCAAGCATAGTGTATCCGTGATCATTCAGAGTTTTATTCGGTGTATATTACATCATAATGGTTAAGGATAACATTATTCATATACCAGTATAATTAAACATACACGAGGTCAATTCTATGATGTTTTAATCAATTAAAAGGATTGATTGAAAAGAGTCACATCATTTCATGTGATATAAATTGATCAGTGGGTTAGTTTAATAACTATCTCTATCTAATCAAACAATAACTTTCTGTTAGAAAAATTCGATTTTAACTTGTATCCTATGAATGAGTTACAAGTTTTTCAAATTTATTTCATCAATGAAATATACCTTGAAGATGAATTTCATTTGATTGACCATGAATATGAAGTGATAAATATTAGTATTAATTGTTAAACTTTAATATAAGAACAGGGCGGATGTGTTGTAAATCTTTAATGATGAAAACATTGAAAACGTTTGAAATGACTTATTATTATTGTAATTTGTTTTTACTTGTTTTTAAGTCAAGGTTCTTGATAAATGAATATTAAGAATTACTAAAAAAGTACCATAATGAAACATACTTTTAAATTCTATGAAACTTATGCTGAAATGAACAGCAATATAATGTATTGACTGAACTTCGACATAAACGCCGTTATGGGCTGGAGGTTAAGCGTTCGCGCGCAAGATCAAAGGTCCTGGATTCGATTCCTGTGTTCAGAGGTCATTGATGAGCACTGCTGATGAGTTCTATACTAGAATGGGTCTGCCATCCGGTGCTTCCAGGTTGTGAATGGTGGTCTAATAATGAGTGATTCATTGTATACTTTCTTTGCAACTTTGATTGAAATAAAATCTTGGAATATTAATAACATATCTGTATCAAATATTTCTGAGACATTTAATGTTCAATGTAGCTTTTGTAACTTTTACCCTCAACATAAAAATCCCATTGTCCTGGCATTAATCCAAGGTGAGGTAGTGAATGTGGAACATTGAGTTTCATTCTAGAATAGAATAACTATCTAATGCTTCCTGATGTTGAAAAGTTACTAAACAAAAATTAGTCAGTAATATGAAGTACGAAGTTTGTTATTGTCATTTTTTGTCATACTCTATATCATTGGATGATCAAAGAAAGTACCAAATACAACCACTATGCTATTGTCAACATTTTATTAAAAAAATGAATACTTTTTTTTTAATCTTTAATAGAATACTTTAGATTTATCTCATCGCCTCATTACGAAATTACATTTGTGCAGAAAATCTAATAAAATCGAATTAACTGATACTGATACTAAGTTATTTTAAACGTAGTACTCAGAGGACAAGGACTCATCCAACAGAAATACCATAAATTAAACGGCAGTAATAAATGTGAGTAATAATACGTTCGATTTTATATAAAGGTCTTCTGGTGATGTTTCGTTCTCTGAGCTGAGTGTTTTGGCCATGGAATTTTCATTGTTCTTCTGGACAACATCATCAGCACAAACTTCAGACAGAAGTGGAGTATTCAAATTTCTACACGTTTTACATGTAGCTTGTTCTGTTAAATGTGGAGAAATTCGAATACTTCGCTTCTATCTGAAGTTTGTGCTGATGATGTTGTTCAGAAGAACTGTGAAAGCTGCACAGCCAAAACACCCGGCTCAGAGGACGAAACGTCACCACAATCATCCACCTGAGCTATAAAAGTCTTCGATTACTAAACTGGTTTTCAAATTGGATAAGAGGATAATCTCACCTAAGAGGTGCGAAGAAGTTACTGGAATGCTTGAGTACGTTAAGTTTGTAAAGTTTAATTATCTCAACATCGTCGCTGAATACTTTTTTGAATGTTAGTATTAGGTAGTGATCTTCGCCTGGAGCTCTTCTACGATTACTCCCAGGTTCCAAGCCCAGATAAGCGAGGAGGGTTAATCATGGGGGTTAGCGAAACCATTCCGCAGAAAACTACCTTACTAAAAAACAGTAACTATAACTATCGAAAGCTTATTCTTCATTTGGGGTAACAGGCGTAAGAAGGGGAAAAAGAAGAGATCGTGCAGTGATTTACAACTACATATGTTAAGGTATTCATTTATGGGTTGTCAGCTATATGTATACATAAGTAATTAACCCTATCAAATGTTCATTGATACTTAAATAAGTCATATTACAGAATTAATAAGTGGACAGGGTGTAATGAAAAGCTGATTCAAAATAAAAGATGGAGGCAATTTCAGTGTCTTATGTATATACCACATTTTGTTTATTAGAATCATTTATTAAATTTTTTGTCAGAGTTTTATTGTCCTACTGTTAATACTAAGGACTGCAGCTGATCACTCCCTATCAGCGTCTGTAAATCTTGAGCAGATAATCTCAGTTTAGTCACAAAATTTAGTAAATATGGATTTCAGTTGACAATGAGATCCGGAAAGTGAGTTTCATCTTGTTTAGCACTTGCTAATTGAATGTACTTGTATCTCAGTATTCATGTTCACAATGAAACTCGAACCTAGAACCTTTTGCTTCAAACACAAACACGTTATCTACCATATTTCAAAGTACAGATAGACACTAACTTGTTCAATGAAGATAGAGTTGATTGCAATTGATTATGGTTTCTTGTTGTTAATATCAATGGCCACAGTTTTTTAAGTCTAAGCCTTCATTGAAATAAATATCGACTTAACTAACAATCGAATCTATATAGATCGGTAAAAAATATCAGGTGAATAATCGTTTGGCTATCCAACTCATTAATTCACTCTTGAAGCACTGAATTTACTGAAAATTTTGATTTAATAAGTCAGTCGTTGATTAGAACTACACAACATAGTATTTGTTTCTGAAGCATTTATGTAACTCTCTAGTTGATCAAAGATATGGACATTTTCATAAAACGTCTCATGTAATTGTTATGTTTCATGTCGTGACTCCTCATCAGTGTAACTTCAATAGCACATGTTATCGAATTTGAGATACTTATATCCGGGAATAAACAGAATAATTTTCAGCGGCTATATATATATATATATATATGTATATATAAAATCCCTGTATAATGCCATCTATGAGCTGTCCCATAGAGATTTGGTTGATTTTTTTCAGTCGCAACTATGTACCAGTCATTTGAGAAATGTATTTCAAAGTTGATCACTAATATGTGAATGATTGTTAATAAGTGTGGTGATTTTTAGTAATCGACATCAAGTTCATGATAAAGATGACCTTCCAAATAGTAAATATGAAAATTTCTACAAACCATTGAACTTTAGGCTTGTTCAATATTCATTAATTTAGCATTTTATGTAAATGACACAATTTCATTCATCAATCTATATTGTCAATTGAACAAAAGACAGACAAAAAAACTTTGCTATGTAACAAGCAGACAAATAAATAAGGCGGAGTAAAATTTTTCATTTTTTATCTGATCAAACGAAATCTAAAAAAAGAAAACTTTCGAAAAACAAACAAACAAACACAGAAACACACATGCTCCAATGATCATTGAAATTATGGTTCTAGAAGTTGGAGTTCATTTGGGCAAAGCAAACAAAAAACCAGAAACATAACCCGCATATTTAAAAAAAAACAGAAACATCAGCAAAAGTTTGTCATTTTATTATACAGGGAAATATAACAAATATAATACAAGTAGTATAGATTACTGTTACATTAAATATTTCAACTATCCTCATGTTATAATCTCACCAAAAAATAAAAAAAAATAAATAATTGAAATGATGTAGGTAACAAAATAGTGAATATATAAATTAAACAGTTCATATTTATGCTTAGACCACATGTCAATAATGCTTATTGTCGTTGCCTGGTGATATTTATATCATCATGATCATAATTAATGGCGGTTTTAAAAATAAAATTGAAAGAATAACATAATTATAACTGGATTACTATGAGTTTCTGTTTCAATGTTATACTAAAATCTTCATATTGATTGATAGATTGATTTTAGGTCAGTGGAGTCAACTTGATTGTTTAAAAGTTACTGTGTTCAATGGCATATTTGAATCTACAAGCTGTTGAAGGATTTGACAATGGGACAAGACTATCATTCAGTTTTCTTTCTGAATATTTTTTTTAAAAGATACAAACCATATTTCTAAATGCACATTGATTGTCATGTTATCTTAGTCATGTTAACGGTTTTCACAGTCTTCAATGAGACCCTTGAAAGTTACTGTCTCTTTCATAAGTCTCATAAATATTCGGAGAGTTTTCCTTCAGTATTATTAGCAGCCTTAGTAGTTCAGCTCACGTGATTTCAGGACAGGTCATGTAGGTACTTTCACAGTATCCTACGTATACTCTGCCACGAGTATGTTAAGACATAGTTATTAATTTGAAAATTGGAATATATTTAGCATATTCGTATTCATTGTTAGTAAATCCTAAAATTTCGATCGAATACCATGATCCACTCTGTTTTATCTTATTTTTGATCAAATTTTTTCGGGTTACTAGGACAATTCTCTTTTCAAATTTAATAATTACCGTTAACGGTTCATGATGATGATGAAAATAGAAACATGGAAAAATAAAAAGGTTTATTTTCCATTGAACTGACATTGTTAAGAACATCTGCCAGTTTTCTGTTGTTCTTGTTATTTTTTTTCGCAAAAAAATTGTTACTGAGGTAAAACAATTAAATAACTGGTTGATTAGTTATTTGTTAACAATTCGACAATGATAATTCCACTACCTGTTAAATTACACAAGAGTGTATAATTACTGATAAAAATCATTACAGGTAAATAGAATCAGTTTAATAGGGATTGGTGATAGATCAGAATGGGGAGGGAAGTTAAATGAAGTGAAATAATTGTAACCACGTTTCCATTATCCATGCGACTAGCGGTATAACAATTTTACGATTAAAATAAAAAAACAATAAAATATTTTCACGAATAGAATTTATTCAAACAAATCAGTTTACACATTTATTTTTTATAGTGTTTTTATTCTATAAATAATATTTATTAAGTGTATGAGTAATTTAATATAATCCGCTCATACGATTATTATTATTTTAAAATAATGAATAGGATTTATTAAGTGAATAGTTTTCTGTTGTTAATTTAGCAACTCAGAAAATGTACATGAATACTTCAATGAAATAATGAATCAATCATTGCATGTACCTTCTAACAAAGAATGGATGCATCTGAGCCGTTCCAAGCGGTTTCACCGGTTACTGTCGTCTTGTGAACTCCAGCCAAGTAGTCTGCACCAACTAACATGATTAGGTACAGTTGTCATTGATTCATGGATTTGTACAATATCTTGGCTTGGCCATCCTTAACTTTCTTCTAGCTTATCGTTACATCACAAAGCATGGCTCGTCCAGGCAGTCTGTGGTTGGGCATTCATAACACATGTTTAACCACCTCAACTGATGAAGATTCACTGCTTTATCAATTGGTCTGCCATCCTGGCCTAGTACCGTTTTCCTAACGGCACTATTGCTTACTCGATGATCCCATGGTATACAAGTAATGCTTCAAAGAGACCTGTGTTCGAGTACTAGTAATTTACGAGTATCCTCTATCATTAGCAGCCATATTTCACACCCATATAGTAGGACGAAGTGAACTGCAGCGCAGCATACTCATCTTTTGTTTAGCAGATGGATATCTTGCTTACGGCACAAGAGACTCAGATTTGTAAAAGACAAAATTTAAGCTTAACATGACATGATTCTTCCTCTTGTTTGATCACAAGTATTATAGTTTCCTACAATTTCTGTACATGAAATATAGGTTAATAGAACTTTTGCAATATTTTTTAGAGAAATTAGCAGTTGACTTTTTAGTTTAACAGGTACTGAATAACCAGAAAGTAGCTAAGTTGATGATAGAATGAGACTCTTAATCGCATACATCATTATAATTGAGTACTAGGGATTCTGTGGAAATCATGATTTGATATTGAGTGTTGAGAACTTTCAGCTTTCCTTAGTTAATGATAACAATGTGACTGTTACACAATATCATTAGTAAACAACTATCTATCTAGTGAACATCTGATATTTTTTTTTGATTGTTAAATGATAAGTTGGGATATTTGATACTTCCTAAAACCCTAAACTACGCCTACTCTTGAAGTTGGATAATAGAGAAACGGCGTGAAGTGTGAATGAGAACTTCATTTCAAGATTAATAAATAAACTGAAAATCTGAAGTATTTAAACGGTTTAATTTGAACATAATCTAGAAATTTCTGGAGATGTGCTATATATATATAAAGTATCAAAACACAAGGATGTTTCTGAGAAGCTTCAAGTTTACGCTGACTGGATAAAATGTTTCCACGACATTTTTGGGTCCTTGGCGACTTTGTCGAGGGATGTTCGCGAACTGTTAACATTAAGCTTAGGGGTTTAAAATTTCAATCAACCAATTTCAATGTTTAATTATCATATATTCCTAAGGGGCTATTTTCTTTTCGAAATCCCAGCGGAGAATTCTTGATTTTGGAAATATCAAGTGAACTACTTACCTGTTTATGGGCCTAGTCTAGAATAAACCTATCAAGGTTGAACACGTGGATTGTTAACTTTTAATGCAATGACTAAATTATTGATCCCATTATCAAGTCTAAAATTCTCATATTTAGGGGCTTGAAGAATAATGGGTTCTGAACTAAAACGAATCGGCTGTCAGATGAATCATTACTTAATCTCAATCGACAATAAATATCTTCCTACTTCAGTTAACTTGATGACACTTTAAATTATTTACTGTTGTTGATTTTTTACACATTTTTATGAAACAAGACGTAAAAAAAATACGGTGAGGGCAGGTGGAAATCATTGAAACGCTAATCCATTCTTATTTATGGTTCAGATATTTCCTTTACTACTGTTTAAATTAAGCTGTTTTTCTTTTGTAAAGTAAATAAAACGAGCATAGAAAAAAGCATTGGATAAATCACTTAAGACTATTTTTGACCATGAAAAATATCATGATATTGATCTGTTTGTTTTAGTTTCATAGTATAAAGGATAGTGTTCATACTTTGGTTTTTCTTCTGTTTCTTTGCATATATTCATCACTTCCCATCAAATGGTTCACTAAAATCATATACATATACATATTTATTCTCGGACATAATTTAAACAACCAGTATAATCATTCAATGATCTGTTGTCATAATCCACATTTTTTCTAAGTTTTTTTTCTTTAGTCACAAATTTTATTGTTATTTTTAAACAAAATTGAATTGACTATTTCTCTTGTCCACTTCATGAATGGTTCATTAATCTTATGAAAGCTAAAAAAAAGAAATTTTCTTTGATTGAATTAAACAAACATTTTTAAACTTTGTTTATACTGTGGTTGAGTTGAATAAGGCTTGTCCAAACAGTAAAATACTCAATGACTTAACTGGTTGATTGAAAATCATCATTGTTATTATGATTATTTTGACTTTTTTGGTAGTTTATTCTAAATGTTTTTCTAATCGAATACATAATCGTTTCTGTTAATTTGACCGTTAATTAATAAATAAATAAACATTGAACAAACAACAAACTCATCTAGAAATATAAGCATACTTATGACTTGTCCATAGAGGATCAGTGAATAGTCAGGTGGATAATTTATCAGACATTTCTGTTTTTTGTTTAGATCAAATTCATAAACTATAGATTTAAAACATAGATTTGTTACAGATATTTTCGAGTAGTCACAAATTCCAATGAAGTACACAATATATATATATATATATATATATATATATATATATATATATATATACTTTACAAGTCAACGCTTAAATAAAATGTTTTTCAAAGCTTAAGAATAAATTTAAAATTAAGCTAATGCAGTAGTTTTATTAGGATTTTTATGAATTTTGAAAATAGTTTTGATGAATAATTCATACTTGTTGGGACACCACGAAAAATGCTGACCTGAAGTTGTAGAGTGTGTATTTTTATGTCGAGCCCACTGGGTTTGTTTCAAGCCTTCAGACAACAAAACAAATCCATTCTTCCCATGTTATTTTTCACAGGTCTTCAGATCTTGCCAACTATTCGCTTCTGTCTTGGTTGTTTTTTATTCGAATATGAAAAACAAGATTTATTGATTCATTGAATTAATAAAACCCAAGACTTTCAGTCTCTTGGGCGAACACTTAAACTTGAGATCAATGACCCGTCATCCAAAGGTGTCAGTGTTAGACTTTAGTCAAGCCATATTACTGTACTACCATCTTCGATTGCCTGAAGAGGATAACTATCATACACCGTACATGGTCAAACTCATTTAGTTATGGCTTCTAATTGTAATTTTTGGATTCGTATGTAGAAACTAGTCACTATTGCACACATAATTACTATCAGCATAGGATTTTATGGCGACTATAGAACATCCTTATATTTCAAATCATGAATTGTGATCTTAGTTAGATCATCACTGAGAATCCGGAGGCACTTAATAGCTATTTCATTCCAAAGTGAAACATCTTGGCCAGTTTCAACCACGACATCACCGAAGATTTATTCTCTGTGGACACAGCCGTTCAGAGTTTTCAAGTTTTTAATGATGATTGTACTAAGATCAATCCGTGATTTAAAATATATAATGACTAAATTACTTCACACAGCAAATAAAATGTGTTGGAAATTGATCGAATGTAAAGTAGAAGAGTTAGGCTGTGAGAATATTAGCCGATTAAAATTTATTAAGCCCTTTTAAATGTGATCTATGAGTTGAATAGTTTGATATATCAAGTAATTAAATAAATATGAAACATTTTTAACGATATAAGTTAAGAATGGTATAAGTTTTTTAAATTTTTGATACAAATCAATGGTTGTAATGTGAGATTACTTATGGTTTTTATCTGACAAAATGTTCTGCTTGCAATCAGTTCTATTAGTCTGTAGTACCAAAGAAAAAAGAGTGAATTTTTCACTTTCCTAGTTTCATATTGCCTTCATCTGGAATCTTCAAGGCTAACGGAAAAGAGGAAGGCCAAGGAACACGCTACTCCGAGAAATAGAGACAGACATGAGAAGAATGAATAACGACTGGGTGGAGCTAGAAGGGAAGGCTCAAGACAGAGTAGGCTGAAGAATGCTGGTCAGTAGCCTACGCTCCATTGGGGACAACAGGCGTAAGTAAGTTTTATATTAAAGTTACTGTTCAATGCTTCTAGGATTTCAGCGGTAGTCTAATTAAGATAAATTCATGATTTAATCTATAAAATTAGACAACCTATCTGAATTATGAAATAGATGAATCTAACAGTTTTCTTCAACTGAATGCACTGAAAAATGTCAAATTCTTCATTGTAAACTGTTTGTAAATCCAGTGTTCTAGTTAATTCGATATTCATGATTAAACATTCAGTAGGATTATGTATTTCAAATATCTGGAGACAATATATCGTGAAAATATACTGTGAATACTCTGATATTACCATAAAAGGTCCTATGAAAAAAAGATCTTTGAAGTGGTATTTTCTTGTTAATGTTATATATATATATATATATATACTCCTATTATTATTACTAATAGTAGTGGTAGTAGTGTAAGTAGTGGTGTGAGTAATAGTGCTAGTGCTAGTGATAGTAGTAGTAGTAGTAGTAGTAGTAGTAGTAGTAGTAGTAGTAGTAGTAGTAGTAGTAGTAGTAGTAGTATAAAATATCATCACAAAGAATTGTTGTACCATTAGAGGTAATGAAAAGACTTTTAGTCTTATGCAGTTTCAACGTACATAGCATACATATTTTTTTAAATGTCTAAACTCCTTTATTTAATAGTCTAAATTACTAGGAACAAATCATCAACAAACTGGTAGTTGAGTATAAATTAAAAGCCATAATAAAATATTTATTCATTCAAGTACTATTTGATCTTTAGTTATCACCTGAAATATTTCAAAAAAAAGTTTCAAAAATAAACTTATAAATCATATCAATTTTTTTTTAAAAAAAACTTGTCTTATAAAATATCAAAATATGTATGAATTCAACCATAAACTATGCATTACACCTAGACATAGTTGCCGCATATTATGCGATCATGCTTGTTATCAGCTATCTTGGCTTGATCAGTAAACCAGTACATGTGTAGAGACATACACACATACCATACCTACCTATACAGATGATTATACACGTTTGTGTACACCGATGACTTTTAATCACCATTGCCATGTTGCCACGCCCCAGCAGTAAATTCGCACTTATTTTTTTTCTTTTTTGATATTCAAAAGTGATAAATGAATTATTTCAGCTAATTGATTTCATTTACTCGGCGTTGTCATCATTGGTGTTTCATTTGCCTTGTTTATTCAAAATAAGTCAATTCAATAAGTCATGTGACATAATTTTCGTTTGGTTTTGTTGTCTTAGTGACTCGAAAACTAATAATATACACACACACATAAAAACCGTCTGCATCTTTCGTTCAAAAAAAATGTTTGTCGAGAAAAAAACATAACTAATTCATCTTCATTTTCATACTCACCACACATTGTTTTTATGGATAAGTTTTTTGTGTGTAATTTCAAATATTAAGTTTTTACCACGGCTCATTGAACATTGAAATTATCACCAACTATCTTCATTTTATCTTGTTGTTGTTTTTTTCTCAACTATGGTCGAATTACAACACTTAGAATTTACCAACTCAAATCACACATTAAGATTTACGATCTAGGAGATAGAAAAAACAGAAGATGGAGATTTGAAGTTTAAAATGAATGACTGTCTCAAATTTTTATCCTTTTGTTTACTTTTTTTAAAGTATAATTGTTCAGTGTGAATATGGAAAATCGTGATGATAAATTAGTGCTTTCATCAGATAAACAACAACAACAACGACACATGCTACTTCGAAAAAAAAAACATATAAGGATACACATGACAGATAAGCCCTTTTCTGATAAAGAAACAATTGTACACATTGAATGATAACATATTGTTGGTATTACTAAATCACAATGATGTTATAAGATGGTAGAGGATACTTTTTTGCATGTCAGTTTATGA
Source organism: Schistosoma turkestanicum (assembly GCA_944470395.2). Taxonomy (NCBI): domain Eukaryota; kingdom Metazoa; phylum Platyhelminthes; class Trematoda; order Strigeidida; family Schistosomatidae; genus Schistosoma; species Schistosoma turkestanicum. The sequence continues at coordinate 37,636,716 of OX103971.1, read as the reverse complement.
GACTGAGAGGTGTCAGTGATATTCGCATGCTTCACTACAGATATTAGAATATCAGGTTCTACCAAAGAAGAGTTTGTTTGTTTATTTACGATTCCAAATTATCATATTGTATGTCTCAATACAATTTAAAGTTATTCAATTCTTCTCTTCCTTGATATATAATAGAAATCCGGGGGATTTGTTAGTATTGTCGAATTTTCATTGTTCAGGTCACGAAATGATCTTACATAGATCAAAATTGAAAGCTTAGAATAGACGAACAACTAATTCATCGCACTATGGGACTCCTTAGGTAAAATATGTAATTCTAATCCCGTTATCGGGAATTTAACCCAGAATCTTCGTTCCCGTGCATGAACGCCTCACCTTTGGATCACTGAGGCGGTATCCAAAGGTATAATGTATATGTACATGCAGTTCTGTATCATTTAATCTCATAAATGCTTATTATCATTACTTATGAAATAATGGGGATAAATTTCTGAGTTATTAGTAACATTTTTGTAGAATATTTCAAAAAAATCACCAATCTGTTGTACTAACAGTATTCCTACTGCAATGATGATTTAACAATTAAACAAGTAGTCTGTACTAATTAATTAGTTGTAAACTTTCATATTATCACTACACTACACTACACTACACTACACTACACTACACTACACTACACTACACTACACTACACTACACTACACTACACTACACTACACTTCGTAGTACTGTCTGAGTATAAATGTTTGTGAATGTTTGTGATTGAATTTGATATTTCATAGATTTTCACATTATTCTGTTCTCTTTTCATGAAATCTGTGAGAAAGTGAAACAACTGATGTTTGTAATCTGTTTCACTGTGGTAAATATTTTTCAGATCCTCCCATCCATCTTGTCATTTTATCTAATTAGCTAAATCGTTTGGAAAACGCGATTTTAGTCGGTTTGTCTTTGAATTAAGGAGAATATTACTTACAAAAAATATTTAATATTAAGATAAAATGTTTTGTAAGCCACTATTCAAATAGATCATCATTGAGCTATAGTTGGGAATTGGAAACAACTTTTAAAATTCTGATAGAAAGGCTTCAAATAATCACTTCTGTTATTTTGATAATAGGAAATAGAATAACAATGAAATTGTATGATTGTCATTTTGAATTATGAAATGAATAATATTAGAAATCTAGACAACTGAATGTCAATGTAATAACTAAATGACATCATGCATATTGAAAGATGTGAAGGTTGTGAGTAGGAAATCTGCAAAATGTAGTAATACACCTGACTAGAGATTCTTTTTACTAAGTAGTTCTTCATCTGATATATATATTGTTGGGGATATTAGATCCCCAGAACTCACTTGATGTCTTATTTTGAATTTTATTCATGGGCTGATCAGTTGACTTTGAGATCACATTTCCCACCAGGAAAATCCTTGGCCGTGATTAGTTGCTGTTATTTTAGTGTGCTATTTTTGTGACTCTCCCAAGAACGTTTCTATGATGTATAAATAGACGCGATTTATGTGCTTGAGATCAATGTGTCTGCTGGGTGTTTGCAGAATACACTTTCTATGCTATATCAAGACTTATTCGTAAGTTCCTTGGGGCAACCGATCAGAGTAGCATAACGTGTCATTGGTTCATTGTCTCGTTCTCGTTTATCGACTAAGGTGAACCCGTAATAGTTTTAAGCACAGCAAGTGACGAGTATACGATATAACCGATAAATTAATTTCTTACTAATGACATTGTTGGCTAAACAGATTATCATTCTTCATCAATCCCTCATTTATTCAATTAGGTGATAGTAACTTTATTATGTAAACAGTAACAGAAAATGTAAGTATTACCGATTCTCTTACTGAGCATGAAACTCTGTAAGTTATTTTACTTGAGACACATCAGAATAATTTGTAAACTTCTAGATAAAATGGTTACAAATCGTTTATTTGCATGTTTGAGAGAGGAAGACCTTTAGAGATATAAATCCAGAAAAAAAGCACCAGAACGTTTATACAGTTGTACACGTACACAATTAATGAATTTTACGGTTTTGTTTTGATGTTTTCAGTTCTAAACAAAAAATTCAAAACATCCAAATCACAAATAATTTTTTCAAGCTCATTCATCATAGAATTACAAATAAAAAGTGTAAATTAATTCATTACATCAATTGAAATACTTCATGACCATCTTCTATATTTATTTTCAACTTTTTGCATCCTACTTACATTGGTTTATTGATGATCATAGATATGTATATAAATTGAATTGAATGAAATGAAACTCGTTAAAATTAATAGACTATTTTTTAGTGTTATTAGCTTTATCCTCTTTTATTTTTTTTTAACAAAGAAGAAAGGAGATCTTTTCTTTTTTTAAAAAAACCATGCTTTCTTTCTCTTTTCACGCAACACGTAAATCCTATAATTTCCTATTCTCTTCTATCTCTTTACATTAATCCATTAAATGTCGGCATTAGGTTTACTTTCATCGTTTTACAAGTAAGACACATTAATTTATAGTTGTGTGATAATAATAATAATAATATTAATAATAATAGCAACAAAAATCATTCTGAAACGTAATCCATAAAAAAGTTATCACTATTAACTATAATGCTTTTTAATTCTATCTTTTTATCCTCCTATTTTTCTTTTCCATTTTCTCTTATGTGGTCATTCTTATTTCATTATTAATTACTAATGACTTTGTTATGGATACTATGGTTACTAAAATGAATGAATGAAGGAGATTTTAAACTTTAAAAAAATTCATGATAATTTTTTCCTTTTGGTTTACTAGTATTATAGATATGTATTCATATAAGAGATTTGTAGTGCTTGCAGTATTTTCGCGGTTTGAATCACAACGGAGTTCAATCCATGTTAGATGTGAGACGGTTATTCACTGCAGGCACTGGATAAACAATTGTGTAAGATCATTAATTAGTTGAAGTTTGGGTGCTGGATCAGTAGTCTAAGTATTAGTCGTTAACATTTATGTACACAGTCAAAGACAAATAACATGATTTACTTAACTGGACTAGTTGTCAGACAAACAAAACTTTATAATTCAAGCCAAACTAAAATTTTAACTTGAAAAGTTCGATAAAATACAAAATTTAATTAAGTCTCTTTGTGCTAGATATCGTATTTTGTTTGAGAAATTTGAAAAAGGCAACTTATAGCAATTTGAGTATTCAAATAAATGACTCTCATGAATAAGTGATCGGATGAAAATCATTTGGTCCAATGTATATTTCGTGTACGTTATATTTACATTTATTTGTTCTAATTAATCAATAAAATTACAAACGGAAGATTTTTCCCGTAAAACTAAAAGCACTGAACCGGCTTTATGTTGTTCCGTAAGTTTAGATTACATTTTATATTGGGATGAATTGGGAAATTTCAGAAAACTGAAAATAAGTTGTATACCTGTAAATAATAAGCCAGTGATTTGTCTAGTTTACGTGTTATTTCCTATTTCTTGCGTGCATTGATAATACATTTAATCAATATATAAAGAAAGAAGACGCGAGCATAGCAAAGATGATGCAAGACAGATTACACGAAATTGTACATGATCGATGAATTACATGAATATTAAATGTTTCTATATTTGCTTCGAAATCTTTTTTGGTTAGCATAGGCTAACAATCAAACTAAAAGTGAAACATTTCAGTTTATATGATTCAATTCGTTTAGCATTGAATTGGGTAGATTTAAATTTATTTGACAACTTGACCAAGTTTGGACAATTGAAATTAATTTATGAGCGGATTTTTTAAATAAATCATAGTCATAGAAAAAGAAAACTACAGAATATTCGTATCAGTTATGGATGACTATAATATATAATATTTGAAAAGACTTCGTTTCATCCTTTACACATGGAAACTAGATCGATAGAAAAGAATGGTTAGAGCCAAATTTAAAATGAAAGTAACAATAAAAATTAAATATTAATTACAATTATTTCTGAGAAATATAGGGGTTGGTTAAATAAAAAAAGGTTATATGTCTGATTCAATGTAACATAGTTTAATTAGAATATTCAATTCAAAGGTCAATATTTTGCAAAAGGCTATTCATTGATAGGTTTCTTCCTCTAAAGAAAAAACAACAACAACAACATTGATAATATATAGATGACAGCATTGTTCTTTTATTTATTTAAACAATATTCAAATGGGAGGAGATTAAAATTGAAATTATGACGGTATATAAGTAACATACTAAAAAAGTACGTAATAAATAAATAAAATTGTATATTGTTAGTAAAACATATATTTCTTACGAAGTTGTTCTTTTACACTGTTGTTTGCTACACTAAACATTGATCAGCAACACACTCATTGATGTAAATTGTGTAGTTTAATTGATTGGACGCGCTAATATAAATTAAACCGTAACAAGGAATGATTGAAACCATGAATGGAATATTGCAACAAATTTCTGTCTAACATTTAACCAAAATGTAATTATTGAAATATATATATATATATATATATATATATATATATATATATATATATATATAAAGCAGTTGATATCTGTCATCCATTTTATGATTATAAAAATTTTCTAATAGTACATAAATTGTATAGATTTCGATGTAATTCATCCCTTATTCCAGCAAAGAGGAAATTGCTGGCTTTCTAATATTTAGCTTCATAATGATTTGTTTAAAAATCCTATTAGGGTTAACATCTATAATTATTTAAACAAATATAAACATCGAGATTAATTGCATTACTTGTTCAATTAAAAATCCAAAATATTTAAATACCTAATTCTGCATTATTTCGTCGTAGAACACGAGTGACATTTATAGGCTATGAAATAGATTTCTAAATTATAATATTTTCTCTATGAATTATTTCTCTCTTTCCTAGGGAAAATTAGATTGGTTTACTTGAAAATCGATTAGTACACATGGTGATAGTTGATTTAAAACAAAATTCTCGAATTTGATGCAATCAATGAATATTTATTTACGGCTAAATTTAATTATGCTGTTAATATTCAAATGAAGAATAACTTATATAACTGATTTATAAGTGAGTTACTAGGTTATATAATATAGTCATATATTCATGATATACTTTCATTTGGCTCACTAACTATGATTATATGATTTCCTATTCTTAATTTATTTCCAATCTATTAAATAGAGTCTTTCCAATTTACAGCCACTTTTTCGCCTGATCATTTAAAACGGTCATTTTTTGTTTACGGTTTGACATGACCTTGATCTGCTTGTCTGTTATACACTACATCTATAGCGAATACAAATATAATGGAGGCTGGTTCTTATTTCTGTACTCAAGTGCGAACGAAGAGTGAACCAAGAAAACTATGAATCAATAAGTGCTTGTATCTGTTGACTCAAGGTTATTAGCGCTTTAATGTATCGGAATTAATGTTTTTGTCACGTGAATTTAATCAGAGGTCGAAAGTCATAATATAAATCGTTGATATAAATTAGTCATTTAAATTAATGCTGCTTAGTTTAGGGTCATAATATATTAGAATACTCTATTGACATTTTATGATTGAGTCGTTAAATAGAATTGTGATTTCTTTCTATAAATACTTGTTTCGATTTTATAAATCTTATCAGTTTACATCAAAGTATTTCATCAGAAATTAATGTAGTCATTAGGGGGAATCTACATTCCTAAGATCAATTAATACTTATACACATGGTTTTATTAATAATAAATGCCTTGATTAGTATTTTTCGATCTAAAAGCTATTGATTGTTAGTAAATTTTTAATGACGGATTTTTGAACTATTAAAACAACTTTTATAATAATAGAAATAATAATTTATAAGAAAATCACTTTCATATAACCTATTAATATTAGACAATTAGATTTAACTTAATTCACCATATTTTTCTAAATATCTAAAGAGAGTTATTCAGAAGCATTTATAGTTTGAGGTACATAAAGAACATGTAACTACTAAGCTATCAACCATTCAATTCATCATTTTAAAGTTTCATGAAGAAAAATGATGCCACTTATCCATTTCTTAAATATCCTATGGGCTACTGGTTTAATTTATATTAATTAACACTAAAACGAAACGGTTCTTCAATGTAATTACTGCTGATGACTGTCTTCTCATCATAGGATGTAAGTTCTATCTTTTTCGTAAGTTTAAACTGTAGTGTTTCCTTCTTTGAATGGGAGTCTCATTATCAAAATGCAACTCTCCGGGAGTTCTAGCCATATACTAAAATATTATCCAACCAGTTGGTTCAATGATATTCATACAATTCCTCTTTTCAACTAAAATTTAATTATATCATATTCTATCTGAGTACAGTTTTAAGATATGTTAACGAACAATTATAGTTGTGATCAATTTGGATGATTTATATAATAATCTTTATTTCAAAGTACTGGAAATTTATTACATTACAAAATTAGAGTTAAAGTTCAATGATAACTTTCTGTTAGATTAACCTTACTGTTATCTATTTAGATCCCGTCGGAGAAATTCGTCTTATAATGACTACTAAGTACACGACCGTGTAGGTACTTTCCAGATTGTGTCTTATGGCTTTTATTCGTGAACAACTAATATTGTTTTCGTAATTCCATTAACAATCCAATAATTCATATTCATTTGTATTGGTGATTTGAATCTTCCCATTGATAGCTAGGAATGCAATTGACCAATCTCATTTGTCTTATGTTCATCCTGTATGAATTGGCTTGATATAGCCGTCAAGTCACAAGCTTTATAATCATAGATGGATAATAGCTAGCAGTGGAAACCGGAATGCTCATTGAATCCTGTTTGGGATTAGTCAGCTGGATGTAACAGCATTTCACAGTTGATATTCCCTTCGATACTTGAAAACGGTACCATTCGCTTCAAAAACCTTTGCGTTATCCACTTAGCTACTGAGTCCATTTAGCCACTAGCTTATTCACTGAGGTGAAGTTTAATTCATTTGTATTGATAATTCCATAATTTTAACAAGCTTATTTCAATGTTACTAAGGAGATATATTAAATAATTAAAAATTGTCAGTCTGTTTCACCTTCTAATTAATTACATGTATTCTGACCAACTGTTTAGAAAATATCATATTATGGCATGTGTCCATAACAGAAAAATAAACAATAAGTTCTATAATTCTTTAAGCTTTCATTGTAACTTACTCTTTAGTATTAGATATTGTTTATTAATAACAAAAGAATATTTGGAAACCATTGAACGTGTATTCATATCATAAATAATGATGATAATCATATTCTATTAGTAACTAATATACACGTGGTTGATATACACTTGTGTGTACATACCTATCTGTCTATATCACGATAGTTGACTTTATTCTTCCTATTTTTTTCTTTTGTGTTTAAATCTACAATTCATTTTTTTGTTGTTGTTGCTTTGTTTGTTTGTATGTTTGATGAGGACAACTGAAATGTTGAAGAGAATAGTGGTATACCTGTTGTGCTGTTGTTGTTGTTGGGGGTTTCATTCTTTTCAAATATAAAAATAGTGGTCTACATAAATGATACATTAGTGTATATGTTTCCTTTTTTTTCGTTTTATTTGAGTTTAAATTTTCATTTTCAAATCGTTTGGATAAAAATAACCGATACTTTGTATTCTAGTCTATTCGATTTCACCCTGTAGGATTTAATATTGAACATCGGGCAGATTTGTGTCGAGCCTGAAGGCAGTATATAAACTAGGATAGTATGAATGGTGGCGTATAAAGGAAAACAGAGAAGTGGATAGAATGAGAGAAAAAGTGAATCACCAACTCAGTAAAAATACAGAATACAGTTACACTTGATACGGAAAGCAATCAATATCAATTAACAATAACACAAATGTAAGATTTAGACAAGTTGATAGTTGAAATTAGAAATTAATAGTATAAAATGCTGAATATGTTAAATCGGCAAAAAAACTCAAAATAGCCAAAATGATTTTTCAGCTAGTTTTTTGACCACTTACAATTAAACTTTGGTAGTTTATTAAGAAAACAATAGTATTGTAGAGTGTAATCAGATTTTAAGTAATTCATAAATTTACTACAGTATTTGACATGTTATTTTGTTTATAAATTGTGAAAACATTGACATACAAATTCATCCTAATGGATATGGAGTATTTATTTTCTCAAAAAGACTCAAATAAATTTTTAAGAGTATATTCCAAATGTTTTCAGTTCAGATTAAGGGTTTTGTGGTTAGCTTTTTCATTACGAGCTAACGTCATCAAGAGTGTCTTGTAATCTATGTGGCTGAATAAATTTTCAGTAAAAATTGAAGAGATGTCTTCTGATTAGTTTACCCGTAAAACATAATACCATTAATTTAAGATTTGTTGTGCGATTAAAAGTTTAGAGTTATGGTTTCGTGATGATGTCTATTGTATGTAGTTTGCAGAAACACAATTGAACATGTAATATGCTTAAAACCATCAGTTTTAAGCTGTGGCAACAAAATATAATTTTTCACTATCGTTTTAAAAATTTTTTAAGTAGTTTACAATGGCATTTGTACTCTACATCAGCCATGATATTTAAAGTTCGTACAAAATTATTATTATTTCTGATGTATTAGGTGCCTAATCAATTGGAATGGTAAAAAACATGTGCAGTAGACCGTTTTTAGGAATTTCTCGGAATTTTTTATGATAGTTTCGATGATAATTTATGTAACAGGTATTTAGAACAAAAAAAATCAGCTGATTTTATAATCACATGATTTCATAATGAAAACCGTAAAATGTGCTCATTAGTGGCTAGCTTCATGAAGAAGTTCTCGGAGTTCTATTGACCAATAGAGTTCAACCATGTAGGGTGTAGGCAGTAATTATCGAGAACAACGGCTGAGGTTATGCAAAACCGTGGATTCATTGAAGTTACAAATTAACACCGTCTGATACCTGCTCAGTGGTCTGGAGGTTAAGCGTTTGCGTGGATCGTGGATGCCCACTGTTCATGAGTCCTACACTAGGACTAGCTGGTCATCCACTGCTTCCAAGTTTCTAATAGTGTCATTTGTTTTCTAAACAAATTCATACATAATTAAGCTGATGGAATATTATTTATCAAGAAAGAAATTATGTACAAAGAATATTATAAATTCAATAAATGATGAGTAGATTAAAAAATTAACATTATTAATCTAGTAACTAAAATTTCTATCCAATCAAAAGGGACACATCACTTAGATGAATATGATCTATCCTAGATTTTATATATATATATATATATATATATATATATATATATATATATATATCCCTAAGGGTTTACTTCACTTAGTTTAGTTAATAATAATTTCAGCATTTCACCAATTTATTTATTACTTAAGTAAACTATTAACTTTCTGTTATTGATAGATTCATGAGAATTAAAGTATAAATGACTAATAGTTATTTTCTATTTCTCTCTCGCGTACACGTAGGAAGATGAACAGAGATATATTAATTGCTCATTTGGTGAAAAAAACTTCTATATGCGGTCAATTGTTAGTTGATCAACAAATCGACTTTAAATAAAACTTCTCAAGGATGTTTTCATATCGATTAGAATCAAATGAAAATTTATTCAACCGGTTAATAATAATACTAATAATAATCCTAGAGAAAAGAAAACCCCATTTTAATCCTCATTTAATCTAACTTAACCACAATATGTATATCATGTTGAAGAGAAGAAGATATGTTGCTATGTGACGGTAAAATAATGCTTGAAAAAAATTGGTTTCCAGTAAATTCATCATGTCAGTCATTCATAATGGTTTTAAAATAGCAAAGAATCATGTGTCATTAGTTATTTCACTTAAATAAGCATTATCATTGAATATGTTCAATATACTTGATCTTCTTTGTAAAAAAAAATATATAAATATATATAAATAGGACAGCAGACATCATTTTTATCATGATTATATGTCATTTAATCTAGCTAAACAAACAAAACACCGAGGTCTTTAAATGATCATGTCTAGAAAGTGTTAAATGACAGTGAAAATTAAAAAAATAATAATTTATTAAAAAAAGTTTAAATAAGAAATAAATAATGACCAATTTATTCAGTATAGTATTAAAATGGCAGTAGAAACAGTTACATTTATATTGTATGTATATTAATGTTGTCATGAAGTAAAGGATAGTTTCTGACCTTAAACTAAGTAACTCATAGATATTATAATATGTCTGACTGTTGTTTTCTTAATTATCGGTTCATCAAGCTCTAAACAATGAGCATTTAAATGTTAAAAATTTAGGTGACACAGGGTGGTTGAAAATGATCGTCAGAAAGTATCATTACTATGGCTTAGACTAAATGATATGGGCTACATATTAATTATCGATGCATATAAATACCTTAATTCTATAGATATTATGATGACTTGAATATTTCTTCAATGATAATGCTTCGGAATATGGAACTAGTTGACACCAGGTAAAATATTAAATTTATTTTTCGTCCATTAAAGATAGGACACATACTTTGTTGATTAGTGGTGACCTGAAGGATATTTAAATGTTTAAAACTTTATGTCAGCTGCCTCTAATCAAACAAAATGCACTACGGTATGAAGGAACATTTTAATTATTAATCATCTTGTTAGTTAGTTGATGATCACTATGATTTTATCATTTCCATGAATAATGTAACAGAACTTTGTAGTAAACATTTAGTCTACGAAGTGATTATCATTCATTCAATCAATCAATCAATCAAAAGCAACGTAGAACTTCGTACATACGTAGATCAGTTCAAGTTGCCATATCACATTAGCACAGAGATGCAATCGTCACTTCAAATCTCATAGTAGTAGAGGTAGTAAAAGTATTAGCAGGAATCAGAGAGATTGGGGTTTGAATAAATTATTCAAGAAGTAGAATCTAGTGAAATAAACTTAAAAAGTAAAATATAGTGGTAGCAATTATAATAACTTCAGAACATAAATCAAAGCAGAAAACTTTCATAATAAATGCTTGATAACAACAAACTGGAAAGGTTTTATGAATATCCATTTAGGATTATTACATTATGAAATTATAACCATTTTAAAGGTTTTTTTGAAATCTAAAACGAATTATATTGATTGGTTTTGTGAAAAAATTCTTTTTATTTGATTAATGCAATTTCATGCACTAGTAACAAATATTTCAATAAGTTTAAAGTAATTAGTGGGTATGCATAAATAAATGTACGAGATAAAAATGGGTTTCTTGAGCTAGAAGTTACGAGAAGTTATCATTCTCGTTCCAGGCAATATTATCGACACTTTTAACAGAGGTAAAAAGAATTTCTAAAATATTAAACAAGTAGGTTATGATGACATAATCATTGAAGGATTTTACTAATTTTCAATGTTGGATCTACCATTCATTGTGTAATTCTTCAATATATCTGTCGAATGCTGATCGACCTCAGCGCCAGATTTGAAGAGATTCTGTATTATTCCTATGACTGAATTTTTGTCTACATCCATTGTATTTTTAACTATTAGTATATATAAAATGAAACTTCGTTTTAAACAATCTAATGCTGGTTACAGTTTGTGTGGTTTATCTTATCAGTGACTTTAGATTTGTCTTTGTTCGTTGTGGTGTTCTACGGACTGTACCCAACACCATTTCCGATAAACTTCAAAATCTTGGTTGTGGTTCCTGACAGCTTGGAACGAATCTACACAACATACAGTAGTACGTTTGTCACTGATTCAATCAACTGATACTTTTTAAGGAAACGACTAATGAGTGGTAGTTTTATATCATAGTTTACGTAAACGTTATTTTTTTTTAATGGCGATATATGTTTTATTCAAATTTCTACATAACCGATTTGGTTGTTTGCCAAAATGGATTTACCTATGTTTGTTTATTAATAAATTAATTATAAACAAATATTTTTTTTATTGTATACATGTACAATATGATAACAGTTGGAACATAGTTACAATAAAATAATTTTACAATATGTTTACTTATGATCAATTTCAATTTCATTTCAACTAGAAGGAATTATGTACACACAAAAAAAAGAGGAAAGATGATTGTCGAATTAAAATATACACCATAGCAACTAGTTAACATGATGAATGTTTATTACACGTGTTTGTGTGCATGTGTTTACTTCTTTTCTTTTTTTTTCAAAAAAAAAATTGTACTCACTTTAAAAATTCACCAACCTGATACAAGACAATAATGTGCTTTTTTGATAAAGATTATAGATAAATAAATTTTAAAATTTTATCTTGATGAGTAGAAGGCGGAACTTACGGTAAAATAGATCTAGGAGAATATAATTTTTTCTAGAGAAAAAAAAGAATGACAGATGTTTAATGATTATGTCTCATCAGTAAAACCCATCGACGAATAGAAATTCGTTGGTTTTAAAATCTTCAGGGAGTATGATTTTATGTGATTAAGGGCAAACTACCGTTCATCGTAGCACGTTATGTAATATGCTACAATATGAGTATGATAATAACAAACGAACGAGTAAAATTAAAAATTTGCAATAGTTTGATATCAATCGTAGATTTTCAGGTTTGATGTTCAGAAAACAGTATAAATCGGTATAAGCATTCATAATTTCTTCTGAAATAACTCAATACTTCAAACTATGATCTACCTACTAACTTTATACTTTTATTTGGATATCTAGTTCTGATTTTCGACTTTGTTTCATTTCACTTTCGGAAGATACAAGTGTTTATTAACAGTTGTCTACACAAAATACTTCGGATTCGTTTTACAGACACTATCAACAACAACGTACTGTGAGAGAGAACAAACCAGATTCCAGTGGAGGAGGAAATCAGGAAGAAGCGATGGAAGTGGATAGGACAAACTCTACTAAAAGCACCTAACTGCGTCACGAGACAGGCCCTCACATGGAACCCTCAAGGCAAAAGGAAAAGAGGAAGGCGAAGGAACACATTACGCCGAGAAATAGAGAAAGATATGAGAGGAATGAACAAACATTGGACAGAACTGGAGAGGGAAGCCCAGGACAGATTTGGTTGGAGGGAACTGGTGGGCGGCCTACGCTCCATTGAGGGTAACAGGCGTAAGTAAGTAAGTTCATTTCACTTAGATTGAGTTAACTTATAGTCTAATTATTGTAAATTCAATTTTGAAAACTATTAAAATGAGATGTATTCATTCATATGGTTTTGATTAACACAAGGTATGCTTGTTTATTAATAAATATAAATTCAAGTGAATTGTTTCATCAATGATTGCTAATATATCTAATATGATTTGTTTTAAATTGAGAATTTAATAAAATTACGTGATATGATTTAGTTTAGCCAATTCATATAGACACAACAGATTTGATTGATTCGATTGTCAATAGAAACATTTTTGTGACTCAAATGTTAATAGCTAGTGGTGGGGTTCATGATATGAATTTTGCATTGTTCTTCGTTTGTTAGCGAAGTGCATGTTTATCAAAACCTCGTTTAAAACTGAAAAGAAATCGTTATTACGTAAAATCTTAAATTGTTAGTTAAAGAATTTAGACAGTATAATTTAAGATTGATCAGATGTTCTACTCGTAGCTTTAGAAATGTTTATGATAAAACGTTTCATGAGTAAATAAATCTGTGCTTATGAACTAAATATTTACAAGTGATTGCAAATTATTTCTGACGAATGGATTATTTCGAAATGAATGTATAGTTTTTGATTATAGGATTGTGGAGATTGTTGACTACCACTGAAATTATGAATTGATCATTGTTAAGTCACTATTGAAAACCTGGAAGACTGTTTTTTCCTAGTATAGCACTCATCAGCTGTGCGCATCCATTGTCCCCGCCTACTAGAATCGAACCCAGGACCTTTGGTCTTGCGCATAAACGCTTAACTTCTAGACTACTAAGCTGGCATCCAACGGTGTTACTGTCTAAATTTAATCAATCCCTAACATTGAGCAATCCCATATATCATATTTTTACTATGTATCTTTGACCTACTAAGACATCTATAATGTACCAAAGTAGGGAAATGTGAATTGTGAGGTATTGATTAAATGGTTGATTTGGCGCTGCTCTCATAACTACTATGGATTTGTAAATTAGGACGAAATAGTTGCATCACTCAACCTCTTTTGAGTGATTTCTCATCTAACCTTAGTTGTGTAGTAGAATCTGTTTACAATCAATTATGCTGGAAAACTTTATTTAACAATATGATCGATAAATTTTGTTTCATCACTAGTTAAGAAATATTGAAAGAAATTTAATGCATGAATTTCCATGTGATTACACTGTTTCTCTCGATGGTAGATGAGAAGGAAAATATGCCAACAAGTGAAATATTAGTTTGATTCTTCAAATATATAACATCATAGTAATTTATAACACTTTTATGATGACAAGTGAGTTTATACAGTCAACATTTGTGATCACTCAGCTCAAATAAATGAAGAAAACGGTTCTGTTTATTTGGATAGTGGCACAGTTTGAAAATAGGTGGTTGAAACATCTGAGAAATCCATCTTCTTTGAAGCTTTTAGTTCTCCTTGTAATTCGATAAAATAAAAATCCCGATCAGCGAACACTAAAATACTCGCTACTCATAAAATAATATTCTGTGATGAAATCTTACTGATCAGTGGCAACTGTTGATAATGTTTTAAACACTGAAAAGTTTAAAGTGAATTAGTCTCGTCACTGAGTGTCAAAGTATCTAATATTACACAGTGAAAAAATCCAGATAACCGTGAACCTTTCAGATTTTATGTAAAATATCTAAAAAAATATTTCGTTAAGGCATTTGATCCAGTTATAATGGTCACAGTCTGAAGTGTACATAATTTTAGGTTAAGTGACACATTTATATCAGCTTAAAACTGACAAACCATGACCAAAATTATATCTGTATTTTTAATAAATATAAAATGATCTAATTCTGCACAATTATTAGAACATTCCAGATCAGTAAAGACTTGAAGTACACATTAATTTTTGGGGAATTTTTAATGCTACTATTTAGTTGTTAGTAGTTGCATTTTATAGACGAAAGTATCGTGAAGTTAAGTGACTTTGTGCAATTTGTTTAAAAGGTAGAAAGAATAGACAGATCGAAGGACTTAAAATGTATAACTTCAGGACATTCGAACTTTGATCTGTTTGTGGTTTGTCAATATTACGGAATTACTTCTTTAGTTTAATGCTGAAAAATAGTACCATCGATTAAAAGGAGAGAAATTAATCCAGTTAGTTATGATTAGATACTAAAGAAAAGGGAAAAACCAGAGGGGAAGTTATGTAGTGAATAACTGAGAATAACTTATATATTTTGAACCAGGGTTAATATGATCTGGTGTACTAGTGAGTCCTCATAAGATTGATCCAATCCCATTCGCATAGTGCCAATTTTATCAATCAAATTAATAAAAGTGCATTTTAAATCCTAAGATGTCAAAAATTTGCCAGCACAAAGAATTGGATTCTCAACCTTTGTTAATCAAGAAAACAGTTGAACATAGGAAATTTATAAGTACTAACAGTTTGAATCGATAAGGGAACATATGTTATGTTGTAAATCACTACGAAATTGCCTGAGGAATAAGAAGTAGTTGGGAATCTTTAGAATGAAGTAGTTATTTTAGAGCAGATTCTGAGCTATTAGGATTATTTCAATAACACGACCCACTTACACGATATTTAGTGGCATCTGTATTTTTGACTTTAGAAACTAATTAATTTCTGTTACTAATATTTACAGCAATAAAGTTTACAATATGTTTCATGTTGTGGGGTATAAAATTCAGAGCTGCTCAATCGAGTGCACAGTTATTTCCTACGAAGTAATTCTTCAACAACTTTTCATGAAACGAAAATCCTTCCTTCGAAAACCATCGCACATTTCGTCAATCACTGTTTTAGCGATGATTAAAAGATTAACTAACATGTTTGATTACTTTTATATCAGTCTATCAATTGATCTGTTTCTTTGAAATAAGGTATATCGACAGTGCTTGAGATCAGAACTTATACTTGTGATAATTCATCTAGTTCTAAAAAGGAGGTAACGTAACACAGCATAAGTGGATTCTGGAATATCTGCTTTATTCACATCCTTCAGAGTATCCAAGAAAAACTCCCAGTTATATTGATAGAATTTTCGTAGTAGTGGACTAGTTAAATCTATCGAAAGATGGATAAAAAGATTAAAAAGCAATGTCCAGCTTGATTTGTGCAAATTTTCTAAATAGTTTTCCTTTGTTGTCTTATTAATAAGCTACTTAATTTATTTTAGATTTTTAAAAGCCATACCACAGGAGCCCTTTAATTCTTTGTTAGGAATCCAATCGTTTTTTTCACTGTAGATGCTATCCATCATGGACATCAACAGGTTTGTGGTATAACAATCTGACTACAGTTAAGTTTTTACCGTATTAAGTTGAGTTCAGATAGCATAGCAAATTTAAAGTGGAAAGAGGTTCCGTACATGCAGCAGATGTTTTGATTGGTTGAGGTTGTAGTGGAACACGTCTACGAAGGAAACGCAATCAATGAAAAGAAAACATTTGAAATTGTACTCGTTTTGTTTAGCTGTACTAAAAACACTTACTTACGCGCAACGTTTTTTTCGCGTTGCTGCCATCCTTCATAAGTTGCTGCTCATTGTATCGCCCATATTCTCCTTCAAATATATTCTTTACCCTGGATTTATTTGTATTTAATATGACGAAGTGGTAATTAGTATTTAGTGGTGATCATAGTCAATCTCGACTCGGTCACCACTAAAAGGTTTTAATGAGACTAAGAGTAACACTATCCATTAACTAAAATATGATGCTTGTTCACCTTAGCATCCAGTCGAATGGTCATAAATTCAACTATTAATTATCTTGATTTATTATTCTGTTGTGTTCTGATATATTCTGTTATGCACTCAATAGTTTGAATACTTTAAGGTAGAAAACTCGTTTCATTCTATAATTACTTAAACGTAAGTAGTAATCACGGAAAACAACTGAATGTGGTGATATTTCCTTCGAAAACGTAGGCTAGGCTTTGTTTTCTAAATAGTTGGAAGGGGGTGAGATTGAAAGCGGATATCACCCAGTCTTTCAAAATTATCAAGACAAAAGGTGGCGTTCTTTCGAAGCAGTAGCAATTGAAAAACTTAGGCCTAATTTGTGTCCGGAAAGAGAAGTAATCAACTTATCACTAACTTGGTAATTTTTCTGTTATTAGGTTTTTTGTCATGTGATTTTCTCTAAACTAATTCTCATTTTATGTACGAGAAAATAACCCTCCTACTCATTTCCCTAAACTTATGTGAACCTCTTCATATATTGTTGACTTATTACGTAACCTTTCATTCGCTAATTACAGATAAATACCATCTGATTGCTCTCAACGTTCTATATCTAGTTCCGACTGGTCTTAAACTTTTCATAACTCCTATAACTAACATACGATCCATCTTTGTTTCCGGACTTCATTTAGTTAGTCTGAACCCCATCTTCAAATTATATCATTCTTGTTGACGCGCAGACAACATTTGATCATCATTGTTAATCTGTTACTCTAATTCGTTCTGTCATCAATCTCAGTTGCTTCATATTATATAATACTTCAATGTTACCTATGTACTTGTAAGTGGCTGATGAGTAACCATTAATATAATGAGTTTCCGTTATTAAGTTTCAATTGCTGTTCTCGCGTTACTGAAATTCGTTAAGGGAATCAATTACATGACGCCCAGGAGCAAAGTTGCACTATTGACTGTACTGAAATTCGACGGTAAGGTGTTTCTTTCAGACAAACAGGATCTCTGGACATGCTACGTCCCTACGACAGAAGGAGCGGGTTAGAAAAGACCTCACCCTTCTCGTTGATTTCCGATGCTGGTGATCAAATAGTAATCTCTTGGACTGTGGTAATCCTCAGGTCAACAAGCCCACAAACCCAGTCCCTTTTCCCGTGACTCTCAAGAAGAAGTATTTTTATATAGTTTGGAAGGCTAGGAACTGACAACACATACTTCTAACAGCACACGAGATCATCACATTCACAATCACTAACACTTTATTTCCGCCACGAAATTTCACCTTTTGTCTTTAATTCTTTCATAAATACCATCAGTGGTAACCACTCGAGTTCACAAAATGTTATACTAGGTTGCATGCAACCAAACTTAAAACCACATGTCGGAAATTCCAATGTCCAGAATCTGTGTTGAAGTAGGTAACAAAGCTCACTAAGACTATAGAATCTCGTGGGATCGATGTGCTGCTTCCAAAACATATCTACAACATCCTAGGGTGGTCATTTACTTGGCCTCACTTAGCTAGTATGGAGAGACAAGACGACTTACTGTTAGTGTATCTGTAGCGATTTCTGATCGTCCGCGGATATAATTGTAGAACTGTTTGGAAGTAGAACAGGTACTCATACGATAGATTGCTGTTAAAAATCGCTTACAGACTGTTCAATTAAATGATACTGCAAGAACTTGGAAAGATATGGACATGCTGTTGTTTATGCCTACGGTCCCACTGAATGCGGTTCCAAGGAGGTGAAAGATGAGTTATACAGGAAGCTTCCCTTAGAAAGTTGGGGGCTCAGATGTAGCAACCACAGATGATTCTAAGGGTAAAGTAGGCTAAGCCAAGGTTTACCCTTTGGGGTCCAAGCCCTCAAACATAATGATAACTGTCTCTTCCAATCATACCAGAACAATCAGCTGCTCTTAACGATTATCAACTTTAAGCATACGAAGCGACATTACTTAACACGATCACACCAACATCGATGAACTCAAAGAAATCACATCACCAAGAACCATTGTTGAAGAGGTTCTGAAGAAAGATACCGCTCCACCTGCAAAAAGGGTGTTTAAGACGTTTCTATCTTTATATGCGAAATGCTATTCATTACTTGTTGTCGCTTAGATTAATCATAAATGGTGCATTAACCACTCCACTTGTCTCGGATGTCACATTTGATGAAATATCGAGAAGGATTTAGAGAGCTCGCTTGGCTCTTGCCAACCTGTGGTGCAGGTAAAATATACGTCTGCCGGTCAAGATTCGAATACACCGAGTAGTTCGTTCTGTGTTCACCCAAACGTGTTAAATATGAGTCGTAAAAGCAGATATACATTCGCTGCTGGATTGCGATCACGTGTCTTCGAACGATTGCTTATGTATCATCGAACAACCGAATGAACAACGCTCAAGTCGGAAGTAGTTTACTAGGCAGAAGTGGCTAGGAATTATATTGCATATGCTCAAACAACGTTAGCTTCAGCATGTGATGGTAGATTGAGTACTCTGAGAGCGACTAATGCAAGACGTAACAATTTTTGAAATCACTGACTGTCAGACATAGTCATCTTGGTAGACAATAACAGCCTTGTTAGAATCTTTGTAACCAATAGTTTCTGTTTCAGTGGAGAAGATATATTCACTATTCATTTACTCCAAAAGCGTTAGTCTTAATGTTCCTCTATACATTTACTTCTTTCCGATGTTTAATTTTATCCACTATTATAGCTGATTATTTATTTAAATGCATAAACCTTGGCAAAAAAATATATATGCGCCACACAAATCATTGAATTTGAGCTGAAGCTGGTATACTGCCCGGATGCCCAAACCGAAGCAGGCTACTACGATTATCTCGACTCCTGTTATCTGTATGTTCATGTTTGTGTGCTATGACAAGTTGGCCTAATGCATATTCACTCTGGGCTGTAGGCTGGTAATCAGATACTGTTGCTATGCAGCTCAAAAATATCAGTGAATAACTTATTTTAAGGTAAGCGATATAAATCTCCAGAAAAACAAATATTTCTAACAGGTGTATCTAATTACCAAACAACGGATCTATAGCTAATAAGCCCATGAAGTGGTTCTTGGGGACTAGTTGGTTTTATAATAATAGAAAATGAACATTAAATTATTTTTACATACGTTAGATGAAACATCTTTATAAAGTAAAACTTGTTAGTATTGATTAGTTAAACCTTCCAGGTTAGTAGGACATGAAAATTTACTTTCATGAAGATAATCATAGTGTACATTTGATAAGTTTGTTTTGATCAAAACCATAGAAGTCAAATGATGACTTTATACATAAACAACTTATCCAAAACATCATGCATATGTGGTAATCAAGGTATATTGGCATAACATTCATAGTGTACGTGGCGACATATGCATAGATTTGACACTTAACTAGCAAACTATTTTGAAGACAAGACACCCCATCAATATCGGTGCGCTGAGAAGCGGAAGTGAAGAACTAAACTGTGCATATTTATGATAACACATGAATATATGATTCGGAACCGAAGAAATATGGGGCGACCGTGTAAAAGACAAAACAAAATTCAACTGATTGGGTATTTCAAATTTTTGTTAAAAGCAGTGGAAATACAGGAGAGATTAGCAACAAATAATAGGGAAAGACATACAAATTGAAGAAGGATGATTAAAGTCAACTACATTACTCTTTTACATCAGTTCTTCAGAATAAATTCAGTACATATGTTAAGTGAGAAACTGCACAATTTATACTCAAAGGAATGAGTAGGACTCATTTCAAAAAATACAAAAGGCAGTACATAAAAATAAGTACTAAGTAATTTTAAATGATATATATCATGACATTTTTCAATTTCTTTTATATTTTGTAAATATGTATAAGTTGGATCCATTTCAAAATCTCATTCCATTGGACTGATGACGTGGTTTCCCATAAGTGAATGGCAAATAACGATATTTGATCATATGCTAGTGAGTGCAGAGTTAGAAAAGATTTTAAAGGTAGGAAGCACAAATTATTTCGAAAATGAATAATTAGGTTCCACTGAACCTATTTCTACTTTCACGAATTTCAGGTAAATTGCGAAGTGTGATAAAAACCGACTCTCTTAACGATAGAAGATGCATAAATACCGACTAGACTTGTTTTTCCTGATAAGCTACACAGAACTGTACTAATGACTATTCGGTACTTTTGTTACAAGTTGTTCGTGCTCTGATGACTATTAGTTCAGTACTTTATAAGCTCAATTGAGTAGGTGTGGGTCGTTTTAAATTTAACTTTACTTGTCAAGGTTTGATCAGGTGAGTGCTTTTGTAAAATCTTACCTGGACATGTGACTGATGGTTTAGTACAGAAGTTAAGTGGAAACGGAAGGAACGAATGATTGAAAAGCCTTCTGTAGTTGTAAAGAATTCTTGCCAGTTACGTGTCTACCAAGGTTTATTTGATTTACAAGCACTGTGTTGAATTATCGACAACTTGCTTCCTACATTTAAACTAGATATTCACTCAGACTGAACTTGAATTACTTTACGAATCACAGTATCTCGATGAGGTTTCAGTTGAGACAATACTAATTGTCAGCAAAAAGTTTAATGATAGTATAATTGCCAAATATTCTTGAGTTTTTAACATAAAAAATAGGTTTCATACGTATTGTAGTTGAGGATAAATGAACATACCGATATTTGACGCTTCATAGTCACGTAAAAAAGCATAAAGAAATACATCACTAGTATTGGCCAAAACACGGGTATGTCGAGAAAGCTCAAATATGTACAGATTATAGATATGAATAAACATATAGTACATGAATTCCTGTCAAAATATAATCAGTG
Source organism: Schistosoma turkestanicum (assembly GCA_944470395.2). NCBI lineage: Eukaryota > Metazoa > Platyhelminthes > Trematoda > Strigeidida > Schistosomatidae > Schistosoma > Schistosoma turkestanicum. The sequence continues at coordinate 37,615,068 of OX103971.1, read as the reverse complement.
AAAAAATTACCATACCAAAACTTTAATTCAGGTAATCGCCTTAAAAAAGGTCGAAATTCTTCTGAGGACTTGGTTGGGAGTACTTCATCTAAGAAAATAGGTTAGAAAACACGCAGATACCTGTGGATGTTTCAGGTACAATTTTCGGAGAAAGGAAGTCAATTAATCTGTTCAAAAGAAATATCCCCATTACATAGGTAACTACATGGAAACCCTGAACGAAGGGAAATAAAAATTAGAGTATTATAAAACCTGTGTGATGATAATACGTAATATGTAGAAGAAGACCAGAAAGACAGTAAAGCACCATCTACTGACTGCATGAGGAGTTAATACATCATACAAGTGTTGTATCTTCTAGTTTCCTACGTGAAAGCTCAAAAATAACACTAACCAATTCGCAAATCCGAATAAACTCTGGTTTTGACGAAGAACTGGGAACTTCTTGTGTATAATAGTCCATCCCTTGGAGAGCCTTGTTTTCGGCGCTGTGACCCTGAAAAGAAAGGTCAGGAGTCATATATAGGTTCCAAGAAAACGTTCAACAATAATCAATACTCTAAATACTTATCTCCGTGAATTTTGTGCTGAAATGGTTAACGCAAAATTTTTGAGCGCTTTTTATTTATTTATTCAGGTGTGTGAGGTATCACCCCTCCAGGACCATGAAATGTCATCGGATTCCAGGCAGGAGGGTTCCAACATGAGATACCTCTTGCATAAGCTAGCATGAACCGGCTGATTTCTTTGCGCTCTTTCCTTGTTCTTTCGTCACGGTTTGAGATATTTGGTAGTGTCCAGTGGATTGTAATCTAGCCGCTAGACTTCCTTATCCTAGTCACTGGGCAGTTGTTTATAAATTTGTAATTTCTATGATTTAGGTGCGTGCGTTTGATTGGAAAATTTCAGAACTCAATAAATAAATGAATAATTTGAGTTACTGGCAGTGAAGTGTGTGAGAGGAGAGATATGTAAGCAGACAAGAGGAAACATATAATAAGCAAGGTAGAATAAGTTAGTGAACTGAGGAAATGACTATGAAAACAATTAGCAAGTTCCAAGACATACATCAGGCACAGCTGGCTCAGCTGGGAGGTGATAATCTGCATGTGAGTACGAGTTTAATAAATCCCATCTTGATGCTATCCAGTGAGGGGCCTGTGGTTACTTTGTTTGGGAGTTCATTTAAAGTCGGAACAACTCTTAATGAGAAATGTGGAATTTTTCGCGGGTTACCTCAAGGAATGCGGTTATGATTTTTCATTAGGATGCACGTGTTAAGATGATTCAGCGCACTTGATATGTTGTATGCCATTAACAGGTAACCTCTTTTTCCTATAAATCAGGGGGGATAATACCAAGTGTTGGAGTATGTTTTCGTAAGGCTTATTCTTTAACCCATTCACCCATTTAGCTGATCGTCTCTGCACTCAGTCTATGAGATTTTTCGCTGTCAAGGAGAAGGGGTGTGACATCCTTTTGAACTTCAAGCTGTGGCTTTACGTATGCTTGAAAGGAGGTTAAGAACGATTCTGCAGTGATTACACCAAGTTTTTTTTGCACGCAATGAAGAGCTGCGTTACCCTTGTTTGCATCCCCTTTGTAGTTTCAAAGTAATGCTTAGGCTTTCTGTGGTTATTAGATCGAAATCGCAGTCAAACGAGACATTAAGGAGAAAACTCCTGTTGAAGAGGCAAGCTGTTTGTGTTGCATGGGTTAGAATGTTCATGACATGACGTTTCGACTGGTTACATTTTACTCAGTTTCTTACTTCCCTTCTCTTTGTTGGGAGATATTCTTGAGGCACTAATGAACCCTCTTTGCTTCTTATGGACCAACAGACTTCTGCGTTGTCTGCGCGGATTGGGAATGCTGATCTAATATTGCTTGACAAATGGTTAATGAATAGCAAGGAGAGGAGTGGATCTAAGGTGGGGTTCCCTGTGAAACTCCTGATAATGAGACTCACTAGTGTAGGTGATTTCTTCATCGTGACAGCTCAATTCGATTCCGATAGACGTAGGTTGGACGCACTTCCCAATTTCGAAGTTAAAAAACAATAATTCTAGAGGGAAATGGTCTATTTACAAATTACAAATGGAAATACAAATAATACCTAGCTAGTGTTACGTCTTCCAATTCAGAATTACTCCAAACGAGTATCAATGTTCCGAGGTTTAGGTGAACTCCTGTACTGCCCGATGATGAATCCAAAAATGTGGCGGTAGCCATATTATATCAAATTTAAACAACATATGTACAGTTCAGAAGCAAACACAAAAACTTCAATATAAGTACAAAATATAGAAAGAATAACAAAATACAATGATAAAATCTCAAATTGGAATAAAATAAAATACCAAAAATGTCAATAGAAAAAGTCCGTCATGTCATAGCAAAAATACGTAAACATGGAGGGATTTTCCAAAAAACAAAACATCCAAAAAGGATTCTACAACTAGCACGCGAGCTTCCGATTAATTTCGGTAGGAAACAAACTTTTCAGTAGGTTGTCACTTAGCCAAGATAGAAGTGAATCAGAGATGCTCGTTTTTGAAACCTCTATTAGGAGCTCGTGGGGTACTTTGTCGAAGGCTTTTCTAACTAACTAACTTACTTACTTACAAAAGACTGTTACCCTCAATGGAACATAGGCCGCCCACCAGTTTTCTCCAACCAACTCTGTCCTGCGCTTCCCTCTCCAGTTCTGTCCAATGTTCATTCATTCCTTTCATATCTTTCTCTATTTCTCGGCGTAATGTGTTCCTTGACCTTCCTCTTTTCCTTTCACCTTGAGGGTTCCATTTTAAGGCTTGTCTTGTGACGCAGTTAGGTGCTTTTCGTAGTGTGTGTCCTATCCACTTCCACCGCTTCTTCCTGATTTCCTACTCCACTGGAATCTGGTTTGTTCTCTCCCACAGTACGTTGTTGCTTATGGTGTCTGGCCAACGAATCCGAAGTTTTTTGTGTAGACAAGTGTTAATTAACACTTGTATCTTCTGGACTGTTTTTATATTTGTATTAAAAATTCGGATTTTGTTTTGGTTGAAAGTTGTTTGGAGTTCCAGATGTTTCTCAACTGTGGAAATGCAGCCCTTGCTTTGTCGATCCGCGCCCTCACATCTGCATGGGATCCACCTTGGTTGTCGATGATGCTGCCCAGATAGGTAAAGGTGTTAACGTCCTCCAAGGCATCTCCATCAAGAATGATTTGGTTGGTGCATGTTGTGTTGCGTCGGTCAATTTAGCTTTTTCCTTTATATATGTTGAGACCTACTGCTGCAGAGGCTGCTGCTACACTGGTCGTCTTCTCTTGCATTTGTTGTTGCACGTGAGATAGAAGAGCCAGATCATCTGCGAATTCCAGATCGTCCAACTGCGTCCTAGCTGTCCATTGGATACCGTGCTTCCCTCCAGATGCTGAGGTCTTCATAATCCAGTCGATCACAATACTTTTCTAAGGTCAAGGGATAATGTGCAAACTAGCATATTTTTGTCTCAGTATGTTGTTCAACAACTCCATTCGAAGCTCTTCTGGGGCTTCTGTCGGTTCAAATCCCGGATAAAGGAGGTGGCTCGATCATGCGGTAAGCGGTTGCATCCCGTAGAAAATCAGCAGGTTATGAGGCCGATGCCCATTCACACATATAAAGCAACCATTAGTAGGTATATGGGATCTTCTTACAATCTAGAAGACCTGGAAAGTCATCCACGTGACTGCAAAAGTGAAAAATTACAACCTTGTTGTACTTGGAATCAGTGAAATGCATTGGACGCAGGTTCAAAAAAATTAATGGCTCCAGGGAGCTGCTGTTATACTCCTACCACGAAAAGGAAAATGACTCGCACAAAAGGGTTGCACTGATGCTGTCCATAAAAGCACAAAATGGGCTCATACGATGAGAATTTCATAAGCTTAGCATCATCAAAGCATCCTTTAAAACACACAGAGATGGGATTGCAATGACTATCATTATGCGCTATGAGCCTATCAGTGATAAAAATGAGGATCTTAAGGATCACTTCTGTGTGAAGCTACGGTCAGTCCGCAAGAAATGCCTAACACAGACTGGACCATTCTGATGAGAGACATAAATGCCAATGTTGGCATGGACAACGCTCTATATGAAGACATCATGGGACCACATGGACTAGGAGAATGGAATGTGAACGGTGAGAGATTTTCAAATCTAAGTGTCTTCAGAAAAATGGTATTAAGTGGCATCATATTCACTCAAGAAACACATACACAAAGCTACATGAGTTTCACCGGATCAAACTAAACACTACCAAATCCACCACATATTCATCAATATAATGTTTAGAAGGACCATGTAGTACGTGAGAACGAAAAGTAGATTTGACTTTGCTTCAGACTATTACTGGGTAGTGGACAAGATTAAACTGAGACTGATGAAGCATTGGAAAACTGGTCGAACGGCTGGCCTTTTTTTGGATAGCGGCAAACTCAACTAATTCAGGATAGCTCTCAACAGTTTGTTTCAACCCTTTCACAATCTATTTAATGTAGAGGAAATTATCAAGCATAACAACTAGAAAAGCATCAATTAAGCAATCAATTCAACATTTCACGAGGTTCTGGGGCCGCAAGAAGCACCACCAAAAGTAATGAACCTCAGTGTATAATCTGGATAATATTCACGAAAGGAAGAACTGCAAGGCTGCAATCAATATCAGCCGAACCAGAGCACAGAAAGCTACAGAAAAAGCTGAATATACAGAAGTAAACAAGTAATCAGGAACATTGAGGAACAGCGAAACGGGTGGGTATAGCAAGTGGAAGGACTTTTGAGGCAGGAGCGTCAGCGCTGATTAGTGAGAATACGTTGGATATCTTGCAGTGGTGGCCGAAAAGCTGCAAGAGGAGGAAACATGAGACTGCTATATTATGCAACGCAGAAGGAATTCACCATTGCGCAGCGTGGACAGGATGAAACTATGGAAGTATCTTTAACAGAGCGGTGTTCCTGAGAAAATAGTCCACATTTTACGGGATTCTATTGATGCATTGAACAGTAAGGTTGTGCACTAAGGACAGCACACAGAATCGTTCGAAATGAAGACCGGAGTTGGACAAGGTGTCCTGCTGGATTATGAAGGCGTCAACATCTCAGGGGAAACAGGGAGTGCAGTGGACAGCTGGAATGCATCTGTGCGATTTGAACTTATTAAATGATCTAGCCCTTATATCCCACACACAGCAACAAGTGTAGGATTAGACGACCAGTCTAGCAGTAGTAGGTCTCAACATACACAAAGGAGAAAGCAAGATTCTTCTATATAGCTCAACATGCACCAACCAAGATACACTTGGCGGAGAAGCATTGGAGGGAATAAAAACCTTTGCATATCTGGGCATCATCATTTATGAGCAGGGTTGATCTGACGCAGATGTGAAGGCGTGGATTGGCGAGGCAATAACAGCACTTCTACAATTGATGAATATCTGGAACTCAAAACATCTATCAACCAACATTAAAGTCAGGATTTTCAATACAAATGTCAAGACAGCTCTACTGTTTGAAGCGGAAACTCGGAGAACTATGAAGGCTCTTACGCAGAAGATACAGCTTTTTTAACAGTTATCTGAGTAAGATACTGAGGATCCGTTTACCAGACACCATTAACAACCTACAGAGAGAGAAAACAAACTTGCTCCAAGCTGAGGAAGAAATTAGGAAAAAGCGCTGGAGGTGGATAGGGCACACCCAACTGCATCACGAGGCAAACTGTAACGAGGAATCCTCAAGGCCGAAAGCGAAGAGAAAGACCAAAGAAAGCATTACACCAAAAATTGGAGACAAGCATCAAAAGAGAGAACAGCAGTCGGGAAGAACTGGAAAGGTAGTAACAGCCGTAAGTAAGTAAGTAAAGTGGTATAACTGTCCCATGTTATAAGAAGACTGGTTGTGTAAGGTCCGCCCTTTCTAAAGCGTTTTTAGACTTCATGGGGATGTTCTTCTTATTCATATACTTCTTTATCTGTTTATAACAAACCCTTCCTTTACTTTTTTCAGTATTTGTAATGATGCGATCTTTTAGTAGCAGGCTTGATCTCTCCTATTTTCTCCTTTGAAGATTTGGGAGAAAGCAACTTGTTTCCGTTACGCTAGGAGTCAATAAGACTCCTGAAAATGCTTGAACAGGTCACATACCGCTGAACTAAGTGCTTCCGCACACTGTTCTGAGATTCTTGGGCGAATGCTTTCACTTACTGTTGAAGTTCCTGTGAGCAGGGGGTTTAATGCTGATCGTAAGAGTAAGTCAGATATTCCCATCAAATGGCACTAGGTCCGAGGGTACCTGGTTTAGCTGGTCTGTGAGGTTCGTCTCAGCCATTTCTATTTTAGCAAGGCCTCCGCTATTCGGACCTCTGAAAGCCTGAACAACCGTGTTTTCCTTTGCGTTTGCGTGTGTTTTGGAAACAAACTTCATCTGAAAGTGCCTCTTATCGCCTCAAACTTTGTCGTAGCATCTGTTTCTGAAGGCCAGGTAAGAACTACGGTCTGAATCGTTCAGATAAACCTTTCATTTTTGTCAGGCTCTCCGTTTTGTCTGTGGCAGATGTTCAGCTTCTTGCTTAACACATGTTCTTCTCTTTCCAGACGTGTGAATTACTTGGGATACATTGTGAAGGATAGCATTACGAATAATGTCTCTTACTGTTCCCCAGTGATCATCTAGTGATAGTCTCCAATACATTTGTGGCCATGGGGCGTGTACAAGATGCTCTTATAATTTTTTAGGAACCAATCCAACTTTGAGGGAAGGAGTGTCGAAATCTCCAGCTAGTAGTGTTTAGTCTAACCTTAGCAGTGGAAGTTACAAAATCTCTTCAATCAACTGATCTTTCTGGGCTTTAGTCCCCTGGGAGGCTCGGTGAGTCTCTCCAGTCAAGTATTTTGAACGATTCATGTTGAATCAGCACCAGCATGGCTCTATCGCATCCGCTAGTTTGGCATTGTGAGATGTTACTGATTTAACACGATTTTTAATATACACATATATTGCCACTCCATATCCCACTTTCTGTCCTCCATGGCACCGGAAGAGTGTAATGCCTTGCAGGCCAACTTCATCATTTTCTTTATCGGGGGATAGCCATGTTTCAGTTAGAATTACGACCTTAAGATTCACCTGACAGCTCATATTCGTGATCTCTTTCAATTCTACTCTCAATGCTCTTATGTTGTCATAGAGGCTTTTGAAGGTTTATCTCGGAAACTGGTGTGCCTCTGCAACTGCATCAATTCCCAGATTTTGAAGCACGTTGAACAAACCGGATTGGCAAGTTCTCTTAGAACCGGCCAATGAAGATATTTTGGCTGTATGGTGCATTTAACTGGCGAAACCATCGTCTTCGTGTCTTTTCTTGTGAGTTGTCATTTCAGGTCAACCAACAATACTGTTTGCTCTATTTAGCTTCCTTGTTGTCTGAGTGATCTGGATTGGCTTTCAAAATATCTGTTGTGACTATAGGGATCATTCTTTGTTCTTTATCAAGTCTAAAGCGCCTCAGGCTGCGGTAGCTCGAAGGTTTATGCTACGTGTTCGCCACCACCGCTGTCGCTTATCATGTATGTACCTTTCACCTAAGTACCACCAGATAGCTCAAGGTCTCCGTGAACCACCACACTGGTTTGTTCTCGGGTGTCTGTTGAAGATCTAGCGGCTGCTCATACATACCAAGGTTTACCGTGCATGTTTCAGGTTATAGGGGACAGTTAAACCAAAAGTCTCCAATATGTCAGGAGGATTTGTTCGGTAACCTTTACTGAGTCTAACGTGACCTTCAATGGAAAGGGTTCACCTTCCTCTACATTCTGACCCTTAGGCAGACGGCACTGTTAGGCTGGGGTACTATTCATTTCCAAACATTGCACAGTATCTATCCCGGTGTCCTGGATCAGAGTCAGCCCTGTTTTTTAGTAAGCTACCCTCCGACACTAGAAAATTTAATAAAACTAGTGAATTTCTTTCAACATCCCTGTCCCTGGTTTTGGGAGCTATGGTGTTTCTGTTGCCTTTTCTTGCGCTCAAATACTTCTCCTAATCGGTAACAGATATTGGGATATTTGCAAAAACCGGTGATGTCGCTGGTGCATTAACTTGGGTTGCAGCTTCCTTTTTCGTTTGTCTGATCTATCTTTTGCTGGACAAGTTGGTATACTGATGGATTAGGGCTGGTTTATTTTTGATGGTGCCATTTGTCTAGTTTTTGTCAATTCTGTTAGCCTAATGGTTTTACACTTTGGAAAAATATATCTGAACCATGGGTAGAGCTGACTTAACATGAACGCATAGTACACTCTCGGTACTATAGTATCACAGCCACAGTGAAGCCAATTACTGCAGAATTTATATTTTAATACAGAGTCAGTGGTTTTATCTAGCTACGAGCATGAGATACAACCGTGACTCCTAAGTGATGATTCAGAGTATTTGTATTCTATTTACGAACTAGTAATACCCAAAAATATGCTATCCGTACTCTATTAGTTATGTATGGACCAAAATTGAACTCAAGAAGAACTAGATGGGTGCAAACGAAATTATTGTATTTTGAATTCGAATTAAGCGCGGAATTATTTACGAAGGAATCATTGTTGCATACAACCATAACATGAACATATCTGAATATTTAAATCGTATTTTTTCTCGTCAAGCACAGCAAATTTGCAGTGCAGATATCTTCATCATAAAGTCAGCTAATTAGATAGGCTTAGCCTAAGACGATTCGTAGCCATAACGTCTAACGACTCCGCTAACTTAATTTTGAGGTTTGTCTGGTATTTAGAGACAAGGCTTGCTGATAACTCAGAGAGTAATTAAGTATCACCCTTTTAGACCACCGCCGATAAAATTCAACCGTTTTGTGTATCTGTCTACATTAGTCCTACAATACAGTGATTTCCTAGTCTGAATCACTCTTACCTGTTGCCCCAGTCATCTTGGTTCCACATTAATATTCAAAGAGCAGCTAATGATGTAAGAAGTGAATTTATATTTAATGCTTGTGACCAAAAGGACACAACATAATGCCCGACCAAGCCAATAAAGTGTAGTCTCTGCCTATGTTCCATACTTACGTAATATAAAACATGAAAAATAAGTTAGGGGTTTACTTCCTTAACTAGCATCACAGAAAAACTTATGATTTTATAGCATATTATTCAACTGCACGTAAACCTATGCATCGGCAATGGAGGTTTTGCTTACACCATAGGTTACTGGTGTAATATGTTAAAAAAGCTTCCTGTAGATACACATGAAATTACTGGTATAGTGAATGAGCTAAATGTTAAGCCATACAAATTAATTTCAGATGGTTTCAAATTTTCATTTCATTTAAAAATTAACGCTTTGTGGGATGGATGACATAACTAAAAATAAATGTTAGAAGTTATTAGTCATTGATTCGCATTTTCCTTTGATGGAATAAAGACAGAAATCAGAAATCATCTTATTTATTTGAAGCGTACATGCATGAAGAAACTGAAAGAACTTTAATTATCAGTTTGTGGGTATGTAGAAATTATTGAATGTAATTGATATCACGAAAATGGTTGGCTAGTATTGCGAATCGATTGAGTCTAGATAGATACACCTTTAGATATCGGGTCAGTGGTCTAGAGGTTAAGCACTCAAGGGCGTGATCAAACGTTCTGGGTTCGCTTTCCAGTATTAGAGTTGTTGGTTTTAGATGAATGCCTGACTTAGATTAATTGGTGACAACAATAATATTAACTGTGTTATCTGGCATCCCTGTCTGTGTTTTTTCGTGCACCGAAAAATTACTGAAGCTCTTAAAGAATTTGGGATGGAACTTGGGAATTCATTTGTCCTTTCATTACTTTAACTTCGTTGTCCAAACTGAGAATATCCTCAGACTAGTTGGGAAATTAAATTTTACTAAATTTTAATATTGAAATACCGGTTGAGAAAATGTTAAATCTTTTAAAACTAGGATGGTTAAAACTTTTCACTTCTTTAATAGGAGTAATAATTTTATATTGTATGATTTGTGTTGGGTGTATGTTTGTAACTCCCTGGAATAAGGCTTGTTAAGTGCTTCCGTGACAACATCAGACGATGAATCATTAAGGAAGCCATTAAATCCACTGAAGTATTCAAGTATAATCAGTTTGTGACTGTTCACCAAATTATGGTTACATTTCTGAGTTGGTTACTGAACTGAAACTATATGAAAGAAGGACTATCCTGGAAACTTGTCATTTTCGATGTATTCATGGGTTACCTGTACAAAAAATGTTTAGTACAGAATAAAAATAACTAAGTTAACAAACCGAAAATGCCTGATGGTCGTTAACTAATTAATTAATTTGAATCCTTGTTATCAAGCCTAATTTTGACTGCCATGAAAACCCACAGTTTCGTCGCATCATTAAAGTTGCATCCGTTCATTCTTTTGTGATAGATTGAACTCTACTGCTTTAGATGATCAATATGTTGGGTATTCGGTAGTTATGAATTGACCATGAAACGTGAATGATACGGCAATGAGGTGGTCAAAAATATACTGCTGGACCTAAAAGGTTGATCAAATGCATGGCGCCATTTCATTTAAATTTGTAATCTTTATGTATGTCCTTACTAATTTGTTTATTTTTCAACTTTCCATTTCTAGCAAAGTACTTAGTTTGCCAGACAGTTGTCATATTTATGATATGATGTACTGGAAGTCATTGCTCCGACATGATGAACATGTTTTTTCATCCTATTTTTGTGCTGTTTAATTGATGTATTAGACGAGTTTACACTGGTCACAGACGAAGTAACTTATGAAGAAATCTAACCAGACAGCGAAAATAGATGAAAATTTGTTTGTGGTTTTGAAAAGTTAAATATTTATAAATGTTTCTTTATTATTGTCTCGCCATTCAATACACATATACACGCATATCATTACGGTCTTCCTTTGATTAATCAACTGTCTCATCAGTCTTTTGAAAACAGACAATGTCTGGGAAATTCATGTACAGTCAATGAAATTGTACTTCACAAAGCAATCCGCATGCCGCATACAAACAAAGTCAAGTATAAGAAATAGATATATAATAATACAAACCATAATCGTTTCATTTTTATTGTTCAATTTACTCGTTAAATGCCCTAGAGTAACTTTTAAAACCAATATAAGATGAAATTGAACAAATATTAGATGCTCTCTTCCCTCATGGTTTGAGAAATGCATAAGTTGTAAGAAATATATATATATATATATGTTCATAAGTATTTTTACGCTGATTATCTTTAGTGGTAAAATCTATAAGAGTCAAATTATATTAGTTGTCAAATATAAATAGATAATTTGAACTTCATTACTGAGAATAAAAAAATACGACGAACTCATTCATTTACTTAGACAAATTAACACAAGTCACAGTTCAGGGAGTAAAGAACTCATCGTTTTGCAATCTAGTAATTAAAGTAGGTTCAAAATAAGAATCTCATGTTTGAGAGACAAGTTCTTGGAAAGCTGATCAGAAATTCCATTATATTCTAAAATAAATGTGCTATGTTTTGTATATTTTCTGTTGCTATGAATACGGAGTTAATTTCCCGCATATAATAGATATCTAGTTAGTAGTTAACGTTCATAATTACTTAAACGTTTGAATCTGTAATCTACTGGTAATCTGTTCAAGTTCAAATTGAGTATTGATTAGTATTATAGGTAGTTTGAAAATCAGTCAACTTTAGTCTGATAATGATTTACCCAAACATTTAGAGGTTAAAGTAAGTAGGAATAAGACAGTGAAAGTATGACTTCAAAATATTATCAATAAGATAAAAACTATGATAGGAGAAGAGTATGAATTAAAAAGAATAATACTGTTTCATATAAAAAAGGAGAATCGTTATGTGGATGTCATTTGATAGTTACGTAACATAACTTCAAAATGCCATATATTTACTATCATGCAGGCGATATTGTTCAATCATTAATCAATCATCATTGTTAGACCACCATTAGAAACCTGGAAGCACTGGACGGCCGTTTCGTCCTAGTATGGGACTCCTCAGCAGTGCGCATCCACGACTCCTGCTCCTCGGAGGAAATTCTCGGAGTTCTAGTTGAGAAGACGTGACCAGTGGAGTTCAACCCTGTCGGGTGTAGGCAGTAACTACCAAAGACAAATGGGTGAGGTCGCGCAAAATCCCTAGATCAATCAGAGTTAGACATTAACACCGTTGGATGCCGGCCCAGTGGTCCGATGGTAAGGCGTTCGCCTACAATGCCAAAGGTCCCGGGTTCGAATCCTGCGAGGAGCAGGAGTCGTGGATGCGCACTGCTGAGGAGTCCCATACTAGGACGAAACGGCCGTCCAGTGCTTCCAGGTTTCTAATGGTGGTCTAACAATGATGATTGATTAATGATTTCAAATGTGTAAAAACTCAAACCTCCAAAACTGTGCCCCAATATAATGTAACAGTGCTCACTAGTGACTAGCTTCGTGAGGAAATTCTCGGAGTTCTAGTTGAGAAGACGTGACCAGTGGAGTTCAACCCTGTCGGGTGTAGGCAGTAACTACCAAAGACAAATGGGTGAGGTCGCGCAAAATCCCTAGATCAATCAGAGTTAGACATTAACACCGTTGGATGCCGGCCCAGTGGTCCGATGGTAAGGCGTTCGCCTACAATGCCAAAGGTCCCGGGTTCGAATCCTGCGAGGAGCAGGAGTCGTGGATGCGCACTGCTGAGGAGTCCCATACTAGGACGAAACGGCCGTCCAGTGCTTCCAGGTTTCTAATGGTGGTCTAACAATGATGATTGATTAATGATTTCAAATGTGTAAAAACTCAAACCTCCAAAACTGTGCCCCAATATAATGTAACAGTGCTCACTAGTGACTAGCTTCGTGAGGAAATTCTCGGAGTTCTAGTTGAGAAGACGTGACCAGTGGAGTTCAACCCTGTCGGGTGTAGGCAGTAACTACCAAAGACAAATGGGTGAGGTCGCGCAAAATCCCTAGATCAATCAGAGTTAGACATTAACACCGTTGGATGCCGGCCCAGTGGTCCGATGGTAAGGCGTTCGCCTACAATGCCAAAGGTCCCGGGTTCGAATCCTGCGAGGAGCAGGAGTCGTGGATGCGCACTGCTGAGGAGTCCCATACTAGGACGAAACGGCCGTCCAGTGCTTCCAGGTTTCTAATGGTGGTCTAACAATGATGATTGATTAATGATTTCAAATGTGTAAAAACTCAAACCTCCAAAACTGTGCCCCAATATAATGTAACAGTGCTCACTAGTGACTAGCTTCGTGAGGAAATTCTCGGAGTTCTAGTTGAGAAGACGTGACCAGTGGAGTTCAACCCTGTCGGGTGTAGGCAGTAACTACCAAAGACAAATGGGTGAGGTCGCGCAAAATCCCTAGATCAATCAGAGTTAGACATTAACACCGTTGGATGCCGGCCCAGTGGTCCGATGGTAAGGCGTTCGCCTACAATGCCAAAGGTCCCGGGTTCGAATCCTGCGAGGAGCAGGAGTCGTGGATGCGCACTGCTGAGGAGTCCCATACTAGGACGAAACGGCCGTCCAGTGCTTCCAGGTTTCTAATGGTGGTCTAACAATGATGATTGATTAATGATTTCAAATGTGTAAAAACTCAAACCTCCAAAACTGTGCCCCAAGATATTGTTCAAGTTCGTGAATATTTGAGCAGCAATAATTTTTTTAATATGATGTAAAACTTGATCATGAGATCATTTCTTTTCTTGTATTTCGGATCATACATTTGAATTGGCAGACATTGTTAAAAGTGAATGAAACAAGGAATCTGTTAACTGTTGATTGCTTAATTGACAAATTCCCTTGCATATGATGTGAACTAGGCTAACTCTTTATTCCAATAGTTTGATCAATGAGAGAATACACATTGCTATTCTGATTGAGGACACTTTGTGATTCGAATTCATTCAAATCGGTTTTTGTTTTTACATTTTCAAGACTGATGATCACATTTTAAACACAAATTCTTATGGCAGAAACAATGTAGAACTTTTTGTATAGTTCATAGAAAGTGAAACACTAATCTTTTCATCTAATTCTGTGTTACGTAAAAGCGTTAATATTAAAAACAGACTAATTTTTCAATATTGTGATATTCAGGTGTTCCATTAACTAAGGTGAGATAGAATCAATCCTTAAGGTATACTGACTGATGAATTAAAACATATTAAACTATATCATTTGAGAAAGGATGTTGAAATGAACAGATTTTATTTAATGGAATATGAATAATGCGTTTTATAGTTAGGATTCGAGTTTGGGTTATGCGTATCAAGCATCTGGTTGTCATAACTATCATTAATGCGCATCTCTATATGTATTACCGACTATTATTGAAACTTGACTGATTAAAAGTGGTTGAAGTTACTGTGGGTTTATTTTATTTTTATTGTTACTTTACTCAATGTCTGGAGATCAGATATTTAACTTTCTAATCCCTGTCTAATCTCTTTCGAAAATTATTTTCATTTTGTTCAGACTAATTTTTTTAAATAAATATCTACTATGTTTAAAATTAACTCACTTTTATTTTGAATTAATATCAAATTACTTACAAACTGAAATAGTGTATATTCCTTTTATTTTAATTCAATACTCATCGTTTACATACGAACAGAGCTAACAAGTCATTACTGTACATTGATTACTTCTTCAATCATTGATCTAATTGTAGTGAGGATCCATCTGTTGCTAATTTAAAACTAACTACTCATTAATGGACAAGAAAACTTTCTCTGACAAAAATTTAGTCAAAGATGACAATCGTAAACATTGCAATATTCAAAAAGATCAGAAGTCTTTTTAATCATCGTATTTTTCATATTTACTCCAAATCCATAGTTGCTTTGAATCGATTGTCGATATAATATGCGAAATTCCAAGTAGTTATAGAGGATAGCAATGAAATGTACACTATAAAACACGAATTCTAATGATTTTATTAAAATGTAACAGCCTGAAATAAATTAGTGCTATGAATATTTTCATTTTCTGAAAATCGATGTGTATATGAAGAAGCTCAGTAAAATGTTTCATAAGCTATAGAATTAATTTCATCAAATCTGAAGATTTGATTATCTGCAAGAAGTTGTGAGTTGAAGTCTTCACAGATTTTCTTTTATAAAGAGAACTGATTTAATTTGGATCACCATCGAAAAGTGAAATGGACTGGATAGTCACTTCGTTCTAGTAATGGACAACTATAACCTCACCAGATGTTGAAGCAAGGAAGTTCTGGTCATGAGCGGGCTGCTCAGAAGTCATGTTCCATTTAGTACATCCTGGTTTCGAGTGGTACCTAATTAAACTCAATCTTCGAGAAATTCTGTCCACAAATGTAACAAACTCTTCACAGTTTGCTTTGCTTTTGTTTCAAAATCTTTTAATAGTTTGATACTACCCATCGAACAATTTTGTTATTGGATAAGATTTCTTGTGTGGTTATGTAAACTCATTAGGACTATATATCTACCACGTTCTTGTCACTTCCAAAATGATTCCAGCTCAGAGAATAAAACTCCACCATAATCATCTACCTGAGCTAAAAATTATCTCCAACATCTCAAAACGTTAGAAATTTATAGAACGCTATTATATTGGAAAATTTTCAACCACATTGCTCAAGAATCTGTGGGTTACTGAATCCAGTATTTTAGTAGTTAGTCTCTACAACTACTATTTTATTTATCGATGAGTGAGAGAAAATCGGTTTTGTTGGTGACCATAAATTTATTTCTATTTTGGTACAGGAATAAAAGTTTAAAAAATTGGTTATTTATAGTTGTTAACATTCATTATTCGCTTTCTAATAAATGCCCACATTTTAGCTATTTCGATATTCTTGCATGACTGGTTGCTCTCTTCAGTAGTGTATGGTAATAAAACTTTCTCATTTATATCCTAGTTGAAATATTTTCACTGACCCATGAAACAATAATAACGCCAATTACATAAACATTCAGATTTTTATTAATGATTATTTAAGTTATTATTGTTTTTTAAATTCATTGTTTGTAACATTTTAAAGTGTGTTTAAAAGAAAAACTAAAGGTTACAAATTTAAGCTTTTGACTGTTTTTCAATGTATACATATATTAATTAGGTTATGTTTCATATTTCTTCTTGACTGTTGATCTCTTTGAATGAATGTTGAATAATAACAATAGATCATTCTTTATATATGGACTCACGTAAATTTTAAAATATTTAGGAAAAGATGCACAGAAAAAGAAAAAGATCAATTAAAGATGTGTATCGTTTTTTTATTTAACCTTTTGTAAATTCACAAATTAGAACTCTTAACTTTATGTATAAAACAGATTAGTAACATTTAATATTGATCCTATTATGTAATGAATGTTAATGTATTACATATAATTGTGAACTTTGAATACTCAAGTTTTCGCAATTTGTTTAGCTTAAATGTACTAGTTTTTACACATTCTTTCTTCAAATCAGACACAACTGAGTATTATTATATTGTTTGAAATTGTCATATGTAATTAATTAAATGTTTCTTAGTTTTGTTTGGTTTGGATTTAGGAATTTTTTTAACATAAATCCCTACTGCAACACAGAATGGACTGATTCAATTTTCTACAATTTTTTAGAATCTTATTGAATGTTATTTGTATTGTAATGCATTCTAAATTTCTTTCTATCAACTTTCGGTTTTTACTTACCGTTTACTTTTATTGTTAAATGTAAGTAGATTCGATATGCTGACAGTGATATGTCGGCTTAGTTATTCTCTTGTTCCTTTCTCTTCCGAATTTCATCACACGCTCCCATAGCAAACAATATACCTTCAGGCTGAACACAAACCATAACATATTTACATTTTCTCGGGGAGATTTACTCCAACTCTTATTCTAGACGTTGGTAGAGTTGGAAATTACGGTACTCAGATCATATTCATCATGGAAAAGTAGAAGATTCATACAAGCCTCCTTCCACTATTTTGTCAGGGTTAGAAACTGCCTATAAGATTTAAAGAAATTGACTTCATACACAAAAACATATCTAAACGGTCAATTCGAAAATTGTTTTTCGATTTGACTGAATCTATACAAAATTCTGAGCATTCAACACTTACCTGTGGGCACATTATTACTGAGTCATTTCTAGATGACACATGACGCATCTATTCAATCGAGATGATAAATATTTTCAAGTGTCAAGACAAATTCATTATTTCATTTTATTCGCTAAATCATGATAATTTATTATTGTCATGTCTAGAAATTTCTAATTAAAATATTTGAGGTTTCTACTTTGAAATCATTCTTGCCACTTTTCATGAGTGGTACACTTAATATACATATACAAACTAGTTTAGTCATGTTAAGTATGGAATGAAAATAGAGTACATGTACATGTGTGTGTGTGTGGATATGTACTTGTCCTATCTATATTCACACATGAGAACATTTTTCTAAAAGGTCAGTCTAATTTAAATTATAAACCGGAATATATTGTATTGTGTCTTACTATAAATAACAGTAGTGATACTAATATTTATGTTATCTTAATCTAACTAATTTTTTTTCAATTAAAAAATTTAATGACAGTTTAATTCATCATGAATAGTTATAATTCTGTCCATTATGAATGTCTGCTTGTTTGAATATATTCATAGGCATAATTCTTATTCTGATCGAACTTTTGTGATAAAATTTATATTTCAATGGCTTACATTAACAGTTAACTTTGGTGT
The DNA here is from genome assembly GCA_944470395.2 of Schistosoma turkestanicum. Lineage (NCBI taxonomy): Eukaryota > Metazoa > Platyhelminthes > Trematoda > Strigeidida > Schistosomatidae > Schistosoma > Schistosoma turkestanicum. The sequence continues at coordinate 37,597,296 of OX103971.1, read as the reverse complement.
ATGTACGTACTATCAACAACAAAAAGTACGTTTCATGAAATTGACGGATAGACTGAAATAGTAATGTTTTAAAAAAAATGACAACTAAGTCAATAAAAATTAAGTTGATATTAAGGGCATTCGGCTTTAGTGTAGTGTATTGAAATATTTCTTTTCAATATTACAATAAGACATGCATATCTTAGTTTCAATCTTTGTACAATATCAATATATTGTATACTAATGAAAACACTCAAATAAACATTACATTTTTCATGTTGAAAAGTTTCAGAAACATCTTAATAAAATTTAATTATTGTTTTATACTGTAAACTTAAAACAATATTACAATTTATTAGATATTCAATTTTTAAATTATCAACAGGTAAAACATTTCTTTTATCTAACTAACGAAAAGTTTAAAATGAAAACGTTTTAAAAATGATTTAATAATTACTATGAAAAGAAAAACATTTCAGAGTAAAACAATTGGTAACGCGATCGTTTGTGTATTATTTAAGCTAGTAATTTCAAGGAAATTTTTTAAAAGCAAAGTAACTTGGAACATAGACTTCTTATTTAATGCATTATTTTCTTTTGTGTTACTAATTTCATACTCTTGGCTAATATTAGTTACTTACTTACGTCTGTTACCCTCAATGGAGCATAGGGCGACGACCAGCGTTCTCCAGCCTACTTTGTCTTCGGTCTCCCTTTCCAGTTGTGTCCAGTTTTTGTTCACTCCTATCATGTCTGTCTCCATCTATCGGCGAACGTGTTTTTTGGCCTTCCTCTTTTTCTTCTACCTTGAGGGTTTCAAGTGAAGGCTTGTCTTGTGAGGCAGTTGGCTGTGTTCCACAATGAGTATCTTATCCACATCCGACGCTTATTCCTAATTTCTTCGTTCAGCAGAATCTGGTTTGTTCTTTCCCACAGTAGATTGTTGCTGGTGTTTGGTCAACGGATCCGAAGTATTTTGCGTAGACAACTGTTAATAAATACTTATATCTTCTGTATGATGGCTTTCGTGTTTCTCCACGTTTCTGCTCCATATAGTAGAACTGTCTTGAAATTGGTATTGAAAATTCTAATTTCGGTGTTGGTTGAAAGTTGTTTTGAGTTCCAGAAGTTGTTCAATTGTAGAAATGCTGTCTTCATTTCACCAATTCGTGCCTTCACATCCATTAATGATGCCGCCCATATTCTTCGCTAATATAAATGAATATTTATGTAAAGATGTTAAACCAATCAATGCAATTTATAAGTTACTAACCATACTGAAACGGATTACGTAACTACACAAAATAGGCAAAAGTACAAGCTAATAGTAAGAAGACATGTGTACTGTTAGTGGTAAGAATAATAAAATACAATAACAAATGCTTTGGTCAATAGTTCAACATTAGATTTAGTAGGTGTTACTCCTATCTTTTGCTTAGACGGATATAATATTACAAACGATTTCATTTAGTGATATTGGTATTACACTTCATCTGTTTGTCTTTTTTCCCACCTTCCATTAATATTCTTCATTGACTTATTATTTTACACTCTTCTTATTACATAATTCTAATAGCGCCTTGTGATAACTAGTTTAATTCTTAGCTAAAAGTCATCAATATCGAATCGATCAAATAAAAGAAGGATAATATTAAACAAAATGTTCATTATTTCAATTCTAGGATTGAAACATTCTCACGAAATATTGAAGAATGAATGATAATTTTTGGACATTTTTTTCATTAGACTCTAACAATTATGCATTCAAAATTATTATTGATGAATTAATCCATTGCATAAATTGAAATTGGCATTTTATTTTTCTACCTAATCAAAAAAGATAATTCTGCACTTTAGTTATCATATTTTATAATTTTCTTACTACTATCAGTACACCTCTCTTCCTACTATTTATTTGTACTTTTGCCTATTATATGTAGTGACGTAATCTTTTTCGATTCATTGTGACTATGACTCAAATTGCCTTGATTGGTTTAACATTTTCATGAAAATATTTATGTATATTAGAGTCAAGCTTGATGACGATCTAATCGAAAACGATATTGTTCGCTTATATGTGTTGTTCTAATTCTGCACTTGTTGGAAATTCGTTTTCAGTAAAAAACGAATTTTAAGTAAGTAATGAATTAATTTTCCCTACAATATCTTAGATATTAACATTTTCTATTCATTTCAAATAAAGAAATTAATTATGTTAGAAAGTTCAATTCATTTATCATTTACATATGTATTCATTTGATTTCAAGCCATACAATCAGTTAGTGTTATAATCCTGTTTCTGAAATGGAAGGTTTTGATTTTACAAACTAATACTCCCAGACACTAACTGAAACATCATAAGGAAATATAGTCAGCACTAAACTTAGTTCGTTTGATACGTGAGTTAGGACAGAGAATAAACTGAATGAAGAAGAACTTAAAAGTACTGATAGATCAAATGGATATTTAAGAGGAAATAAATTAACTGATGCGACCATATTTTATTGGATGCTTCAGTCGTATCAATTATAACAGGTCTTTTATCTATGAAGATCAACATTATTGTCGATGATTAATTTTTATTACGCAATATTTAACTAAAAATCGGAATCTAATAAATCTATATAATTTTAGTTAACGATTGAAAACGGAAAAGTATGCAATAATACACTTTTATTGTTTTTAATATTAACAAACATTTTAATCATTCGGTCAATTGTGACAACTTGTATTTTAAAGAATACAAACATTTCATCACAGTAGCCAAAACTGTATTCATACTTTTGAAATCATCAATCAATCATTGTTAGACCACCATTAGAAACCTGCACCTCGCAGGATTCGAACCCGGGACCTTCGGTATTGTGCACGAACGCCTAACCATCGGACAATGATTGATTGATGATTTCAAATGTGTAAAAACACAAATCTTCAAAGCTCTAACTGAAAATATTGTATTCATACTAGAAATTTGTTTTATTGACAGGCAGATGGCTTTGAATTTTCATCATGTAAAGTTACTAGTACATACATCTGTTAGTATACATTTCAGGTGGAATAAATATTTTCCTTTTTTTTAATGATAAGATCAAATGACCTACATCCCACTTCTGTCTCTTTCATTTTAGTCATGGTGATTAAAGATAAATGAAATATGTCTTACGCAAAATTATGCCTTTTGCATTACATAACATAATCGATAAATTCAACAATTTTAATCCATGGAACTAGTAAGTTAACGAATAAATTAATGAAAAAGTCGAAACATTTTCTTTTTTTTAATAATATGAATTTCAGAGCATTGATGCGGGTTGAAATTAACAATATTAATCATTTTTAGGGCCATATTTATATATGCAACATAATAATTAAAAAAATTTCACCGTAATCATGTTGATAATTCTTGTAGAAATGAAATACCTTTTTTTGATGAAAGACTAGATGTACATGTAATAATGAGGTAATTTAATGTTTATGTAGTTCATAAATTTGCCTTGGGTAGATTTTAATATCAAATCACCATTGGTCGGTTAAATGGAGATCTGATGTTTATTACGAAATCTTATGAAACGAATTATGAAAGTTGGTGCTAAAGTTATTGATTATCGATTCTTTTACTTCAAATAGTTAATGATAGTGTTTTGAATGACATCAATGAAATTTTTTTTGGGGTCCAGAGTTTTGGAAGTTTGTGTTTTTACACATTTGAAATCATCAATCAATCATTGTTAGACCAACATTAGAAACATGGAAGCACTGGACGACCGTTTCGTTCTGGTATGGGACTCATCAGCAGCGTGCGTCCAAGACTTCTGCTTCTTGCAGGATTCGAACCCGGGACCTTCGGTATTGTGCTCGAACGCCTAACCTCTGGACCACTAGGCCGGCAACCAACGGTGTTAATGTCTAACTCTGATTGATCTAGGGATTTTGCGCGACCTCACCCATTTGTCTTTGTTAGTTACTGCCTACACCCGACAGGGTTGAACTCCATTAGTCACGTCTTCTCAACTAGAACTCCGAGAATTTCCTCACGAAGCTAGTCACTAGTGAGCACTGTTACGATATTTTCGGGCAGAGTTTTGGAGGTTTGTGTTTTTACACATTTGAAATTTTATTTCAATAATATCACTGACTTCACAGATAGTAACGTTGCCGAAAGTCTTCATCTGAGTTACAGTTCTTTCCCATAATTTCAAATAATTCGTAAAGTAAAATATATTTTATGTTATCAAATAAAATAAGGATGAAGTCGACAGTTGATTCATTCAAGGTACCTAGCATACATGTAAGTTAACAATAAATGCATTAGATCAAAACATTTTCATTTCACCTTCACGAGATCCAAAGTAACTAAAACGTGACACTCGGATAACTTTAAGATATTGTTTGTCAAGTAACAAACATTTAGTGTGAGAGAAAGCTCAAACAAAATAATATTGTTCTATGTACAATAATTCAACCTGGTATTTAGTTATAGTTGTCCGTGTTAATTTTATCTTATTTTAAACTTACTTTTCTCGACAGTTGTAAACACTCCAACTAACTATCATAAATGATGATGTTATCTTTCAGTTATCAACTCCTTATTCATTTATTTAGTTTTTATGTATTATCACATCACATGTAGTGAATTTTCACTTGTCACTTCGACTCCTTTTACTTTAAAACCAAAAATATAAGAACGGAAAAGAATATTCTTTTCAATCAATTCTCATTCTGTTCTGTTTCTATAAAAAAAACGAAATCCGAATAAATTAGTTTTATTTTAAATCATTATAAGTTACACAAATGAATTTCTTACATTAGAGTCCATCTTCCTTTGAGTTCAATACATCATAAGAAGTTAGTCAATTCAGTTCAATGTAAATATCGACGTTTTCAAAATAGACTATGTTTGTTAATGTTAGAGTTGGTTATCAATGAACACTGTACCTGGTCAGTCTTTGAAAACTTAATAAAATTATCATTGAATTACTACTCATAAACACTGAACATATTATTATTGTCTAGTTTAATTGGGTTAGTTTAATAATACAATCTGTTAGATCCCTGCATACATGAGGTTAGTCATGTTTATCAAAATAAAAGTATGTGATTTCTAAATAAAAAACAATATTTTTCACATAAATGTGGTTTATAGTTTAAAGTACTCATAACATAAATTATTAATTGCTCACAAACTGTCTCATCACATATCCATGAGAATTTAAACTGATTCACATAGATATATACTTTTATTCACATTAAAAATTTATCTATTCACTGTGAAATAATCATTAATGTTACTAATTTAGTAGTTGGCATACATTTCTTTTTTAAAATTAAGCGAGGTCATTCAAATTTCAATTTGGTTATTTCAAAACCAAGCATTCACAAGACTTTTTATTTATTTGGGATATTTAATAGTCTGTGAAACGAGTATTAACGCTCTTATTTACTTGGATTAGCCCAAGTTAAAGCTTTGACAATTTTGATAAACTCAAAGCTAATTAACATTGGTTTTAATTTTAGTCAAAACTGAAATCTATATGTACACTCACCTGGTAAAAATTAGATCTTACCTAGATTAATAGTGTATTTCTTTTAGTGTTTTTTTCCTGTTAGCAATCTAAGAAACCTGATGAATTTGTGAAATAAAAATGTGCCTATAAAATGATTGGAATTAAAAGTAGCTTAAAGATACATATAGATATTATTATTTCTGTTACAAACAATTCGCAGTTGTCAAATAACAAATAAGTGAGTTGGTGAAGTGAATGCACAATTTTAATGTAAAATGATTAGTCTAATGGCATTAATAAAGAAATGTGAGAAATGTCTTTGTTTTTAGCTCTATCTAAAGATTATCTAAGAGTCATAGTAAGTAAAGGCCTGCAAACCTCAACTCACAACTATTTGGTTGTAGCTAAAAGCTTTGAAGCAGTGAGGACATTAGGATGAACTTTCGTAATTAGATAAAAATCTGTTCATCAAGGTTGACGCTAAAAGTCCATAGAGTAGTTATTTGTAAGATTTTCTTTCTATTCAGAAATTACGTATCAATTTCTTAAGGTGAATGTTACTGTTGGCGTGAAAATTTGTGATACATCATTACTATCGAATTCCTAACCTCTAAGCTCTAAATTATCGAATACATTTTCAAAGTATAAATGTAATAGATAGAAATAAAAAAGAAACAATTGTGTTTTAAAAGCGACTTTCATCATCAACTAATCCTATCTAAAAGACAGTAAAAAATTGAATGATTCCATCACAAAAAAGAATGAATCGGGTAGAGGCTTACCAGTAGTATAACTTATAATTATATTCAGTATCAAGTCCTTGATCTTAAAAATATTGTGTCCACAGATCTACCTTTTCAACTTCGGATAATTTTTGATAAAATGTGATTCTAATCTAACATCATTAATTAGTGAATACTTCATAGAGTATTGAACTAAATTATTGTCATTTTGTAGTAAAAATTCCTTCAGAATCTTCAAATTTACCCTTTAATATCATGTTTCAAAAGTTTAGTCATTGAAAGAAACTGGTTTTCATAGTTTCTCAGTCAAATATACTGATACTTATACATAAATTAATGATTAGATTCGATGAAATAGCAGCTTACACTTTAGAAATTTATTAAATGAAAATAAATTTTCGAATATGGGTTGCGTAAGTTATTGGATTTCATGGTCTGATCTAAGTTGGATAACCGTTGCAAACCTGGAGGTACTGGATGATAGTTTTGTTCTGCTATGTGACTCCACAGTAGTGCTAATCAGCAACTATTTTTTACTCGGGACGTGGACCCAGGACTAACAGTTTCATAGCTTCGTTGAAGTTAGACCTCAGTACTGTTGGATTTCGAGTCAGTGGTCTAGAGTTTATGTGTTCGCGTGTGAAACTGTATGACAATAATCGAAGAATAAAAACTTTTTCCAATATGTTACTGAAATTTCCAAAAAAACTATCATCACTAAACTTGCATGGCAGTCAAACATTCCACTTGTTTTATAAGTGAAGTTGTATTTATTCAACTATATGGGTGAATAATGATCTTTATTAGTGGTAATTAGTTTATTCAATTTTCCAAAATTTATGTGAAACAATTTGCCAAGATAAAGATGAATAGAAATAAAAATTAAAATGTTGTTCCTTTATGCGATCAATCTCTCTATCGATGAATTTCATTGTCACTAATGACCTCTGACATGACACCTTTGAAAAATCCATTACAAAAATAAATCTTAAATACAAACTGATCTATTTCATTAATTAAATATTTTTGTCTGCTTAAAATTCATCAAAACAAATAAGGTGATTACTGACATAGATGTATGAATTCAATGACCTGAAATATATGTAACATGTTTTCTTTTTCACCACATAATTTCATTTTTTATACTTTTATAACATTTAATTGTGAAGTTTTTTGTGTATGCATAAGTCGCAGATCTCTCGTGTACAATAATTCAAACATCTAGAGACTCAACTTTAATAGGGGTTTTAGTATATTGTTGGAAACGTGGATGCATTTTATATTAGCATAAAGGGATTATTCCTTTTCAATGATTAAAGCATGTAGTATCAGTGATAAGTTGAAACAATGTAATGTAAGTTTACTATATTTTCACGATATTGGTTATCAGTTCAATTTATTATTTAATCGCTTACTGAATAATACAATGACGACTGGGCTCATAGGTATTGGGTACTAGTGTGTGTGAATATCAACTATGGGATTTCAGTATATCCGATTGGTGAATTTTAAATATGCTTAAACATGTTTTCGGAATTCTATTTCTAGCTAATATGATTGAAAATGTAATAAACTTGAAACTATATACAACACTGGACCATCCTCCTAGGGAGGCCTATATACTAAAAGAAACCGAATATTACCAATTGATAAGCATAGTGCTTTTAAAACTCTGCAAGAAGATCTCATATTCCAATGTAGAAAAATAGTGTTTTATGGTCAAATAAATTTTTATTTTTAAAATAACATAGTGTTAACAATTCATTCACATGGTCAATAGGTTTCTTTTTGGGAAATAGATATACTTCCATTGAAACAACAGTTGCAGTTTGTAAGTAGATCGATTACCAAGTTTAGAGTTGTGTATATGCACTGCTGAAGAGTTCTGTGCTGAGATGAAATAATCATTCAATGCTCACAAGTTTTCGGTAGCGGTCTACTGAAGATCAGCTTATGATTCCAATTATGAACAGGATGATAGCCATTTTTTTAAGTTGCTAAATATAGACACAAAATCAACGGAAAAATTATTTTTTACATCTCTATTCCATTTTTTTCCCGAAGCATTTTTTTTCCAAAATTCAAGTTGGAACAAGTTATCCAAAAATAATTATTGTCTGCTGATCAGCTGATTGACTGGAAAAAAAACGATGAAAAGAATTTCAGTTAGTAAATTCACTATCATCGTTACAACAAGTTATTAAGTAACTTGAAAAAAACTATATGAATTATGTTCACATGAGACAATTTTTATTTTGTCCCGTCAATGTTATACTATGGAGGATAAAATTAATTTATTTGAAAAGGATGACTGAATGAATGATTGAATGAATGAATGGTTATATTCAATTTATCACAAATCATACATATTATTTCAAGTATATTTGATTTCGCGCACGTTGTTATCATCGTGTTTTTTAATTATTTAAAGTGGTCATGTTGTTAAATAGTGAGCGATTCTCAAATATCAATCATTTTCATTGATATACACATTAACTAGGATTAATTTTACATTTATATAAAAGAAATTACAGATTTCTTTACATAGCTTCTTATCATATAACCAGATGGTTTTTATACTGAATGTTCTATTACTAAATTAATAAATGAAACTGATGACAATTGACGAAGTCATTATTTTGCTAAAGGGCAATATATAAAACATTTACATTGATAGTTGCTTACTTGAGATTTATTTTGTATGTATTTGTATAGTTTCTGAATAGTTTGCATTATAAAATAACTGAGCACATATTGGAAAACTATTGAAAGCAAAAGAATGACCATGAAATAGATAACTTTCTATTGTACTTATGCAGATTTATCAACAGTGTCTAACCATGACCATAGATTGAAATGAATTGAGGACAAGGTTCCAATTGTTACTGATAATATATTTTTTGATGTTAAATAAGAAAAATTCTAGATATGGTAAAGTTACTAAGAAAAAAAGATGCATTAGAGTTTAATAGGATCCTATTTTGTATTCTATGACAAATTAACCTAGCTGAAATGCTTAATTAGTCTCAGTAAGAAAATGAAATATTATTTCTTAAAATGTGTAGCGTTTTAATTAGAGTCGAAATTAAATGATATTTATCATAGCTATGTTGTTTAGTAGTTCTCCACCATCTCAAAGTATTACACTTTTATTCATCTGCAGTTATCGAACACGATAGCACTGAAATATTTCCAGTATTTTTTTAATTATTATGTTTTGTATTTGAAAATTCATCAGTTGAGGTGGTTGGGACATGTGCTGCGTATGCCTAACCACCGACTGCCTCGTCGAGCTATGTTTTGTGATGTAGGAATAGGTTGGACGAAAACTAGGGGCGGCCAGACCAAAACATGGCACAAATCCATGAAGTCACTGACAAGTGAACTGAGTCATGTCGGTAGGTGTCGACTACCTGGTTGGGGTCCGCAAGATGATAATAATCGATGGTTAGAGACCCTGAATGACATGGATCAAAACCATTTGCAATGGCGTAGGTGCATTTACTCTTTGTGTTCTATGAAATTCTAACCTGAATTCCTCATCACCTCTTTCTTTTTCTAAATTTACCTCACTGAATTATACTTCTTGAATAACATCTTCGAACCCTAATCTCCTAATACTTCTAATACTTTTACTACCTCTACTACTATTGGGATTTGAATTGACAATTACATTTCTGTGCTAATGCAGTATGGCAACTTGAACTGCTGTACTTATGTGCAAAGTTCTACGTTGCTGTTGATGATGATTTGTGTTTGAAAATAAAATTACTGATTGTATTTACTATAATATATTTCTGAATATGATCTAGCTATCAACCTCAGATGAATCATGTGTTGGGTAAGAAATGCAACTATGTACATGTTATTGTGAGTTAACGAAATATTGTATGAACTGTTGTATAAATTTTTATTTCGACAATAAAACATCCAAATCCGTTGTCTCTGATCCGCTTAACTGGTTGATAAAGTCTTAAATAATGTCCATAAGTGAACGAAATCGATTACAGAATGTAATATTTCGTATACTGATGAATGTTCTATTTAGAAATCTGTAGCTCAAACAGTATATGACATACAACTATTACTAAGAATAATAAAATCCTAAACGTTTTTAATTCAGCTCCAATAGATGTTCAGATAATTTCTATGCAACAAATACATTCACAGAATGTTATATTAGGACCCACATAAACAGTCTTATTATGGGTATTCCAGAGTGTTTGTCATGCGCTTTCAACGACCATTCTAAAATAGATCAAATGAGTTTCAATTTTAATGCCACATAGATAAATTATTTTATTGAAAGATAAGTTAGATATAGAATCTCTATTTCAAACAAATTTACACTTCATACATTCATTTTTCTTTTTCAAAATGCATGTAAAAGTGAGATTATTTTCATTCAGAATGTAATATACTTACTTGCTTACACCTGTTACTCCTAATGAAGCGTAGGCCACCGACCAACAAACTACTTTTTCCGGTTAGCATTTTTTGACCGAGTTAGTTTTCTACAGGGTGGTCATGCTAACCCCATGGCCAACTCTCCTAGTTTACCTGGGTTTGGGAGCGGTTTGGGAGCGGCGGTAACCCCGCAACGCCTTCAGGCGGAATTAGAATTTAATATTATGAACATTATTTTCTAAAAATATAGTCTACAAGAGCGTAAATTCATGATACAGAATAATGTGTCTCAGTCATTATTTACTAGAACTGTTTACGTGTTATACTGTCAGTAGAGTGACAAAAAAAATTATTTTGACTTTGAAAAATTTTTCTGGTAAAAATTAATGAACGTAAACATTCAGCATTCTGATTCTCAGGCTCACAGAAATAATTTTTATCACAAACACTTGATACACTAGTTAGTAGTATCACAAATATCGTTTACCATAGCTGATAGTTGATGGTAAGGAATGATTGACTGATATTTCTATTTATTCACGACAAGCATAATCATAATCTTAATATAAATATTTGGGGTCAGAAGTTCATTATACGTTCCAGATATTTTCTTTTCGGAAACCTACTTGTGCCAATGGACTCAAGTCGTGAACCAAAAGGATCAAGGAAAAAACTAGCATGATTAATTTAAGAAACAGCTAAACGATGTCTAATTTACCCTACATTTGGTTGATTGTTTCGGATTCCAAATTCAAAGAAACAACGAAATCGATAGAGTTGAAATAAATTAGAATGTGAATTATATGCAGAAGTCAATGAATTGGTATATCTCAGATAACACTCAAATTTTATAATTAACTTAAAGAATGCACGTAATCTTGGAGTACGCACCCTCTCATCACTTCACGTGAAAAACACAGCAGAATCACACCTAATTTAAGAACAAGATTGTAACTCATTCTTGCACAATCATCAAAATTCAATGCTCGCTCGAAGTAATCTACTCACACAAATTAATTTTGGCCACAGTCATTGTTAATATAAATATTCACTTGAACTGTTTTATGAAGGTCAGTGAGTATCTCGTTCACACACAATCATTAATCTCATTTCACTTTCCCAGTCAAGTCACAGTAATTCACCATCCTACACATTAATCACAAGTGATAAAAGTACTTGGCATCGATGCAAATAAAATGTTTCATTTTGAGTTGGATATCTCACCAATTTTGTGTAGTGGTATTGTGTTAGTGCAACGAGACGAGAATGTTTGTATTGAGTTAGTTATATTTTGGACTGAGAGTTGTCTGATCACAAATGTAAGAGAACAAGCATCAACTTGTTTCGAGATTGAATGAGCGAGTGTTGTAATGTGTCAGTGAATTATAATGAGCTGATAATTGAATGTGGCTGAGTAGATTGAGGAGAATTGTGAAGAATGAAGTGTGAAGTATGCAGGTGGTAAAACTGTTGAATACAAAGTGAATAATCGTGTGAATCTACTCATTGTGAACTGTAGAAATAGTAGTGTTGTACAAAAGCTCAATTTTCGCATCAAAAACTAACTCGGTAATTGGTCAGGAATCAATTAGGAGGAAGTTCTACCCACGATGTATATCGGATTTTTATATTCAGCATTAGGCTCGATTGAATACAAGGAAAGTATTTATTTTGAATCATTGATATTCATAGTCCAGTGTTTAAAATTATTTGTGATTTGATTAATCTCATTACCTACACATCCGTACCGAAATACAACAACAAACCTTACTGTTTAAAGAACTATTTTAAAGTTTTCCATAGTCCTGATTCCAGCCATTGTCTGATTTATTGTGTCATTACTTTATTTAACTGATTCTGTAGATGCACATTGTACGGGTAATTTCCCAATAAAATCAAAGGGGAATTTGGTTCTCTTGTTTTGATCATATCATCTCACCCTCATACTCATCAGAATAAACTAGTAACCACTTACAAATCGGCCACATAGAATGAGTATGTTAGAGAACAACCATCTCCCATTGTCTGACATGTGCTTCACTAAAAATATATACAGGAGGTAACGTTCATTGTTTATTTCATCAGGGAATCTTGGTGCAGAAAGCTTAGAGTGGAGTTCAATTTGAGGTCTTAAGATAAAGTGGAGTCTAATTAAATCGATAAGGCAATGAATTTCATGAACGACTATTTACGATAGTTGTGCGAAGAATTGGACTGAAGCTCAGTGTAGTGAAGGTTAAGAGCCCTCTTCGAAGCCTCAATGCCCTAAGTTCGATCACAATTGGGGTTATGGGTGCTCACCGTTGATTAGTACCAGATTACGAAAAAAAGGCTAACTAATGTTTTCTGGTTTTAAGTGGTTGTTGTACCGAATTCACTCCATGGTGTGAAACGTTTAGGTGGACAGTTTTATAAACTCAACAACAATAATTACGGATTTTATTAAGGTAGAAAACGATGGTGTAAAATGCATTTTTAGTAAAGAATTGAAAATTGAGAGAGTGACTATATAAGTAACGGAAACATTTGAATGTTCCATAATTGAACAAAACATTGAAAGGAACAGCCAGTAATTAACTGATCACTGAGTAGTGATTGCTGATATATATGTCAAATCCTTCTTTAGTAATGATCGAATTCTATCCACCTAGTTTTTTGTTCACTATCTCCAGTCAAAACGTCACATCGTATAGGTCGATTTGCTAAGTAAACCAGCCGCGTTACTGAACTTCACATAACTGGAAGTCGTTAACTGAAATAATAATGTCATCATCTAAACTGTCAATGATTATGAATAGAGAAGGAAAGCATATTAATTATAGAATTAAAAAAAAACTGATCAGTTGATGAAATCGATTGCTAAAATTGACTTTTTTTTAAGAACTCATCTGATTTAGGTTATTTGATAATAGCTCCGTTTCAAAAAATTACAAACAGCTATTAAAATCAACATAGTTTTGCAAATCCTAATACCATGGTTTCTAATTAAAACATTTAATTGATCAATACAATAAAACAGATTTAAATAAAAGAAAAAGAATCAAATTACACAATTTAAACAATGCAAATAATATGATCGATCACACAAGTTCTAATCAATTTGTTCGTATATTTTTAACTGAAGAGGACATTTATTGAGAACAATGATAATTCATGAGTAGCATTACTGCGTGTCATGTTAAACATTATTCAGTATTCATGATTGCTTTTCAATAATAATAATAATAATAACAAAAATTGATGAATTCATTTCAACATTACTTTGATTTGTGTTAGCAATTAATTGCAAGTCTTAGTATAATAGAAAATCAAGATATATGATCCTGTTTAAAATTTATTATTATTTTAATTCACTATGTTATAGACTGATTTGGGAAACTTTTATACTCATACAATTATCAATTATTTTATTGAATTGATTTAAGAAATCTTATCAGTAACAACGATTAATCCAGCTTTTTAAATCACTTTAGTTAATTGTCTGAAGTTAAAGCGTTTTTCTGTTTAGTATTTTTATTTCTTAAAGTATATATATATATATATATATATATATATATATATATATTTCAGCAACTAGAAATTAAGAAAAAGCCTTGTAGATGGATAAGACATACATTGCGGGAAGCATTTAATTTCATTACAAGGAAAACCCTTACTACCAACCACCATTCTCCAACCATCTCTATCCTGGACCTTCCTTTCCACTTCTACACAACTGCTTCCAACACTCGAGGTGATATGCCCTTAGATGTTGCCCTTAGAAAGAGAAGCAGGACGCGATAGATTGACTCCTGAGATTTTCAAGGATGGTGGTCCAGTTTTAGCAGCTAGATTGACTGAGATTTTAAATAGAATCTGGGAACTGGACATGATCCCATCCGACTGGTCTCAATCGCCGATTATCCCAATTTATAAGAAAGGACAAAAGTCTTCTTGTGACAGTCACAGGGGAATAAGTCTAATTAATATAGTTTCTAAATTGTTAGCCTCCATTATACTTAGACGCCTAACTAGTGCTCGTGAAGAGCAGACTCGAGAGAACCAAGCTGGTTTCAGACCTGGACGTGGCTGTATAGACCACATATTCACACTACGACAGGTCCTGGAACACAGACACACATTTAGGCGTCCTACAATAGTTGTCTTCCTGGACCTAAAGGCGGCATTTGACTCAGTGGATGGTGAGGTTCTGTTATAGTGTCTGTCACTGAAAGGTGTATCAAAGAAGTACATTAACCTTATACAAGCTCTCTACTCTAAAACTACTGGTCAAGTGAGAGCTTATGGCTAACTGTCATCTGAATTCTTCGCTTCGATTGGTGTCTGCTAGGGATGTCCACTTTCCCCATTTTTGTTTAATTTTGTCGGAGATATGCTTCTAGAGTTGACATTATCATCGTCCGACTTTTCAGGAGTCGTCTTCCTACCAGGAAAATCGCCTACTGACCTAGAATAGGCCGATGACATAGTTCTATTTGGTGAAGACGCTGACAAAGTGCAGAGTCTTGTGACCACCCTAAGCTACAATGCAATCATGTTCGGGATGTGGTTCTCACATTCGAAATGCAAAATGTTGCTTCAAGATTGGGTTGAGTCGGCACCTTAACTAGTGATAGGGAGTGAAGTAGTGGAGTGTGTTTACCGCTCCACTTATCTGGGGAGTCTCATCAGTGCCGATGGCCTGGTGACTGACGAAATCTCAGCTCGGATACAGAAAGCTCGATTGGCTTTTGCCAACCTGCATCACTTATGGCGCAGGCGAGATATCCGCTTGCTAACCAAAGGACGAGTGTACCGTGCAGTAGTTCGCTCCGTCCTACTATACGGATGTGAAACTTGGCTGTTAAGAGTAGAGGACTTTCGTAGGTTACTAGTCTTCGACCATCGGTATCTTCGAAACATTGCTCGCGTAACGTGGGAAGCCCGAGTAAACAATGTTATCGTTAGGAAACGAGTTCTAGGTAGGGATGGCGAACCAATAGATGAAGTAATGGATGTGTGTGTTACGTATGGCTAACCACCGACCGCCTCGACGGGCTGTTTTGTTGTGTAGTAGTAGGTTGAGAGAAAGCTATGGGCGGCCAAACCAAAACCTGGCAGAAATCCATGAAGTTACTGACAAGTGGACTGAGTCATGTAGGTAGATGTAGGCTACCTGGTTGGGGTCCGCGACACGTAAGTCACCAATGGTTAGAGACCTTGAACGAAATGGCTCAAAACCGTTTGCAATGGCACAGGTGCATCCACTCTTTTTGTTCTCTCAAATTCTAACCTTCTGAATTCCTCATGATCTTTGTCCTTCCCCTTCTAAATTAATCTCACTGAATTGCACTTAACGAATCATATCTTCGCTCCCTAATTTCCATTGCTGCTAATATTTCTATTATCGCTGTCACTCCTGGATTTGAACTGACAGTTGCGTCTCTGTGCTAATGCGGTGTGGCAACCTGAACTGATATACTTACGTACGAAATTGTGCGTTGTATCTGTCTGACGTTCCCTTCCCTTTTCGGCTTTAAGGATTGCAAGTGAGGGTTTGCCTACTGACTGGGCTGCTTTTCGCTATATGTGCCCTGTTCACTTCCAACGCTTTTTCCAAATTTCTTCCTCAGCTGGGACCGGGTTTGTTCTCTCCCATAGTAGGTTGTTGCTGATCGTGTCTAGCTGATGGATTTTCCTCTAAACTAACGACACAATTAATTTACGGACTTTAAAATATTATCGTTGACTCATTACAAAAGAAACTTACCACTATCCTTAGATAACTTGTGGATGCAGTCAAGAGGTTAAATGATAATTAAACATTGTTAAGCTCTCTTTAAAAGAAGTTACATGCTGTGGTTTTACTCTGCTTAACGTTCATCTTTCGCGAATGCTAACTGAGAAACTGTTATCAGTAATAATGAGGATGCATCAGTTCGACAATTTATAGACATGACTTAAGACTGTGATTATTATTTCTCTGAATAGACTGCAAAAGTATTCATTTTCTATCTTTCTCAAGTTATTGAGTGGTCACCTAACATTATAGGTTTTATTCAAAAATTTATTCTATCAGTGTTAAGTTCGTAGGGGCCATCGAGTTTTTGTTGACATCAAGAACAGATCTAAATCAGGCAACCATTGAACACTCCGTTAGTGGAGTTGTGAGTGTACACTAGTGTGAAGTCTTACACTACGATAGAATAGATGTTCTAGTTTTCAAAGGCTGTCTAATGTAGACTGGTTCGTGATCCTAATAAAATGAATTCGATATTTTGCTTTCCACTATAATTGATATTACTTTTTGAACTTTATGCTAAATATTTTATTAACGTACTTTCTCATTGTCCTAAAGTAAAGTGTAGTAACTTGTACTGATCCATAAATGTGTTAGATTCTGTTTTGATCTAACTGTCTGAGTAAATTACAACATCAGTCAATGGATTATTGGAATAACAAATAACAATATTTTATCTTTCCAAAGTTCTCATTTATTAATAATAAACATATATTATTGTTTAAGCTATAAAATCAGAGATCACAGTTACTTTGAAAAAAATTAGACGACGGATTATTTATTTATTATACTTGGTCATAGCTTTGCAGCTCATTGTTTTCCTGTTGTTTAATTTGTCTATGGTTAATTCAATGTTCAATAACTCCAGTATAACTTTTACAGTTTTAATATTTAATTGTTTTTTTTTAATTGTTGATTTATTCAGTCCGATTACATTTTACCTATCGGACATGGGTCAAATGCTACATTTTAGCAACAAATATTTATAAAAAAGGCATGTCATTACATGAATATTGAGAGAAAAAAAACAGTAACATGAAGTGTACATGTGCTTGAATGTGCTTGCTTATTGAATGAACTGCTCATATTGGCGTACCTATCCAATGAAAAGTTCACAAAACTGATAGATATTTATTATTCAAATGACGATGATCTGATTTTAATCACATTAAAAATGATTAATTTGATAGTATTCTATCATTTTAATTCTTCTGAACATGAATATTGGAAAAAAATTTTATAAATGACAGTTTATTTTAGTTATCAGATTGACCAAGTTAAAAAAAAATGACAGATTTGTATTCATATTATTGTAGACGTAATTAAATGCGTAAATTTATTCGATACAGGAGTGAGAGGGGAGTAGTGTGAAGAAGAATTTGATGAACAATAACAAATGATATATAAGTTTGGTGGGAAGGGGTCTTTTAGAGATTGTTTGGATATTTAGGTGGTATTCGTCATCGATTAACCTCAGGGTAACATTGGTAACTAGGATATATTCAACAGCTGTTTTATTTTAATATATGTATTGGCTCGCGTACATACAGAAGATACCTTGTGTACTAGGGGAGCATGGACAGTAGCATAAGTGGGAAGAACTGGAAAAGAGAATAACAAAAGATGAGGTGAGCCGACAATCTAGCAGGCTCACAAAATGCACTTATATTTAGTAAGGATGATAATAAATCATTCAAGCTTCAGATTTACAGGACCTGGAAAGTGAGGCTAGGAGCGGATACCGTGAAGATTTCAAATTGTCACAGTATGAAACTTTTCAACAGTGCAGACTCACGATCCCGTTATGTCATGAGTTGTTATCAAAATGTTTGGTCATGGTTGTTCTACATCGCTAACTGATTGACATTGGAAGCATGTACGAATGGTCTACAACTCAAGAGTCCAAGGGCTAAGCGTTCGTAGGCTAGTTCACTAGTGGAGTCGTGGGTGTACACTACCGAGGAGTTCTTTACTACGCTGCAAGTGCACCTTAGTTTTTAGTAGTACCGCAGCTGATGTCTGTTTATGACTCGTGTCACTTGAAACCATATTAAATTAGATTCCTACTTATAAACCACTTTTTGGGATGGACTGTCTCACTTTTTACAGACAAATCATGGACAAATTGTCTTCTTACTCCAAATATCTTATGTCAAATGTAGTTTATCCCGCTTTTCGGTTACTTAAATTTGAGTGAAATAATCAGTAGAATTTGTTCAGGACAAACATGAAGTAAAGATGACATGTTTTTCTATTCGGTGACCAATACTTGTATATTACTGGTAGTTATAGCCTTAAATGGTCCGAAAAGTTGAAATATGAAGTCCAAGATTTTAGCCATAAACTCTATAAATTCAATCTATCTCTATAGGATAAGTGTCAACTTGAACGAATTTTAGCATTTATATTGACTGTTGATTCAACCTGACTCTGAAATCTTTCCATGTGAAAACAATAAAAGTAGTGAGAATGCTAAATTGCTATTTCCGATTTCATCCTTATTTTCCAAAGGTTTTAATTGACGTAAAACTACTTACAACTGTCGTTCATTGATTTAGTAATACTCTTTAAATTTGTATTTCATTCATAATGTGTTGCACAATTTCCTTATACTATTACTTCCTTAATGTATTAAAATAACATGTTAATCAACTAATGATTGATTCTGTTCTATTTAAGATAAACTGCACTTATTTATGGTATGAGACTCTTCAGAAGTGCACATCCACGTCTCCACTGGCAGGAGTGGAACCCACGATTTTCGATCTTATGAGCAGACATTTAACTTCTAAACTACTGAGTTGGTATCCAACGCAGGTAATGTTTATGAGATTTATTTATTTGTGTACAGTGTAAATATCTAGTCAGGAGTTGATGGTAGTTTAAAAGCTCTGAGTGGTCCTTTTATTTACATCATCAGTTAGTACTGAACAAATATCACTAACACGATCCAGTGACAGTTCTTTTTCACATCCGACCTGTTGATAATAGATACACTTTCATAAGTAATATCCATAAGTAAAAACAATGATTAAGGTTTCTATACCTTGTATCAGTGAATGAGATTTATAACAACAACAGCAACAGAAAACACAGTTTCAATAGAAAGTGTTATATCATCGAACAATATTTAATATGACCTGGTTTTCACATAATAAAAGAAACGATATTGGTGAGAAGTTATGAAAAGAACTATGGAAATCCATACTTCAACAGGCTTCATGGAAGTAAGTGGTTCAAATAATTGATTCGACTATGACAATGGACAAAAACACTTTGTTCCAATTAACTGCACATTCAATGGTAATAAATTTTTTTAAATATTTTAGACAAATTGTATTGATTCTCAACCCAGTAGTTACACTTAAATATTTATCATAATAGTTTTGGTTACTATAGTATGCATCAGTTAATCCTCATTTCGCATAAATTATTCTTGACTCAAACATTAATAACAATACAAAGTATACGGTTTTAAAATCAGCATGAGATCTACGATCTATTATTATAATTATACAGTGTCACGGTAACCATAGTGACTGGTAATAATTTTAATCAGTCTATTTGAAAATGGCTTGCGCAATATGCATTATTTATGTGACTGACATGAAGTATCTGCTAGTCTGTGATCACGATGTTATGATAAAATTAAATTTTTGAATCTTGATAAATTAGAAGATATATCAGATGTTCAATGTTACGGGGGAAATTTATTAGTACAAATTTCAATGCGGGTTGAATGTTTTGTAATTGCTTCCAGCATGTCTTGAAAAAGATAGACACATTTAATTCGATTTTCTGTGTTGTAATTATGCTTGAAATTTTGTGTGAATAGACTGTAAACGTAAATGTTTACAAATAACAATCATGAATACGTTTATAAGTACTTAGATAATAAACTTGAAGAATACACATATTCGTTTAGTATGAACATTCACATCACTTCATATGAAACACACAACAGAATCACACATAATTAAAGAACAAGATTGTAACTCATTCTTGCACAATCATCAAAATTCAATGCTCGCTCGAAGTAATCTACTCACACAAATTAATTTTGGCCACAGTCATTGTTAATATAAATATTCACTTGAACTGTTTTATGAAGGTCAGTGAGTATCTCGTTCACACACAATCATTAATCTCATTTCACTTTCCCAGTCAAGTCACAGTAATTCACCATCCTACACATTAATCACAAGTGATAAAAGTACTTGGCATCGATGCAAATAAAATGTTTCATTTTGAGTTGGATATCTCACCAATTTTGTGTAGTGGTATTGTGTTAGTGCAACGAGACGAGAATGTTTGTATTGAGTTAGTTATATTTTGGACTGAGAGTTGTCTGATCACAAATGTAAGAGAACAAGCATCAACTTGTTTCGAGATTGAATGAGCGAGTGTTGTAATGTGTCAGTGAATTATAATGAGCTGATAATTGAATGTGGCTGAGTAGATTGAGGAGAATTGTGAAGAATGAAGTGTGAAGTATGGAGTTGATAAAACTGTTGAATACAAAGTGAATAATCGCGTGAATCTATAAGTAATGAATTGTGGGCTCCAGGATGATATTTTATTTCCTACCACAAGTAGACGGTTAGCAGTAGAATCGATGATGATATTTCATCAGTTATTTGAAATTTTATGTTGTGTTTGTTCATCGTAATGTTGAGTAGGCGTTCTTCCATGCAAATTCAGCTGGTAAATCTAAACTTTTTAAATAATGTTGACTGGTTATATGTTACGTGAAATACAAATCAAAAGTATCTGTCGTCTTATGTTATAAAGACTCTTGTTTATGGTATACAACATCGCTAATTTTTGTAATTCATAAATTCTATTAATTATTTTATAATTATTTAATGTTATTAATAGCTAAACAAGAGCGACAGAATAATAAAAAATTTGGTGCGAGACCGCGACCAATGCAGTTTAACCTAGTCGGTTGTGAGGCAACTACCGATCGGAGACGATAGGTGCGGTTGCTCAATACCCTTATCTGACTGAAGTTAGACATTAACACCTTTGGATGTCGGCTCTGTGGTCTAAAGATTAGGTGCTGGCGAGACTGAAGTTCCTCTGTTCGATATTTGATAATGTCTTTCAATTTGTTCTAAAATAGTTTTCAGAGAGTCGTGTTAATCGAACTGAAATTTCTACAGCTAAGAGTGGGCGGGTTAACTCAGTAAGTTTTTATAATAAATACATATTGATTTCAGAGAAACAGGAATGTGGAAAGTACACCACACTATTTTGAATTTAATTCTAACAGTTAACTTTAACTACCCAAATCTCAATTAAATATCTTATGATGACAGATCTGTAAATAGTTTGAAAGACGATAAAAAGACTGTTTTGACTGAATCATGAAAAACGGAAATCCCATACGTGTTACATTTATTTAACATGTACATGTTTTGTAGGTAGATTGGTGTTTATTCATGGTATTTCGTGACTTTTTCATTCAGAATAGTTGGACTTACTAACTCACTGTAAAGGGTATTGAACATAATTTAGACAAAAAATTGATTAGGCAAAAATCCTTCAGTTATTATACTTCAAATATTTGATTCATTAATAATTTATTATTATTATTATTATTATCATTACTCCTCCTCCTCCTCCTCCTACTACTACTACTACTACTACTACTACTACTACTACTAATAATAATAATAATAATAATAATAATAATAATAAAAATAATGATAATAATATGTTTACTGCTTATTCATTAAGTTTGTAGACAATCGCCTAATTTAAAGTTGCTTTTCACGAGGAACTGACACAGACTGAAGATGATTGATAGTATAATGAGACACGTATTGAATTTTTTCTAGGATACATCTCTCTTTTAATTTGGCTGGATTCGCCTGCTAGTTACTCACTGATACTTCATGTCAAACGTAAAATAATTCCATCGTTATACTCTAGTTACCATGGCAACTAACTAGAATTTTCGGAGTTATTAAGAAGATAGGAAGTCACCCACTGAAAACAACGGCTGTCTACGCAACACCATGGACAGACATGGACATGTATATTTCTGGGCTCCGACTCAGTGGTCTAGCGGTTAAACGATCTCATGCGAATCCGAAAGTTCTGGGATCAGTTTCCGTGTGCGGGGTCCTGCATGTTCACTGGTGAGAAGTCTCATATTAGGACAAGAAAGCCATCAAGTGTTTCCTGTCTTTTGATGGCTATAAACTTAAATCTGTATGTGATTTCAGCAAAATACAAACTGTTCTAATTTGTAATCAAAATGACAGATTTGTTTTACAGATTGTTATTGTTAGTAAAAATTGGCATGAGCGCTACTAATATCTTATCGGATTGGATTTCATTTGTATTCCTTTACCATTCAATATTATTTGTCTTATTTTTCATATTAAATCAGTGTATAAATTGTGACCAAATTGACAAACAGGTAAAAACATGTTTTTTTTTTAAACTAATTTTTGATACCATGGTGGGAAGAAAGTTAGATTTAATCCGCTCATTGAGTGAAATGGAAGTGACCTAAAGGATAGTGAGCGTTATGAGGGCAATAGTCAGTTGGATCACATGTGTAAGCGCAAGGCTATAAATAAGTCGAATTTTGATTGGTCAGTAAAATTACATGCGCCGTTCAGTTATACTATTCATGTGGCTTTTGATGCCTCATTGGTTAAGAATAGATTCGAAACTGTATAAATAAGGTGAAATGAGGGAATGCTCAAAACAGTTTCATCAAAATAGTATGATACCAGTTCATACTGCCATTACAAATCACTTCCCTGTAACAAATTCAGAGTTTGAAGGGTTGGCCACAACGGACATAAAACGAGAATCGCATAATATAACATTACCAAGCCAAAACTTCGCTATTTCTAGAAATTCTATGATGATCAGCTTACCCAGTCGTCGAGGCAGGCGGTCAACAATACCGCCGGAGATCCGTGAGGAAGTTCGCCGGGTAAGATAACAAATCTAGGATTTACTAAAATATTATGTTTTATTACATTGTATGTATATATATGTATATTTGTATAGTGGTGTACTATTTTTGAGAAACTAGTCAAAATATAAATTATTATTTATGGATATCATATCTGTTTCATATCGATTACTCGGTTTTTTTAGCAACTACTATTTACTATAGGGGTATTTTTACAGTTTAAGTCATAAACTAATCTTGTCAAGAATACCACTGAAAACCTGCAAGTACTGGACGGTCGTCCTAGTATGGGTCTCCTCAGTTGTGACAACTAGATTTCAGTCTGTATGGTGTTTGAAACAGTTATCCAGCTCGGGCGATAGATGAATGATTGCGCAAGACCAAGGGTTGAGTGAAATTAGACGCTAAAAACATTGCTTGCTGACTCAGTGGTTTAGATGTTAAAGGTTCGCATGTACGATGGCGTGAATGCACAATGCTAGGATGAAATGGCTGTTCAGTACTTTGAAGTTTCAACTGGTGTTCTAACCAGGAATAATTTGCAATTTATAGTGTAATAATACGATTTCTTTCCAATGTGAATACTCACTGAAACTACTGAATTAGATTTTGATACAGGTTTGCATGAAGTGAGATTGATCGGTCGATAACTTCTTATGTTGATCTCAGAGAAAAAGCGATACCTTTAGACGACTGTGTCGATATCCGATGATCTATTGTTCCAAATTCAATTAGTTTGTGACCATTATCCACTGCAACTGATCTTATTTCATTCTCAATCTTGATAGACAGTAAAAAGATTATTTCTTTAGGATAAAATTTCGAAAACTGAATTTAAAACTTATTAAATAAAAGGATTATTATTTAAGCATTTGATCATTAAAAATTTTAGTAAATTTAAACGATACTTTTCGCATCATGAATCACTGATTTAAATTTATAAAGAATTTTTAAATTTTACAAGTAAAATATTTAGTACTTTTGTATAAAATTTCTCTTGATCATCATTTTAAAATTAATTTTTAATCGAATTCGTTATTTTACGTATTAAAATAATTAATTAGAACATTAAATTGATTACTGTAATAGTAGATTCAGTTATGAAACTAATTTAGTTCAACTAGTAATTTTGTGAATATTTTAATTGTGTTCTGATTTAATGTAATCCTACATGTAAATATCACTATGAGCAGAAAAGGGTATAAAGGATTATCACCTAATCGATTTTGTGTTCAACTAATGAGTAATACCTTTCACAAGGTACAGTGATTTAGTCAGCTCAACTATTATGATATTTACTTACACCTGTCACTCGTAGTGGAGAATAGGCCAACCAACTCTGTCATGTGCCTTCTTTTCCGGTTCTACCCAATAGCTATTCATTCTTTTCATGTCCATCTCCAGTTTGTTTAATGTATCTAGAAATAGATTTTGTACATAAATTATTCACATCTCTTTTTATATTATTTCATTAAAGTGTATAAAATATTCAATATATAAGATATTTGATTCGTGTTTTTTTTTTAAATGTTTATTTTCAGTTAAAGAAACGGAATACAGAACGACAACGTCGTGCTTGTATTTCAGATAAAATGAATGCATTGCATAGTTTAGCTATGAAATTAATTGGAGAAGATGTAAGTTCTTAACTAGTTGATTGTTTGAAAAAGAAAATTTACATCCTATCATAAGAGTCACTTGAAATATGTGTACTTAATTTTTCACAAGTTTTATATAGTTTTTTTCTTTTACTTTCAACTTAAGTGTACTGTAATAATTAGCAAAAATAAAAACTATTCAGAAATTAGTAAACTTCTAAAAGCATGAAATTTTAGTCTGAGATGGACATACAGTTGGATAGTTGAGCATCAAAAAACTAGTTTAAACCGTGTGTAAATATTGAAGAAAGTATTTTGAAGATTAAGCGTATGTTAATTACGTGATTGTTTTATAGTCTAAGTAATCAAATTGGTCATTGGTCGGTCAGTTCATAAATGTTGAGAGATTAAGCGTTTACGGGCAAGATCGAAGATCTTGAGTTCGAGTCCCTTGGGCGGGAGTCGTGGTTGTGCAATACTGTTGAGTTCCATACTAGGACGGGACGGCAGTCCAGCGCGTTCAGGTTTCTGATCGTGGTCTAGCATTGATTGATTCATGATTTCGATGAAAATGTAAAATTTTAAATAATAAAGATTTTATTATTCTTTAACTCTACGATCCCTGTTAATTTATTCTTGTTTTTTTATGAATAACTTTTTATAGCCATCCAAACACTCCAAAATGGAAAAGAATGATATTCTAGGAATCTGTTATACTATCTTCGAAGGAATCGCTAAAATTCTGAAGGACAGGCCTGGTATGTCCAAGTTCTAAATTACCAGTTCATAATCTTATTTATACCTTATTTAATTTAATTGAAAATTTGGTCCTACCGAAAAGTAAATAATACTGTAGTAGGTATGTGCTCTAATATATAGATAAGAAATGGATGGTTTTAGGTTGAATCATGATTCATTTTGTGAAAATTTCGCTAAAAAACCTATTGTCGATGAATGGTGAAAAAATAGGTGTCAGCAACAGCGAGTACCTTTCATACTGACAGAGATTTACTTACTTGTTAATCGTGTCTGGGATGATCCTGATTCGAGGTGCTTTATATATGTGTGAGAACTGAAAGTTTGAGGCTACATTTAAACTCAAATCAGTGAATCCTTGTTTATGAAACTAAAATGTTGTAGTTTAATGTTGACATAACAAATTAACATGATGCTTATTTTGGAAACTGAATACTAAGCTAGAAACTAATTATAATTTACTTTCATATCGTTTCAGAATTACTGTCGCGTTTGCATAATCTTGGTTCAACTTCTCAGGAAACAATGAACGCTAAACCTATCTCTCATAGTTCAGATTCAATGAACTTACAACCTAATGATTCAAATTCATCATCAAAATATTTTCATAAAACTGAACAGAATTCTATTCAGACGAATCTACCGAATCCTTCTACTTATTCTTCAACAAATATAAATCCTTTACAAAATCAAAAGATGAAACAACATTCCAATCCAAATAGTTCCATACCATTATCTTGTTCAAATATTTTAAACGAAAGAAAATCTAGTATTCAATGTGTCAATACACAATCCAAAACTCATACATTCCGACTACCATTAAAATATCGTTGGTGTAAAGTAGAAAATCAAAATACAACATTTGATTTTGAACAAATTAATCATGTTAATCGGCATAATTTATCATTTGAAATGAAAAACCGAACTAATTACATTCATACATTAGTTAAATCTGAAGATAATTTCATCTCGAAACCATGGACTGATGATCAAAAAGAAAATATTTCACACTATATAAATCAAGAAAATGTTTGGAGACCTTATTTAAATTGAATTATTTTTGAATATTACTTTTTACTTTCATTTGACATTCAGTGTTAACTATGTAGAACAGATTCGTGATTTATTTATTCAGTTATTGTAATTAATTTCTTCTTTTATTGACAAGTGATTTTAAAGATATTATTGTACAGATTTTTAAAATTAATTCAGTATTTTTCAGTGGTTTTACAGACTTTTAATTTTAATATTGTCATATAGACGAGGAAAGAATATAAATACTACTACTGCTGGCACTTCTGAATAGTACAATGTGAATATTAGAAGTGTTATTCATGTAAGGTGAAATAATCGAATAAAAAAAATACTGAAGTTAGACTTAAAGTAATTGGTAAAAATGAAAGATTGATCGATATAGTATGTGATATATGTTTTTAATATGACATCACGTGCTTTGATGTATAATGCTCGTTTGTATAGGGCTAGGGGTGGACAAACTGAAACATGATATTAGTCTATGTAATCAATGAGTGTTGGTAGTAACTGATAGTTGGAGTTCACAAAGTAACTGGTAAATGTTGATGTGTCGTCTTACAAATAATCGCACTGTTATGAATACATGCATCCTTTATCTGTTTTGACTTTCAATATTCTATTATACCTAGCTTCTCAATATTTCATTCTTAACCAATTTTTTCAATATTCAGCCTTTTTCATTACCACTGGTACTGCTATTGTTCCGCCGCATTTGCTATTCATTATGTCAATTACTTCTCGACGGGCTGATGTCAAGTCGGAAATGAGTAGTAGTTTTCCTAAATTTTCGGATTGACTTATTTGAAAAATGTTAACCATTACTACGTGATGTATAAAGGTTTGTTTACGATTTCCTTTTCAACAATTTAGTACTGAAATTAGTCAAGATTTTCAGAATATTGGATACATCTACATTAAAATCAAGGGGCTTGCAGTTTTGTTAGATAGTCAGTGAATCCTATGGAGCACTTAAAGTGTATTAGGCTATCCAATTTTAAGTGTAAAAATGATAATAGCTTATATTTGAGTGATTATACTTGAAGAGTACGATTACCGATACTTCACTTACGTCAGTAAGTCAGCTTTTTCTTAATACTACTACCAACCTGTTCGCCTAGATTTGCATTCAACTCCACTAGTAATGAAACAAAGAAATGAAATGGAGACTTTTACTAGTCGTACTTTTTTATAAAACTACCATCAATAGAACATCTTAGCTGTGAAGACAGAGAGAGCGGTAGTTAGAATTCCTGATTTAAACATATTATTTCCGCTCTCTTTACTTCATTTTATGGGGTTACGGAAATATACTGAAGTGAAGTTTAGAAAGACTTCTTTAATCAGTCATCATTTGAATCAGTTATAATCGCCTTACATTTCATTCATTTTCACTCAGTTATTTTCTAAATTCACATAGAAAGACGTACAATTGTCAGCTAGCTTGTAAAAACATGCTTAAAAATTGAAATACTGAAATGCACTGTGTGGATTATTAATCAAATATGTATGTAGATACTTGTTGAAAACAGATGGTCATAAAAAAACTTTATAACATTCCCCATGTATTAATCATGAGATCTATCGAAAAACCAGAAATTCTTAATTGTATTGCAATACATTGAATAAAAGTATACAGAGGTATGGGTGACAAACATACACTCCAGTTTACAGTTGATAAAAGCCCATTATGATTAGTATTCATATACTCATAGTAGTGCGAACGTTTTAATGTAAAATAACATATTTAGTTTACATTGAGATGCATCAAAATTATTAAGGAATAGATACAGATTTATATTTGGAATAATACTTTTGTATCAAATCACAGTTCAATTTTTGGTTAGCATTTATCAATAAGTATAGAAATCATTTAGTTGGATGATAGAGTTATCCAGCTTTTATTATTAAAATTTGAAGATAACTAGTGGGAAGTTTATGATAAACAGTTTAAATAAGTGTGGAACTTCAAATTTTATATCTGGTTGAAGGTAGTCAGTAGAAACTGCTGATTCTATGGTTTTCCACCATATGGTACTTGTTGACAAGGAAAGGTAGTGGACGCGTACTGGTGATAGGTTTTGTACTAAGATGAAACGGCCGTCCAGTACTTTCACGTTTCTAAGTGTGGTTCACATTGATCGATTCTAATGATTATGATGAAGTTTTGAAAGGATCGATACTCCTCTCGTATTTGATTCTAGATTGAATTACTTAGTATCATGACCAACTAGTTTAAATCCTAAGTCACTTACACTTCAGTCGAATGCCCTTAACTATCTAACGTCAACGAAAGCCTTGTATAATATCCAGTCACCGAGACTAGTGATTGTATTATAACTTGATCGATAAAATCCGATTAACTCTAGAGATAGTTTTGGCGTCCTCTAATTGTTAGGTTTAAATAAAGGTCATTTTTTCTGTCTTGGCTGAAAATCCAAATATGTGATGATGTGTGTATTTGAATCATCAGCTGGCATGGGGATGAAAGGAAACATTATTTAGAAAGTCGTAAATTGTGTGACTGATAGTAACCAAACCTAATCATAAAGCTGTCATTTTATAGGTATGCGGACGACCTACAACATACACATTCAACAACCACTGATGTTCAATATGAATTCAGTCATATTTATTTTTTGCAAAGTACTCTGTATATTAGTGTAGAAGTTTACCAACAAGTATTCTGCAGACAAATTATTTGGTCTTATTCGTTCATTTAGTGGGAAAATAGCACCAATAAGTCAGGAAATGTAATCGACCAGCACTCAGTCACACTGATTTCACCTACTCAACTGATCAATCCAAATCGATGCAATGCATAAATTATGTTGAGGATTGGGTTGATGATTGGACCTGTTCAACATTTTCAAACATTTTCAAATAATGCCAACACTGTTGAGTTTATTATATGCCTGACATTGTTTCGTTCATATACAATCATTTCAAACAGAGAAGTCTTATTTACTTTTTTGTGATTGTTGTCAGGCATAATATAAAACCTTATGGCTCTTAATGGTTATTTATCTCAGTAAAACGATAATAAGGTATATGCAAGAATTTAATTTCATGCAACTTATTTCATCATCTTGAAGTGAGCGAGAACAAAGATTTGAGCAGAATACTATGAACATACGTTGTTTCGTTTAGTTCTATATATTTAAAATCATAATTACAACAGAATGACATGTTATCAAATCTTTGTCCACTTTATGAGAAAGATATTGAACGAAAAAGATTCTAACATACCTTTAAGGTTAGTTGTATTCATTTAATGGATGATGTCATAGAAACTAACAGCTTACATTCTTAATTCAATAATTTATCGCACTCCATTTTTACATATTGATCTGTACTACTTATTAATATTCAGTAATGCATTTCATTTTCCTTAAATTTGGGGCATTTAGTGTGAAGTAGATTTGTGATCTATTCTTGAGCTGATAATATTTAATTTACTTACTCTTGCAGTCACATCTTAACACCCACAACAGTTATTCTGAATTCTGTTGTATCCACTGAACTTTTATCTTGATCTAACAGTTTCTGTATTCTCATTATAACTTGTCTGATATAATCATTTCTGAATAGCTGTAGTTGTCATATAACGTATTGTATTCTGTTGTAAATTACCTTATATATCTCTTTTTGGATTTACTTATTTCGGTTGCATACAAACCAAGTTATTACTGCTGACGAATTGCGAGTGGAGGTTTGTATTGCATTTCATATAATTTGATGATTGTAAAACTGTCTTTAAGGATAATCTAGGATTTTAATTCGCCAGATTTTACTTCAATAAATGATCATAACAGAAATTAAAATTAATTTGTTTAATGCATAAACCAGTATTAAATTTGTGATAAAAATGATGAATAACATTGATAATTTATACGTATAAGCATCTTGAATAGTATCCTGTTTTAATTTTGGTAGTGAATATTTTCAAAGGAAAAAACTTGGGGTTAATTCACAGATTAATAAAATTAATTTCCACAATCATATTAACTTTGAAATTGAGAATCGATCATTATTAGACCATTATTAGAAACCTGGAAGCATTGGACGACCGTTTTGTCTTGTATGGGACTCATCGGTTGCATGCATCCACGATTCTCGCTACTCGCAGGAGTCGAACCCAGGACCTTCTGTGAAAAAATGTATTGATTTACAGAGTGAGGACTGTTATTTTTATCAAGGCAAATTTGAACAAATATTAATAGAAATGAATGACAAATCATAAGTTCGTTGGAGACCAGCTCTGACTAGGAATAAATAAATGTATAAATACAATATACAGTAAATTTCTTTAATTAGATAAAAATAACAATTTTTTTCAATGCGCTGTATTAAAGACCGAAATCCGTAAAGTTCTTTCTTTCATTTTAGTATTATTATTATTATCTGTGAAAGAATTAATAATGATGTCATTTGTTTCGCCATAGTGTGTATTCACTGAATTGTGTCTTATAAACACAAACTTTGTATTTGAAGTTGACATTTTCAAACGTTTTTTTTAAAAACAAATATCTAATAATTAGAATCAAGTAAATAAAATCATATCGAAAAGGTTGAATTAGATTTATTGACTTGAAATGAGATAATTAAAACAATAATCTTAATGATCACATCTAATCACTGATATGATTCACAATTGAATCATCAATAAATATTTACCATGCAAGAAATAATTTTCCCATGTTTATATCTGTAGTTATGTCGTATTGAAGGTTCTATGCCTATATGTTGTATCGAATGGGTCTGAAAATATTTTTCATCTGATTATCTTCATAATCCTTTACAATAATACATTTGCAATCAATTCTTAGTGAGGGGGGGGGGGGCGGCGAGGGTGATAAACTTTCATCAAAACTGTACTATTAGACATGTGAATCATAGATAGTTGTGATAGCGAATTCAGTCAAAATATTGATTAAATTTGTCTAAAAGATTCAGGTGTCTACAAAAGTAACTCTAAACAATAATGACGTACAACTGATTGATTTTCACCATAGTTTTGTCAGTCTTTTTATCATTCGTGAAATGTTAATACTGATCAATTATTTCTTAACAAATAATTGAAATTTTAGAATTGTCTGGTATTGTGTTGCATGAATGAATGAAGAGCTAAATAAGGATACAGTTTAGTTATTAGCAAAATTTTAAGAATGAATGAAGGGCTTGTTTTTCTAACATCTATAATTGTTACCTGCTTTTCAAGAGGTTTAACAGACAATACTTAACACAAATTTGAAATGTATACTTCACTGAAAGTTATTTTGAATAGAGGCTTTCAAATTCTAATAACATTTATCTACTTTTTTCCAATTAGACTTATGGAGGTTAGTGTATGTACACATTGAAATCATCAGTCATTGTTAGGCCACCATTAGAAACCTTGAAGCACTGAACTGCCGTTTCGTCCTGGTGTGGGACTCATCAGTAGTACGCATCCACGACTCCTGCACATATCAGGATTCGAACCCAGCACCTTCGGTCTTAAGCGGCAATTCATTGGTAATTCTATCAAATGCTATATACACATTTACTTGATATGAGAATAAACTTATCGCTGTTGGCTTTTAAAAGTTCTTTATTCGACTGATTAAATTGTAAGTAGTACGTATGTATAGTGGTCTGCTTCAACAGTTTTAAATGCATTCCTTAATCATAGCGTCTGTGCCAACATATCTTCACCGAGAGAATGTCGAAATTATGTCTTCAAATAATTCAATAAATAAATGTTATTTTTAAATTGTGATACGTAATAGTATTCATAAAAGTAGGAGAGTGTTTATCTAATAATGACCAATATTAGCAGGAAAATTATTGAAAACTAAAAAGTAATTCACCAATCTTTTGAGGAATAACTCGAAACTATTCACCCGAAGATGCTGTTGGAGCTGAGATATCATCTGTACAAGTCATTAAAACAAATTGAGTTTTTGACATGACAATAAAACATCAGATTGATTTCATATAAATATAGCCGTTTCATATAGAGTTATTTTTGTCTAGGTTCATAGATTGATAGTTTGAACTAAATATATGCTAGTAATTACATCAATGAACTATCCGAAATTTTTTTATCATAGTTTTAATTATTTAAAAATTTTGTGTAACGTTCCATTTTATGCAGAGTTGTTTCTTGTACTTATTTCGCTGTTGTTTGAGTTCACATTTTTCTGACTTTATTAATGTGATATTTTAATAATAATTCGTTTTTGTTTTCAAATGAAAAATAATTTCATCATTTTTTTTTCGGTTCTGATACCTCATTCATTACAACACTATGAAAATTCCTAAATATATCTCTATTCATAAATCTGCCTAACATTCATGAATTGATAATTTAACTCGAAATTTTATATATTCACTGTTTTTTCTTTGAAAAAAAAGTTGTTATTGTTATTTTGTTTTCATGTAATGACACTGTTTCTCCTTGTTAATTTGAATAGTTAAATTATTGAATGTGTAATTGTGTATACATGTGACTAATTGCAAGATAATATCTATTTTAAGTAGGTTAAAAGTCAATAGTTTGAACGAGACATTATTATGTTGTAATTTGGCAGTTCACAGGAAAAGATATTCAACTTTTTGAATGTTTTTAAATTTTTATAGAGTTATCTTTTTTGACAATCTGTGACCTGTTGATTTTTCTAGAAAAATTTCTTAGTTCATAAATTTGACTAACTAGCGAACATTGATTGTTAGTTTTTTTTTAATAAAATTTTTTCAAAATATTTTACACTCTTTTGTTTAGATCTTCGCACATTGTTTCGCTTAACGGAAAACCATGAATGTTAAGTAAAGTTCCAAACTGTGCTCACAAAACATTTCGCTTCTAAGCTGAGAACTGAATTTTTTTTTCGATAAAATTGTTGTTGAAGAACTGCAAATTGTGTCCTGAACTAAGTTGATCGATTTTATGGAAGAGGCCTAGACCGTATATATAGAAACTTTATTTTAGGGCTGTTGTGATCATTGTACTTACTTAAATCGAATTAAACTTTGTTTTTAAACTATGTTTATTTGTTTCTCACTATAGTCTGACAATCACCACAATAATGGAATTGTATTCAGGGTTAGTTATGTTGAAAATTATTCATCACAGGTAAAATACAAGTTGTGCAAAAGATAAAACGCTAGCCGTGGTGTAATTACAGCTTGTAATATAGATTATATTTGTTGGCTGTTTGAAGCTACGACTAAGTCGGTATTGTCTCTCAGTCAAAAACATTTTTTAAGTAAAGTGTTCTAGAAAGAACGTCAACTCTGTGATGCTGATACACCTAACCGATGAGTCTTAAATAGAATGAAATACGTGTCATGCAAGCCACCGTCTACCTTCGGTTCTACTTTAGTCTACACCTCTTTTCACTGATTGTCCCCATTATTATTGATTTATATCACCATGCCTTAATATCTAATTAAATTCTACAGACTTCTACTTTTTAAAAATGAACTTCCCTTGAGACAACTGAAGAAAAAGATTTTGACTTCAAAAGTAATTTTTTTAAATTGGTCTGTCACCATGGTGAGTGTAACTATTCATTATATCCGTCTTTTCTTTAATGTGTAAAAGAATAATTACGAAGTGTAGATAGATAACATATATTTTTATTTTCTGTTATATCTGAAATAAAAACCTGAAAAATAAATTTAGTTTATAGTTAATGTATAACAGAGTTGTCTGTGAGCTGAAAAAAACTAAATAAATCGATCTGAGCAACATAAAAAAAAATCACCAAGTGTCTATTTTTACTTAATTAATTGTTCAAGTAGTATGATTTATTTATGATATTTTGACGACATTAAACCAAAGTATTTAATATATGAGATAAAGTTAATTCACTGTCGATAATGCATTAAAAAGAACTTAAATAAACATACAGTTGATTGAGATTGCATGAACATGTCTGACTTCTGGGAAAAAATAGTTGACAGATTTCGTTTCGATAATGTTTGGATACTGATTGGCTATTTAGAAAATTTACATGTTCAGTAAAAGGATTCTCTTGAAAATTGTGGTAGTTATAATGATATATTTTAGAACTAAAAATTCATAGGTTAATGATTTTTAATTTTTATACATTTTTTCGGAAACTTCAATTTCTGTAAAATATCTAATGAACTTTTGAGTAATCAATTTTATACGAATAATCTCGATAAAAAGTCATTTTTTACCTCTCGTACTAAATTGTACGTAATTTGTTTCAAAGTCTTTTTGATTTGGTCAACTAACTTACAATAGGTGTTAATGATTCAAATATATTTTTACTTATGAATTTCGAAATCATGAATCGGTCATTGTTAGACCACCATTAGAAACCTGGAAGGCCGTTGCGTCCTAGTATAGGTCTCATTAGCATTGCTCATCCATTTCTCCAGAAGGTCTCAGGAACTGAACCTAAGACCTTCGGTCTTACGCATTGAGTGATGTTTTGTTACAACAAATATTTTTACTCTTTTTTTCGTGTTTATGATTATATTCTTATCTAAATACGGACAAACTTATTATTATTATCATAAAAATTACCATTTTCTGCTTCTTGTCTTCAGTTAGCTTTATTTTCAATGGACAGTTCATTTTGTGAATTGATGACAAGCGAGAAAAGTATGGAAAGAGCTTCCTTTCGTATTAAACTGATTACTAACTTACGAGAAATAGTATCTTTATCGAAAAGTAAATTAATTAAGAAATTTATCCATGAATTAATACTTCATGATCTTTAAAAGTTACTCATGAGTTTTCTGTGTTTCATATCATATCATATAAATGATTATTCATAGGTGTAACATATAAGCAGTTATCTGGTTGAACGTTTAGATCCATGTGCCTGTATTCTGCGGCAACCAAATGACATAAATGTTGTTTTAACTATGTACGTATACAGTCAGATCAATAATTACTATGAATTGGTTTGACTGCTAGCGCTTCCATTACCATGTTAGTCACAGTATTACAATATTATACATTTTAGTCTAAATAAATTCAAAAAATTTTAACTTTTTCTTCTTTGCATTAATTTTGTCTGTTAAGTACTATTTAGATGAATATATATATGCTTTTATGGATGTATATATATATATATATATATATATATATATATATATATATATATATATATGTATATATATATATATTGATTTGGATAAAAACTATTTTATTTTTGCTTAAACTGAAATAAACGGGAATTCATGAAACTATCATACGATTGCATGAAAGTATTTTTCTACTTAATTCAATCACATTAATTATTTATCATAATTAATATCCATATTTTAATGCACCTGGAGTTTCACAAATAATCCTCAAACATTTAGTAAATTAATTCATTTGAATACTGATAACAGTGATCATGATTATGTTGATGATGAATCATTATGTTTGAGACTCGGTACAAAACGGCGGACTCATTCATGCTGGTTGTTTAATTTCCTCAGTTTACCAAAAAACCATACTATCTTATTGCTTTTCTCTCCACAATATGATTACTGTGTAAAAATTGTTGAAAGATGATAAAATTGATTGAATGATGACGCAATCCGGGGTTGCTGTGTGCTTAAATTGAAAATTCATGAAAACTTTCGATTCTCATTCTAATCATTGAGATTAAAATACTTAGTGAAAAATAAATTCAGCCTAGGAACATTGTGTTTAATGTTTCAAAATATATAATATAATTATACAGATGACTAATGTGGAAATGGGTATGATATTATTGAAAGAAGATATGGGAAAATATGATGCTGGTTCAACTTATATTCATTGTCGATTTATCAGTACGAGTTATGGTTCAATGACCAAGAAACTTAGTTTCTACAGATCAGATTGATTTGTGAATTAATTGTTTTTCATTATAGACAGGACTAGTGGAGTTCAACCCTGTCAGGTGTAGGCAGTAACTACCGAAGACAATAGGCGAGTTTGTGCAAAACCTTTGATTGATCAGGTTTAGACATTAACACCGTTGGATGCCGGCTAATTGGTCTGGAGGTTAAGCGTTCGCGAGCAAGACTGAAGGTCCTGGTCTCGATTCCTACGAGTAGCGACATTCGTGGATGTGTACTGCTGATGAGTCCAATACCAGGAGAAAACTGCCGTCCAGTGCTTCTAGGTTTCCAGTGATAGTCTGATAATAACTGTTTCATGATTTCACGAATTAAATGATATTTAGATTCAGGTGAATAAATTTACAATTGATTATTCGATTGGGATTTTTGTTTCCAATTACATTCTACTCAATCAAATGAAACCAATCGATGACATGCATAAAAATCAATTTAATGTTGGTTAAATGTACCTTTTAAGTTTAGAAAATTGAAAGTGAATTGTCAAATGATGAATTCTAACCCAATCAGTGTTGAATTTTTAAGGTAAATTTAGTTAGTCTTTTATAAACAATCCACCCAGTTCTTTATAGAATCGACTAAATACAGTTTGGTTGTACAAAGCTTTTAATTTGATCTACAGTTATGTTGGTTTGTAGAAACAATGTTTAATTTCAAATCTTGTATAATGTGATCATTATTAAAGCAGTAATGTTGTATGGAAATATTAATTGGTTATTGTAACCAAATGAATTTGCTGTAATGCATACCTATTGACATTAATCTTGAATATCGTAATTGCGCGTAGACTGAAATAGATGTATATGGTTCAAGCTTGCTTTCCCTGATTAATTATATGAATTAACCATAGGTACCTGTATGCTTTTATGACGGGCCTGAAGTATAATATAAATCCAATTATTGCTAATTTCTTGTTGGGGACATTAGATCCCCAGAACTCAGTTGATAAAGGTCCTAATGTTGGATTTCGTGTTTTTGCGCATGGGCTGATCAGTTGATCTTATGATTACATTTCCCACCCGGAAAACCCTTGGCTGTCATTGGTTGATGTGTTATTTTAGTACGCTACTTTTGCGGCTCTCCCAAGGACGTTTCTATCATGTATAAATAAACTCGATTTGTGTGCCTGTCGACCTCATATTTTCTGGGTGCTTGTAGAATACACTTTATACGTCTTGGCAAGACTTCTTTGTCTACTTAGTGGGGCCTTGGGACACTCGGATTAGATTGGCCTATCGTGTCGCTGCGTCATTTATCTTCGCTCCCGTTTATAGATTATGGTGAACTCGTAATATTTTCAAGCATGTCAGTTGACAAGCGTAACATTTCTTATATGTGAATCACGATGAATATCTACCAATTGAAGTTTACCTATCAAGCACATTATGTAATGAAAAAATTCAAATTGGTGCAAAACATTTAGAGATATCAATGAATTACAACCGGTGTTTATTGAAATATCTTTTCATGCATTACCTTAGTCGATAAACGCGAACGAAACTTTTACCAGCGTCCAGGTAGGCTACCTTGAATTCAACGGTAAAACAGAAGTGGTGGTAAGCGTAGAAAGTATATTTTACAAACACCCAGAGATCACAGTACAATCAAGCATACAACTTTCGTTCATTTATACTACATAGAAACGTCCTTGAGACAGTTAAAAAAATAGCACAGCAACCAATCACAGCAATGGATTTTCCTGGTGGGAATTGAAATCTGAAGGTCAATTGATCAGCCCATGCTGGCAAACGTGAAAACCAAAATAAGGCATTTATCAAGCGAATTTCGGGGATCTAACATCCCCAACACTCCTCCCCTTTTTAATAGCGTGTGCTCCTGGGGTCGACCTGCATCTTGACTGTCGTTCGCCGCTGTCTGAGAGGATACCTTCGGGGACGGAGAACAGCTTGCTGCTGAGTTTCTTCTCATGGCGGGGCTGCCGGTAGGTTGAACGTTTCAAGCAAGATGTCAAGGAGAAGGCTTTCTGCTCTTGATGAGTGGTGTGGGGCTAGCCGTCTGCGTATCTGATTTTGATGACGTGACTATTTATCACCTCCTACCTCTACTTCGTACATAACTCGACCAACCCTTCTGACCACTCTCGCTTCTACCCAAGGACCATGGTTCGTTCTGTAGTCGCGGGCAAACACAGGGCATCCCACTTCGTAAGCGGATTGTCTTTACGGCTTTGTCTCTACTGATGTGGGTGCATTAGTCGGATGCATCAGGCTGTGGATCGTTTTCAATCTTCTTCCCATCAGGATTTCTGCTGGGGACTTTCGCTCCGGTAATAATTCATTTGGTGTTGTCCGATAGATGTATAAGAAATTTTTTAACTCGTCGGCTGGTATCCCCTCCCCTTTTTACTTAAGCAATGCTCTTTTAAACGTATCCACAAACCTTTCCGCCTGCCCATTCGATTGTGGGTGGTATGATGGCGAGCGTAAGTGTTTAATGGCTAGCCGTTGACAGAAAGTCTGGAATTGGGAAGAGGTGAATTGAGAGCCATTGTCGGATACGATCAC
This sequence comes from Schistosoma turkestanicum, assembly GCA_944470395.2. NCBI lineage: Eukaryota > Metazoa > Platyhelminthes > Trematoda > Strigeidida > Schistosomatidae > Schistosoma > Schistosoma turkestanicum. The sequence continues at coordinate 37,558,175 of OX103971.1, read as the reverse complement.
ATCTGGTATGCCATTTCGTGAGAAAATTTCAGTTACGAGCTGTATAGTCTTAGTTGTAGTGGGCTGAATAACGGGGCTGATTTCTGGCCATTTTGAGAAGGCGTCGACGACAATTAAATACATAGTTCCATTAATTGGACCAGCGAAGTCGACATGTATCCTGGACCAAGGATGCTCAGATTTTGGCCATGAAACCGGCGGAATTTCGGCTTTCATCTTTGCCCCCTGATGACACCGCATGCATTTTTCAACCAACGCTGTGACATGTTGATCCATGTGAGGCCAGTATGCATAACTCCTGGCCATGGGCTTCATTCGTTTAATCCCAGGATGACCGAGATGGAACTGTCTCAGCACTTTTACACGAAGGGATACTGGCACCACTACTCTTTCACCAAACATTAAACAATCGTTCACGATGCATATTGAATCCCGCCGCTGACACAGTTGCTTCATGTCACCCTCAAACTTCTTCGACGGCCAACCCTTAGTGACATATTTCATCATCATCTTGATGATGGGGTCGTTTCTAGAAGCACTTTGTATGTCTGTTGCAGACACCGGTAATGCGCGAACTGAGGTTGTCAGATAACATTCTGCGTGGTCTTCTACTGACAGAGATGCGATCACCATGTTTTCCTCAGCCGCCACTTGATCATTAATGAGTCGTGACAAAGCTTCTGCTTGACCGAATTGTAGAGTGCGTCGATATTGGATTTCGAAATCATACCCCAAAAGCACCAAGGCCCATCGCTGAAGACGATTTGCAGAGTGGGCTGGAATGCCAGATTTAGAACCAAATACTGCTAACAGAGGCTTGTGATCTGTGAGGAGCGTGAATCTCCGACCGTACAGAAACTTATGGAAACGGCGGACAGCAAACACAAGAGCAAGAGCTTCTTTCTCTATCTGGCTGTAGTACTTTTCTGCTGGGGTTAGTGTACGGGATGCATGCATAACGGCTTTTTCTGACGCGCCTGGAAACTGATGTGAAATAACAGCACCTAGACCATATGCTGAAGCGTCTGCTGCTACGATGATCGGCATGGATGGGTCGTAATGTGTTAATAACAATTCCGAGCTAATTATAGATTTGAGTTTACCAAAAGCCGCGTCACACTCTTTAGTCCAGTTCCATGTGCTACGCTTCTGCAGTAGACAGTTCAATGGAGCGCGAATTTCATGCATCGAGGGAAAAAAAGCTGGATTATAACTGATTAATCCGAGAAAAGATCGTAATTCTGAGACATTAGTGGGAGTAGGCATCAGTTTGATGGCTCGGATGTTCTCAGGATCAGGTCTGCGACCGTTGGCATCAAAGATGAATCCCAAATACTTTACCGACTGCAATAGAAACTGGCATTTTTCTGCGCGTAACCGGAAACCATTGTCACTGATGCGCTGTAGTACCAGTGTCGTGTGTTCCCGTAGCTGTTCTAACGTCTTCGCGACAATTAAGATATCATCGAGATAAGCTGCAACCCCTGAGATATCTGACAGGATAGTATCCATTAGTTGTTGGAAGATAGATGGGGCAGTCTTAACTCCGAAAGGTAGGCGGTTGTACTGGAACAAACCACGATGGATATTGATAGTAAGCAGCTGTTTAGATGCTTCACCGACTTCCACTTGCAAATAAGCATCAGCTAGGTCGAGTTTTGCGAAGAACTTTCCCCTATTCAGCATAGTGAACAGATCTGCTGGGACTGGCAGAGGATAATGATGCTGTTCTAGAGCTGCGTTGAGAACTGTAGAGAAGTCAGCACATATACGTATCGTGCCGTTGGCCTTGTCGTTGAAGGCGATCCAGCTCTTCATCTACTGTTGCTAATGTTGCATAAGGTATGGGTCTCTTTGGACGAAAAGCAGGCTTAGCCCCAGGTTTCAACCGAAGTGTTGCTTTCATGGCAGTGCACCGATCTAATCCAGGTTCAAAAATGGTTGAAAACTGCGTCATTAGATTCCTCGTATATGATTCGGGGTCATGTGGTTGTGATACCAGGTGGCATATGGTATTTAACGGGACATCAGCCAATTTTAGTTGGTCGAACCAATCTAAACCAAGTAAATTTAGATCAGCTGGCGTTACATAACATACCCCAGTAAATGACAAATCTCGGAAAGCAACTTTACATAACAGACGAAGATAATTACCACATGCTGTATGAGGCTTCTGTGTTGTGTGCTGCAGGCTTGGGCTACCCAATTTGGTCCAATTTTTGCGTGAGAGGATAGTGACATCAGATGCGGTATCTATTTGCAATCTACACAAATGCCCGTTAATATTAAGAGTAATAAATTTCCTCTCACCTGGTGATGAGCTTTGGCAGGAAGATATTAGGCTCAATGCATTGGTACTGGATCAAGGAACAGGCTTCTTAGCACTTCTGGATCGGTTTGGCTTTTTCTGTAGGCAAAAGCCATCTTTATGATCGATGATTTTACACTCCCTGTATCTGTGCTGCCTAAATGGGCAGTTCCGTACATAGTGCCATGAGCCGCAGTGCCAGCAAGCAGAAGGGGGATTCATTTTGGATTTTTGGGCAGAGTTGGAGCGGGATGAACTGGGTGTAGCATGGGCAGACTTATTATGATTAGGTGGCTGCTGTACCAAATGAACTTCAGATCGGCTTGAAATACCACTCTGAACTATAGTTGAGTCTCGTTGTAGGTTTGTGAGACGTTGTTACTCATGAGCCATATCAATAAGCATAAGCTTCGGATCTTGCTCCAACCGACATAGTAGCCTTGTTCTAATATCACTGAACTTACTCGACTGGAGGCTGCAGATGAGTATAAGAGCTTTGAACTGATCTTCCGACAAAGGCTTCAACCGAAAGCGTTCGCATTCACGGTTGACGATGCCCACATGCGTAAGAAAGTCATCATCTTTTTTCATAATTAGATTCAAACATCGATATCGAGTATTAAACAGTGACGAGTTATCGCCAAAGTGTTGGCTTAAAGTCTGAGCGGTGTCAGAAAATGAACGATATCGCGGGTTCAAAGGCAGGATCAAATTGCAGTACTTATCCAGCTCACTTGCACTCATCTTTCGAAGGTCAACTGATCAGCCCATGCTGGCAAACGTGAAAACCAAAATAAGGCATTTATCAAGCGAATTTCGGGGATCTAACATCCCCAACAGTAAACTAAGAGAATACATATGTTCTATTGAGGAATCCCAAATCGGGATTACACACATTTTGTTGAATTAACTGCTGATTGCGAAATATTTCTTCTCGTAAAAATTGGTAGATATTTTTATGAAATTGTTATTCTTTCTAATTTACTAATCATATTGAATGATAATGTTCATTAATTTAACACACTTTCCGAATGGACATATTCACCAAGGATTGTTGTTGTTTGTGAATCAGTAATACATCTAATAGATTCTTATTCATCCCTTTTTAAATTAATATAAATTATGATCTTTAATTTCATTTTGATTACTTGAATGTTAGTCATGCATGCGTTTCAACTAATCAAACCGATTTTTATCATGATTTATTATCCAGAGAAAAATCGATTATTCTATTAGAATCGGTTAGAATATAGAACATTTCTATACACTGAATTTTGTTTCTGTTAGAGTGTGGAAATTTATTCGGTTTAATCAGCTGTATCGATTTCAATGAGATAATTTTATTGATTTTTTTAATGAATTTATTGCAGTGCATTGAATTAGTGACAAGACTACTGTATTCTTTGAGCTAGTGTCTTTAGAAATAAAAAAATGTTTCATTGCTATTCAAGATTTAATCATTATCAAAAGTGTACTAATTTTAGGGCTGATGAATGTTTATATCTTGACTTACAAGAATTTACAATAAACTCAAAAATTACAACCGTAATCGATTAAAAAAATCATAGAATGATATTGAAGAAATGCAATCACACACGAAACAGAAGAAGGAGAAGCTATTTTCTAGCATCATGCATCTGCAGTCATGAGATGAATAGGAAAACAGTGACAACTCTTAACTACACTGAACTAGATTAAAGTCCCTTACTCTCCTAGTTCCGATTACTTCAAAATAAGAATCTTGTAAGGAAAACTTATTTAATAGAGACCAAAAAAGGCATAATTTTCATTCGATTATAAATCGATCGCATTCAGTTAATATTTAATGACATATCTGTCAAACAGAAAATCGTGTCTCAAACAAAAAACTACACTGATTCACTCAGTACACACATATGAAAATATACTAGAAATCAGTTGGACGGAAGTCATTTTAAATCAATATGTGTACTTTAAGTACAATTGCTTGATGACAGATTATATTCAGGGATGTATTCAATAAGTTTGTAATGATAAATATTTCATGAATTGAATTTAGATTTCTTTTAGCTAGTTAGTTAATTATAATTTCAGAATATTGAATATCAACTATTTAATACAAACTGAAATGATTCATTATTTAGATTTTACTATCATCGACAAATTTTGTGAAAGTGTATGAAAATGCTGAATAGGTTCAATCATCAATTCAATACGCGAAATCGACTATTTCATTCACAGTTACGAATAAAATTAGAAATGTTTACAATATTTTCCTAATTAAGTGTCTCTTTACCAATCTGACTGAATTTTCTTGATTATTTTCATCACAGTCATTTACGCAGAACTGTGAAGATTATAGCGCTTGACAACTGTTTAAGCATCATAGTTCGATATTATAATATTGGAAAACTTGTTTGAATGGATGGAGAAGACGAAATAATTTGTCTGTGAAATACTTCTTGACTAAAATTCTACACTAATTTACAGACGACTGAATCCTTGTAAAACATCAGCGATTACGGAATGTGAATGTTGTAGGTAGACCAAATACCTATGAAATTAAACATTCATAATTAGCTTCGGTTATTACCCGTCACACCACTTAGGACTTTCCTGGAATTATTTTATCACATCCCCATATCAGATGATTCATATACTCATATCACATTTTGAACACGTTACTATTTATTAACTTAGTCAGAATCGAATTGAATCATTAAGAGACTTAACATGACTATCATATGATATCATTGATGGACATCGCTGTTTGACTGGTTCTATTAGACGAAATCATTTGTTTAGAATTAGTTAAATAAAACTAAGTTTGCTCACATGATATGCTTGATCATTTGATCTTTATTTACCAGTAATGTTATGTTTGAGAAACATCCATCGTGATACCTTTGAAAGAGATGATATTTGATAATTCTGTATAAAAGTGACAATGTTTCTCCTTTATTTGTGACTTTGTTGTTCGAAAGTGAAGCGAGTAAAAGATGAGTGGACGATGTGATGTTGAAAATATCACAGAAATTAGGATACAAAATAACAGTAGCTTTTATCTACTTGTTTTCCAATAATTATCTGTTTTCATTTTCAATTGATATTTATTTCTTATCAATTGTATACAGAACAATTTCGTGGTACATCGTTTTTAATTTGTTAATGCCTAAAACTGTTTACAAATAAAGAAAATAATCAAACTCAAGTGATTAGTTTAGGGAAGCTTAGTAAACTGAAGAGATTTGTAAGGAATGATGATTTCAGTGACTGGCAATTACAAACTCTTACTGAGACCTTCATAGCCATCGAAAATGTTGATGGCTATTTGAATTCAGCAGTTTTGTGAATTACATAGTATATGAAACGATGAGTATTGGGTTCATTTATTAGTGGGAAGACTAACTCAAGAGTTAATGTAATTGTACGATTCCACCAGTGATCATTGATCAGTCATACTAAAAATATTTAATTTAAGCAAAGTTGATGTTCGAAGAAGTCTACAAAATGGTATTTTGAATATCCCACGCTTTTCAAAATCACTAAGATAGGATTCGCTTCAACAAGAATCCACACTTTTACATCTTAATACAGTCGAGTAGTCTAGCAACATGTAATTTAATCTAAAACAAAATATCTGAATTTATCAAAATTACAGAATGAAGTGATAAGCAACACCAGGATGGTATTCTGACGATTAAATACATGATTTCATTTTCAGTTATTGATTATTTTTACTCTGGAATCACTGAGTGCAGATTGCTTGTAATAGTTTTGAATAAAGTATTATTTTGTGCATACTCTAATTTTCCATGTTTTGTCATTAAACATGTGTGTGGTATACCGTGATCAAGTTTATATAGAGTGTATCTATCGAGTATCTGGTGTAGTGGTACTAGCTATACCTCAGTCACTCATTGTAAGATTTTAAACTAAAGGTCAATTTCGACAAGTGGAAAATGTTCTTATTCACACAATGTACCAGTATTCAATCTAGAAATGAGTGTTGTTTCACAACTCAAAGCAATGAGACTAAACACTACAATAAAACGTTTTGTAACAGACTAAATATACATTATCAATGAATCCTGTAATCAAGTATTTTGTGACGTTTAGTTTTTTTTTGTGTTAGAAATAAAAACGGAGATCAGTATTTTACGTAACCGTTTCGATTAATGATTATACCGGAGACAGTAGAATATTATAATTATTAGCATATCAATGACATAACATTGTCTAGTATTCAGTAATTGAATTGTTTGAGAAATATTTTGTACATGAAAATCTTACGCGTTTCATTCACTAATGAACTACAAAATGCAGAGATGAATAAGATGATAAGGTAATCAAATTAATTACTTCTAGAGTGTTCATTAAAAACAAACTACTTAATTAAAGAAATCAGTAACAACTTCAAGTCTCTTTCTAAATTTTTAATTTTCTCAGTTAAATATGTGATGTGAGTTTTTAAACAAACTGATTTAACCAAATTAACATTAAAAGTACTAATGTGATACATTTTTTTTAATTTTCTTAACAAGCTAATGAGCATAGTGCTGTGCTGAAAAATATTTGAAGTTGAAAAAAAGAACTACTGAACACCAATGACATTGTCCATGAAAAGAGATTCACACATGCTAAGTTGAGTCTCATTTATCACCATATGTATCTACTGATGAGACACTGAGTGCTATTCCTTATTACTTTTGTTTTCAAAATATACATTTCTTATTACCAATACAAGTTTCTTCAAATGTTACTCCATCAAAATTATTTTATTATTATTAGTCATGTTAACATTAAGCAGAAATATAATCAGAATCGATGGAGTAAAAAATTGTTTGATTTAGTAAGTGATTTGTTCTTAATTTCCTGTGCATAATTCCCTTTTTTGAAATAGTCTTCATCATCATCATCATCATCCGAACATAGATGATAATTACTATTTTAAAAATTATTGTAAAAAAATTCAACAAAGGATGAAGTATCATGTTACCGACTTATTGTCACGCAATATTTGCATATCTTTCCATAATGCAATCGGTATAAACATACGCACAGGTTAACATATCATTTTGTTAACAGCTCAATTTCAGCTTCATTTCCGATAATAGGCGTGTGAGTAGCGGCTCTGTATATTCTCATTTCTTTCGGACGGATGAATATTATATATATATATATATATATATATATATATATATATAATATGGAGCTTATGTACACCTAGGATAAACAGTCGAATGCAACTCAATTCGATTATTAAGTAGTGATGAGTCACTCATTTGGATAAAAGAAAATAGACTTATAGATTATTAATAATAGACACTAATGACAGAACTATAAGAAGAAAATTCACCATCTACATACATCTATTTGATGTATTTGATTAAATATTAAAGAAAAGAAATACAAATAATCTAAAACATAGATTAACGAAATAGTTTTGATTCGGAAGATGTGAGTCAGTTAAGTTTACTAGAAATAGAGGTGAATTCTTTGAGGATAATAGGATTAGCAGCGTATGCTAATACAGTATCGTTTTTGTCAATAAAGTAACTAGAAAATTTGTTAGTTTTATTTGGTTGGTTAGAAGCGATCAGCCCAAGTTACGTGATAGTTTTTACTTGCTAGCAAAATACGTCTATATTCTTGTGGGAAATGAAGCTCATTTATTTATTTTCGTCTATTAGCCCCAATGGAGCATAGGCTGTCGACCAGTATTCTCCAACCTACTCTGTCCTGGGCTTTCCTTTCCAGTTCTCTCCGATTTTTGTTCACTCTTCTCATCTCTTTCTCTATTTCTCGGCGTAATGTGTTCCTTGGCCATCCTCTTTTCCTTTTGCCTTGAGGGTTTCAAAAGAGGGCTTGTCTCGTGACGCAGTTAGGTGCTTTTCGTAGTGTGTGTCCTATCCACCTCCACCGCTTCTTTCTGATTTCCTCCTCCACTGGAATCTGGTTTGTTCTCTCCCAAAGTAAGTTGTTGCTGATGGTGTCTGGGCAACGAATCTGAAATATTTTGCGAAGAAAACTGTTAATAAATACTTGTATCTTCTGGACGATGGCTTTGGTAGTTCTCCAAGTTTCCGCTCCATACAGTAGAACTGTCTTCACATTTGTATTGAAAATCCTGATTTTGGTTTTGGTTGAAAGTTGTTTGGAGTTCCAGATATTTTTCAACTGTAGAAATGCAGTCGTTGGTTTGCCAATCCGCGCCCTCACATCTGCATCTGATCCACCTTGATTGTCGAAGATGCTGCCCAGATATGTAAAAGTGTTAACGTCCTCGAAAGCATCTCCATCAAGAGTGATTTGGTTGGTGCATGTTGTGTTGCATCGGAGAATTTTGCTTTTCCTTTATGTATGTTGAGACCTACTGCTGCAGAGGCTGCTGCTACACTGATCGTCCCCTCTTACATTTGTTGTTGCGTGTGCGATATAAGAGCCAGATCATCTGTCAAGTCCAAATCGTCCAACTGCATCCTAGCTGTCTATCGGATACCGTGCTTTCCTCCAGATGTTGACGTCTTCACAATCCAGTCGATCGCCAGGAGAAAGAGAAAGGGTGAGAGTAAGCAAACTTACTTGACACCAGTCTTCAGTCAGTCAGTCAGATGCAACGTAGAACTTCGAACGTAGGTACATCAGTTCATGTTGCCATACCACATCAGCACAGAGATGTAATTGTCAATTCAAATCCAATAGTAGGAGAGGTAGTAAAGGTATTAGAAGTAATCGGAGAGGTTAGGATTAGAAGATATTATTCAAGAAATATGATTCAGTGAGATAAGTTTAGAAAGACAAAACTAGAGGTATTGAATAATCCAGAAGATTACGATTTGAGAGAACATAGAGAATAAATGCACCGGCGCCATTGCGAACGATTTTGAGCAATGTCATTCAAGGTCTCTAACCATCGATTATTATCATCTCGTGGACCCCAACCAGGAAGTCGACAATTACCGACATGGCTAAGTCCACTCGTCAATGACTTCATGGATTTCTGCCATGTTTTGGTCTGGCCGCCCCTAACTTTCTCCCAGCCTACTCCTACACTACAAAACGAAGCCCGTTGAGTCAGTCAGTGGTTAGGCATACGCAACACGTGTCCCAACCACCTCAACTGATGAAGTTTCACCACTTCATCGATTGATCTGCCATTCTTACCTAGCACCCGATTCCTAATAACAGCGTTGCTCACCCGGGTGTCCCAGGATATACGAGCTATGCTTCGAAGACACCTATGATCGAAAACCAGTAGCCGACAAATATCTTCTACTTCACTGGCCATGTTTCACAGCCATAAAGTAAGACAGAGCGAACTGTTGCGCAGTACACTCGTCCTTTAGTCAGCAAACGGATATCTCGCCTACGCCGTAAGTGACGCAAGTTGGCAAAAGCCAATCGAACCTTCTGTATCCGAGCTGAGATTTCGTCAGTCACCAGGCCATCGGCACTGATGAGACTCCCAAGATAAGTGAAGCGGTCTACACGCTCGACTACTTCACTCCCTATCACTAGTTCAGGTGCTGATGCAACCCAGTCTTGAAGCAACATTTTGCTTTTCGAGGGCGAAAACCGCATACCGAACATGCTCGCATTGTTGCTTATGGTAGTCAGAAGACTCTGCATTTTGTCAGCGTCTTCACCAAGTAGGACAATGTCATCGGCATATTCTAAGTCAATAAGAGAGCCTCCTGGTAAAATGTCTACTCCTGAAAATTCAGACGAGGATAAGGTTATTTCTAGGATCATGTCTATGATAAAATGAAACAAGAATGGAGAAAGTGGACATCCCTGGCAGACACCAATCGAAGCGAAGAATTCAGATGACAGTTAGCCATAAGCTCTCACTTAACCATAAGTTTTAGAGTAGAGAGCTTGTATAAGGTTAATGTACTTCTTTGATACACCTTTCAATGACAGACACTATAACAGAACCTCACGATCCACTGAGTCAAATGCCGCCTTTAGGTCCAGGAAGACAACTATTGTAGGACGCCTAAATGTGTGTCTGTGTTCCAGGACCTGTCGTAGTGTGAATATGTGGTCTATACAGCCACGTCCAGGTCTGAAACCAGCTTGGTTCTCTCGAGTCTGCTCTTCACGAGCACTAGTTAGGCGTCTAAGTATAATGGAGGCTAACAATTTAGAAACTATATTAATTAGACTTATTCCCCTGTGACTGTCACAAGAAGACTTTTGTCCTTTCCTATAAATTGGGATAATCGGCGATTGAGACCAGTCGGATGGGATCATGTCCAGTTCCCAGATTCTATTTAAAATCTCAGTCAATCTAGCTGCTAAAACTGGACCACCATCCTTAAATATCTCAGAGGTCGGTCTATCAGGACCTGCTGCTCTCTCTCGCTTCAGATTTCCTAACGCTTTCTCAACTTCGTAAAGACTAGGGGGACTTACGTCGATTTGCCATTCAGGATGACTGGGGATCTTGGGTAACCGAAGAGTGTCTCGAGGCCAGTTGAACTGATCCCTAAAGTGTTCTGCCCATCGATCTAGTCTCCTGGATTGAGAATAAATAATGGTCCCATCATTTTCCGAAATAGTCTCACTTACACTAGGATTCCTAATACCAGTTTCCTTGATAAGTCGGAACAGTTGTCTACTGTTGCCGATCGCTGCTGCCTTTTCCATCGCCTTTGCTTTCTCCACCCACCACTGTTCGCGATCGTTTCGCAGGCTTTTCAACCCTATTAGCAGAGATCACCGCTGTTTCCACAGCCTTTTTGATATCATTCCAACCTACTTCCAGATGAGAATCGCTTACATGGTCTCGTAACTTTATTTCCAGTTGTTCCTGAAATATATTCTTCGCCTTATTATCATTAAGTAAAACCCTAACAGGCTTTCTTACGGTGTCTTTCTTAAGCCCAGTGAACCTCAAACAAATACGCGCTCGCACTAGGGCATGATCTGAATCCAAACATGTGCCCCAGAACGAGCGACAGTCCTCTATCGAACCCCTCCATCGGTGGCTGATGGCAATGTGATGTAGTTGAGTCCAACGTTGAGACGACTTCGGGGGTCGCCAGGTCAACAGATGCTTTTCCTTATGCCTAAAGTTGGTGTTCGCTAAGAATAGGCGGTTATCTGAGCATAGTTGCAACAGACGGTCGCCATTATCTGTTCTCTCAGTCGCTACACCATAACATCCACCTAGATGTCTTTCCTTTTCACCTAGTCTACCTACTTGAGCATTAAAGTCACCAGCCATTATTACTACATCAGAGTGCCTAACTTTTTGGAGGAGGTCCGAATGCTTTCTGTAGAACTCATCTTTCACCTCATCTGAACTGCACTCAGTGGGAGCGTTGGCAGATATGACGAGGAGGCAACGGCGAGTGTCCCTATCCTTCCGAGTTCTTACTGTCCCGTTTAGTCGGACAGCGCACAATCGACTATCTACTGGGATCCAGTCTAGGAGTGATAGTTCTGCCCTACGACTCAATGCTATGCCCACACCAGCGAGACCCCTGGAAGCAGCATTAGGGCTTCTAGATACACGAAGAGTAAATCGAGCTGCTTTTTTATTTTGACAAGGTGAAATCAGATTAATAATTTTAATAGGATCCTGTATGCGCGTTTCTGAGACGTAGCACATATCAATGGCACGAGATCCTAATGTCCTAGCTAAGGAAGCCTGTTGCCCTATTTGACACAATGTCCGTACATTAAAAGCTTCAACAAGTAATTTAGAACGAGGTTTCAGGAGACCAGGAGTGACGTTTCGTGAACTCTCATCGTTTGCATCAGCGGTACAGTGTGATAAATGAATGTGAGAAGAGTTAGTCATGGAGAGAAGAGAGATATTAGGGCTAGTAGGTAGGATTTGATTGTGACCAGTTTGGCCTCTCGTGCTGTTACGGGTATGAGAGTGGATGTCACTTCCCGGCTGCTCAAACCGTGGAAGAGTGTTTCTTGAGGAACCTGAAAAGGAAAGTAGATTAGTGTTGGTCTTAGAGACCTGGGTGCGTGACCGCACAGCCCAAGGGACAACTGCTTGAGGCCGGTCACGCACTGCCTTTTTATGAAAGGATTTTTGAGTTTTGGCTCCACTCTTAAAGGCCCTTAGTGGGCACCCTTACCGCCGGAGACGGAAATCCGTGAAGTAGGGTGAGGTGTGACATTTTTAGGGTCGACCTTTTCTAACCCTTCCTTCCTCGTGAGAAGGCAGCATCGCTGCAGATGCTAGTTGTCCGAGGAAAACACCTTGCTGCTGTCACACCCCTCTACAGTCAGCAGTAGGATTTCGCCCTCAGACCTTGGGTAGCTGCTTTTGGTCTAATAGTTCTCCAATCGACCTGCCTGGCATGGTAGGACCTGCAGGAACATATGTTCCAGCCAGTATAGCTCGGTTGGTTCATCACGATAGGCAAACCCGACCACCAGGTCAAGGTAGCAGCTACGGTCGGGGACACCAGTCTTCACCTCGAACGAGTATGTCAGCTGACCTCCGTGTACGATTCCTCAGTTTAATCCATCATGGGAATGAAGCACCAAGTAGAATTTAAATTCCTATCAATAAGTATCATAAAAATTTTACCACTGAGACACTTGAGTTGCAACTTATTGTAAAACTTAGATATGTTCACTGACTAATCATTAACTAGGATTCATCAATGGATAGAATTTGGTTTATAATAAAGACTAAGTGAATATGAAACCATTCAATCAACAGTCAGTCGAGACATTATGGGGTTAACTATAGGTTCTTTAGCTACCTCTATTAATTTTATAAAAAGTTATTTCTAAATAAACCAGTTCATCGTCTAATGTGGCAAATGTTTTGAAAATCTATTAACCATATAATGAAGCTATTTTCTATGTGAATAATTCACTTTAAAAATGACCTGCAAATAGTCTTAATCTTGTTAATAAGTAGAGCAGTAAATTTAAATGAGTTATAAAGAGTTGAATGCTTTGTAATATGAGTTATTCGTAAAAGCATTAAAGATATTTTGTATCTTGAGCTCAAGCATAGGTTTGTTTAATTGAAATGATACGTTGATTGATATATTAGGATTCTATTAGTTGTGATTAAATATATGGTGTTAAATAACTATCAAGGTAGATTTAGATTTCTTTGAATCGATTTTTTAAACTTAGACATCACTTCTGACAATGATACTTAACTAAAATCATTTGATTATGATAGAAAAGTCTAGCATCTAACAACAATTTCAAAGTCACTCGACTATAAAAGTGGAATATACTTTCATTGAGTTATTTTAGCGGTACTAATTGGTCGGTGAACGGCAACTAATGTAATTCATTCCAGATTATCTTACATTGAAAAGAATATATAATATGATTGATTACCATAGGCTTAATGTCAAGTATTTTGACTTGTTAAGTAGAATTTTATCCTTTTATGAAGCAGACAACATAACAGTGGGTACTATTCAATGATTGATAAGTGTGAAAGTTTACCCATCCCACGTTTCATGAGAAAACTAAGTTGAGTTAGCTCAAATGGATATGTAAATTGAATCCACTCCATTAGTTTCTTAATGTTAAGAATTTCGTTAAATTGATGTTTTTTGATGTTTTTGTAACCATATAAAAAGCCAATAAAAACAAGTGTCAAATTTGTGTTTGATTTAATAAGTAGAACCATTGATCACCAGTTGAAATTAAGACGGGATCACTAACTCATCAACATTTGATCTTGAATTCTAAACTGCTTGTTGACAATCTACACAATACGTAAACGTTTTCTGCAAAATAACTTATAACATTTCTTTAAATACATTCAAATATTAAACCTAAACAAAGAAAAAATTCCTATATATATATATTTTATAAATTAATAAGTATATATATGATTAATTCTAATCATTAGAATTCTGATATAGATTAAAAAAAGGGAAAAAAGGAATCCAACGTATAATATCCTGCTGTGTAATAATCCCCTCAGGAAATTAGAATGATTTCCATTTAGTATTAGAATTCATTAATTTTCTATTTCTACCCTTATATTAAACCCTTTCATTCTATGACCTGATAAGTTATACTTGTTTCAGACTTTCCAAATTCATCAGTCTATAACAATTTTATTAACATAACTATGGTAGTGATATTAATTGGTAATTTTATCTCATGGATTTGATTACTCATCGTATTGATTGACAGACCAAATAATATATGTATATAAATATATATATATATATATTTCAGGGTTAAATGATTTAAGGTGAACATACACCTGATCATATGGTTAAATTTTATCTCTATTTTCCTCTACCTAATAAAATGAGCATCAGAGAGTTGTGTTTCATGCTATTTTATAAAGTTGACGTTAAATTATTTTTAGTTTAAAACAAATGTTGTTATGGAGAAAAAGTATCTAAACACAGTGAAATGAGACTTTATTATGCGTATATCAAGAAAATGACTTATTACAACACAATGATTTATCAACATATAAATTATTCTCAGATATGTTTCAGTTTTAAGTAATTTTCATTGTTTGTAGCCTGTTTAAATGTTGTCAGATTGACTTTATTCATGAGGTGAATTAAAATTCAATTTTTAAACTATGAAGCTCAAACTATCTGAAACTTCTTTATTTATATAGTTACTTACTTAATTACTCCTGTCGCCCCAAATGGAGCATAGGCGACCGACCATTCCCGGTTAGCGTTTTATAGTGTGAGTTGGCTTTCTACCTGAATGGGGTCGCTAATCCCATGTTCAATCCGCTTCTCTTATCTGGACTCAGGATCTGCAGTAACTTTTGAAGGACTGCAGGCGGAATTTTTCTTTATTCAAGCTACTTCATGTATTGATCTTTCTAGTTCAGCTTAATTCCTTTAACATGTTAAAAAATAAAATATTTAAACACAAATCTAATGACTGAATGAAAAGATTTATTAAAAAGCGAAGAAGAAAACTTTCGAATCTAATCACTCATAAGAAGGTAATCTTTGTCATTGTAGGGTTGAGAGGTTTATTGATTCTTATTCATTGTGTTCGTAGTGCACTCAAATGTCTGTATCGGTTATAATGTTTGATAGTTTAGAATTTTCTATGAATCGATAAACCTCACAACCCTACAATGCCAAAGATTACCTTCTTATGAGTGATTAGATTCGAAAGTTTTCAAAGTTTTTAGTTAAAAGCTTTATTGAATTTTTTATTTATTTCTTATCACTGTCTGACCAATTCGACATGATCATATGAACATTAATCAATCTACCCTATTGTTACATGATGTACTATATTCAACAGATTATCTATATTCTCATCCAATTAATATTTTACTCTGTAACTTCAATTTAAAAGAATTTTCCTATCAATAGGAACGCTATATTCGTTATTATTATTTTTATTGATTTTAATTTTTTTTTAAAATGAAATATTTTCTTCCAAAAAAATCTACTTCATTAAATCAACTTCACATGATATGATTATTTAAATGGATAATATATTCTGTCTACTCATGGAATAACAGAACAACTAATATTGATTAGAGAGAAACATTCTAGGCTGATAGATTATTAAGTAGTATTTAGCTTCAGCCAACTATCTTTGAACATGAAGAATACTCCCTGTTCAAATATAAATAATTTTCAAAACATATTTTAAGAAAAAAACGCACAGGTCAATTTAATTGTTTATATGTTTTCTTAAATTAGCGAATAAAACAAAACAACACAAGTTTGTTTGTTTATTTGTATCTGACAAACTAAATTAATTTTAAGTGTAATTCAATGAACAAACATTAAAAAAATGTCCAAAACGAATAAAAATAAGAGAATAAAACCAAAAGAAAACAACGTGATAAGTCAAAAGATATAAAATCAGAAAAGTTGCTGACGAAAATGAAAAATGAGAATGAAAATAGATAGAAATCAACAGTTGGAAATGATAACATTTTTAGATTGGAACTTAACCCTAACATTAATAATAATAATAATAATAATAATAATAATATAAAAACCAATAGCATTCAAATTATTTAGGCTTTCTTCTGCGAAACATTTTATTGACTGTCTTCGAGATTCATTTTTTTCGTCAGTCAGTTAATTAAACAAATAAAATGAATTAGTTCCGAATTAGATTTTCTTTGCTCAACAATAATGATATTGTCACTGAGAAAAGTTTCAATGTTTGTTTTGAATATTTCTCTTAGTGTAATTTTTACTTCTTATATATCTTTAATTTTATGAGAAAAACAATAAAATACACATAGTTTCATATATTTTTTGGTTTATTGAATATCGAGAATACGAACGCCTTATGTTTATGGACTAGTTAGTTATAGAGATAGTTGGGAAAAAAACAATCCTACATTATTATTGCTTGATTTTCTTGCATCTGCTAAATATCAAAATAAGTTTTTATCGATAAATGCAGAATGATCGATCATCATTAATGAATGAATTATTCATTCTATAAACTTAATTCTAGTGTATATGCTTTGTCTGTTGAATAATTATAATAATAACACTGAAAGAAATTACCTGCTTATATTCATGAAATCAACATGAATTTTAATATATCATCATGAGTATATACACTTTTTTCATAGTTTTATAAAATGAACAGCAATCATTTCTAGTTTATGATTATCAGTTCTCCAGGCATTCACTTAATCAATATGATCAATTTCATTTTCCTCTATTTTTAAACGAATTTTAATGCACAATTTACATATTTTAACTATTTAATTTTTACCGGTAAATTTCAAATAAAGAGAGTTTTCACTATAAATCCATGTGGAATATGGAATCGTTGTCTGATTTGATAGTGCACATATACCACACAACATGAGATTTCTGCCTGGATTTCATGCTTGAGTTCTAGCTAATAAGATACTTTTAAGTCACTGAGTTGAAATCTAATACTGTAAATTTTCAGCTTTAGTTAATTTTACTACATAACTTAGATCGATAAAATACATAATTCAGCGAACGCGCATAATCAAAGCCAGGAACAAACGTATGAGAAAACGTCCATGGTTTTTCATTGCAGTTATAAATGAGACAGGTTACAGTTCACAAAAACATAAAACGTTTAATACTGTAATCATCAAGATTTCTTATTGGCGTATTTTTGAAGTAACTGTCAAAATATGGATCTGCTAGTCCGGTATTAAATATTTACTTTTTTAAGAGAAGTACTATTCTGCTAAATAAAATAACGTTTGCTTTGTTTTCATGTTTTTAATATTATTGTGATATACTCGTCAATTAACATGCTTAAAAATATTACGAATTCACCTTAGTCGGTAAACGAGAGCGAAGACAAATGATTCAGTGACACGGTTGGCTATTCTGATTCGATTGTCTCCAGCTCTGCTAACTATATCAAAAGTCTTGATAAGGCGTCAAAATGTATTCCACAAGCACCCAGAAAATATGAGGTTGACAGGCACACAAATAGAGTTTATTTATACATGATAGAAATGTCATTGGGAAAGCCACAAAATAGCCTACTAAAGAAATACGTCAATCAATAACAGCCTAGGATTCCCGGGTGAGAAATATAATCTCAAGGTCAGCTGATCAGCCCATGTGCGAAAACATGAAATCCAAAATTAGGACCTATATCAAGTGAGTTTTGAAGATCTAACATCCTCAACATATTGACATTGAAAAATGCTTATTTTTAGGTTCTTTTAATTATTTGATACATTAATGATCATTTTTCAGTAAATGAGATGGTCATCATCAACGACTGTGTTGGTAAATCTTTAGCTGAAACTCCAACTGTTTTAAAAGGAAAATAGTTTAGATCTAGCCGATCTGATAATCTGCAGTCAATGTGATCACAAATGCCTTACTGTTATCGATTTCGTCTATCATGTCTGAAGGTGAAATGTTCAACTAATGAGAGCAATAGAATTAGGATGAAACATTTATTTACTGTACCACGATTTTCAAAAATTTTCTAGATGATTTCCATTCACAAGAAGCATTATTTTGCAAATATTTAAAAATTTAATTGATTATTGTTGATATCATAGACAAAATCAAGTTACATATTCACTGAAAAGCATTGGCCCCGAGATCAAAGATTTCGCACCCATTATCCCGTATGGCTCTGACTGTGTTTTGTAAAATATCCCATTCTAAGACCAAACAGTTCTTCGATAAATGTCTAATTCAGGTAGATTCAGAATATTGATAATAGTCAATAATCTCCACAAACCCTTATGATGATAATTTAACTGATTAATTTAGTTTCAGGATGTAAATGTTTTAGAATTTAAAATACCAGAAATCAATCTCAAGTAAAAAGAAATAAAATAAATCAAGATAACTAATTCGAAAAATGAAACCTTTCGTTTATGTGTATTGAGTATTGGGACAAAGATTTTGAATAATACGACAGAATTAAATATCAAAAGTATCTACTACATTGTGTTTTATTTTTTATTTTCTAACAACCCGATACAGTGTGTTAGTATATTTGTGTTGTAGTATAAAACCTTCGTATTTTTATGGACAAAATTTCCTAATGTCAATGTGATTAACTGTAGATTATATCGATGGATACTGGTTATGATGCACATATAATCAGAAAATGTTTATATTATTGCATTAATAGTAATGTTGAGAACTAGAGAGTAAGAACGATACTTGGTAGTAACCATTAATCAATAAATAGTTTGTGAGATGTTTCGTTTGACTTTTTACATATTCTAGTAGTTATTGATCGATTTCGAACAGATTGAAAACCATACTAACTAACCATAATTTACTGCATTTGAGAGGAATATAAAATAATAAATTTCCAAAAATATACATTTTGAATTTATTCAACTAATAAAATCATTCGAAAGCATGAAATGTACATAATTTACCTGAGCGAATCTATAGGAACGTAAGTATACATGCTAATTGCGGTGATTATTGGAGTATCACATATAGGGGTTTGTGGTAAATCACTTTTTAAAAGGTTTGTAGTTTGGAAGAAGTATTTCATGAACACTTATTTGCTGAATTTTTTCTCTTGTTTTAAAACATGACTTTTTATACAGCAGTGAGTTTTGTTTTCGATGAGCTTTTATACTGTACCTAGTAGTAGAAATTAACCAGTAATTTCATCAAAACATTTTGGTAAGATGAAATGCGACTAAGAAATTCATTTGCTTCATTGTCAAATTAGTTTGCATGGTAAATTTATTGTCTATGATAGCTGTCATTCAGGTAGTTTTCGTCATTCTAGATGTTCAATGAACTATTTTGTAATACTTGATGTTTTCATTATCTTTTGAAAACAAAAAAAAAACATTGAGTTGAGAATGTTTACACCTTTGTCTTTTATCATAGCTTCATTTCAATTTACTTTCGTAATTTCAGTTACATTTTATTTTAAATTTTGGTTTTTTCTATGGTCATTTTATAGTTAACCATTAGAACTTGTGAGAGATAAAGAGTAATTATTAGATTGTCTCAATCTTACTTAGATGAAGTAAAATTAAGAAAGTATAGCAAGATGAAGACAATGATAATGATCTTCAGTTTTAATTATAGATTACTATGGATAGAGTTGTGTTTCATAGTAATTAATTACTTGTACAAAATGCCTCAATTTTCTATACAAAATTTTGACCAGTGTATATGACACTGAGTTGCTACATTTCACTTCAAATTCTTATTAAGCTGCTATATTCGAACTTAAGTAATGAAATTATTGTTGTAATTACTTTGAAAAAAATAGGATTATGCAGTTAACGTTGGACTGAAGCCCTTACCAATTTGTGTGAAGGGATTAGTTTATACAAGTAATTCAGCTTCACGAATTGATGATGAAACGTTACTTGATAAATCCTTTACCGAAGGAATTGATCACAGTAACTATTTGAAAAATTGAATGATGTTATTTGATTACAATTAATTATTTCTGAATGAAAAAAAGCGAAAAGAATGCATCAAAGTGAAGTTGGAGATTTGTTGCATCGGATGATATTATGATCGTAGACTCCTATTTCTGTCAGTACAAAACAATGCTATCTTCAATTGTCTAAAGGTTAAGTTAACTTCCTTTAAGAAATTTTCGATTAAAAGTTTCAAAGTAAACTGACCATTTTTTTCTATGAATTACCATCCACACATTTGAAATAATGTAGATACAGGCTCAATACAGTGTACTTCAAAATGCCGCTATTCTATACAAATACAGTTACTCGGTAGTCATTTATCATCTGGACTTTAGTTGAGATCAAAGTCTTTTTATACAATGTAATCAATATGAATAAAGGAAGATAGGCAAACAAACAAACAAACGAAACTTTCATTCTCAATAGTTGTTCTATGTTTCAATCGTCAATTCGCCAAATATCCTATAAATTTTCCTTATTTTTTAATTTAAAAATTTGGATGACAATGGTCACAAATGCATGAAAAAATTTACTTACCGATGATTCTATTATTTACAGCCCATAACAGAAATAAACCTTTAAAATTTTGATGGTTAACTATAATTATTAGTTGGTTATTACTTACATTGCTCTAATAAATGAAATAAATTTCGGTTACATACGTGATAATATCATTTGAGAATGAAATGTCATTAGGTAAAAATAATGATGCACACCCAATAATTTATTTTATTCATAATTGTTTAACAGAATAAAAACTTATTTTACTTTCAAATGTTACTGTTCTTGGTTTATTTTTATTTGATGAACATATTTAAGTAGTATTTGAAAATCCCTAATATTTATTCTGAAGTTTCCCTAGTAAGCGAATTCTTCTATCGATTTAACACTTTCATTTTTAAACGAGTCACTGCTAGGAAAAAAAAGCAGTTTTCAGTTGATCATTCTAGTAATGATACACAGAAATTGGATAGGGTTGTTTAGATGTGATTTCATAAACAACCATAGCTGCATTTTTAAAAAAAATTCAAGTTGAATCAATGATATTGAATCAATTGTAATGCGACTAGGATATGTATATAATGAGGTTATAAATGAAGTTCATACTGAAGATTAGTATTTTCGAAAAATTACCTATTTAATTAACAAAGTATTAAACCTGAGTTAAGCAGTTACCTTGTATGCCAATAAATTTTAATAATTAGTAATCAAGAGACATCTTGACCTCTTTTGAAAACAATTAATGACATTGAATAATCAATATTTACCACTTGATAACGAACAAGGTATATGGTTGGAAATTTTGAAATCACTACCATTTATAATTAGATTTGTGGTGAGTTAAGAAATCCATCATTAAAAATGAAATAAATGAGTCATGTTTGTGATATTTCACAAAATAAATATTTCTATGACATCTATTTCTATTGACATCTATTTCTGAAATACATAAATATGCGTAAAACAGTTAAAAGATATTTTTAGGTTAGGAATTTTTTCGAAATTCTATTAGTTCGTAGAAAAATGTGAAATATTATAAATTTTAGACTTTTTAAATAGCCAGTAACATCTATTATGATGAATTAGTATTTGGGCATTAAATTATTGTTATTATTGGTAGTACGTACAGGTTAGGATAAAGCCATATTGCAGAAACACGTAGGATTGTTCTCTACAGTAGCAATAATCGAACTTATTTTATTGTAAAATTAAGTGAACAAAATACTGTCATATGAATCTTGCGTAAACAAACTGTTTCAAAAGATATCAACTTCAGCCTATTGAGAATAAGCTGGCGTTTATGTTATACAGAGGTATGGTAATTATTTCACATTTATCGTGTATTATTTTGAATAGTAATGAACAAATTATGTGAGTAATAAGTTTGGTAAATTTGAATGTTTTTTGTTTGAATACAACATAATGTCACCTAAAGAAGATAATGCATGAAGAAGGTATGCTTCAACTAAAGCGAAATCACTAAATGGAGTATTGATGAGGATTTTTTTTAGTAATTTCCTAAAAATCGTTGAGACAAATTATGAGAGGTTTCAAGATTACAATGTTAAATCATTTGATTAAGTCTTTCAAAGTTAGTCAGATGTTCAAGATTGTATCAGTTTTAGATTTTAACTAAATACTCAAATGATCTGATAAAAGTTGAAGAAATGCACTTTTCAGACAGTTTACATATTCGACTGAATAGAAACTAAGATTTTCTAGGTAGATATTCTATCCTCTTGCAGGACTCCTTAAATGTATGCACCCACAGTCTTGGCAGAAATCGAATACGTAGCGTTCAAGCTTCTCAGTCAGGGTGTTAATTTCAAACCGTTTAATTAGAAATCACTGGTTTACATTTTTGAACCCATCCACCGCTAACGGTGATAACTGGCTTACTACTAAACTTTGTCAGTACCACTAAAGGCTCAGCAATTCATCAATATTTGAGAGGATATTTTTGTATAAAAGATTTTAATGTAAGGCAACGATGGAGATTATCTATTGAATAAGATTTCTTTAAAATCAAAAATACCCTCAGATTTCTATTCTTTAACAAAGAAATATTCTTGAATAAACTTGATTGATGGTCGAAAAATTCTGCCAAGTACCAATAAAGAATAAATCTAACTAAATGAACATTTCGAGAGTAAATAATCGTATTATTTTCTTTGTTGTTAAATAAATCACAACATCAGAGAAGAATCAACCTGAAAGAAGTATACACTGAAGTGCAGTAGAAGTATCTTTTGACCTAGTTTAAATTATATAGGCTTAATTTTAGTATATATGCCATTGTATTATTAATCTATATTTCAGTTCATAGTTGTCAATAATTTTCTTTAATTTTGATTAAAATTATTCTAGACATAGTTATTTATGCTACATTAAATTAATTAATTTTTTTTAATGTCAGTAATCCACTTTTAGAAAGTTGTACATTCATTTATGTTTAGTTGTTTATTTATGTTGAATTTAGCAGGATATTTATTGATCATTCACTTTTACAAATGATCGAAGTATTATTTACAAACTTTTTATGCAGAGAGTAGTCGTCTGTTAATCATCAATAATAATTTATTAACTTAGTGATGAGCGATAATACTGACTCTTTTTCTCTACTTCTCTCTCTTTCCCTATATATATATATATATATATATATATATATATATATATATATATATCATTATTTACATATGATATATAAAATTCGATTTATAGCGTCTTTGGCCGTAATCCAAGTCACAACTAACATTGATTAACTGAAGATGGTCTAGCAGTATTTCCTGTGAATAATGCCAATGATACATGCGTATAAATATATCTTCACTGAAAGAACTGAGCATCACTTAACAGGCAGGTGAAGTATAAACCTAACTTAGACAGAATGTAGTGGTACCGGTATGTAAACAGCTGATAACATTTTTAAAAATTTTCATGAAAGTTGACAAGCAAAAAAACAAGTTATTTAGTTTGTTTTTAAGCATCTTTTAATCATCGGAGAATGAGTTATGTAGGTGTACTACTATACGTACAAATATCATTAATTATTTTGAATTTTGAAACCAAACTTGTTACTTACTGTTAGATATTCAGTTACGAAAGAGGATTTCTAAAGCATACCGAAGAAATATTTTCATGACAGATGTTTTATTTTCCCCCTACTTCTTTTTGATGAATTTGAATCTTTCTTCATTATGAAACTCAGACAGATTTTATTTCTTTGACAATTTTGACAGAGGCTTTTATCCAGTCGGCTGATATGTTCTCATCCGCAGATCTATTTCGCTTTTATTATAAGTCATTTTAAACTTTTCACTGATCATTTTATTTCTCCCTAAACCGAATAATTACAAGGTATTCAACCAAATAGATAATCGGATCGGTAAGTTAAAATCGATTATTGCATATCAAAGGGGTTACATGATAAATACTTTCTCGTTTTCAGTAACCGATTTTTCACCACGTCGGTGAATAAATTACACTGTATTACAAAGAAAAAGACGATGAACGCCATAGATTCATGGCATCTATCATGAACAACTTGAAAATTATTAATGTTTTGTTTTATTCATAATGTATTTTGAGTGCTTGATCGATTTCTAAAAGAAAAAACTTGAAGGGCTTTGATTTATTGAATAGAATTATAAAAAACTGTTGAAGTGTTTTAGAATAAATTCCACTTCACTTTGTTGTGAAAACTGATGAAATGTAAACATACCGTTAGACAAATCTAAACATTACACAACATTTATTTTGATATGTAAACGAATGAAATTATACTTTTTCAAGTTCTGCTAGGCAGATGATTGCATAGATCATTTTTCTGGAAAAACTATACTCATTTACAGATATATATATATATATATATATATATATATATATACTGAGAAATATTTTGTGAATGAAATTTTGAAACAATGGACTAAACCACCACATTAATACGGCGTGAAATGGGCCGACTAGAATTCATTGATTTGTCCATATTTTAGATTACCATTTTTAAAATGGTAATTTGAAATGAAAATTTGACATATTTCATGTTGAAGGGTTACGGTAAACATTTTCCAAGACGATATTTAACAAACAAAATTATGAGTAGTTAGAATTATCTAATATAACATCCTACACACTTCATATTACTATCTATATCAAGCTAAACTGGCGTGAATTCTGTCTTTATTAATTTTAGGATATTTTACTATCTGAAATCGATATCAAGATTCATCCTACTGCATGATAAGAATAATTTTGATTTCAAGTAAATCTGAGGGAATAATTCAACTAAACATTACTCATCATAAACTCAGTCTTAGTTTTTGATATACTCTAAAATGAAATTCCCTTGTTTTTCAGTTTGTTACATCCCAGAGTAATATTCCGTGTCACATTCTGAAGTTAATTACAGACTACATACGATTTTCCTAGTCATGGTCAAGTCGATATCAAAAGAAATGCAACCTTTAGAAAAATATTTGGAAAGATATGATTCCTATGTTATTTTATTCGAACTTGTCAGATTTTATCAATGTGAAATAGACGAATCGCATTACTATGGATGACAGATGATGATTGCCACAGTCATCAGTCTCTTGATCACAGATTTTAATTTATCGAGTAGTGTTTGAAGAACATAAGTACGCTAAAAATGTGTCATAGTTATAACATCATGGACGGTTTGAGTGTTTATCACTGACAGATATGCAACATGTTTTTCTTATGGATAATTACAAAACATTGTGGGGTCATTATTTATTTTTCCCACTTTACATTATGAACTGCTTTTAGCAAAACTACCATTGGAAAGCTAAAGGCACTGGACGGCCGCAGTGTTGCGCATCTGTGAGCTTGCTTCCATGAGTAGGACCTAGATTCGATGTTGTGTTACCATCCGCAATTAACTGACCTGGATAACTTCAAACTACGAAAATTCTGAAATCTGCTAATATCTTCTCATACCATTCGTTATAATCATGTGCTCACTAGTGACCCGCTTCAAGATTCTGTGACCATTGTGGTGCAACCATGGAGAGTATGAGACATGCAATGGAAGCCAGTCACTAACAACGTGAATTGACTGAATTTCGACTCGTACACTACTGGATCCTGGCTCAGTGGTCTAGGAGCGGAACTGAAGTTTATGGATCCATTTCTCAGCTTTGAATTCGTGGATTAGCACTACTGAGCAGTTTCATACTAGGATAAAGTAAAACCTATGCCTCCAGGTTTTCAGCGGTAGTTTAGCTAAAATCAGTTTATTATTCAAACTATGAAATATTTATCTATTTTTAGTGAGAAAGGACAACATATAATATAATTAGATCATTTTTTCTGCACTAACACTTATAAAATAATTAGTGATAACATTAATAAAATAATTGGTATTATAGCAAATCTACTTTTTAAGGAAAAATATTCGATTACCATCTGTCCTATTTGTAGATTAGTTCAATGAATCCAATACATAATTAAACACACGTGATAACATACTCTTACCCTGTATTTTGAACATTCATCACTAATGATTGAAGAAAAAACAAATGTAAAACATTTATTGTTATGAATAAAACTACTCAAACTATGAACACTAATTGTAGTTGACTTCTTTATAGAGATATATTATTAAGGAGAACTATATTAAGTAGGTTTACTATTTTGTTTTTTACAACCATTCACTAAAATCTATCAGATAATGAACAGCGTATTTTAGTGTTCTATACAATTTGTCCGTTTTTGTAAATCGGTATATATATTCAATGCTTAAGCGAAAATCACTGAAATAGGCAATAATGAGAATTAACAAATAAATCGATTCACAGATGCAATTAGGAAATTTAGGCGATATATATATATATATACTGTAGTACTGAGAAGTTTATCAAAACTATGATAAAAATGATTCCACTGTAATTTGAACAATCTGATCACCCATGAGAATATCTTAGCAAGCTAAAGTATGCTTTTGAATGTGCTGAACTATTATGCTGCATAATTCTAATTGTCTTTATTTAAATTTATCTGAGAGACTGAATATTTTAAATTTTTGAAATAGCTTCAGATTACAAGGTGCACCAAAATAAGAAAAATTTAGCATAAATAAGACCGATTGGTGATGACATTTATCTGTTTAAATTGTCTAATCTTTTTTAAAAACGTGCAGGTAGACATATAAGAACAGAGTCAGGGATGTATATGAAATTCTAAACAACTAAATGTACATAATATCAGTTTTACAAATATATATATGCTATGAAAATATTTCATAAAAATGGATATATGCCACTGGCCAGACACCAATAGTAATAACCTACTTTGGGAGATAACAAAAAAGATCCCTGCTGAGGAAGAAATTGGGAAAATTGTTGAAGGAGGATAGGACACACATTGTAGATATCACTCAAGTGTAATAATGCAAGCCCCAAGTTTAAATCCTCGAAGCCGAAGGTTGACAAAGGAACACACTGCCTCGCGAATTGGAGACAGAATTGAAAAGAATGAACAGTAATTAGATAGAACTGGAAAGGGAGGTCCAGGACGGAGTAGGTTGGAGAGTGCAGGACTTCGGCCTATGTTCCATAGGGGATAACAGGCATAAGTTAGTAAGTAAGTAAGTAATGTAATATGTGCAAACATTTTCTACTAAATAGTAAAACGTTCATGCCTGTTATTTATTAAAAAGAGGTGTAATCTATCTTTAAAGAGTGTTAAAGATTCATTTTTATACATTAATAAGTTAAGAAATGATCTTAGTTTGAATATTGCTCAAAAATGGTATATGATAGAGGACTAAAATAAAAGTGATTTCTCAAGCTGATTGGTGATGACTCGTGATCTAGTAAAATAATAACACGAATTGATTCGATTAATTCATTTAACTTTGTAACTACTTTAGAGTGAAAAGACTGGAAATCATATGGGATTGAACTCTAGCTACTTTTGGTCTTATAACAGCGACATTATCTTTCATCTGTGACATGAAAATCCAATGATCAAAATTTTCGCAGTCGGTATATTTCCATTGTAACACGATTTGTTATTTTAAAAACAAAAATATCTACGTTGATCAATGAATGTCGTTTAAAACATATGATTTCGTGTTTGTTTATACTGACCAAATAATTTAGTTCTGAAAACTTTAACGATATTAAGCAGTATTGATGAAACAGAAAAAGCTATGTACATATTTTAATTTCCTTGCACTTTGAAAATGTTTACAATGAATGTAATAAAAATCCTGAGAAATAACTTTCTTAACTAAATTAAACTGAATTTTTCTTTCTCACTGACACTAAACTTTTGTTTCACTAACGTTTTTACTACATACAATTATTTCGAGTCACTTTATTACTGCTGTGGCTGTTGTTAAAAAAATGTGATGATACAAACTGGTTTAATTAGATTCGCTTGATTTAATTTAATTACTGTAGTACACTTTCACTGAATTGTAAATTTGTTTATATTGGCATGTTGTAAATGGTATTAAATTACCATTTTTTTTAACTTCTTTTATACTTGTTTCTATGTGAATGTAAATATGTTTTTCAACCAGTCATGTGGTTTTTGTTACTTTCGTTTGTTTCATCAGTCAAAACTATGTGAAAATTGTGTTAGAAATTTTAAATGATATTGGAAGAAGAGTTTAAATGGTGCTACGTATTTCTTCATTCAACTATTGAGAAAATTAGTGACCAGTCATAATGAAAGTTTTATTTTCTGAAGTTTTGTTTTATTTAAATTCTGTCAGTTAAAAATTATTCATGGCATTGTAACTGATAAGTTTTAAAGATTAATAAAATGCATTAATGCTTAGTGTAGTAGTAGTGTTGTATTCTAAAATGTAATCAGTTATAATTATACATTTATTTTGCATTATATATTGTATATTTACAAAAAATCTTTATGATCAGTGGTAAACAGGAACAATTCATGAATATCGCCTTCTAAAATTGTACACCGTTATTGATCTTTTCACATACTGCATCCGTTTTCATGTATCAACCTTACTATGGCTGGTACATATTCAGTGATTAGTTTCAGAATTTATATCACATCAAATAAGTAAATATTTTTGTGAAATTTATTACAAACTTGGAATTTCTAATAATATAACAGAAATACTAAATAATAGTCAAATCAGGAAAGTAATTTTTTAAATGTAATAAGTAATTAATGATTTCGTAATTGTTTAATAAAATCAAATGAAGACCATTGATTTAACTGATTATCAATAATAAGAACAATACGTTTGTGAAACACGATAAATTATATTTAGAGAAAGATTGAATCATTAAAACTAAATGATTCTATCGTGATAAATTACCATAATGAAACTATTAGTTAGAAACTAACAAATTTCATTCCATCTAATAAGACCAACATTTTATTAATGGTATTTATTTTAATTGTTTGGCAAAATACATTCATTCATTGGAAATTAAGTTTAATTAACAATTCTTTCATTCAATTGTATTGGTTGTGTTATAAAAGATTATGATGTAAAAGTGTTGAATTACATAACTACTTGATGTTGATTTAAGAAAGAAATTGACAGAAACAATGGCTTAAATATTTCAATCAGGTAGATGTCAACAATTCATAACTCTGCATCGCAATTGTTTTTTTCTGTTTTATTTCAGCTTAATTAATTACAGTTTTAAAGCAGTTACATTAAGGATCCATTAACTAGAAGTTAACAATGTTTCTGTTGCTATTAAATTAGTTGTCTTAAAATAATTTTATAATATAGCATTAAAGTAAGTCATTTGTTCGATTTAAAAAACTATTTTTCCTCTATGTTTTAAACATATGTAGTACACTGTAAGTCTGTTTATGGGTTTTCATAGATCACTGAAAAGAAAACTTTTGATATTTTTTCTCATTATTTTATAAAGTTTAGTGTCATTTGTTTGGTTATGGAAGTAGATAAGATTTTTATTTGTTACTGTCTTTGAAATGTACTTGGTTGATCAAAGGCAACGAAACTTCAATAAAACTAAACAGCTAAACATATAATCTTTTCACTGATTACGAATTCTTTTACATATTGCTGCGGTTAATCACTCAGAGGTAACTGAGTAGTAGTCCTTAATGCTAACCTTTCATGTTGTGAAGAAATTGACTTTACATCGTACGAATGACGTACAAATCTTAAGCAATCGGAAACAACGGACAAAAATGATTTGCAAAGAATCGTCACAATCTTTTAGAAAAAATGTCTTCAGTGCGGTTTGAACCCAGCTAGTAAGCGACTAGAATAAAAACAAGGTCTCTTGCTTCTTGACGATAGTCTCTAATCGCTTAAAAAATTTATTTACTTCCTATTTATTGAATTAAACGTTTATTTTTCTCGCTAAACAATTAAAAAAGGTTCTTATAAAAATAATGTGTATTTCAGTAAATAATAACAACAATAAAATTAATTGCGAATTAATCTTTGTTTTTTGAGAAAAGATATCATTAAGTTGTTGTTCACTTTTGCGTAGAATTTGTTAGTAGAAAATTAAGTTAGAAATTAGTGAATTCATTGAAACACTAATATAGAATGATCACTGAATGAAAGGAAAACACAACTTGAAATTGTTGTCTAAATTAATTTATTTACAAATAGATAAATAATTAATCTGATTTGTGTTTGCTTATTTTTCTAACTAACTGTCAATTCGTTGCTTAAATATTACTGATATAAGCAGAAAGTCAAGTACAGTGCTTTATTTTTAAACAAAAAAAATATTTCCATCTCATTGAATTTTCTGAGAAAAAGAATCATTTCCATAACTATAACACAAACTTATAGACCACATTATTTCAATCATATTTTCAACTTGTTTGCGGTAAAGAATAACTCAATGTTTTAGTGAAAACCAATAGGTTTTAATAATTGTGAAGAACTAATCGCAACAATAACACAGAGATGGAAAATAAATACAGTTGCTCATTTCTTCGGTGAGGCATGGGCATACTGGAAGACATTGTACAACATCGACCAAGATTAAAGATACTTTCTCACCTTGGAAAACAGTCTGTTCAATTGACAATTAAAAGTCTTAGAGTTACTGTCCTGATTTGATTTCTTCAACATATTTTTATATAAAATTCTTTCATAAATAAACTATTTATTGATAGAGATGCGTTTCGTAAATTATTCAAGTCAATAAACCGCAACATTTTGGTGATATAACTGTTGGAGAATTTATACTAGACGAAAAAATCTTTCCTTTTTTGTGGCGAAAAACAAACTTAATGTAGCATGACTTCATCAAAAAGATTGATTTTATTTACGGGTTAATATTAGTATCGTGTGCTTACTTAAAACAAGCAAACATATATACAGACAGTCTTTTTCTTTTCCAGAGGAAATTACAAATGTTAATCAGTGATTACGTTAAAAGAATGAAGAAAAATGGCGTATTATTATGTAAACCGATGGTAATTAGCATAAAAGAAAAAAAATTGGAAAAGACAGGAGTTGATAAACAAGGGAATTGACAGAGGGATATGTAGACTAAATAATTAGAAAAAATCTCATTGAATAAAATAATCCTTGGGTAGGCTAGAACGACTAGGAAATGATTGTAAAATGTTCACATTTTGTTAGTGATTATTCGACTTTAGGTATAATAATCTTCAACTAAGAAAGAGGTATTTCAGTTGAAAATGTTTTATATTAGTCTCAGTGTTAGATAGTTGATTGTCATAATAGCTATAACATAGATTATTAATTAGTGTACATTGTTTCGGATGAAATATGTGATCATTTTTTATTCCATAGAATTTTTGAATAATTTTATTACTTTAGAAGTAATTCGTATTGGTGATCTATGAAGAAATTAAGAAACTTTGAAAAGTTTCTTTTTACTAGTTCTGGATTTCTTGAACTCTTGTTACCCATAAACTCAGAAAATTTACATATACCTGCTAAACTATTAATTCAGTGAGTTAGAACCGATTGTCTATTTAGTAAACTTTTAATTTTCATGAAAACATCAGGCGATTTATTTAAGACATAGGCATCATTGATCAAATGACTGTAAATGGCTGTAAGTGAAATGGGTATGTGGAAATTTTTTATTGATTTTAAATAAAATTAATAGTAATAATTTGTTAATCAAACGGAATTTTGACCAACTTTTCCATTTACTGGAATATAGAGTTGATTTAATCTGCTTTTAGGTCAGCGTAACCTGTAGAATATATGAGCAGATTATAGGATGTCTCGTTAAATTTTTCTGTCTAACAAAATAGTTTCTTATGCATATTTTATCGTCTGGTTTACTGTTATTTGTTTATCTAACAGTTGATTCCGCAAATTGGAAAATCATTCAATTGTATGAGGATACACTGGTCTCTAGTCAAAGAAACCATGTAATCTGTAAGCCGTCATGAAGATATAACTCATATTATTATATGTTTACTTAATCAATAAGTCTGTCACAGTAGTTGAATGTACTTTTAGAAATACATTTATTTATTTATGAAATGATGAAATTAGGCGAAGGTATAAATGCAGATGAAAATTTACGATCTATCTTGAAATAATCTTCAATTTATCAGTTATATACGGATTTAAGAATAACTAGCGTAGAGTAATACAATTTTCGTTTGGAATTTTTTATTCAACCACTTGACTTGAAAACGAAGAAAAGCAAACAACCTGATTACTTCAGGTTTTTTCAATATTCTTATGCCTATGAAATTGAAAGGATGACAGACACTAAAAACCTTAAGATCTTCATAGGCTATAATCAGAGTTTGAAACTAAACTACGATCAGTTATACAATTAGAAAAGTTCGATTCTAAGGTAGGTAACACGAGCTCTGGAAGGAACGAAACGTAAATAAGAGAATGATTGACACACCATTTGGCCTGATTTAATTTTTATGAACGTCAAAATGAGAGGATCAAACAATAAAGCCTACTTTGCAAGTTAACTGATATCACATCGTTTCACTTTGCTTTGATACTTTTTATTCTCATGTTGTCACTCTGCATGAACAATTTTTCATGAAAAAACTCATCCAACTGAATCTGTATTTAACTTTTTATTACTGTTGGAGGGTGAATTAATTTCATAGCATATTCAATTGTTCTCGAGCAGCAAAAATTCTACCAATTCTTTTCAACCCGTGATTATTCATTTTTATTCACCACATAGTTTGATTATTTACTGATATCTCTTATTACATAATCATTCTTAGATTGTTTATTTTTGTTACAGTTACATTCACGAACTTGATCCTAGCTAGATTATTATTAAAAACCTAAAGAATTGAACAACTGTGTTATTCATCCAGTACACCCAGTAATCAAACCACAGGGCATTGTTGAGATCAGAATACCATTTGAATGGGACGTTTATGATCAATATTATCAATAAGATAAAAATTCGCTACTTACAATTAGTGATAAATGTGGAGTAAATATATCAGCATCATGTCAAACGATCACTGGAATTCGGTGATTCATACGTAGGTAGATTATCAAGTTACGTGTGAACATATATATATGTAGTACAGTAATCTAGTTATCTAGTGGTTGTATCATTCGAATATAGATGTAACAATAATCCACAAATTAGTCCTGTAAATTACCATTCCTTCAATGTTCCCGCTGAGATAATAAGCTCGCCTAGTTAGGGTCTAAGTAACAATCGTAACAGGTGCTTAGAGATTTCGAATGACATAATATCAAAAACTATTGACAATTCAAAAAAATTTGACGAACAAAAAACATTTGAAGGGCTTAATCATTAGGTTATGGTTTAAAACCTAATATACGTTTAGTAACATATAGATCTATGCGAATAAGGTTATATAACAAATTGACTAATATCTGAAATGTTATCTATTGAATTCCTGTGCAGTTGGTTGTTCGAGTTATATTTGTTGTAATATCTATGGAATGAAAGCTTGTATGAATCTTTACGTACATACTATGCTTTAAGTTGCGAATTGGAATAAAACAATGATGAGGTGATGGATGACGACTGACTACAGTTCCCTAAAAAATCACCACCTTAATAACTAAAGCATCCATATACTATACGAGGAATATGAAATTTATAAATGAAACTGTTTTCAAATAGAACTTTCCGCTTTCATTATTCCGTAAAGTAGATTTACAAGTGTGTTGAGTGCGATTACCGGTTGGTTGGTATGACATCGGTAAATGCTAGTGTATATACATGTACACAATATGTGTATATAATATCTAACATGATAGTTGTTAGGCTTTATCAACGTGTGTGTTCTCAACACTTCTTTCTTTCATCTAAAAGGAAAATCTTTTACAAACTTCTTTGATAAAAAAAATACAAAAACAAAAACAAAACAACTCAACAGCTCCAGTTACTTTTGCACAGGTATAAAGTAAAAAATCGTGACAAAAGGTCTAAGACTGTACTGTACCTTTTCTCCAAAAAGTCTTTCTCTTATTTTAAAAACAAAAAATGTTAATTTCATGAATTTTTTTTCACTTCATCATTTGATGATGTGAATTATTTATTTTTTATTCTTGTAAGTGTTGTTCTACATCACTAAACAATTTTTATTCCACATAAAATTTATAAGAAAAACATCAATGACAATTAGAGAAAAAAACTTGGGCAAAGACAGATTCCAATTCCTTGGGGATAATTTCCAGACGTGTCTATTGATGAAGGTATAAATAGCTTTTCTTTAAACTTTTTTTTCTGAAGTAAAATATACTCTTGGAGATAAAATATAACACCAAAAAAATTTATAATTTCACTAATCCAGAAAAAGAAAACCTGCATTTAAACTTTAATGTCAACAACAAACACATGATTAGAATGTAACAATTTGAACAAAAAGAGAAGTAGTTCACTCCTCAGATGTTAGAACGATAAACAAGTGAAATATTTAATATTTAATCGATAGTAACTATTTTCAAATTCAGTGAAAAATTTTTCTGATGAAAGCAGGTAGCAAAAACTGAGAATATGTGTTTAATTCACCTGTAAACTTGTAAAAACTGAATCGACGTTTATATTAATTTATTAACTAATGTTGACTTGGTCAAAGTTGTCAGTGTACTTCAAAGGCTGTTTATTTTAACGAACAATTAGTGTTGCATGGATTATTTATTTAACTAAAGATTTAAATTATTCAAGAACTATGTCAGTTCTTGTAATATAGTCTATTAATAATTTTCTTTCAAATTTGTATAGTGAATATTACATGCTGGTAGCATTTGTGTAATTACTTAAAACATATTTGATTGTTGGATATTATTACAGGTAACCAAAATAAAATGCTATTTTGTAGGATTGAATAAGAAGTCTTAATGAGTCATAGAAACTGCTTCAGTTGATGAAAAAAGTACACACACCAGAAACCTAAACCAGGAGATTAATGTGATTAACAGAGTACAGAAAGAGGTTAAACTATAACTAGTATCAAACTTGTATATTATTAAGTTCTGAGGGAATCCCACTCAGTTAACTGTGATGAAGTTGATAGCAGATTAGAAATATTAAATTAAAATAAGATTATGGTATACATTTTAGTTAATGGAAATATTATTGATCGTAGTATATGTTTATATCCAAATGTATTATACACTATCTGTTATCAAAAGATGTTTTGAAGGCCATATATAATCTTTAGTATTTAACCGAAAATTCTAATTATGAACTAATGTTCAATCTTGAACTTACAAATTAATTTACTTTTAATCTATAACAAATTCAAATACCGGGAACTTTTAGGTTTCTAACGAACATTATTCCGTTTCATAAAGAGATACTATAAGCCGATTCTTACAGTCAACAAAAAAATTAAAAAGGATTTCACGCTTTCATAAATTCCATCTCTTTTACAGCTGAAGTCAATTTTTTTCATGGAAATTATTATTCATCATGATTTTCATAACTGATTTCTATGAATGTAGTTATCATGATGATGAATTCAATTGAAATCACTAGCCTGTTCAATCTTCAATTAGACCAGTGAGGAGAAATAAAATACAACTAATAAAAAGTCATTATGCATAATATCCAACCAATCAGATTACTTCTTTCTGATTCTGTTTATTTTTTATTTTTTGTTTTACCTCAGAATTCTCTTACATGTCTATATTTGTTATCCCTTACTTATTAATGTTACGTGCTTTGCCAAATAGGCAGCTTTTAAGATGAAATAAATAAATAAATATATACATTAAGACAGTACATTGACTTGTTTGGGGGTTATTTTAAAAACTATATTAATAATATTATTATTATTTGTGAGTAACATTTAATAGAAAATAATGGATACCATTCATAATCTTCAACGGATTTATCATAAACTATATGAATAATTTATTCATGCAGAATTGCTTACAGAACTATTATTGTTAACGTCACCATAATAATTGTTATAAGAATTATTTTTAATAATTACCTGTGAAACAATCTTCTATATGAAGCCAACGTTAGCTTCTTCAGCTTCAAGTCTCATGAGTGCAACAAGTAATGGAAGCACTAGTGGTGGTGGTGGTGGACCGATCTCATCTGCTCAACACACTATAGCAGCTACACTTACAGCTGTGCATAAAATGGATTCTGAATTACGTTGCCCATCATGTAGACGATTTTTCCAATGTCCGTTATTATTACCATGTGGTCATTCCCTGTGTAATTTATGTGCAGCTGGAGCTTTACTTCCCGCCAGTGAACCAAGTATAGCGGCATCAATTGCAGCGGCGCTACATTTAACAACAACTGAAGCATTTAGTCCTGGTAGTGGCCCGCCTCAATCTTCATCCTCATCATCTTCGACAACAGGAAGTAGTATCGGTTGTCCCAGTACATCTACCTCACATGGAAACACACAAAGTATGGGTTGTACTTCTGTTATACCTTCAGATTCTGATCAAATGAGTGTCGTAAGCGAAACTGATTCAGGGGTAATTGTTAGCAGTCGACCAGGTAGTTATGTGGGAAGATTACCAGTTATAGTATGTTCATCAACTTCTGGTTTGGGTCCAAGTCAGACTTATGGCATTTCTTCATCTTCAATAAGTCAAGTATCGAGTGGCTTAATATGTCCGATATGTAATCATGTCGTCGGTCTGTTTGATGATAAAGGACTGAGTCACTTACCACGAAATCGCGCCCTTGAACGGATAATATCTAAATTTGTAGGCCCTGAGCAGTCATCTCATCCATTAAAAGCTAGTGCGGACTTGGAGCCATTCTTATTAAACAGTAACACAGATCCGATTAATAGACCAGGTGGACCACTTTGTCAGTTATGTGAAGAACCTAATATCCCGACGGAAAATCCATCGCCTTCAGAAACCAATAAAAATGAAACGGTAGAACAAAATTGTTTAGCAACATTTTGGTGTGAACAATGTGAAATATTTTATTGTACACGATGCCGTGAAAAATGTCATCCAGCTCGTGGACCATTAAATCGTCATGCGCTACATTCAGCAGCTGAAGGTGTAGAAATAATTCGACAAAAACAACGTAACCAACCTACACCATGTATGTCACATTCAAATTTAATACCGAATCTATATTGTGTTAATTGTCATATACCGGTGTGTAATGAATGTATAAGTAACGATAATTCACAAACATTTGAAACACATTCGAAGCATGAAATACTTCCATTGATTGGAGTTTGTAAATCACGAAAAGTAAGTGCATATATTATTAACATAGCAATCCGATATTTCATGAACTTGATATTTTTAAATTTTATTAGTTTGATTTTTAAATATATTTTTTATATGTAGCTTACAGTTGTGAGTGATGTAGGCTGTTTTAGCTTAATATAGTTTATGATCCTTTAACTTACAACAGAAGAATAGGAAAAATTGTAACATTTTGAAAATCCTTATCGCATAGCTTGCTAATTTTCAAACGGACTATAAACTTGTTAAGCAGATATAATATTCTTGAGGAATTATTAGCAGCTACGAGCAATGAACTGTCATGTTTTTCCGATTTCACAACATCTCAGAAGCGTACAATAAAAATAGTAAGTTGAATCAACGACCGTCCAAAGTTTATCGAAACTTATAAGTGATAAAGTGAAGATAAACTGACAGTCAATAAACTGATGGAAGCTTGAAACTCGAATTAATTAATCTTAAGATATCATGTATTACAGGTTTGTTCTTATGAGGGAAAGTCAAAACTTAATAATTCATTTTTTCCCAACTTTCAATGACCTGTTTTAGGATTTATTTCACTTTCATTTCTTTTAGCGAGAATATAACAAATTAAAGTAAACAAAATTTTGTTTTTTTTCAGCCTAGTAATATTTTCATAATTTTCAAATTAATTGCAGTCTTAACAAACATATTTTAATGAACTTATTGTTTTTTAAACAAAAATGGTAATTAAACGGAAGATGAGTTTGAAGAAAAAATGATGAAATTTCAAATTATGTTTTTTGATTTTTACTTATTGATTATTAAAACTTGTGATTTCATAATGCATGATAACAGCTCCTTTGAACACTTTGCAAAAATCACCATCTAATCAGTTAGGAATTCATCTATCTAAATACTTCGTCTTACTGTTATCATCATAATCAATTGACTGAGTATTTTAGTAAAACTGGTGAATAACTAAACAAAAACTAGTTCATTTAAACAATGAAACATTTCGACTGATATGATCTTTTGGTGTAAGAATCAAATTTATTCAGAAAATAGATATCATTTTCTTTTTAAATATAATCTCTCCATAGATTATTTTAATCATAGTTTTTAAAAGCTGGAGATATTTGCATAGTTTCATATGTTTAAAAATTTGCACTTGCACTTACAAATTTAAAACCAAGATTTTCTAGTCAAATTGTCAAAGTTATATAAATAAATTTAATGAGAACAAGTCAATAAATATTAATTATCTGTAAAATATCTGATATTTGTCCAACCTATAAAATATAAGTTCATTCTAAATATGCCATCAATGATTATAATCAAATTGTTCATGATAAATTTATTTCAGTTCTAGTAAATTTTCATCATTTTATGAAGAAATGAAATATTTGATGAAAACTATCATTATTTTATTCAATATTTTTAAATTTTATTTTTGTAATTATTTACTTCTATATAAAAATCAGCAAAGTGAATTACTAAATACAAATGAAATGTTCTTTTCTCTTAGATAACTCCATTAATGGTTAAATACTTGTAGATTTCATTTGTTCAGAGTAGTATTTTGGTTTTTGGTACTTTTCATTTCGACTGCGAAAATTCAATAGTATTTTTAGTGGCTTAACATTTAATTTAACATCGAGTTGATTAAATATTTTAGTGCTAGTTAAATTATTAAGAATAAATATGAGAGAACATAGATTAAATAGTTATCGGACTTATTTAATTTCATGTAAACCATTAGTTACTGATTCAACGGTCAAACCTACCTATTGTCCGTAGTGATTTCTTAAATGTTCTGAATATTTTGTTATAAACATCTACATGTTTATTGTAAAATACAAAGAATGAACGTGAACGAGATTTTGTTGACAGCGAAACTGACTGACACTGAAAACTCAATGAATACGATTCCTCATCAGTCTAATCTTCGATGATCAAGAATGATATTCCTTCAATTATAATTCATTAAAATAAATGTTAAAGTCAATATAGGTTAGACACTAGATCAGTTTGCTTACTTTCATAACATTAAGTAGGTTATTTTAAATTTAAAGGTTCCACCCGAAAATTCGATTAGAACTGACGCAAACAAGACCTTTGCTGAACAATAAACTTTATTCATTAATTCGATTAAAACAAAATAATTGTTCATTAAAACATCAACTAAATCAAATTTAAAGAAGTGACCTTAATGAAAATAAGTAATGACTGGTTAAGGATTCCGTTAGAAAATCTATATCAGTTATAGTTTTATGCAAATTATTGATTTATTCTATACAGAAACTTTAGAATATGCCATATCAAGCTACAAATCTTTGCGAAATGGAAAAAAGCACACCCTAAAAAATCCACAAAAATTTCTTGGTTTCTGATTTTTGTTCAATGAATAAAACATGAGTTTGAAATTCGATTTCACATTAAACCCTCAATTTAATACAGCTCGTCATAACAAAACTTTGAAGTTCTTGTTTTATTTTACGAAAACTGGAGTAAAACAATGATTTGTGATTTTTAATACCCGATAACACTTACATTTCGTTAAATTAGGCGAGAATTTTCCAGTCAAATAATGATTGCCAAATGAAATGTCGACACATTCATTATTTCATAATTAAGTTGTATTTATTCAAATACTGATCAATATTATCCTCCTAGTCTGCAAAATTTAGCGATTGTCAAATCTTTTAGATGTAAATTAATAACGAATAGGTGCTTTTTTCATGAGCTTTGAAAAGATTTCTTGTGAATAATGATTTGTCATCAACAAAGACCTTTTCCAACTTCTATTTTATACGACTTTCCATTGACAAGCATTAGAGTATGAAATCCTGTAGTTTTTAACTTTTTTTACTTAATGTATTGTTGTTTTATTTCAAGCACTAATTTATACTGATCTCTTTTTTATTCGATCATGAAATAATATTTGATTTGATTTTAGTATAGACAGTGATTTATGTATATTTTTCTTTTGCCGACTAGTATATCTTCAAATATTGATTTATACAAACATTAAACTATTCAACACTATAAATAGAAATTATTATTTTTATACTAGTCAAAGTTTATTTACTTATACATTTTTCAAATTTCTTTGTGTAAATTTTTTTATGACTAAGCAGGCCGAAGTTGGATTTTATTTTTGATGATTTATTATGCAATAAATGAACCGCAGAAAATTTCATTGGATATTAGCTTTTCATTAAATTTATTGCCCATTGCTTTATTTATTGTATGTATATAATGGAACAAGATTAAGAATATAAAAGAACTATGTGGAAGTTCGATCTATCAATGCTTTTATCGAATAGTTGGATGAAATAAGCACAATCTGTATTGATTTAAGGTATGGCTAAGGAAGAATTCAAGAAGTTTACTTGTTATTTATGTATCGTCAGGTGAAGTTTGAGAATAAGTGTAATATTTCAATAGTCGTTGATGCCTTTTTTGGGATAGCTGGAGAGGCGTATATGTCATTTCAATGTTCGACACTTGGTTACAAAAGATTATGTTTGGGGAGAACTCTTCAAGCTAGTTAGTAAGAATATTCGATAAAGTTAATCCATACTCACAGTGAGATCGCGATCACAGGTGGTAACAAACTGTCGGAGTTTGGAAATGTAAATTACGGGAGTTTGCTTCACTGGTTCAAGAGTGTTGTATTCAGACCAAGATATGAATATTCTGAGTTTGGTTACACGATAAGTTGTGTATAAACAAGACAATAACGCGTGAGGCAAAATAGCTCTCTGTTAATATATTTGCACAGTACTACAGGGGATGTCAGCCAATGTTCAGAACTAACCTAAAGTATGTTTCGTGATACATGTTTATGAATATAGTTGTCAGTAGCTAAAACTGTAGAGAATACTCATGTATTTATGTTTGGTCTGTTCTTCATATACATCACACAGTAATATGCAATAAGCACAGTTTAAAATAACTCATAACAAATATTTGAGGCATATAATTACTTCAGCACCGAGTTTTTAATATGTACTAAATGTATTTTGATTTAATCCAGCTGTTGAATAGTTATTCTTTTGAGAATTATTTACAATAAGGATTATAAAAAATATTAACAAACCAGATCATTTCAAATGGCTGAATATTTCTGTAAACTTCAATTAGTAATAAAGAGCAAAAAATTGGTCTTAATAACCACTTAGCAGCGAATGTTTTTTGCTCCTATACGAAATTATTATTATTATTATTACTTTTCAAACTCTTACGCTTAATCGGGATACTGAAATATGCTAATTTACATTCGTTGAAGTGTTGATATTATCGCAGAATATCGATTAAAATCATGAGAAATTGATCGGTTGGCATATACCAGTGTCGATAGAAATGCTATATAAGATACAATAGAATGATTTAAATGATCTATGACTATCATAGTGTATTAATCAGCTTTCCATTTAAAAAATCTCTTCTCTACAGCAATAATAAGTTAAATTTTATCAATCTATAGAGTGTATATTGTGAACAAAAAAATCTTAGCTAAATTGTTTGTAAATGTATTTGAAAAATTTTTCGTCACAAACCAATGTTTAAAATGTAGTTTTTGTCTAGAACAGTGATGGAGCAGTGATAGAGCAGATGATACTGAATATAAGGAAACGAAACGTTAGTTTTCAATTTTCAGCTTAAGATATATAATTCTCATACCAATCACAGTCTAAAATCATCATATTTCATTTTTAATACTTGATATCATTTTGTTCCAAGTTAACTAGGAGACAGACAAGATAATCTTCCCATTATTTATTTATGTTCATATTATTTTAGGTTAAAATCTAATGTCTAAATACTTAAAGAACAGATAGAATTAGTCAGTTGCATTAAAGCTTATAAAAGTCACACTTCATGACTTGTCGCTTTCTTATTTATTCTCAAAGTATTATCCAAATAAACCAACGAATTGTCTGAACAAGCTGAAATCAATGATAATTAATCATGAAAGTAGATTGTTAGAAAAGAGAAACGTAAAAATGCGAAATAAAACGAATTATGCATATGATTTCGAGAAAATTCTCGTTTCTAAGTAAATAATAAAATATGGTTGAAAATCAAATTGGGAAAATTAACTTAACTCACTTTTTAAAGAATTCTTACCATAACTATCGCATAGTTGAGTGCAATAATTTTTTTCTGTGGCAAAAAGAGAAGGAAGTATTCAGAATCAGTGACTTATTGATTTATCGACAATTATTTTTTCAGTTTTCCACTCTTAACTACTTTTAACAAATATAATAAGAATACTTCAGACTATGGAGTAGGAACTTAGTGATGATTTAAAAGAAAAAAGAATGAAAATTATTCTTTTCGTTAATTTTTTTGACCTACTTTATCAAATTATTAAGATCACTTCTTAACATAAGTTTCCAAGTTGAAATCAAGCTTGAATTTAGTATTAATAATGTTAATAGAACAGAAGAATTTACAATCAGTTTTACTACTCTGAAGTAGTAGTAAAAATACATTATCTTTAATTAAAATTAAAAATAATTGTCGATTAACACTTTATCCATTGTAGTAAGAATACTACCAGTTTTTCATGGTAATTTGTTAGAATGACTAGAAGAAGGTTTAGAGTTGTTGGGATCATATCATTTAAACCTAGCCTTATTAAAATTTAGATAACCAATTATCTATTTTTTTTATTCAGTGTAGAAATATGGATCTGCTAGTAATCTGTATCTACAATATTTCATTCTCGGGTGATAAAGATATAGTAGATTGAAGAGAAAACTTTGACATTTCAGTCAAAAACATTTCAAATAATGCATACGATGATTTGCTTCATTTTAGTTGCTTGATTTCACTGTTAAACAGTAAACCACTATTCCTGCTACTCATATTCAGCTCATAATTTGTTAGGGTTTAACCTCCTTAGACAAACTTATTTATCACTTTTCACATTTTCAACTGATATTGAACTTGCTTGTCTGATCAGATTTATGTGATTGATAAAAGAATATTTTGATCTCTGTCCACATTCGAAAACTTTTCATTCGATGATGTCCACTCACGTCCTCATTTGATCACAAACCAAATTTTACCTTTTTAATTTATCATAAAGAATAAAATGTAATTGAAAATCAATTTACGTCAATAAAAGATTTTATATTTAAAACTTTCAGTTATAAATAGATGAACATCTCTTTCATCATATTACGTTACATGTTGATCGACTAAGACCCCTAAGAAAATAGTAATGAGCTGTAAATAGTAGCTGAAAACGTTGCACATGCAAGAATATAAAAATATCCGAAGTTAACGAAGATTAAGTTGGGATTCGCGAGTCAAAATTTAAAATATTGATTTGCACATTGTATCTTGAAAGGTTTTTCAAGCAAGTCAATCCACAGTATTCGTAAATCATTTTGTTCATTCTTTGCACATGGACAAGTAGTTAATTTTATTTCTAGTTCTGTAGTTAATGACTTTTCCTTAAATTCATTTTTAAAGGTTTATTTAGTTACTGACAAACGGCTTGACTAATTCTTTCGTTGAATAGTTTAAATGTTCTGTTATATTTAATCTCTAAACAAGTCGTTTTTAAGCCAAATATAGTTGGTTAATTCAGTTAAATAGAATGGGACTCATTTTTCTAGTTAAATTGTTTAAAAGCATGAAGCCTAATGAAAGTTCTATTGATCGATATGATGTAG
Organism: Schistosoma turkestanicum; assembly: GCA_944470395.2. Lineage (NCBI taxonomy): Eukaryota > Metazoa > Platyhelminthes > Trematoda > Strigeidida > Schistosomatidae > Schistosoma > Schistosoma turkestanicum. Next base: position 37,514,235 of record OX103971.1, on the reverse strand, counting down.
AAAAAAAAACCTCTATATTTATCTGTTTGACAACTAGTAATGATTATTTTAATGGCATAAAATATCTAACTATGTGTTCCACATAAACCTTACTCTAAAAGTAAAATATTTATCACCTTAAAAAATTATTGAACATTCAATTTTCACTGGAAATTCTTTCCTACTGTAAAATTACGTGTCATTGATCAAAATGTCAGGAAAAATACTGCAGGAAGAAGTACAATACCTTTGAAATTTAATTTTATCTTTTGAAAATTTACTCCAACTCTATCCTGCAAATATATTCAGTCGAACATTGGTGAATTATTTCTTATTATTAATATATTTTACTTCAGCATGTAAAGTTGCAATATAAAACAAACTAGTGATGAACTGCTATTAGTGTCAAAAATATGTATTATTTTTCAAATCATTAAATTTAAACTTGATTTGTGTATCTGTTCATTTGATCATACAAATGCAATAAATGATAGCAATAACACTTAAATTGAAAAATTAATTAAAAATGTTTCCGGCATATAAAATTTATGAAAGAAAAACATGTAGTTCATTATCTTTTGTAAAATAAAGTGAAAGATTTGGTAGTGTTATCAGTTACTTTATTTTTGTCATAGCTGGTTTGTTATTTATTATCGAGACTTTCATAAATTGTTCAAGTATTTAAGGCTAAAATAAATATTTTCTAAATTTATTCATTACACTGAAATATATTCGAAATCTTCACATTTACTAATCATGTTATCTTTGTTGCAAGCATTGCTAAGCATTGTTCACTAGTTTTTATCTTACAGTTATTTTTTAAGTTTTTATTTTCTCTTTAACTCATTAGCTAGAAGTATTGATAATCTTTACAGTTACATTGTCATTTATCAGGTGTAGTTGATGGTGGGTGGCCTACATTCTATTAATAGAATTTAGAATAAATCAGGATTTCATGTACCCATAGATAAGTTAACATAAAAAGCAACCAGAAACACCAAACAAACAATAAGATCTGTCTGTAAATTACAATGCATATGGAGCATGAACATATAAAGTATTCTATATATACCACGAAAAATATTCTAACATTTTTACGGATGAATAAATATGAACAAAAAGATATGCCAACATAATAGCCATTTAAAAAAATCAATAATATTAGTCGATCATACCTGTTTCAAAAAAACTGAATTTTTTTGTTATCTGCCAACAGAATGGGGACGATTTGTTGATTTACAAAAGTAAAGTTTAATTTTACCAAATTTCTAACAAAAAGTAGTCAATAATAATGACCTATTCAAAGTGTTCTAAATAAATGGAATATTGCACAGTTTCAATTTATTGCGTAGAAGTAAAGAATGAAATATTGTGCTAAATAATGTCCACATCTAAGGATGTTTACAACATAAGAGGTTTTATGCATTTGTTTATTTATGGCAACAATTATATTAACGCTGTACGTAAGACGCAAAATTTTTTCAGTTGTTTCCTTATGTTTGTGGAATAGTTAACCTGATTTGCACCTCTATAGACAGTTAATTTCTGGCTTTTTTTTTATCAATATTCCCGCTTCGTTTGAATCTTTTTTTTATATTGTTAAACTTTTTGATGAAGCGCATAAATTACAATTACTTCTGTAAGTGTAGGTAAAAGGCGGTAAAGCATTTGTAACAAAATGAGAGAATAGTTTTTTTCTAATTATACACTCAAAAATTACAGGGTTTTTGTGCATTTACATTTTATAGTAATAAAATAACCAAGCAAGCAAGCAAATAAACGGATGTTGTATCAGATGAGATTTTTATGCCTTGTTAACATATTATTTTTAGGCAAAAGATCAGTATATGATTTATTCGTTCAGTTACTAATTATGGTATTGGTGATGCGAAACTGTCAGGTTCGGTAATACATATTAAAATGAGTAATGAAATGCAGTAAAACATTTGCAGATTTATTTTATGAAAGCTTAGAAATCAGTGATAATAACTTTCAAATAGGATCTCATGATTGAAGAAAACCGAAGTGAAATCTGTAAAGTAAGATGAAAAAATGCTATGAAAATCGATTTATTGATTTTTCGACATTAATAAACATCACACTTTCATCTGAGATTGTGCAAAAATACAATGAATAATTGTGTAAAAAAACATATCGAGCCAATTATTGTTGTGATGTTCGACATTATTTTAAAACATTCATTTGTTTAACAGGATTGATTATACTCTTTTTTTCTAAATCTATAGAAATAATCATCAATATTGATTACATCTGTGTTGCAATATGTTGGGGGTGTTAGATCCACAGGACTCGCTTGATAAATGCCTTATTTTGGACTTCACGTTTGAGAGCACTGGCTCACCAGTTGACCTTGGAATTTCATTTCCCACCAGGAAAATCCATGGCTGTGATTGGCTGCTGTGTATTTTAGTGTACTATTTTCGTAACTGTCCCAAGGACGTTTCTATGATGTATAAATAAACGAGAGTTGTGTGCTTGATTGTATTGTGATTGCTGGGTGGTTGCAGAATATACATTCTACGCTTACAAAGACTTTTATTACAGCTTGGGATTCAAGGTAGCCTATCTGGACGCTGGTTATTGTCTCGTTCACGTTTATCGACTAAGGTGAACTCGTAATAGCTTCAAGCATACTTAGTGACGAACATAACACAATATTACTAATAAAAAAAATGAGATTATTTTAAATGAATGTTTGCCTGACATTGTTACTTCTTGTCGAAATTAATACAGTATAATTATTTTATCTATTTATTATCAATCTAAATCATTTATCAGTAGTTTTTAGTCGAACAGAGATTTACACTAATCGTATTGAAATGTTTTTACATTTACAATAATCTTACAAATACTTCATGAATGTAAAAATAGTTAGTTTCATAATGCTGAAAATCAGAATTTTGTTTGATTTGATTAATAGTTACTTTTTTAAAACTTCGCCTTTATTACCTAATATTGTACAATAAACATATTGCCATAACAATTAAGGGATTTTTACTTGCGTAATAAAACACAAAATTACGTTTTTGTTAATATATATATATATGCTAAATATTATCTCCTGGGACTAACTGAATTTGCGAGGTTGTCAGAATCGTTGATTTTTTTGAAATTAATCTGCGTAATACACTGAGAAAGTTTGTATGATAGCTATATTTATCACATACATAGGGTCTGATAGTGGTATAAATAAAATATTATTATTTCTTTTTAGCCGAGCAAGATTTCTAAAGTTTTGGATTTATTCCTAGACAGAGACTTGGTTGAATGTTTATGAGAGTTTTTAGACAATGTCAAAGCATTCATCCTGTATTTTCACATCTCCAGTGTGTTTCTTTAGTTAGGCAACATAAATTACAAAAACGTTCTTCATAATTATTTAAGAAAAATTTTAAACTGTATATCTACCATTAATTGTCTGGATTCTTGAAAAGTATCATGCTTAAGTTATTATTATGTTATATTATTATTGTCGAGACTGATTACTATTCAATTCATAATGGCTTGATCGCTATGGATTTTTTTATTTAGTCGAACTGGAATCCTAATTCACTATTGAATAGTGAACAACTATTTCATCGTAGTTCATGGTTTATTATCAAATTCAAGTACATTAGGTATCAGTCATTGATTCTGAGTTTATTATTCTACATTTCAACTCTGAACAGCCTGTTATGCAGTGAAACTCATATCTGATATTATCTTTGGTTAACTGATTTACTCGCAACCAAATAATAAAACTTCCTAATAATAGTATCAGAAAGTTTATCTGAAAATTAATAATTCCGAAACACTAAATCAATATTTTAGAAGATAGATTTAAGAAGATTTTGAAAACAGAAGGATGCTCCCTATTGTATACTAACACTATTATCACAGTAACAATGACCTATGAATTTCTGAATTCTAAATTTGACTAGAGATTTATACAATTTTTATGTATGTGTCAACTCATTGGGGAAGTGAATTCTGAATTATACTGGTTGTGTTTTTGATGTTAGAAAACTATCGTTTCAATTTTATAATTGATGGTGACTACTTAATATCCTACTGTATATTTAATCCATTAAAATCATACTTTCCATTTGTTAGAATAGTGATTCTTCACTGAAAACAAGCTTAAATTATTCTTATTGATTTTTATTTTTTGTTGCTTCTTGACAATGAACAAAAGTAACCGCCTCTTCAATTTTTCTTCTAAAACAACTTAACTATTCAGTGTAGGCAGATTATAATTTCTGTTAGATTGTTGATATTTGACGTCACATTTAATTTTAAATTTGTATTTATTCGCTTTTTGATTTATTTTGTACTTTCAGTCAAAATATAACAATAAAAAAATTTTATTAAAAAGACTGAAATCATATTGATCAATGAGTATAATAATTGAAAAAAATTAAATTAGTCTTACTACTTACTGACCAAATAAATTTCTATCTTCCTTTTATTATAGTTTTTATGAATTGAATAAAAGGAATTTAGAGAAATATATAATAATATAAAGTTAAAAAGATAACTTATGTACTTTATTTAAAAAAAATACTATGTTGAAATTATCAGTTTTCCAATAAAATAGCGGTTAATTTTCTGAATGTATGTAGTTTCCATCAGATGAAAAGTGCACTTTTAAACTTGTTTCTTGTTAGCTTTCAATAAATATAACAATCTCCTTAAAAATAAAAACACAAGTAATTCTTGATAGTACTGCATTTTGCTGTCGTTATATAGATTTATGATTTTAACTATCAACATGGGTAGATTCAGTCAGATTTCAATATGTTACATGGTTGGAAATAATAAGTATTTAACTTTGAACCTAGATGTCATGCTAGTTGACACCCATCAGTAAGGCGTACAAATAGTCTCCTAGAAATTGATATTTCCTTGTACATATGAACTTAAGCTACCGATTTGCACATGCCTAGACGTGATCTCTGGGTTATTCGTAGTAAGAGTGAGCTTATGTAGTAGTTGAATGTTTTTGCTTAGTCACTGAGTTGATCATGTTTGTCTAGTCCCTATCTGATAACGAATTCCACTGGTGTATTTTTTAGATAAACGATATATATATATATATATATATATATATATATATCTAATATAAATACAATAAGGGCTATCTAAAATGTTCAATACCAAGTTTCAACAAAACTAACGATTGTATACCGCTGATAATAGAACTGTTCACTCTAATCACTATCTGCTGTTAGTTTTTGACGGAAAATTCATTTAACCGACTCGAACCGTGATTAGCCTCAAATGACAGTAACTCCTATAACAATGAAATGATTTAACTGATTCTGGATACAAGTTCTCTAAGAATATATCTATTAAACTAATGCACCATCTTGAAGTGTGAACGTAAATAAGCTTTTGAGATGAAATTATTATCATAAGTATTTTCATAAATCAATATTTCTCCTATTGATAACAAAAATATATTCACTTTAAACTTCCATATCTTGTAAATCACAATGGTGGCATTATATTTCATCCCAGAAAAACTTAAAATTTCTTATTGATTAAAATTTTTTTCAGTCTTCAGATTTATTCTTTTATTGGGTATATACTTGACAGAACACTTATATAATGCCTTCCGCTTATATTAGAAATTGAAGAAAAATGCTTAGTTGCTGATATGACATAATAAAGTAAACGTTGATTAATTACTGGTATTTTTCCACGGTAATTAACCGTTTGTTGAATGAAAAAATATTACAAAAATCACGGTAGTACGTATTCCATTTACTAATATGGTGAATTTTTCATATTAAAATTGTTCTAAAATTAGGCGCAAGTTAAATTTCTAGTTTTTTCCCCATAGCAACTGATGTCTTTGTTGTTTTCGTCGTTAATGGCTCAAACTACAATAAACTAACTGCCTAGTTATCTGTTTCACTGCACAAAGTAGTTGTTTCGGTCCAGTTCAGGACTTGCAAAATGTCTCTAATCTTATTTTTTTAGGTCATTAATTAATTAGGCCAGGAAAACATACACTATGTGATTTTCCCAAATATATTTTGGTAAGCTTCATAGTATTCTTCGGTTTTATTGTGGTTATCTAGGTACTACTGGTTTATGACTAGCATGGAATCCAAACAGCGATATTCCTATTGATTTTCAGAAAAACTAATAAAAATACTCATGTTTATACTAGTTAAAAATAACTGCTCAAACAATTTTAATGTCAGTGAAGTAATCTTTCTCTATTGGAGGGTAGCATTAAAACAAGCAGATTTTTGCATGATTTATTTTAAATCCCTAACAAACAAACAATATACTAAACGTAGGTATACACATACCTGGTGATATTTTATTTAGATTCATTAAAATTATGTAAGTGATCACGTTTGTACATAGCTGACTTGACCAACTGATTAACTTGATTAACGATGGTTAGTATTATTCAGTTTTTGTAGTGTTTTTCCGCTTAACTACGAATTCATTTAGAAAATAGTCTATCTATTATTTTTTTTCAAGTAAACGTGGAATAGGAATGAATTATTCATTGATTATAAACCATGTCAATTAGTAGTAATCCTAATACAACAATGAATGTTTTGAATTTATTATTTTAATTTACGTTGGTTATTGTTACTGTTGTTATAGTTACTTAAATATGTGACCTAATGATAGCGTGTTTAAGTGTATATGCATGAATTCAAGAAATATTGAGAAAATGTTGAAAATGTTTCAAAACATCTATCTACTTTCCGAATGAAATTTCTCTTCTGAAAATTTAGTGGGCTTATTGATTATTTGTTGTTATTTATGATGAGATTGACATCAATAAACAAATTGGAAATTTTTTTGAAATGTCATCGAAATTAGTTTACTGTATTTAAATAGATGAGTACGGTAAAAACACTTGGATATGTTCGCTTGTAAACAACAGAAAACAACATGATTTGTAAGGAAATAAGTGAAAATTGATTATTTTTTGAAAGAAAACGATAGTTCAGTAAACGATTCACCAAGTTATTTGAAATGATTTACTCAGGTTGATTTTAACTTTTTATCATATCAGCCTGGTGATTGATAATATGGAGTGCTGACAAGCTACTACTTTTCAACTTGCAATTCATCAGCTTCGAAAAATGATAATTTGTATTATCTAATTGTGAACTAATATGCTACTATCAAGTTACAGAGTTTGATTCCATTAGTTCATATTTTCAACTTTAGTCAATCTGAGCTATATGCTATTCATCATACGGTGACACGCGCAACCTTAGTACTTATCATGTAGAACAAAGAAGTGTTCACTTAGTTTAATACGATAATTTTTATTCAAATCTGCTTGAATATGAAACAAGAAAAAAGACTTGTTTTTTGAATATGATAATGACATAACTAATATTATACTAAGTTGTTTGCTCTCAAAAGTTTAGGAAAACAATTTATTCGGTTAGTTTTAGTAGTGAAATTCAAATGTATTTTCGATGTTTAATGTTTAATTGACTATTTAGCACTCAAATCTTCTCCATGAAATCCTAGATACGTTGATGTTATTCAGTAAGCATCAACACAGTCTGGTTAAATCCATGGGGTGAAGATTGATCTAGATGAAATGTTCTATCATTAGAATATTTTTCGTGCCAACATGAAGATATACATTATGTTCTTTGAAAAAATCGACTCGACGAACAATTTTGTCTGATATAAGGTAGAAAGCTAAGAAACCATGCCACAAATCCATGAAGTCACTGATAACTTAACTGAGGTATGTTAATAGGTGTAGACTACCTGGTAGTGATTCACGAGACGATAGTGACTGATGGTTAGAGACTTTGAATGACATGGTTTGAAACCATTTGCATTGACGCGCATGCACTCATTTTTTGTCTTATCTCAAATTCAAATCTTCTGAATTCCTTATGACTGTTCCTTTTTTCTCTTTATAAATGTATTTCACTCGATTATACTTCACATATTATATCTTTGAACCCTGATCTCCTACATTATGTCGAATACCTTCACCATTTCTACTACTATGCGGCTCGAATCGACAATTCGATCTCTGTGTGCTAATGTGGTATGGCAACCTGAAATAATGTGCCTACGGACGACGATCTACGTTGTAGTTGACTGGTGACTCTGAGAAATGCAACGAGTAAGTTTGTATATTACTTAACTATCCGAGATTGCAAAATGTAAATAGCAAGTTTTTGAAAACTTAAAAAAATTGTTTCTCTTCCGTTTGGCTACTTACTTTGTAGTATTAATTTGGTTTAATAAACGTAGAACCGGATAAAAATTTATTGAAACGAATTTTTCTAGTTCAGTTTATTTAATTTAGTTTTAATAAACATGCAAATTCTTAAACAGATAGGTCCTATTATCAAAGCTCAGTTTAAGTGTCAACTATTCTCTTGTCGAATCAACTAGAACCATGCTGTAATCTATTTGTTAACATCATGTACAACGTAGTTTTTATAAAGTCGTTCTACATTCTGCGTTATAATGTCTGCACTTTTCTTTAAGTTAGTCATAACTGATTATAAAGAATCATTTGATGTTTCTAAAATGATACCGAATTCTTTATTTGAGAAAGGCTTAAATGAAATTCGTTTTTAATATGGGGCAGAGACTCATTGTAATTGTACAACTTCATTCATATCTGATTTCAAAAATAGATTTCCGTTTTTTATACTCATGACAATAGTTACATTTGTACTTCTCTTCCTGGTGATTTCATAATTGGTAGCTGATAGACATTTTCATCTACATATTTTTAAATTTTTTGTTCACCTCTTGATTCATATTTCGTTGATTAAATAATGAGTAAATGTAAGTATCAAATTGACAAATATTCCAGCTAGTCTACACATATTTTTAGATGCATGGTGGAGAGATACTGTAAAATAGGATAAGACGAAATCTGTTGTCGAACGTTCGGTGAATAAAGATGACACCACTTGGAATGTAAAATTTGAAAGTTTCCAAACAGATCAATGTTTGCTTTTTTCTTAGTATTGTTTACATATTTCAAATAAGCCAATATTATTCGACGTTTTGTGTACATTATTCAAATATTAGGAAGTCATAGTTGATATTTGAGTGCCTCGGATATTGTAAGGTACACCTGGATCAGGCATAAGAAGTAATCTTTATTACATGAAGTGTAAGTGAAAATGCATTGTTCAATAATCTAGGCGATTATAGTCGTGAAAAATCAATAAGCTACGGTTTCACGGTCATTGAAAATCACGCCCTAGTAAGCTTTTTACATTTATAGTCTAAACAAGATTTTTGACATGATAAAGTTCATCTTAGGTTAAAAAATGCTAAAGCTTGTCTCTGATATTTGGTTGCTTTCTTTTTTATCGGAAAAACAAATCAACAAATGAGTCTTAGTAATTTTTATCAGGTGAACTAAAATATTCATTTACTCAAAACAAACTTATTTATGAAGCTGATAAAGAAATATTTTCTGCACTTACTCATTCACATTTTTCGGTAATGTGATTACAACTCGGAAGATTTCTCTTAGTAAATGGACCATCGGACTTCTGCAGCATTCTACTCAGTGTTTAGGTAACATAACTTTGGATTTTATATCGATTTTTACAAAGAATGAAGAATCTCTAATTACAGAGGGAATACTGTGTGATGAGATTAGTAAACGATTGGGCATATAGTTTTGGTTTACATTTTGTGAAATTATAAATCTTTTCCAAAAGTTATTACATTAAAGAATAATGACTTCAAAGAATATTTTATAGACATATTAATGTTAAGTGCTATTGAATTATACACATTTTGTTTATAGAAGAAAGACTAGTTTCAGCTTTTTAAAATGTTTTCATTAAACCATTTTAACATAATTCAGAGAAACAAACAGAACAGTTATGTATTTTGTTTTCAAGTTTGTCTAGTTATATGAAACTCATTCATTATCAGTCTATCCGGTTATGAATGATGTTGAAAACATTTAAAATAAATACTACAAAGTAGTTGGGCATTATAATACCGAAATCGCTGAAGGACGTCTTCTAATAAATTCAGTGTTCGTGCTTTTATCTATAATTCCTTTGTTTGATTCCTAAAGTATTAAATTAGTTTGAATTTTTCACACAAATGAAAGTTAGATTTAAATAATTCCATTTTAATGAAGAAACTTGAGGAATGAGATTGTCAGTTGATAATAATATTATTTAATGTATCCTGAAAACAATTATCACGAAATTCATGCCGGTTTACAGGGATGGTCAGTTTGATATAGATAGATATGACATATTTCCTTGTTTGCGGTGTTTTAGTTCGAAACTTGTCCACTTGCAGTACAATAATGCAAGGTGTCAGTCAGGAATTGATCATTATTTTTAACTGAAAATCCGGTTGCTGTATGAAAGGTGTATTTAATGTCATTTCCAGTGCCATAGAAGAAAAAAGAAGGAAGCAGAAAGTATGCAACAACGAAAGCATTAGTTACTTGGATGGGTCTGTCAAGTCTACGACTAGCACGGTTATTGTTTGTGTCAGATACTTTTCGAATCAGATGAATTTACAAGCGACGGTGTTAGCGTAAAGTATCTGCAAGTAAAGAGCTTTAATTTGTAGGTTCAGTAATAAAACGATTAAACAATTACGATTCCTATAATCTCTCTTTTGGAATGGCATAAACTTATAGCTGTAAGCACATTTAGGGTATTTGCTGTGGAGCAGTAGGTATCAGTGTAGCGAATAGAGGATAGAAGTGATTATTTTCAGGGATAGATAGCGGTAAATTATTCGAGAGTTTCGAAAATTTTCTCGTAAAATAATTCATATAAAGAGAAGATTAATAATGAGATTGTATCACTAATGACAACGAATTATGGAATCCGTAAATAAGAGTTTCGGTAAATCAGATCACTTCAGTGGATGCAGAACATAACTTATGAAGTATTTTGAAGAAAAAAAATTGTAAAAAGTGTGTTTCCTCTTATATAAAGGGTCGAGTTCAAGTTTATTACATCTGGATTTATAACTTATATTACAAATGATTCCGAGGATGTGTAGTGCAAATAGACTGTGAACGAATTCCAGCTTTAGTTTATCTTTCATGCAACCACTACTAAGAATAAATGTGAAGTATTCTAGAAGTGATGAATGAATCATAAATATTAAAAATATATTTGTTTAATTATTTTAGTATTAATAATCTCCAACGCAGAATAACATTAACTAATGGATGGATCACTGTCACATTAAAGAGGATTGAATTGATATTCCCTCAACAATAAAGCATATTTTCAATCTGACAGTAAGTTAAGTCATCAGTATATTTTATACTGACCACACTTATTATTCGACACAGCCAATACTTCTTAGATATATTGCTTCTCTAGTTTGATTTAAATGAACACAGAAAAGATAATCACACACAGTAAGAAATCTATGTAGAATATCGATGGAATTCCAATGAACTATGATTAACAATGCAAAAAGGTATTTTAGTATTGAATACTATCCGCCCTATTTTCATGACTATGAAAATTTCCATTTTTTAAAGTGAATTCCATTAGCATAGATTTTATTGACATGACTCACGATAATATTGAGTTGAAAACACTGTGAATTATAGCGAAAAAAAACAAAAAAACGAAACATTGTTGTATTATTCATTCGTGACAATTTTCTCACTTATTCATTACAAAGCCTTGTTAACATTTGGAAAAAAGGTATTATGTTGCCAACATTGTTTATCATTCGAAAAAAAAAACACAAACAATGTATTTATCCTAATTGCATTCCTCAAGTTCATTTATCTTTTTTGTTATTTTCTGTTAAAACAATAAAAAAAGATACAAATAAAAGTGGCTACATTTTGTGTTTAATTTTGTGGAAAATTAAATTAAACAAAACAGAAACATCACTTCTTTATTTCATCGTTTTTGTCATCTGTTGTTGACAAGTGAAAATTTTTTCTTCTTGTTTTGATAATTTTATTGCTACATTATTGTGTAGATAATTGTTTCAAAGATAAACAGTTTTCTTCGATCACATCTTTCCTTTTTAGGTCCTTCTCTTTTACTATTTTGTTTTTCGCTATATTCCTCACTGTTGTACAAAATTGGGTTCTTTTTCCAGCTACTTTTAAATATTTTTATGTTTCTGCAGTGTAAAAATTAGGTATGATTGTGTTATTCAATTTTACCTGAAGTCAATCAATATAAATAAGCTAACGCATAATTAAAATATTGGATTACATGTATTGTAAATGTGAATTTCGATGAAATTTTATTTGCTGAAATAAAAAAAATCATTAGTTTCATTACTGTAGATCAACAAATAATCTGGTTGATTAAATTGTTAGATTTTTTATTGATACATATTGTTAATAAATAATCATTTGATATTGTTCCGAGAATACAACCTGAGCCAAGAACTATTTCTTTTCCACTGATTTCTCCTCATGGCTCACTATTCATCTACATTTGCACGTATGAATATGGAAAATCAATAGGTCACTGAAATAATAGTAAATAAATTAACTTTATATCAATAAAACGAAACGTAACTGTTCGTACTCATCAGATCAGGTGTCAGTGTTGGGTCTTGTTCAAGGTAGTTAAGCAATCGACTTCTGATGTCGGAGAACTTGGGTGATTGAAGACTGCATATGAATACGAGGGATTTGAATTGTTCATCAGTGATGGATCTGAGTTTGAACCAATTGCACTCACGGTTGACAATGCCAGCATGGGTCAAGAAGCGGTAAACAGCATTGAAAAGAGAGTGCTGATCACCAAAAGTTTACTGAGAGACTGAAAAGTAGCATCGAATGAACGATCTCGTGGGTTCTGTGGTAGGATGAAGTTGCAATACTTGTCCACTTCTGACGGACCAAGTTTTTAAAGCAGAAGACGTACTTTCCAGGAATCGTCTCTGTCAGCTAAATCAACTTGGAAAAATTAAAAACTTGAAACTGATACGGGTTCACCTCAGTCGAATAACAAGAACAAAACAATGAACCATCGTCCAGGTAGGCTACTCTGATCCGTTGACCCAAAGGTACGAGAAGTCTTGATATAGAGTAGACAGTGTATTCTACAAACGCCGAGCCAGCACACAATGAATCCAATCACTCAAATTGCGTTTATTTCCACTCCAAAAAGACTTCCTTAGTATAGTCACAAAAACAGCACACTAAAATGACACAGTAACCAATCGTAGCCAAGGACTTTTCTGGTGGGAAGTGTGATCTCAAGGTCAACTGATCGGTCCATGAAATAAATCTAAAATAAAGATATTTATCAAGCCAGTTCTGAGGATCTAACATCCCCAACAAAAAAATTGGTTGACTATTGCAATTGATTACATCATATGAAAGATGCAGTAAAGAATGTAAGTTTAAGTTTGGGTTTAAGAATCAATAAGTTATTCACATGTAGATTTTAATTCATTTGTATTGGTAGTTTGAACCTATCCATTGATAGTTAAGACTGCAAATGATCAGTCTCTTTGACAAATGTACATCCTGTGCCGATTAGCTTGATATTGCTGTTAGGTTAAAAGCATTATTAACAGCGGTGGATATTAGCTAACAGTGGGATCTGGGAGTGAATATCAACTCTGAGATGCAGGTAGATCCCTCTAACGAGTTCTGAATAAAGAAGAAACGTTATTCCTGGATTATAGTGCCAGCCATCAACCACCTCTACTAATAAAAGAAATTTTGTTTCAAAGTGAAATTCATTCTAAATTCATCTTAATTGAAGCTGTGGGTTATCATACATATTGAAAAGTGATTCTTGTAAAAGTATTTCAATATGGCTTATTTATATTATTGAGGGGATTACCTAATTTGAATTTTATTTCATTTTTAACAACAACTTTATAAAAATTTTCTAGGATTTTGAACTGATATTCAATTGTTGCGTTATCTTATTCAGTTTATGATTAATAAGTATACAAAGACTTTGAAATTGATGTTGTGTAATTTACACTAGCATGCTATGTTTACTAGGAAATCCTGTAAAAAACTATTTAAAACTAATTAGTTTTAGAATTATTTTTAAATGTGTTTCAATAATGGACAAAATGCATATTCAATTAAACTATTCTCTATATTTATGTAACATTAACAGGTAGGTGTTTATATTATTAAATTCTTTATCAATAAAGTAGTCTTGAAATGAAATTTGTGAAATAACATTCGTTTCTAATGGATTATACACAAAACATAATACATTTCATACATGAATGCATAAGTGTTTAAGCATATTTCAGATGAGAATTTTCAAACCTTGTTACTTAAACACTGTATGGATGCATATTAGAACAATTCTGATGGTGACGATATACAGTATGTTTGAGTAGATAAGTGGAACTGGTTTTATTTTTAATAAAAAACTTGGTCACAATTTTTAAACTACAAAATTAATTTTCTTATTTCTCTTGAATTAAAAAAAATCACCTGCTTTCTTTATTATATAATCCTTATAGGATTGATAAAACTTATTAAAAAGACAGCTTAATTAATGGCTTATTGTGCTATTTTATTGTTAAGTAAAGATTTGTGTGCTTAATCTCCATTATTTTCACTAATTCATTTCTTTTCGTTTGGAGATTGGGAGATAGTAGTAATATGTATAATTTTTTTCACATCATGTTTCTGAAAACTTTTGAATCTTACAGTTTATATCACGGATTAAACTTAGTTAAATATACAGTGAAAGCCAGGACACCAGAAATTCCAGGGTTCAATCCTTGAGAAAGTTGCGAATGCAGTATACTGAATGGACTAATACACTTATTCACTGTTTCTCAATTTTCTCTGGTAGTCTAATATACTTCAATTGATGGTGTAAAATATTACTTACGCCTTTTACCCTTCATTGGACATAGTCCGCCGTTCAGTATAAGTATAAACTACATATTTTCGATAGTTTAATGTAATTTTATTCATAAATGCTTTGTTGGTTTTTTTAATTGTAAAATTTCTTTTGCTTGAGAATTCTGTTTATTTGCAAATAGTTATCAAACTACGGTTCATTTAAAAATCCATTAGAAATGAAAGAAAATCAATGACTTTTAAAAGTTATCAGCTAAAGATCTCCACCTCATTTCATTAGGTAAGAAAAACATTTATTCTAAACTTTTTTAAAATAAGTAACATTTTTTTCAGGTAGGTCAAATTATTGACATACAAATGATCAGTCATTTGATTTATTGGAAATTTTTAAAAAATAAAACATTGAATTATAGTGAATATATATATTAATATATAGATATATGTATTGGATATATCATGAAATAGAACATGTTAATTCATTTATTTTTTATATAATTTATTGAAGAAAAGAAGTTTCATTATCGTAATTGATTTTATGTTAAGGGAAAAAAGAGGGAAAGTTGAGTAAGAAAATACAGGATAATCAACCTTAATGGATTATTCTAACCACTTATTGAAATTACCTACATCTAAAAGGTTGCTTAGGAAAAACGATTTTACTGAAACTCATAAATTGATACTGAAAAGAAAAATTGAAGAAAGAACATATAATTATTGTTGTATTAAAAGTCGGACAACATACACAAGATTATTAACAGCATATATCGTTTCACTATACTCAACGTTTTTGTTTGTACTATTCTTAAAAATGAAAAAGAATTCGTTTGATTAGCACATCTTTTCGCTGGAATAACTTACATTATGTGTGCATACGCTCTCAGTTTCTTTGAGACTTTGCTGATTTCTTTCCTCCAGTAATCTATATGTTACACGTATGTGTAAGTTAAACTTATTGTTTGAAGTGATAAAAATATGAAACTCATTTTTATAGCCTTTCCTATTTTCAAAATTATATGTTATATAAGGATGTCAAGGAAAAAGAATATTGCATAGTATAATGTTTATTGTAGTACCATTTTTCATTGTAGGGTTGTGGAAATTGTTGAGCCCCACTGAAATTATGAACTGATAAATAACAGATCACCATTAGCAACATGGAAGCGCTGGACAGCTGTTTCGTCCTAATATGGGGCTCATCAGCAGTGCGCATCTACGACTCTAGTTCGCTGAAGGACCTTCTGTCTCGCACGTGACCGTTGAGCCGGTGTCCAATTGTGTTAGTACATAACTTTTATCGATCCAAGATATTGAGCAACCTCACCCACTGTCTTCGTTAGGTAAATGCCCACGCTTGTCAGAGTTGAACTCCTCCACATGTATAATTACAACAATTTAGCTACGAAACTTCACAAGTGAGCTCACTTTATTGATTGTCATCATGAAAAAGATTAGAACATGTAATATTGGTCATAAACTTTCAAAGTAAATAAAGAAACTAGCGAGTTAAGCAATCTATAAGTCGATAGGTAGATAAATAGACGGACAGATAATATTTCTTTCAGGTATGCTAAGCAATGACAGGATAAATAATCTGGACAAGAAATTATTTGATGATCAAGTTAGCTGCCTTTTGTTCTATAAATGCTAAATATCTGTTATATGTATTCAAATTGAAGGCAATGAGTTCTATATGTCAACTTTGACCTTGTTAAAATGAATAAAGCTTATTTTCAAATCTAAAGTAAAACTAATCTTATTTCTCTCTATATTTAATTTTTCTTGTAGTTATATATTTAACAAATTGAACTCTGGTTTTATAGACTATTTAGTAAAGTGAATCAATGATTTAATGCTCAAAGTACATATTTATCACAATTAGGTTACATGTCGGAATCTTGTCCCATCTACTTTGATTTAGGATGCAGGGTAGTATTATCAGTTCGAATACAAATAGTAAGGCTTAAAATCGATTATATAATTCTGTAGTTGATTCATGACTTATAATAAGTCTACATGAACAGCCCAATTTAGTGATGTGATATGTTTTAAAATTAGTGTAGTGATTTATTTTATTGACAGTAAGTGCAATAATAGAAAACTAAGGAATACATTATGGACTTTCGCATTTATGAATTCAATTTTGGACCTATTTAACTGTTGGCAGCTTTTCTTGATGTTTAGCTTTTTTTTGTTTGTTGAAACTGATCAACCGGGTTAATTAAATTAGTTAGGTTGAAAGAATTATTGATTATTGTGGTTATGAAAGTTCAATTAATAACTTTACATTAATTTTACATGCATTGTAAATTGTCATCTCTTATAAGCTAAAATACTGTATTTTTTGTTATATGTGTCTACAGTTTTAGAGTGTAAGTCCAACTATCATATTCTTATTTCCCTAATGAATGGTTCAGGTTAATCAATTGCTTTTTAGTTTGGGAAAATCTCTTATGCATCAAATTACATGGGTTACAGAAAAAATTAGTATTAATTTGTACATACGTTTTTAGACTTTTTGATCATGTTTATAAGCATAATTTCGACAAATAATCATCCCTCTTTTATATGGTTTAGAATCGAAAATTTTGTTCGGTTGGGAAAACTTTAAAAATTCTTAAGTTTAATTGTAATCATTTCCCCTGAAGAAACTCAGGCTAGTTTTTCCCCCTTCAAAAATGTCACTTAAACAACTTAGATTTTCATCCTCTGAAGTAAATTCGATTGAGTTCGAGAGCGTTTGAAACAACAAAAGCTGAACATTGAATGAATGATATCAATGTTCATCATCATTGTGCTTGTTCACATAAAATAAATTGAGCTGATTCATCGTTTCGAAAATGTTATATTTGTCATTTATTTTTTCATAGCGAAATTTTATTTTGTTTAAGTTTTTACTGTTTGTTTATTTAATTCTGTTCGAAAAAATGCCATTCACACACACATAAAATAATGTTGGCTAACTAAATTCATTAACCAAAATAAACAAAATTCTATAGGAATTTTCTATATTTTTTTTCAGGTCATCAGACTAACGTTTGGTCAGTTTACTTTCGCTTTAATAAATAAAGGTTATTAGACTTCTATTTTTTTCATTTCTTAAGTGGTTACGTCGAATACAGACTAATGTAGAAGGTTGTTGATTGGAAAGGAAATATAAATATACACTCTTAGGTTCAATGTTCCATTTTCACTTTGTTTAGCAAACTCGGTTATTTTAAGAAATAATGAAGAGAGAGAATATGAGACAAGACTATAGAATCGCTTGTAGAGTAATCGACATTGTTTTCAAGTAGAATAATACTAGTGTAATTATATTTAGTTTTTATCGTGTTTTTTCCCTAATATTATTCTACAGAGAGATTACTGATTGGATTCCATTTAGCAGGTTTAAGTGGAATATCAGTTCGGGTCAGTGTTTAGAAGAATTATTATTTTTACAGTAAGCTTAAATAAAAAATAACACTTTATTTATGAAAATATTTGATAGTGTCAACACGCCGCGTTCTGGCATAAATCACTGCACACAACACATACAACTATGGTAGTGAATATTAGCAATAAACATGATGAGTCATTCAGTTTGGCTATTGAAACACAAATTAAATTGGAAGGCAATTTACAGGAAAAATATATCTAAATTTATCGGTTATATATACACAGTTTGGAGACAGGAATTATGTTATTGTCATTACAAAAATATTATTATTCAATACAAAAACATGTACTTGTACCGGTCAGTATACCACCTGTCTAACAGCAAATTTAAATAAAGTCGACATTGCTGAATGAATACCATCACACACACACACACTTACATATAAACAGATACACCACATGCACCTCATATATATCATTAATCCTAGAAAAGATCAATTACTTTCGTTGTGAAAAAAAATCATTCAAGTCTTTCATTCAGTTCATCTTGTGTAATTTTATTAGAAATTACCTAAAATAATATAACTTAGAGAATACGAAAAAAAATTCACATTTTACTCTAATGAAAGTTTGATAATCTTTTTTTCTCTTCTAAATGTTAAAATGTATTGGAAAAAAATTACATCCAGGTGTGTGTTTGAAAACAACATTTCCAGTTAATTGTTTATATTAAATACTGGATAATAGAATATTAAATTTTATTACCTAATAGTAGTACATAAGCCAAGAATTCCATGACTCACAATGTATCTTTTATTCTTTATGAACAAATAAACAAATAATCACCTTCAAATGAGTCATGTATAAATCTAACAAAATCTAAGTAATAACAACAGTAGCAGTAATAATAATAATGATAATAGTAATGGTAATAATAATATTAATAATAATAATCAGTAGCTTTTCAGTCTAAACAAAAGTTTTTAGCAATCTGCACATGAAGCGAAATTTTAATAATTTATCATTGTCAACTATATATATGTATATATATACCTTTAAAGTAAACCAAAAAAATTCCTAAATGAACAAATTTTTATTATTAATCATAATAAAATATTCAACGACATTAGGAAACTAGGTAAAATAAGTAGATTTCAATTTGGTAAGTCTACATATACACATATTATTCAATTAACGTGTGTCTATGAATTCAAAAGAAATTTAACTGTATATAAAATGTTCAATTTCAATGGTCAATTAAACAATGAAGCAGTGAAATGAATAATTTTATGAAGATATGTTTGAATGCATTGTTAAAAATGATTTTCATTTTAGAAATTCACATTAACCGGTTAACAGATGAAAACCAAGAAAGGAGTAAATAGCCGCTTTATTGTTACTATTATTATTACTAATGGTTTTATTCAATAGTATATGCCTAATACAATATAAAATTCTCTGTACAAAAAAATTAAACAGTCATTATAGGGTTGTGAGGATTGTTGAGCCCCGCTGAAATAATAAATCGATCAATCTTTGACCGCAATCAGAAACGTGGAAGCACCAGACAACTGTTTCATCCTTGTATGGGACTCATTAGCACTGTATATCGAGACCAGTACCTTAAGTCTTGTATAAGAACTTTTCACAAAAAGATAGTCAACAACTGAATATGTATGTACGTGAAATAAGTAGAGAGACTATCTAGTGCCGAAAGAAATTTTTTTGAATAAGACGAGTGTTCATTCAATTCTTAATTAATAACATGTTTGCGAACACAAATTTCCAACTAGATCAACTCTTACTACCTGTTCATCTGATGGTATATTTGTTTGATAAGGTGTCGTTGAGTTTTCATACTTCTACTTATGCGTACAGATTTCAATGTGCCACCGTCTTGTTTTCCTGGAAGATATACAAGAAGAGAGCTGTAAATGAAGTGGATGGTTAGTATCTGATAACAATATCTGTAACAATATTCATGACAATTTCAAGTAATGTATCATACACCCCGTTAACTATCTTCAAAACTCTCCGAAACACAGTAAATTCTGTTCCGAAAAGCTCGGGAGAGAATTATATGGAATAGTAAGTAATAATACGTAGTATACAATAATTCACAAATCGTAAAAGTAAAAATCTAGTAATGTCAAAAGCATTTGGCTTCTTTACTAAACAATTCAAACAGAAAACTATTTAAAATCACTGAAACAGAGTAGTCGCTACAATTCTAGGCACACTAACTAAACTGTACCTCAATAAAAAACAGTTAACAAATAGTTTTCAGATCCTTAAAAACCTTTACCTTTCATGTAGTTTTAGACTCTGTGATTAATAAAATTACATTTCGGTAAGTGAATGCTAAAAAACTATGACACTGCATTGAGTTTCAAAGATTTAAACAGTGTGCTTTTAATTCAAAAATGTTTACTTTAAAGATTGTTTATATTGAAAAAGCTGTTATGTTACTTTTAAGTTCTTTAGTTTCAAGATTATGTATTTCTTTGGCTATATAATAGAATAGTTGGATTTTTTACCACTGTTTCGCCATCTTTTCAAATAAAGTTATAAGTAATGTTTAGTGTTTCATCCTGTCAGTACAAAAGCCTCCAAAAATAACAGAATTTATATTTATGTTGTAATTTAAATCTGTTCACATATTTTCCGTTTTATGACAAACAACTTAAAAATTGATGTACTAGTTATGCAATCTTCAATAAACAAGGAAACATACTCATTAATACAATGAATTAGTTTATAAAATTAATAATTCTTTGTGCCTTCTATTGAGTATTAATGAATTACTATTGTAGTAACATTTTTATAATGTTAATTATTTTTATTTACATCATAATTTAAATTCATTATTTATGTACTGAAAATGTTGCCATATATATGACCTTCATTGTAACGAATAGTGATGGTAATAAGGACACATTTTAAACATGAAGTTAATAAGCATTTGATTTGAAAATGTTGTAAGATAACACTAAATTATGATATAATAAAGAAAATTTAAAACTAAGGTGAATGTTGTGTTCTCTAGACTAGACAGATTAATTGTTGAGATAGTTCTGAACGAAATTGTTTTAGTCAATTGACTGATCTCTTCTACACAAGTTCATTAGTTAGGTCCATGTTAATGTGAATTCGATGTTGCAGAAAATATTTACCAGCTTATGAGTATTTCCGATTTATCTGCATTCAAGATGAGGAATGTATTATTTATATAATGTAATAAAATCTTTGGTTCGATTGTTAGTAAAGCATGGAACCTTTATAGAATCACTACTAGTTTCAAGCCCGGAAAAAGGAGGAGGCATAAGGTTAGCAACTCTGTCTCGTAAATAAACAACCTTGTTAAAAAATTTAACCAGAAAGTAAGTAAGAGCTGGACCCTTGACTTTTGGCATCACATCTCCTGCTATTATTCCTGAAGTGGGATATCTTTTCTGTCTTCCTTCAGTGTATCTGTTATACTGTATTTTATTATAAAAAACCTTTTTTATACGTGGGTGATGTAACATACTTTATTTAAAAAGTAGAAGTAATTTATCTATTCAATCAATAAATTTTACCATATCAACGAAACAGATCTTTGGGAAATTTTCTTTGAGAAGTATTGAGAAATAATAGCATTTTATCTATTGCTAGAGAGACAGCTAAAAGGACGGGAAAAACAGAAATTTGGTGATTTTTGAATATATTTTAACTGGAATTGTCACAAATTCATGCGTACATTCTAACGGAAATTCTAATCAACTGCATACACCTTCACTAAAACATTTATATCCAATGTAATGCAGACAGATATGACAATTTCATTGATATGGTTACATAATACAGATTTTATCATCTTTATTACATTTAAATGTCAATAGACTGATTACTTTTGCTTAGTGAAATTAAATCTCATAATTAAAGAAAAATAAATAATAATAACATAAAATTTGACAAATGATTTAATGTTAATTATATATCTGGTTATGTTGTCATTCAAGTTTTCTTAAGATTTAAATACAAGAAAAGTTTTACATATATTTAACAATTTTAATTGTACCTACGATTACTAATCAGAATAAAAAAAATTATGCAGTTGTGAATGTCTTTAATCAAAATGTATTCACAAGTTTTTTTCTGAAATTTCTGTTTATTGCTTATCCCCGTTAATTGTTTTGGAACGTGATGAAAATTAGTGATTTTTTCTTCGTTGTTTTAGAAATAAATGATGATGATTTTTCCAAATTTTGAACAATGTTTCTGTTTTAGTAACTTACTGACATTTGTTAGATCACTTAATAGGTTATTTAACATTCCCAAATTAATAACTTCTCCAAAAAAATTATCTGCAAATACATTCAAGGAATTCAAGGGTTTTCGAATGAGGCTCTTACTTAAGTTATTGTTGATGTTTTACACAGTATAGTTAATTAATCTGAAAACATAATCTCATAGGTTTACATTCTGAAAAAATGATGTGATAAACCGCAACATTAAGGTTACCTTGACCGGAAACTGAATAAAACTATGAAAATCAAGGCAACTCTGATTACTGTTGTTTAAATCACGGAGTGATCCTAGTCAGATAATCAAAAATGATTAGGAAGTATTAGGGGCATATGATCTCACAATAAGCGCTTTACCTTCAAACGATTGAGTTGACATCCACCAGTTTACATCTTTAATATAAATCAATTCACAATATAGCACAACCATATTACAGTGCTACGGATGCTTTAAAACACTGTTTCTTGTCGAATTACATGTAGACGATACATTATATAAAACAAACTTCGGAGAAAGTTAATTTTGTTTAAAATACACAAGCTATTTATAAAATAGCTTAATCAATACCTTTTCATGGTATTAATAGTCGATGTTTTTAAGTTTCATTAAATTTATCAACATAAGTAATGCAGAATTAGTCAGATATTTGTATCTGCCAAAAAGTTATAAAAAGTTTATTTCTGAATGTACATTAAAGATTTTTTAGACATATTGAGTTTATCGATATCGATTAGTGTAAACAATATTTCATCAGATTGACGCTGATAAACATTATATGAGTGATTGTGACTGTATAGTCAGATACATAGATTTATATAAAAATATCTTCCTGTCGTAATCTGATATCGATTGGCTTACCGATGAAACTGATTGAGCGATAAACATGTAATTTGAATTATATGGAATGTACTATGAAATTTTCATTCAAGACTTCGAATGTGATAGGTACCAGGATATTCAAATCCTGCAACAAGCAAACGTTTTAGGTCACTAGGTGTCACTGCTATAAAACGTTTTCCATCAGTTATTCCCAGAATGTAACCGTTTCACTGTCGATTACATTTCAGACCGCACATTTTCAAATTCAACCTGATGTTAGCTAATGGGGCGTGCTAATAAGTTTATTAAAATTGGGATTTTATTGAGATAATTTGATAATAGTATAGAAATGTCATTTTATAAATTATTCAGTGTATAAAGGAAAGTATACTGTGGACTTCCAATAATGAGTCATAAATGGATAACTGATGTTAATTTGTTTAATTTATTGTCTCAACATATTTATCATGTAATAATTTACCTAGTAGTTTATATAGCTTGCGATCACATTTCATTATGATTACTGTCAGTCATCTGAAGGATATTAACTAGATGTCTTAGACCTTAGTTTTGTTTTAGTAGGCACTCGTCTGCAGGGGACATCTCGGATCTTGAGGGAACTGTTATTCATAATGAAATTCTGGACAATATCACGTTGTGACACGAATATGTGTCATCAGATCGACTCTATACGAGAGAGGTACGTAAAATACTCCATCAATCATAAATATTCAGGTCTCTACGTCCTAAAATTCTAGGTTAATCGAACTTTCAGACTCTTTTCTTGCTAAATGAAACCAGCAGTTTATTCAAGCTTTCTTCTAAATTATGACATATGAGTCAGTTTTTCAACTACATGAAATGATAAAATACTATGATATCTTCTAAAAATTAGTTTCAACCCATTATCACATCGTAACTATGGATAACACTTCCAAATGTTACCTATTTGGGTGAAGAACCTGTAGGGTGAATTGAAGGTAGAGCTCCCGTTAGTCACTAATTAATAATTGATTTATTATTTCCCTCGTATCAAGTTACTAAATTAAACAAATCACTACTGCATTTCGTTGTTTGGAAATCACATAGCTCAATGCAGTAGGTAGGAAGCCTCAAACTAGCTTGAAGAATATTTAATAAACTACACTTTAGATACTTCCAATCAACTTAAATCACCACATGACTACTTGTGTTGAAAATCACGTATTGAAGACTGGGTACAACATGATGTACTGTTTTAATTTTCATGCGGAAAAAACTTACTCAAAAATAATAAGCTATGTTCAAGTGCATGATGAGGATTTAGAAATTACATATTTTAAATCTACCAAGGAGTTTTCACTGTTATATTGTGGTGCTGTGGTGCGAGCTACTTATAAGTAGTATATGACGTGAGCGTCAACGTAATGTCTGGCAGCGGGAGATGGGGAGAAGATCAAGAAAGGAAGAGTTAGAAAACAATGGAATTTGTATGAAACGCATGAATGGTGACAATGGATTGATGTTTTGCAACAGGAACAGTCCAGTTCGATATGATGAACTTTTATTTGCAAATGAACGACTTACGATATGGTTTTCCAATTTTACTGAGTAACTCTGTAATTTTCGTTAAATACAATTCGGTTGCCTCACCTGTGTTCTCTTTCACTAAAATATAACTGGAAAATTAACTAACACTGATTGTGATGTTGAAGCAACAAATTTTCAGAACTTAAAAATTAATACTATTTTCTCTTAGGCATAAACATCTCTTAATAATTCTGTCAGAAATTATGGAAATGAGATGAAAAGTCAAGTATCATCAAGAAAATCAGGTATTTTTCTTTATCTTATCGCTGTCGAACAATTTTTCAAATTATTTTAATTTTTGTTCTCAATGTCTAACAATTCTTGATTAAATTTTCCAATGATGCAATAATGTGATCACAATCAAATGATAACATAATTTAACATGAAAATTAGTTTCCGTTTTTCTATTGCAAAACAAAATGAAATCTACTAAAAAAATGATTGAATATAGAAATTTTAAATAAATAATTCATTTGGATATTTCGTTACATGTAACACTAAGAATGAATGATAACTAGGTATTTTTTTCTTAGCGAACAAGTTACAAGTTAAATGAATTGATTGTTAACCGCAAAAACTCATTTCATAAAAACATTGATTTGCTTATCAATTTGATCTCTCTTCATATTTTGGACATGTATAAATTTAAATTTGAAAATAATTAACTTTTTTTGATATGTTTAATATTGATATCAATGGAAAAAATCTAATCAATAATTGTTATTTATTTCAGAAATGAAATGAAATTATCATTTCAACAATTAATTACTTTCTGGGGTGTACAATAAAACAAAATGTTTATGACAAATTATTCAACTGAATTTAAAGCAAATTCGCCGAAAAAATTCAAAAAAAAACATGATACATGTTATAATCATGTAAATATTTTTTATTTGATATCTCTTATAGTCTAATAGCTTGAAATTATTTCTTGAGTTGTATACGATTGTTTGATGAAAAGCTATAGATGAGTAATTTTCATATGATTTCGGTTTTATTTCAGAACTTATAGTAAAATTTATTCTATTCAAAGTCAATTAATGTTCAAATTACGGAGGACTAATTAACTAGATCATGACTTGTAAACATTGAAACGATACTACGCATAATTATGTTATTTGGCAATAAGTTACCAGAAAATTAGCAGCAGAAAACAAGTTATTTCGAATAGGTTAAGATATTTGAGAGAATACTAGTTGTCGAACGGGTACAGATACACCTTACTGATTATTTGTGCATATATATTTGATTTAGAATGATGTTAATACAGAATTATTAGTGGACTGTTGAAATTTTAATAGAAAAAGATATCTGTTTCTTTACTAGTCTTCAGTCTCTGAACCTTTAGTATCTATCTACTACATTGTTATGTGATTTCCAAACGGAGACTGAATAGTTAGTGGGGGGTTTTGTTTTTTAAGCAATTTCCAGGTTTGATCATTTCGTGCGAAAAGCTACTGTTATAAAAAAATATTGATTTTGTTAAAAGTTTAGATTCTGGAAGTAAATGTGTTTTATTATCAGTGTGATCTCAATATCGTCATGCATATCAGAATTATGATATATGGTTTTTATCATGAAAATATAAACTCATGAACCTAATTTTTTTAAAGAAACACAATAAAAACTAAATACATATACATAGAGATACTTAAAATTTCATTTATAACAATTAGATTTTCTTTATAGGGTTATTTGTGAATGCCGACTCAGTGGTCTAAGGCTTAAAAGTTTGTGCGCGAGACCAAAGGTCCTGGGTTCGATTCTCGCTAGCGGGTGTCGTGGATGGGTATTGCTGATGGGTCCCATGCTATGGCAAGACTGCAGTCTTGTGCTTCCAGGTTTTTAATGGTGGTCTAACAGTGATCGATTCATTACTTCAATGAAAATGTCTTAAGTAAGGCTTTTTGATATAATAAACAAAAATGAATTCTTTATATTCATAGAACCATAAAACAGAACGGAAATAGAGCACTCACTTGAAAAGTTAAAATACTATCAATAGTGTATGTATATATTCTGTGTTATAATTAAATGGTATTGTTTTAGATTATGGTCAAATTTTGAAAAGAAGAAAATCTTTAAAGGTCACTTATTCTAAGTTTTCTGAATAATGTCGATGATGAATTATTGTTTTACCTAAACAAAATTCGAAAAAAAACTTTTTTATTACTGTAAGGCATTTATGAGCTTTTAGGTTAGTTGAGGACATTAGAGTAAGGTAAGAAAAAGTTTTTAAAAAAAACAGAGAAATAATGTGATCAGTTAAAATAAATTTAAGTGTCCATCCAATTTTTCATGTAGAAATGCTATTCAGATAAAGCTTAGGTAAACTTGTCTTACCTGATATCGTATTTCATATTTACTAGTAGGTAAAAAGTGACAGATGACTTAAGACACACTTGTTTATGTAGTGTATTTATACTTGTTTAGATTTACAAATAATATTAATCAAACTTTAAGCCTTAAGACATTGTGTATTGTTAGACTCAAACTTTCAGGTGCACATCCAACAAATCTGTGGTAGCCGTACAGAGTTTTTATTTACATTTGAGTACAACAATGATGATGTACGCGTGTGTGAACTCATTAACAATAATTGCGCTACCATTTAGCTATTTAGGAATGTAATTGGAATTTGAATGGATTATACTATCATATTATCATATTATGGACTCTGCAGTTACAACTAAAGTGAACTGTCTTTTAACTCTTACTGAAATTAACGATTCTATCATCGGACTTTGTTCCTTTCAATAAAGTCAACAATATGAATGAATTAATACAAACATTTCTACAGTAACATGATGATATCCATTAATTCAGTGGAATTATTTAGTTGTGATAACGTTTAAGACCTGTTTTTATATGACGAAATATATTACTGCTAAACAACTATCCCAATTCGAATCGACATTATTGAACATCTTCAAGTTATTTAATTCATCTAAAAGTTTGTTATAGAACTAATATCGGGGGATATTTTGAATGAAAATGAGTTGATTTCAAAAATTTAAAGATTAATCCATGTTTAATCAAAGCTGCATTTGGTTGGATGAACGACTGACTATACTTTGAACTAAATAAAAACAAATAAAATAAGAATAAAGTTACTGTACTTTCGAAACATGTCATTAGAATTCGGGATTCTGAGGAACAAGTTCATAAAAGATGTTAAATTAAATCGTGCAGTTTAGTAAACGTAAATTAATAAAGTTAATTTTTTAAGTCTACTTTTTGACTAGTATACTATAGAAATACATAAACGTTCATTTACTAATTGTTACTTTATGAATTTACTTTTGTTTAAAACAAAATCAATTATCCATAAGGAAGGAGGTGTAATAATTTTTTTTTAGTTGTAACACTTTGTATTTGCAAAGCTAAAGGAAATAAAAACTACGAATTAAAGGAATTGTTGAAGTTTTTCAAAATCCGTGAAATTAATATTTCTAGAAAGTAGTTTTATGCATTAAGTATTTTGTTTATCGTAAATTTTTAAAAATAGTATTTTCAAATTGTTTATTTTACTTAAGAGGTTACTACAACTATTTTTAATAAATACATTGTACTTTAGTTGAAAGTAAATTACCTAATGCAAATCAAAAGGAAGTACTAAGATGTAACAGATTAAGTGTCTGTTTCATATTTTGGACAATGAAACTGAATAATGTCATAATAGAAAGTTTGAAATAATTTAGTGGTATCAATCTGATGCATCAATTACAAAGGACACAAGTTTAGTTGCACTGGTTTTTAAGATGCTTTTAAAACAATATTTATAAATTTGTCGGCTACATTTGCATATATTTCAGTGATCATTCTACCTCCTTTAGAACTCATTTTTAACCTAATAGAATGATCGATTAAACAACTGAGTAACGAAATCTATGTAAAGTATAATGACCGCTTGTGTAATTCATGTTTTAGATGGTTTAGTGATGCTCATCAAAGCAGAAGACGTTGTAATTCAGTAGCTAAACAGGCAGACACTTTTATATTAGGATTGGTCAGTAATAGATTATTTTCTTGCTGGAAATTCAACCTACTGTAACGCAGATCAATATAAATTAGATGTTCATGAGATATGTTCAGGAAACACATAAAGGCTGCAGTCGAAATACAGCTTAAACTATTTAGTACACACAGTTCATACACTAAAGATGATGACCATAGCGTATTATCCTTACATTATACTCCACTTGATTCTCAAGTTTAGCCAGTAATATTTAAATTTAAAACTACATATATTGAAACTTGAAACTTAGGTAGATTTTAAAAGATTCTAATGTTAACAGGCTGATTAACTGAAATTGTTTGACTTTTCTTATTATTTTCTAGACCGAACTATCCCAATCACTTCAAGCACTATCAGAAAGAGCTCGATCAGCGACGGAACACATACAACGTTTAAGATCGAAATCAGAAACAGTTAATGTAAGTTTTTTTGAATTGAATTAAAATAAAATTTTATCATAAAAGTAAGCAAATACATGAGATATCATAGTTATGAGTGTATACTTCAAGTAGCTTAAACAACGATGTAATGAAATTATTTACGTAAACATTATAAACAGTGTCGGCTGCAGCTGCATTAGCAGCCTTAGGCCCTAAAATTCATCCAGTACAATATACACCTACCAAATCACACTTGACGGAGAAGCTCTGAAAGATGTAGAAACCTCATAGCTAGTCAGCATAACTAAAAATAAGGTAGTATCCGATGTATATGTGAAGGCATGGATCTGCAAGGGAAGCTCAACATCTCTATAATCTAACAATATCTGAAACCAACAACAAAGTCACAATTTTCAAAAAATACGTCGAAAAGGTGTTGTTTTATAGAGTGAAAACCTGCAGAACTACCAAAACCTTCGAAATGTACAGGAATGTACCAGTAGTAGCAAAATAGTCTCTATCCATTGAACAGACACCTTCAGCAACAACCTACTATAGGAGAGAACAGACCAGCTTTCCGCTGAGGAAGAAATCGGGAAAAATTGTTGGAGGTGGATAAGGCGCATTGAGGAAATCCACAAACTGTGTGACAAGAAAAGCCCTCACATGAAATCGTCATGGCAAAAGGCGGAAAGACACAAGAACACATTATGCCGTAAATCGGAGGCAGATACCGAAATAATGAATATAAGTTGATGAAGAGAGAAGGACAAATTAGGTTGGGAAGTACTAGTCGGCGGCCTATGTTCCATGAGAGGTAATAAGCATAAGAAATTAAGCAAACCAATAGGTATCACATAACACGGTTGTAGTTTGAATGTAATTTTCACTACAAGCTAACATAAATTCACGAACCAATGAAAGATTGAGTAAACTTAGTAATATCACACAAAACATAACTACTTTGTATTTCTGAAATCGCGAAATGGTCAATAACAAAAGCGAATGTTAGAAAAGTTGTGTTCTCATAACTTGGTGATTCATCATGGGTCTTTCATGGCCTATCTGAATAGCAGTATGAGCTCACACTTATAGGTGATTAAACTATTTGTCATCTACTGGTGGTCTAACAATGATTAATTGATTATTTCAGTATGTATAAACAACTACTTTAAATCAGAAAGCATTAAATGACTACTTCATCCTAATATAAGACTGCAAAGCAGCGAGCACAAGTGACCACACTGAGAATTGATGATTGCATAGCTTAGGTCCATCCGTTATATAAATTATAGAGTTCTAATAATCTCCACGAATCTTTAATACAGCAAAAATCATTTTATGGTGAAGTTTAAATTATATTTAAATCCTTCCTCAACTAACCTAACACTCAATTTATTCATATAACAAACTATCTATTTGATTATGTATAAAAAGTAGGAGAGATACTTTAACAGATATGGCATGAAGCAAAACAAGTCACATTTATCTCTGTTTATCAACACATTTTTTAGAGAAATGAGAAGTGATTGATTGATGAAATGATAATGACTTGATGATCAGTTATTTATCTGACTTATCTGATTTTAATGAATAAATATAACATTAGTCTTTGAGCAGAGCATTGCAAAACATAATAAGTGTAAAATGTTTTTATCTAGCCAATACATATGGATACTAAACCTAATCAAATAAAATAATAGTAATGTAAATAAATATATATTGAAAAAAGATGATGAAAATAACAGTATGTTGTATCCATTATCGGATATTTCAGTTCAGCTGGTTGAATAAAATGCGATTATAAAATATCATCATTATATCTGTTGATAAAGGAGTCACTATGTAAGACAAGAATGTAAAAACATTAGACAGATTTTTAAGATATTTAGATGGTCACTGCATTACTAGGGATTAATTCGATTGGTCAGCAGCTGCATTTGTTTATCAGACTGCTTACAGCATGGCTTTTCTTGCTCACGCAACTACACTTCATCAGTCATGCTGCTCCTAGTGGATCCATATGATAAATGTGTCATGATTTAATCGAAAGTACTAAAATGTTCCCACCAAATCATCGTATTAAATAATAAGAAAAACGAGCTATGAATTGTGACGAATCAGTTACTCACTTAACTGAGTTTACCTGTTACCCCTGAGGAGCATAGGCCTCCCACCAGCATTCTCCAGCCTACTCTGATCTGGGCCTTCCCTTCCATTTCTACCAGACTGCTGTTCATTCTTTTCACATCTGTCTCTAATTTTCGTCGTAATGTGTCCTTTGGTCTTCCACTTTCCCTTCAGTCGTGAGGATTCCAAGTTAGGGATTTCCTCGTCATGCATTTGGATGGTTTCCTCAGCGTGTGTCCTACTGACCTCCAATGTAATTTCCTAATTTCTTCCTCAGCCAGAATCTAGCTTGTTCTCTCCCACAGTAGCTTTTGGCTTCTTCAATTCTGGCCAGTTTGGTAAACATTTTCGCCTCATAAAGGTTTTCCTTACATGTGGTTTTATTTTTGGATTTTAACTATTACCTGTTTGCTATAAATGCTATTTATCTACTTTCACTGCTTACCAAAGTCTAATTTTTTTATTTGTTGATGTATGTCAGTAAACAATTTCTCAAGGGCTCGGCAGAAATGTAGCCCCTCTTAGTTAAACATGTGTAGATACCTGATCATGTTCATACCATAGGAAACATGGTTTAGAAATCTGTCAAAATTCAAAATCCAAAAACATCTCAATGATAAATATGAACGTGAAACTCGTTGCCTTTTAAACAACTAAAATCATTCGACCTTATGTTTTTTTTGATACTTCATCCCTATGTTGAAATTCATAAACATGATTCTAAACTTTCCGTGACATTGAATTTTTATGTGAATAAATGTCAGTTACAGACAATGAAAATTAATGACAAGAAGGAAATAATTGATTCAATGGGATTAGGAGGTTAATAAATAGTTTTTGAAAAGAAAAAAATTATTTAAGGAATTAAAATGTTTAGTGATTTC
This sequence comes from Schistosoma turkestanicum, assembly GCA_944470395.2. Lineage (NCBI taxonomy): Eukaryota > Metazoa > Platyhelminthes > Trematoda > Strigeidida > Schistosomatidae > Schistosoma > Schistosoma turkestanicum. The sequence goes on along the minus strand of OX103971.1, from coordinate 37,481,991 downwards.
AAATAAGATCGGAACATTTTGATAAGGCTGTATGATGAAATCAATGTCCAAATATAGAAAAGATAGAATTTGGCCAGCAATGGAATTCAAAATGCGCTTCCTGTCCTATTTGGGACTCGTCAGCTAGAGGAAAGGTGAGTCCTGGATTCTACAGCTAGCCAACTCCCATTTACTCTATATCAACTCGTGCCATAATGGATATTTCAAGGCAATCCACATGGAATGCCCATATGCCAACCAAGATCGATCAGATTTTAGTAGAAAATATCAACAACGAGATATTCTAAATCATTTCAAAGTAATTTGTAAATATATTGAAAGTAATCATAGTGTGCATATTGCAAGCTGTCAGGATGGGAAACATTATTATATTTCCTAAACGTGTTGTAGGTTGAAGACGCTGAAAGTGTTAGTATATACAGTATTTCCCTACTGATATTCGCCTCAACTGTTGGTTTGTTAAGTGTTGATGAACTATCATATAAATGAATGTATGACTTTTTTGACAATTTATAAAAGAATTATAATTTAATGGTTTTTTAAAAATTATTTTTCAAATCTTTATTCCGAAATTATTTGTCAGCTAATTAGTATCATTTTTATAAAGTTCGATGAATGGAAATAAAAACTAAATCAATATGAATGCATTATCTAATTTGAGAATTTAGACATAGATTTCTTCATAACCTGATATCAGCCGAATAGATGTTTTATTCTATTTTGAGACTGTTTGCTACCTCTTAGTGACCTGATGTTGATGCTAGGAGAGAATTCTTTATTGAGTAGAACCCTGGTAATTTACATTTCTAGCCCGCGAAAACGCGTGGTAGTTATTTAATAAGCTTAATGAGCGACAGCCTCATTCCGCCGTCACAACTTCTCACTAGAACTTCGGCACACAGTGTCAAAAGAAGTTGCTAGTAATTATACGATTATTACCAGAGTAAACACGTTTATAGAGTCTAATTTTCTCCACCAGCTAAAATCCAACGGAAAACTATTAAAAAAACAAACATTATACAGATTATTTATAGAAAGGAAATTCTTAATAAGTAGATTTAATGTAAGTGACCTTGTTTTGATCTGTTTGATAATCTTGTAACCTTATTTATAAGGATATCTAATGTAAGAGGATTATCTTATACAAACTGATGAATTAGTGATAAAGGATTTCCTGTATTTTAGTCTTTAGTGCTAATTGAATTCTATCGATTCAACCAGTAAATAATAAGTGGTCATTTTAAGTAACTTAAAAATTATTCATGGATTTCTGCTTCGATAAATGCTGTAGATAAGTATATACTCACGAAATGTTAGAAATCTTAAACAATGTGATCTGTATTGAATCCTTTGTTGAATATCAGCTACTTTATAACACTGTCAGTAATATGTCTTAAATAAACATGAAATGCAAACCATATAAAGTGATATGATAGAAAATATTTATGCGAAAAAAATGCAGAGAATAGTTTTTTCCTGTTCTGTGAACCTTGTATAACCGGCTTAATAATTTTTATTTGAACGTTGTAGAGGTCTAGTACTAGAAGTTTTGGATCATTAAAAATCAAATCACGGCTACAGAAAATAAAGTTGACGTAATCAAATAAGTTTAGTTTTTAGCAGTCTGAGGTTTTGGGAGATTACCAAGATCAGAATATTGACAGTTAGGACGTGCTTCCGAATGAGTTGCTTCAAAAGAAAATTTCTAAAGTTCTAATGGGAACTCATGGTCAGTCGGATATGAGTAGAAGTTTTCCACCGGAAACAATGGAAGATGTTTGCGTAATACACTGGATTAATTAGAATCGAATTCATAAGCCTAAGGATTTGAGCTGAGTGGTCTGGAGGTAAGGCATCGATCACGATAACAATGATGATGATTAGACGGAATTTATTAAATCATCGTGAAACTTTTAAGTATCTCCTTAGGCTTCAGGTTATTGGATTCAAGAAGTATCATGATGATCAGTAACCTAATGCCGATTAGTTTAGATCTATTAGGGCTACTTTATATTTTAGTGACGTGATTCAGCCAGCCAGTCGGAAATAAGAGATCTAGTTTATAACTTGTTACTCGCCCGTTTTCATAGGAGAGCTGTTCAGCAAGTAATTAAGAGGTTCAGACGAGAAAGGGTAAAGGAGACCCAACCATCACGGGACATGTACCTCAAACGTAACAAAGCATTAAGATTACAAGTGGACTACAGGTGGAAATATTATTCAGAATATCTCGAAGAAGGGTTGGCTCTTAAAAGCGTTCAGAGGCTCTAAAGAAATCCGAGCACATCCATTTAATCCTAGCTCGATATATTTTCTAGAATGTCGATATGATATATCGCTCAACATAGAAATACAATCCACATATCTTGTTCATAATCAGATACATTTACCTAACTTTCAGCAACCGTGTTTTACATATTACAATAACATTAATTTACTGATTCTCATTTTTTTAGAGAAATCTTGCAGACTCAGAAAAAGAACTTATTGAACAATTGGACGCATTGATTTCTGCAATCGAAACAAAAAAACAGGAACTAACAGAGCGTCTTCGAGAGGAAAGAACCAAACGCATACATTGTCTTAAGGATCAAATTAATCGTGTCACATCACTTTTAACTAAATCAACTGGACTTATTCAATTTTGTATTGAAATGTTGAAAGAAAGCGATCCATCAGCATTTCTGCTGGTAAATTAATTTAATATACTTGTACTTTTAATTACTATATAATTTCATATTTTGTTAGTGTAATCTAAAAATATTACTGTTTAACAATGGATCATATTAAATTCATCACTTTATGATGATTTAGTTGATAAATTATAGTATAGGGATGTGAAATTTCGATTTGATTTATTTCTGAAAGAAATAACATAAACCGATGAATGAGAAAATAATCCTTAATTGATAAAAAAATATTTTTGATATTTTACACTACTAATTACATTGTTTCCAAATAGTAGACCTAACAACAAATGCCATAGGTATAGGCAAATGAGTTTATTTTTTGGAAATGAAATGTATAAAACCTTTTTGCCATTCGTTTCTCGAAATGAATCCAATTTGTAGCTATGGATAAAATAGGAATTGTAATTTTGTGTAATGATCACCTAGTTGAAACGATCAGAACTATCATTGTCAACAATCTGGTTCACTTGAGATAATCTCTAAAGTAGCATTGAAGTAGAATACACGAAAATATCAGATATAAATTTAAATTCAATGAATGGGAAAAATATTTTTGAGCTCTTAATTCATAAACAAGCCTAATAATTATAATCTACTTATTAACAATAGTTTGAAGGAAATTTCTCTAATGTATGAACGCATGATTTAGGAAGTACGTTGTGATTTGATTGATGATTTATTAAGTATACATGTGGAGGTATGAAACACTTCTATAAAATGTCTTTACTTAGGCCCTATATCATATTTCATCTTTAGCTACATACATTGGTAATTGAAAAGGATGGCATCGGTTGTTGAATTATAAATTAGACTTGCTTGCCTTGAAAGCTTTTGGATTAAAAGTACCAACTACTTTACTGAAAATAACAAAGAATACTTAATAACGCATAGTAATATTGGACTGCTAATTGTGTTATGTGCAGTATTTTCTAAAAGGATTATATTCATTATAATAATAGTCCACTACGAAATATGCTATTATATGAAAATCTTTTTCCTAAGAGTACTCTTGTCACTGATATTATTTATTTCATTTATTTCACATCATTCTCTGGGATGTAAAATATTTATATTTACCTAATTGTCTTAGAGAACTTCAACTGATTTCCAGTATTCGACAGCATTTGTCGTGTATAGTAATATTTAAAATATTGACAAAATAAGTTTATATATATAGTATTTAAGATGTTAAATGTATTAATAATTTAATAACCAATTATACTGACCTTTACAGATTGGATTAATTAATCAAATATATTGGTATTCTTCATTAATAGGATGATATATTGCTATTGAGAGTAGGCAGTGATAACTTTGTATATTACAGATCACATGCATAACAAAACATATATTATGGGATGAATACGAGTTTGACATTTCAAAATAATTTTCATTTTTAACAAATAATGATTATTAATATTTCGCCCCAAAAGCATTCAGTGTCTTAAACTAATCGCAGTAATTAAATTTTACCAAAACAAGTAATTAAAATGAACGTTTCACATTCAATTCTTCAATAAAAATATTCAAATGTGTAATTATTTTGATTTTTTTAAAAATAATTTATCCATTCTAGGTATCTCAATCACTTATAACACGAACTCAAAATGCAGAACAAAATTTTATACAAGAACTTCAACATACCTCTTCCACAAATGATATTAATGGATCGTTATTATCGCTTGCTTTATCATCAAGCAAAGATTATTCACATCATTCACCTAAAAAAAGAGCACTTAAATCAACTGAAGAGATTTCTAGCAAATATAACAATGCTGTTGGAACAAGTACACCTAATCGATCAAATAAAACATTTGATCTATTAGGTGTGAATAGTGTTGATTCAATACTTCGAGCAATTTTAAGTTTAGGTTTAGAAGAAGATCAAAGTAAGTGATAATTATTTACTGTGGAAATTTTCCTATTTTATACTTATCATCAATAATTTGTTTATATTTTAAAATATTGAAAATAGTTTTTTTCTAATTTACATTCAGTGAATATTTTAAATCATTTAAACTAACCAACAATAAACTTTACATTTTATGATCTTTAATTTGTGATAATTATACTTTGATCACTAACAAGTGTTCAGTAGAGTTAAGGAGTGGACGTGTTAGACCGCAACGGAGATTTGTTTAATTACACGAGAAAAAAAAACTAATTGATTGAGCTGTGAAAGGATCCTGGTTCTTTGAACTGGCTTATAAAGTCATTACTATCTTATCATAAAATCGTGTTTAACAAAATTGCAAATGAAATAATTAGTTGAAAATAACTTTGAATCATTTCATGCTATCTTCGAAAAATCAGGAAAATTAATTGTTTGCAAAACAAAACAAAAAATACAATTTAACTAGTAAGTAATTCAATACGATTAAATTTGGGAATTCAACAAATGACCGCTAAATTAATAGACAAAAACCAATATATATATTATTATTGAAAAAAGAACTATAAGTGTAAAGAAAATTATATAACAAGCATTATTACGTCAGTATTTGATCATCAACACAACGTTATTTTCATCATTTCAATCCGTTAAATGCTAACTCTTATTCAAAGAAGAGGTTCTATTGTGATGTATTCCATTTAATTAATTGTTCTACATTAATCCGTGTTGTTGCTATTTGTTCGGTACAGAATCAGTTTTTACAGAATCCGACCTGTTGATTCTGAAGTTGATTGTCTATTGAATATTTAATTAATTTCAAAAGCACTCTGTTGAAGGCTTCCTGGTATTGAGTTTAGAGTGATGCCTCTGTAGTTCTCACAGTTGTTGAGATTTCCTTTCATTAGTAACTTCGTTAGATGTCCTTCTTTCCAGTCCATTGGTACATGTAATTCCCCCCAAATATTGTTGAAAAGAGCGTTCAACATTTTTGTAGTTCCTGTTATGTCTGCTTTCAATACCTCAGCCGGAATGTTGTCTAGTCCTGCGGCTTTGTCGCTCCTAATTTGTCTGATGTCCATTTTTTTCTGGTTAGCGTTTTATTTGGCAAGTTAGTTTTTGACGGAATGGGGTCGCCAACCCCATGTCCAACCCTCCTCCTTTACCCGGGCTTGGGACCGGCAGTAGCCCCGAAGGTTCTACTGGCGGAGTTGTCTGATGTCTATGCTGACTCTAATTTTTTTTAGGTCAAAGTTAATCAGGAGTTCCATGTGTGCTGCTTTGATGGCGGGTGGGTTCAATGGGGCCGGTAGACTCAAGAGTTCTTCAAAGTGCTCTACACACTTGTTTCCTCGTTCTTCAGTGTTGGTGATTACTTTGCCTTCCTTGCTTTTCATTGGTCGTTCTGGTTTACGAGGTTTCTCAGCAAGCTACTTCGTTGTATCAAATAGTTGTCTCATATATCCCTAATTGCAGCCTCTTCTTCTATCACTGCTAGTTGTTAAACATATTTACATTTATCAGCTTTGATGCCCCTTTTTGTTGTTTGTTCTTTTCTGTGTATTCTGCCTGTGCCTTGGCTTTCCCTGCTTCTGTTCGACCGTTAATGATTGCTGTATTACATTCTTGAATCTTATCTATAGTATCGATAGAGATCCATTCCTTGTGATAGTGTTCTTTGTGGCCAAAAATCTCATGACATGCTGTCGTTAATGCTTCTTTAACCCCTCTCCAGTTTTTATCCATGGCAGTTTCTTCTTTATTAGATAGACCGTGAAAGACTTGAAACTTATTATTGAGAGCTATCTTGAATTCTTTGAGTCTGACAATATTTCGAAGAAAGACTTAACTAAGCTTTCATATTACTGTATGTTCACTTTACTAGTGCTTGTTTTGGTTCAGTTTCATCTTGACCACCAAGTGGTTGTATGAAGCTATATCTGTGCCTCCCTTTGTTCTTACGCCCTCCATGGCCCTTCCGGACTTTTAATTGATGCAGATGTGATGGATTTGTTTCAGTGTAGTGTGATCAATTGAAACTCATATAACTTTGTGTAAGCGCTTGTGTGGGAATATGGTGCCGCATATAATCATTTCGTTGAAGACATAGAGATTTCTGAAATTTTTACGTTTAGTTACAGTCTTTCTGTCTAGAAAATGAAAGATTAGTACTGAACTCGTAAGAAATCACCTTTTCATGAGACACCAAAATGTGTGAACTATTTGTATTAATCGTTTTTATTGCCCATATTTTATTTGAATGACTCTGATAGGAATTACGTAAATGTTCCCTTAGTCATATCACCTAATGTTGATGGATTTATTAAATGTAGCTTCTACACTTAACTTCGTGTAGTGTGTGTCAATAATTTTACAAATGAACTGACTTGAAACTGTATTCTTCCAGTAAAACTTTGAGATAGTTAATAAATTTCAAAAATAAACCTATGCTGCTTGTCTTTATTACTTAATTTTTTCCCACAATAAGAAAAGAATAGACTTATTTTACTCATTAGGTAGAGTAGTAAAAACCAAACTGTTTTGGATACAAACATTAAATAAGGAAAAAAGAATTAAGGATTAAAGTAATATATGTGAATAGGCTGTCTATTATGCAAAAAGAATTAACATATAACTCAATTCTGAACATATGCTTTAGAATATGTCCATCAGAATTAAACGATTTTTCTCATCCATACACAATGTCTATGAGTTCTTATCAATCTATCCATATTTATATATAAAAACTATCAACCAACTGACTGTACATACATATACTCACTTATATACATGATTATTGATTATATTGGTGTTCTGTCTAACTCGTATCCTTGTTGTTCACAGTATTGAGAATAAATCAAGAATTAATTCTATTTCAAACCTGTCCAATGAAAATGTCTATATACATACATTTATTTGTATTTTTCGATTTGTATGGGAAATTTGTATAGAATAAAAAAAGCATAAGAGCCGAAACGAAACAGAATTTCCAACTGAATATTACTTAGTGTTTGTGATTAGATATTTCTTAGCATCATTCTCAATTCAAAGTTCGTCTTCTTGTCGTTCTTCATTTACATTTTTTGTTTCCTTTTCAGTTAGTTTAATTATTAATTTGTCATGTAGATTTAGGTAAGAAGGCGATTAAACATCTTTCTTATTTTCATTTTGTTTATTTCTTTAATCTGAAATAAGATTTTATAGCTTGTTTGGCATGGACACACTATTACTTACAAAAACTTATCTGTTCTTTTCTAATATTATGTGTTCTTGTTATTGTTCATGATGGATTTACCGTATTCCCTTTCAGGAAAACCAAACAATAAAACAAGTTCAACCCTGTCGGGTGTAGGCAGTAACTACCAAAGACAAAAGGGTGATGTCACTCGAAATCCGCAGATCAGTCAGAGTTAGACATTAACACCGTTGGATGCCGGCCCAGTGGTCCGATGGTTAGGCGTTCGCGCACAATACCGAAGGTCTCGGGCTCGAATCCTGTAAGGCGCAGGAGTCGTGGATGCGCACTGCTGATGAGTCCCATACAAGGACGAAACGACCGTCCAGTGCTTCCAGGTTTCTAATGGTGATCTAACAATGATTGATTGATAATTACAAATGTGTAAAAACACAAACCTCCGAAACTCTGCCTGAAAATAAAATAAAAGTTTTAATAAGATACTTCAGATAAATCATATATGAAGATAACTGCTCATTCACAGACTTAAGTTTTAAATATTTGATAAAAAAGGATCCACATAATTTGGTAATTAATTATGTGCATACATTAAATAAGTATTTTCGATAGTTTACATGTTTTCGTCACTGAGTAGTAATCAGTATCACCTAACAATGAGAATAAATATCTTAGTCTCAGTGAATGCAAGTCACTGCCCAAATGGCTCGCTGACAGCATCTGTTAATGGAACGAGGTAGGTGGCTTCCGAATCCTACAGGAATGATGGTTTCCTTCAAGAGTGAAGATGCATTCTGTTGACAAGTCCAGCTTCAACATTCTGTTAATTAAATTCATCCATTTAACATTTGTGTTTTTAAGTGGAATTTCGTTCTGTCACCTGAAGTGTATGCTTTATATTAGCTAGTTGTTTGTTATCGATAATGTTTATTAGGTGATAGTAGTAGGAACTTCGGCATAGAATAAAAATACTGAAATAACATTCTACCACAATCTATTCAAATGAATCAACCATAAGCCAGTGAACGTTGATTATTTCCTGTTTACAAAATAAAACAATTATCTGTAAAACAACAGAAAAAAAACATTATTATACCATTAGATAAATCACCAAAAGTTTTAAGTTTTTTGCACTACTGAAAAAATTTACTATATCAAGCAAGCTATTTAAAAAATGGATTTTGACCATATTTCTAAGGTACATAAACTTAAATTGTACCTTTCTAATATAAATCAATGCATAAATTTATTACTCAGCCAAATTATATTCGTAATTTTTAATGTAAGGCTTTTGTTTTTGTGTCGTGTTTTTGGTTTCACCTATAACCTCGTTTACTTTCGCAATCTCATGAGTTGATTAGATCATGGTCTACTCTTCATGTTCTAATCTCCCCACTACTGTAACGAATCATGGTGGTTATTTTAACGGGATTTAATACTTAATAATAATACTTTAAATTATTCGTCATCGGACTCACACAAGTTTTTGAATTAACGAGGTGATAGTCTTGAAGTGCTACTGGGTAGGATTGTATTTCAGTTTCTAGTGACTCCACTTTTACGAAGAAAACACGATTGGTTGAATAGAAAAATTCATTATTTTAACCACTTGTACCAGTGATTGTTTTACTGAACTCTTTGTTTATTCATACTTTGTGCAAATACTTTCCGTTTGTTTCGTTTTCATCTTGGACACACTGCTCTTGGTAGCTTCGCCCATATTCTTTGGCAGGATCTCGGTATTCGTTCGGTACCAGGAGACAGTCAGCAAATATACACTCTTTTCTGGATTTTATCTTCTTCTCTTTCTTAGGTTCACGACGGGATTATGATTAGTGGCGGGAACGTAACTGCTCTGTAGTGGTGTCTACAGTCAACCTCAACTGGTCTCACTGCAAGTTCTAGATCAACTGTTGGTTAACATGTATTGTGTCGATGCATACCCATTGGTTTTATTTACATAGTAACATAATCAAGTCAACCACAATGATTGAAATGAACTGATTTATCACTAATTTTAATTCATCCTTGTTGTATTAGTTTAAATATTTGTCAGTTTACTGTTGGTCATCACAAAAACAAAAGCCTTACATTAAAAATTACGAATATAATTTGGCTGAGTAATAAATTTATGCATTGATTTGTATTAGAAAGGTACAATTTGAGTTTATGTAGCTTAGAAATATGATCAAAATCTATTTTTTAAATAGCTTGGTTGATATAGTAAATTTTTTCAGTAGTGCAAAAAACTTAAAACTTTTGGTGATTTATCTAATGGTATAATAATGTTTTTTTTCTGTTGATTCGTTACAGTAGTGGGGAGATTAGAACATGAAGAGTAGACCATGATCTAATCAACTCATGAGATTGCGAAAGTAAACGAGGTTATAGGTGAAACCAAAAACATGACATACTTTAATGACTCGTCATTTAAAAAAATAACTGTTTGTCTCCTCTGGATTCGAATGCTGTTTTTTAAACACACTGCATAAAGAAAAGAAATAGATTATACAATCACAGCAAAAAACTATTTTAAAATGATCCATTAATAATGATCAACTAATCAGGTTATTTCAATCATCCGATAATGGATACATATATAACTTATTTTCAGGCTGTCATGTTTAGTCGAGATTGACATAAAAAGAAATAAATACACCGAAGTGGATAGATGTTTTAAATTTTTAGTTTATGTGTTTTGATTATATAAGTAAACAACGTACAATAACACTGATCAACTGGATAAATGCTTGGCTTATAAAATGTGAGAAAATTCGATTACTTTCGTAAACAGTTGTATTTTTTGGCAACAAATTAAGTGAGTGTTAGATATTCTCTGAATACAATAAAATCTACAACTAACAAAATAGATAGTATCATAATTACTAATTTATAAACATTTGAACTGTTCGAAGGAAAATTCTCCAGTTTTGTATTATCTTGCGAAGGATTTTTATAAAAACTCATACTGTAGCATCTAATCTTTAATTCATTGTACTTTATTAATTAGTCGTTTAAATTATTCGATAATGGTATCGACCATAATTTTTAAATTTTAATAATTCGATTACTGTATCGATTATTGTACATGTGATTGTGTGTGGTTGCTTTATCGCTTATCACATATCTAGCTTATTATTGCTTGGCTATAAATACTTCGTCAGTTTTCAGCTCATGGAGAGTTGGCTGACCCGCCTTCTCCAATTCGCTTCATTTTCCTTGTACGCCTCCCTCCTCATGTTTATCTGCATAAATGAATGCATGAAATAAATTCACCCGCAACACCGTATTCGGCTTCTTACTACTGCCGTCGCACAAACGGTGTTAGCCTAAGTATAATATACGAAAGTGGAGAAGAAGATTTATTTCATTGCATACTCGATCATTCGTCCACACTGAAGTCCAGCAGCGAGCCGCCAAAATACAAAATATTTAACTAATAAGAAGGATAATAAGGTGATAATAAAAATTATTCTAGTCGAATAACTGATTAAATTCAATTTATTCATTATTTCACTACGTACATAATAGAGGCATTACAAATTGAGCAATTGTTTCATTGTATTCACAGATCACTGAAAAAGGTAAATTTCATATATTATTCGTAAAGAAAAAAATCAACCGTTGGGTTTCTGTTATTTTCTTATAAAGCGACCTTCTTTGTTTTTAAAATTAAAATACTTGGAATTAATTTATATGTATTTCTTAATTTTGTAAAAACAGTTAAAATGGTTTCATTATTTTAACCATCTTCACGTTAATTCAAGAGTTGACCTAAGTTTAAATTTATAAAAAAATTTTTTCTATATTCTTTTAGTAATTCTTTATCATAAAGTTTTCTTTTTTCCCGGTATTAACAGAACATTGCTTTTGTCCAATTCGTTCATTTCATATCCATCTTCTTTTTGTGCATAGAACTAGACCGATAAATAAATATTGTTTTATTATTTTTTTTCACATTATATCATAGTCACTTTATATTATCTTATTATAAGCACCATCATTACTATGGTAATGATGTAAACAATAATAAAATGACCTGACTTTAGCATTTTAGATAAACAATTGAAAAGTGTATCAGTAGAGAAAATAAAGAAAAATATTAAACAAGACAATAAATATTCTTTAGAGATTTTCATTAGCCCGAAGACCACAAAATGTTTTAATTATTATAAGTGCTTGAACTTAAAATGATACTTGGAAAAATTTTCTACAATTTCTGATTGAAAAGTTTTCTTTGTTTTTAACGAAAACTAAGATTACATCAACCTTTAAAAAAAATTCTCATATTTATTTCTGTTTATTTTTCTACTATTTTTTTATCATAAGCATCCATGTATTTTTTTTAGTTCCCATGTGTAAAGTTTCTTTTTTATCATTAAAATACTATTTCACCAGTATGAAAATTAAATTTTTTTACAAATAAATATTTTTTTTCGAATTATTTGTCTCAGTGTAGGAAATTCAGTATGAATTTAATATTTGAAATCAATGTATTAAAAAAACACTGAGTGCATCCTAATTGAATAAAAGTAGTCTGTATTACATGCGAAGAAATGTTCATCGAATATTTTCCTATTTAACACAGTTTATTTATAATCTTTATTACATTAATATTAACTGATAATTAAAACTATAATAAATAGTAATTGTGTCATAACTTGTTTTAAATTGGACAACATTTTGACATTCCACCTCATTTAAAGTAAGAAATTATTTTCGAATGGATTGAATTTATTGGAGACTAAAATACTCGTTTCTTTATTGTACGATCAGTCATTTCATGAGCAAATCGATACCGTTTCTAGTTTTAGTTTCAATAAAATAAATAAAATAACAGAAACCTATTTTTGAAATTTTTACTAAATTATGAATATATTGACATTGTACGCATCTCAATAGTGTTACGGTTGTTTTAATTAGTAAAATTGAGTAGATTATGGGGTAAAATTGTTATAATTTCACAAAAAATATCTTCACATACATTTGAATGAAATTCATGACATTTCAATACAATACGAATTTCGAAAAAAGATTGCAATTCAAGTTTTCTCAGACATCTTTTTGTAAAATATCAGTAACAATGGTTTTAGCCTCATAACAGGAACTCCTGTATATTTGGTCAGTTATAAATAAAACTTTGTTATCTGTTATAATATATTTACCAAAATTAAAACTGAATCAGTGTAAATTTTAGCATAAGTCTACGCGTTTACGTTGAAAGCACTCTTAAATGAACAAATTTTGTATATTTAGTTTCGATTTCTGTCTTATTGTTTGCAACATCGTAGAATCAGCAAACTTTGTGAGATAAAAGTGAATCGATTTCATTTCCATCATAAAATACTTGTTTTCGCTATACAAATATTTACTAAGATGACTGACTGTGTAGAATACAATAATTCTAAAGTAAAGGCACTTCTCAATATGACATAATTATGTGAATCCAGTGACCATGAGACAACTGTTTCATCAAAATAAAGAGCTAATCAGCATCAGTGTACAGTTCGGCCTCTGATTTCATGGATTCCAAAATCTTTAAGTTACTCAGTGAACAACGTAGCACTGAGCTGCAAAGCTTAAAAAACCAATCTTCACTAACTAGTTAAATCAGTTCATAATTTTTCAGGGGTGTTTAGGTAAGAAAAATCATTATTTTTGTAACTTATATATATCTCAACCAAACATATTTTAATGAAATCTGCTGTGGAGTCCCGCATCGAGACAAAAGTGTTTCTTGATGAGTGCTAGATATAAACTATAAAAGTTAAGTGCACAATAGTTTACATATAATTTTCAAATACCACGAACCTAAATCAGCTTAAACATTTAATACAACTGGAAATCTAAGCTGGGTAATTTTATTTTATTACTATCAGAACATTTTTACTAATTGGATTATTCATGTTAGTCGATAAATAAAATTTGTTCGCATGGTCAGTATAAAGTGTTGTTTTTTAAAACTGTAATCTATATCACTCATGACTTGTCAATGACAAGTACTGTTTAAATATTTGCATGTCACTTCATGCTAATTTATCTGCTAGTGAACATAAGTACTTATACAGTGACTTACTATATAATAATTTCATTAAGAGACAGGTAGCAATTAAAACACTGAACTTTTTCATGAAAAAAATACTTCAGACAATAATTAATTCCTTTTTTCATTGAGTTTTTTTTTTCTGAAGTCATACGTAAAATTTATATGGTTGTACTTCACTTTTTTGAACAAGAAATTATGCAAAAGATGGCATACAATAATGTTTGCCAGAAAAGTTACCTAGCAACTTATGGCGATAAAAATCCATAATTTTAATTTATCTCTGTCTTTATTGTTGCTCTATATTACTATTATTATGATTTCTACTGGTCTTGAAATTCAAAATGCAACTCATGTAGATTCTAAACTACAGAATTAATTCTTTGTGTAAAATTGCGATTACATTTCTATGTCCCTAAGATATTATTAGTAATTACAGAGGAAAATCAACATCAGAGTATTGTTGTTTAAATAGTAAAACCACGCCCAGTTTATCTTTTGTATATCAGTCCATGTGCTGGTAATATAATCTGAAAAATATTTTCGTTTCAATAGTCAATATTTAATAATATTTATTAATAGTACATACATAAATTTATTGCAGTAATGATATAAGGAACTAGCTGAATAATTTTAAACTACATATATCTATTCTATAATTGCTGTAATGTGTCTAAATATCATAATCGAATAGTTCGCATGTGTGGTATACTTCTCACAGTTTTTTAATTGCGTATATAATAATTTATCACTGATTGGTAATCAATATTAGGTTGTATCTCTCCTAATTCTGGTTAAAATCTGTTGATCACGTTGAACTGTAAGCATTACATTATATGACTCAACATTGTAATAGTCTATGCTTCATTCAAGGTGATTTGTTGGTTAAGAATAAAAACTTCTAAGCCTAGGTTTCATATTAGTTTGACAGTTGTCAAAAACTTATAATGGCAATGTTGACGGAAGAGATATTCTCTGGAAGATAAGAAACTACGTAACTCAGTGTGTTTGCAGAATGTTAGCGCTTTAAGGACAAGTTTAAATATTAAAAAAACTTTTGGAAACAAGTTTTATTTTACTGAAGTTTGATTTTTGATATCACTAAAACAAATCATAACACACCTTACTGAAAACTGATTTTTTAAAAATGATTTGGCTTAATAAACTCGTATATATTGATTGTTACTCTTTCAAACACTCATATGAGAAGCTACATATAACTGTGTTGAGTTTTATAATGACATGAATAAACAAAATACACTTAGATTTCATTTAATAATCGCCTGTGTGTTACTTGAAGTGCTAACTGGAAGTTGAAAAAATAAGTAGTGTATAAATAAAATAAGTACAAAAAACTATTCAACAAAGGCGTTCTGTCATGATCAGCTTAAAATTCGTATTTAATATTCGGTTTCTTTCTGTTTACAGTTCCATTTAATTTTATTCTGATCTGAATTCAAGTGAACTGTCTACACTGAATTAATGTCTGAATAGCATTCAGTAGTGTACTTTACATTTTTTGCCAGTATAAAAAGTAGGATATGCATATATTACTGAGAGAGCCAATATTTCTTGTGTTATTTACATCGTTTTATTGGGATGATGAATTACAAAGAGTACAAAGAATCTCAATGATAATATGATTAATCATTGTGTATATAGGGCATATTTATGTAAAAAATGTTGTAACTAAATTTAATGACTTATTATCAAACCTTTGAATTATAATGTCAGATCTATTTGCAACTAGTGAATATTTATTTGCTTTTGATAATTTTACAAATGTTTATGGTTGAATTTAACGAATAAACATGTTGCACAATATTTTTGATTTTTGGTTCATTAAAACAAACTCGTTTACTAACTGCATATGGTGTCATTAACTCAGTACAAAATTTTCTGTAGGTTATTAACAGAGCATTTGTAAAAAAACAATTCGAAGTTTATGAAAAGTTTTTGGGTTCTCAATATCATTCTAGTTAAAAAGTATGAGTAGTGCTAAAAAGACTATTCTATCTTAAAATCTCATAGTGTGAATGATGGAACGTAGGCTGTTAATTTCATTTCGATATGTTAGTCAGTTAATTTGTTAGAATAACCATCCTCTAATAACATTTACTTCACTTTCGACTGAATTGTTTGCGCCGATTATAGTCATACAATGGAATGATAAGATGACTTTCTGTAAACAAACAGATCACCAAACTGATTAATAAATAAGTATATGAGAAATGTTCTTAAGTTTAAATTACTGAATGATCTTAATCTAAACTATATTTTGAAGTGTTAAAAACGTCTAGGTGTCATTTTTTCAAGCTTGTTTTATTGTTATAAAATTCTAAAATATGCTGCAATTAGCTTATTGTGTTAGTCAATTCTGTGTGCTTTTATGTTGTCCTAGAAAATATTTCCAAACTATTACAAATCTGATAACTGTGTAAATCGAACAGTATTAAAGTGTATAATGAAGCGAAGACAGAATTAATATAGTATCTACAGTGGATAAAGCGAGTTGACGTTATCGGAGTAAGACTGGTCGGTAAAGTATACGGATAAATCAAAATGTCGTCGAACAACTGTTTAAAATCATTTTATACACATTTTGAGCATTTTTTACTAAGACTTGTGTTACAGTTTCAGTGTTCAATACTTCTTCAGTTTGTATCATTTTGATCAAATAGGTTATTTCAAACTATTAGCATATAAAGTAGTTACTGAAAAAAACAAAACAACAACTGAAGTAAGTGGTTTATATATTTGAAGCGATTCAGATCGCATTATCTGAATTAATCCTACGTTGTTTTGTTTTTTATTTCAAATAACACTAAAACAATGAGTTTATCAACATTTCATTGAACATATTGACAAGAATATATTCATTTTTATCATCAAAATAAAAAAACAACTGAAAACACGAATTATAAGAAAATGAGAAAGAAAATGAAAGAAACAAACAAACAAACAAATTTCATTTCTGTATTCAGTTAGTCTTTTATCTAGATGTTAATTTAGTGGACAAATCAATTCATATTTGATTGGGAAAAATAGACTTTACCAAATATATGTTGTACTCATAAAAAAAAGACAAACTAATACATACAAACACGTAGAATAAAATGTTTTTTCAATAAAAACAAATTTTTCTCATATTTGATTGATATTTTTGTTGTATTTCTTTGTTCTTCTTTCTAGATACAAAAAGACCTGAATATTTTCAACTTATCAATCAGAAAATTAACGATGGTATGTTTTATGTCATCATTTCTCATTTATATGTATATATACTTATGAGTTAATCAGCTAATGTGTTTATTGTGTGTGGACACAGTGTTTGTATTTGGCTTGTTCTTTATGCTTTCAGGGTTTCAGTCAACTCTGTAATAATAATTTGTTTGTTTCAGCTGTCAACAACAACAACAACATCACCACTATCAACAATAATAATAATAAGAAGAATTAAATCCTCTTTTAAGTGGTATGGTAAATTCGATATAAAAATAGAGTGATTAAGAAGATCTCGTTTTCTGTGTTGGTAATTATCAACTTAATCCTCTTATTTTATAAATAATATTCTAATTTACATTTAATTTTAGTTCATTTAAGATCATCGTGTAAAGTGGTTTGACAATTGTTCTATTTATCAGTTTTGTGTAAATTATAATAATTATTTTGATATTTATAAGAGACGCTAAAATACAAACTATTTTCTCCAATTTCGTATCAGTTGAACAACTGTAGTGTGACTTTATGAAGTTAAAAACAACTTGAGCGAGGTTTCATTCACTGAGAGTCAAAATGTGAACTATTTCTCTGTTGTAAACCGTGTAGTAAGTAGTCTGTGCTTATTATTATGAATTTCCACGAAGAAGGATAAGTATTATCGTGAGTTAGTCTATGCAAGAAAGAGTAATTCATTATGATGGAATATAGAAAATTGAATCGTCAAGTTAACTACTACTCATTTAGTAAATGAATCAGTGATTTCATTTAAGTGCCTAACTTACTGAAATTAACTGAGAATTATTTTCCATCAACAATTTCTAAAATGATGAGGGTATTGTGTAATTGCTTTGACGACTTGAATCTCTAGGTTTGACTGCTAAAGATAGAATTAGGTTTTCTTGAATCACTATGCAACTGATTAACTAATCGCATAAGTTTTCATAAGATTTTAATGAATGAAATAGATTTTGTGTATACATACATACAAAGGTAAATAGATAGCGAAGCAAAATTCCTGATCATTGTTCCGGTAAAGGTTGATCTAATCTGATTCAAGTTTCACATTTCAATAACATTCATGTAATCTAATTAAGTTCAATTTACTTGTCCTTTAAACTTTTATTCAGAAGACTTTGTTTTTACAATATCAAAAATTAGCTCGAATGTCAATATAGTTTTTTATTCACTGTACTGATACAATCATATATTTTTGATCCAATGTCGAAATATCATATTTTCACAAGTGGGCGGTTGAATTAAATAATCATTTAAAGAATTTGGAATGCTGAATTTATATAAATCAGTCAATTTTAATTTTGTTAGTATAATGAGAAAAAAGGGAGTTGATCTGGAAAATATCATGCAACTGAGAACTAATTTTCTTAAAATATGTTCCCTACAAACATACATTAAACCATTTATGTTTGGAAATTTTTGCAAAAAATTTAATACGAAGAGATTAATCGAGATATAAAAGGGAAAGAGTTGAAATTTTATAGAAAGAACTTATCACACCTTCCTTAGGATTAAGATAGATTACCGATTATAAGGGCGGTTCCGAAGTTAGAGCGAACTGAATTTTCGAAAGAATAAGGCCTATATAAACTTATTAGTGACAATTCTTGAGTTTCCTATATCCAGCCACCTAATATCATACACAGGTCACTTCATTTTTTCAGATTAGTTCTTGTTACGATTTTATTTACTTAATTATTACAAATATTTTGGAGTCTGATTGTAAAATGTGCGTTCAGAAAATTGAATGTTAATTCCTTACAGCTACATAATTTATAAGTTTCCATAGATCTGACCTTCAAGATGAAGTGAAGGGTATACGGTTGACCTACTAACAAAACCTTTTGGGAACAACCTCTCTAACAATCAAACTCGAGTTTCATATCTTTAACCTAGATATTCTAAGTTATTTGTATATAAATTTGAAGACTTTTTCGGCATTAATCATATTTTTACTAGCGACTAAGTTGAAGAGATAATCTTGGGATTCTAATGAAAAGTTATGAACAGTTGAGTTTACCTATGTCGGGTATGAGAAAATTAGTTATCACGCATTGTATGAAGTTAGACTTGCACATCACTGGGTTTCGGCTCAGTAGTTTAGAGGCTAAGCGTCCACGTCCTGAAGTTGATCCTTAGTGGTGAGGATAAGGAGGGTAAGACACCTTTCCCGATGATTTCTAGTTCCCTATGCTTGCATTATTTAGAACGGTTGATAATGTCAGTAATATAATAAATTTTTTATCAATCCATAATCTTTGATCAAAACTATCTCGAAATACTGTCAATTTGAACATTGATTTTTCTTCATATTTTATTCTTGTTCTAGCTCCAGCCTCACCAGCTTTTCTTGTAGAAGAATGCATTTCAGAACGTAATGTTATTACTCTTGTGTGGCAGCCCACATCATCTGTACCTATTGATCGTTATACACTGGAACTGGATGATGGAGCAGGTGGAAATTTCAGGGTTAGTTAATGTTACATAATGTTCTTCTAAATATCTCTTCTTTTTTATTGTTATTCACTTTAGTAGTAAACATATGACTACCTAAGTATTACTCAGATAATTTATTCAAATCAAAGACCTGTAATTTTCTGAATTAAGCTTTGTATGTTGTGTCCGTGGCATTTCTAATTCTTGTGTCTTCAACAATCTGATCGGTTTATCTTTCTTTTACTATTACTATTACTAATATTATCTGTTACTGATTATTAGTTATATTTAGGAAATAACGATCATACTACAAAAATGACAGCTTTTATGCAAATTAGTTTTCGAAAAAAAATATTTTGTTAATAATTTACTTAGTAATCGTTTGTTTCGAAAACATTTACTTTCTGGTTATAAAAACATTTGTTCTATTATCGCCTGCTTCATAAAGACACCACAAGTTATTTCTTCCGTTTTATATTCGCCTAAAAATATTTTCAAATATTATAACAATATTGTTTAATATTATTCAGTTATATGATTTATTCGGATTAGTTTAAATTTGAAAGTTATTTTCATATGATACTTATTTAGTAAACGATCGAAAACGACATAAAATAAGATGTTGATTTGTTTTCAGTTCATTCTGTTAAGTGTCTACAAGTGATCAGAAACAATGTCAAATTCAAAACTTTTAGAACTAGAATGAATTATATCAGTTATTTGTTGACGTGATTGATTGATATTCTATAAAATAAAATGAGTTTTACAGTTTGAAGATATGATAAGGATGACAAAATGTAGAAATTCTAGTGTATATCGAATATGACAGTAAAGAAATCAATATTTTTATTTCGAGTGACTGTTTGTTTAAGGCAACATATTTGATGTATGTCGAAATAGCCTAACATAAAACATTGTTTTAAACTTTTAAACATCACCATTACTGTTGATTAATTTTCATTAACGTATAGTTTATAGAAAAAATATTTAGACCGAATATTTTTTAAAAGATGCAAGTAAATTCTTCGTCTGACGTTTATAAATGTCATTATAAAACGAACTCTCTGGAATTATGGTTTATTTTCGATTGTGAATAGTTCATTCATATCATAAAACTATGATTTAATACACAACAAACTTACACTAATTAGCAATTCTTCACTCGTTTTATCCTAATTCACTGAAGATATACGAGTAGACTTACTTTTTTCTGTGTGCATTAGAGTTCGAAGACTTCATAAAACTATTGATTTATTTGGTATTTTATGAAGAAAGCCTAACAAATGACTGATTACTGAGTATGGATAAATATTATGATTGCTTAATCCTTATGGTGGCTATAATTTCTGCGGATTAGGTTCCAATGCGACGACCAGTTTGAGCGACGTGACGTCGTATGTACTATGGTAATGTATTACGCGGCTGGATTGTTCGATGCCACTAACTTCCACGTTCGTGGTACGGGAATAAACATACATGTTATTAGTCATTACTCGGTGACTCATCACCTGTTAATGCTCAGCCCTTCACAAGACCACTCTGAACCAAAATATATCAGCATTATAAAAACACTACGATCATTCTTGTGTGAAAATTTAAGTTTTTTCATAATTGTTACTATGTTATTCATCAAATATAATAGTATTAATACATAATATAAGCGCAACTACTTGATCGAAAATAAATGACATTATCTTTTTATCTCTTAACTATCCATATATTATCTGGTTCAGGTATTTTTCAGCTTACTAGACAAAATTTAAATCGTTTTGGTAAATATTATGAAAATAAAAACTATTTATTTTCTATGCAACCTATTTGATGGATGAATATTTTTTCATTTTTGCAAGGGAAATATGAAACCTAAGATTATGAAGTATGAGGGATAAAAAGTCCAGTAAAGTCCTTGCACAGCATTTAAATTTATCTTACTTTATTACTTACACATGTTAGCCCAAATGGAGCATAGGCTGCCTACCAGTTTTCTCCAACCTACCTGTCCTGGGTCTCCCTTTCCAGCTGTGTACAATTTGGGTTCATTCTTTTCATGTCTGTCTCCATCTATCGGCGAACTTGTTCCTTGGTATTCCTCTTTTCCTTTGATATTGAGAGTTCCAAGTGAGGGCTTGTTTGTGACGCAGTTGGTTGCTTAACTCAATGTCCACCGTCACAGCTTCTCCCTGATTTCTTCCTCTACTGGAATCTGGTTTGTTTTCTCCCTCAGTAGGTTGTTACTGATGGTTTCTGGTCAAAAAATCTGAAGTATTTTGTCTAGAAAACTGTTAATGAATACTTGTATCTTCTGGATGATGGCTTTGGTAGTTTTCCAAGTTTCCGCCCCATGCATTAGAAATGTCTTGACATTTGTATTGAAAATTCTGACTTTGGTGTTTCTTGATATTTGTTTGGAATTCCAGATGTTGTTCACTTGTAGAAATGCTGTCTTTGTTTTGTCGATCCATGCCTTGACATCTACATCAGATATACCTTGCTCATCAATAATGCTGCCTGAATTTCTAAAGCGTTTTACGTACCAAGGCATTTTCATCAAGAATGATTTAGTTGGCGCATGTTGTGTTGTGTCGGAGAATCGTGCTTTACCCTTTGTGTATGTTGAAACCTGCTGCTTCTGAGGTTGCTGCTACACTGGTTGTCTTTTCTTGCATTTGTTGTTGCATGTCCTTAATTTAGAAATGAAAAGATTGTAGTTTTCTGCAACATAGTTAAAATAGCAAGAAGGATGGACATGTTAGCGTCCATTTAGTAAAACTTTTTCATTTTAAACGCCTAATATATTGATATTTAACTAAAGGAATAGTATTTTCCTATTTTTACGAAAAAATAACTTGATTAAAATTTTGAATAACTATTTTCCAAAACAATATAATTATTCTGATTTAAAATGACACTAAGTTCAGTAAGATTTATATAATGACAAAAATTTTATCTCATTACTTTAGGCAAATGAGGAAGGAAGCCAAGTGAGATGTTTTGTTTCTAGAAATAAAGGGGAAAATCTTTATATTTCAGTAGTTTGCTATACTAATAATACACATCTTTCTATTGATTGACAGGGAAAAATAAATCAAGCGTACAGCCTCAATATGTCTGATAAATCAAAACAAATTCTTTATGTCAACTAACAAGTCCATACTCTTATTGTTGCATTATACATCAGTAGATTTTTATGTGAAAAATAGTATTAGGTCAATGAAATCATTTAACAGACTGTGCTTACTTTGCAGAATATTTATGGTCAATAACTTTTATAAACATAATTATATTTTAATGACGTTACTTTATGTAATATTCTATGCGGTATGTTCAATTTCATTTCAGTTGGTCATTTCATGAATAATAAATCATAACTAATCAATACTATCAAATATTCCAATAAAATTAAAGTTATATTCTATCGGTCTTTTGAGCTATACAACTATGAATGTAGGACATTGTGGTTATTGATGTTATGCACAATTTTTTTTAGACGATAAGCAATACTAGATTTTAAAACTTTATTCAATTTATTTTATCAGTTGGTTAGATTTCTTTAACGTTCGTGATAGTGAAAATTTTCAAACTGAGTCAAACAATTTGAACCAAACATAAACGACAATTTTTTGTATTTAGAATATTCAGAATAAATTCGTTGTATGTCTGTACTTTCTTTTTATCTACAAACAAAGTAATAAATTTAATCAGTTTAAAATATTGATATACTTGAAAAATGTAAGAAAAAAATTGTCAGAGATGAATAGCTGGTCATTTTTAGAAAGCAAAATTATAATAAAGTTGTAAATAATCTTATTGAGTTCAAAATGTATACCACGTTCAAAAATTGGTACAAAGCGAATATGCCGAGTATAGTTTTTCTTTTAATATATAAGATTTTTGAAACTTGAATAATAAAACGCATATATGTCTATTTTTAACTACTTCTAACCTTACCGACATCATTAACTGATCGTAGACAATCTTCGACAGCCTGGAATGGCTGAAAGGCCTCTCTATCCTGTTATGGGACTCTCTAATAAGCATACCCTCTCCAGTGAGGATCAAATCCGGTCTTTCGAACAAACACCTAACCCATGAACTAGTGAGTCAGGACTCAGTGATGCGAAAGTCTGACTTAAATGAGTCATTGATGTTGATTTTAAAAAGACGTGTGAATTTGTCAAGACGCTTCCCGGTTATTCTAGAGTCTTCAAGTGATATCACATCACGATAAAAAATTACTTTCATATGACTATTACCGATGACTTGCACTCAAGCAGCCACGTCTAAATGTAAAATTTTTGAGATAAATTCCATGAACCAATCAATACACATGAAAACATTGTTTATTTATTAAGCTAACTAAATAATACGTTTTAATGATCTTTTAATTTTTGAGTATATATACACATTTTCTAACTTGATACTTAAATTTAATAATCGTAATTGGATCGTAAACATGTTCTCAAAAAGGCAAATATATTGTAAATTGAAATCTAATAACATCAACATGCTATTTAATAAATTGTAAGTTTCGAAGATTATTAACTTATCACAGTAATGGTTATATTATCGTAACGATAAAAATCTAATTTCGCTAATTTATTGATGTCTTGAATTTGTATTTAATGTTTTGATTATTTATATGTGACTGTGCATTTTTAGGAGTATGCACACATATTTATATATGTATTATGTATTTTTTGCCTAGAGGCAAAGTTAACTGTTTACTGAAAAACACAAAGTAATCTTTTTCCCGGTTTTATGAATAATTTCACTATTTTTATAAAACCTCTGAATCAGAATAGAATATTCAATCTACAACTGAATTATCTCACAAGCGATTGGAAACAAAAAATAAAATTATTAACGTTTCAAGAAAACTCATCAAAACTTACGTTTTGAAACAATGACACAGTTCGGCTCTATTCTTAATAGTGAAACCCTTTTGAACTTTATAAATAAATATTTCGCAGTCGGATTATGAAACGTGAATGAATAGTGCGTAGATGATGTCAGCTAAATATTTTACAACTTGCAACCATCTGAGAAAGCAAAGTACCAAATGTCCCCAATTATCCCTAACTTTTTATCATATGGATACTTCGAAACAATGTTTAGGTTTTTAAATCCCTGAAATCACTAACCAGTAGTTATTGGATTTAGCTGAATAATTCATTACTTTAAATTCGAATAAACCACTTTCGTTAATCATTTTTGAGTTAACGAACCGTTAAATGATATGATTACAAAATTCATATATAATTACTGTAGTTTCTTATATAAGATTTCCATATTTAAATTTTTTCACAATTTCCTTTGTTAATAAATATATTCAGAAAGTTTACCGGGGAGTAGAAACAATGTGTACCGTTGAAGGTTTACACTTTCGTTCGATCTATCGTGCTCGTGTTAAAGCACACAATCAAGCTGGTGAAAGTCAATACAGTGAACGAATTTGTCTACAGACATCAGATTGTAAGTGAATAATAAATATAATTTCTGAATTAATTTCAATAAATAGTTCAAATGAAATATTAAACGAAATAAATATGACTAAGAAATTATTTCATACAGTTTTCTTTATTAACTGTATTAACAGATAGTAATCACATTTAGTTCAATAGAATAACATGAATTCATTTTATTTTATCAGATTCTCATCGATAACTTACAATCAGTAATGTTTAAAATTTGAAATTACTAAACAGTGTTTAAAAAAATTAGGATACGGAAACGAATCCCGTTCACAGTTAATGTAAACATATTTAAGACCATTTTCGCGAAAATTCAGATAAGTTTGAAAGAATGAATATAAATATTTCAAATATGTTTTAGAAGCATAAGAAAATCTAAAACATAAAAAACGCAGATTGGGTAAAGCAGGCACCTACAGACGATAAGTAGGAATAAATTAAAACAAGCATATTTTAGTGATTTAAAGAAAGTATAGAACTAGTGAAATACTGATATAATGAAATAGTTTAATGAGAAAAAGAATTTGAAGAATTTTCATATGAAATAAAATGTTGATTATCGAAACAGATATAGACCAATAACGGTTTCTTTTTGAACTTATAAATTAGGTTTTTCTTACTTGTTGATCATATTTTCAAGAAACTTTAAAAGTCGAGAACTTTACTGTCTGTGTACTACCTTAAAAAGTTACCATTCTGTTCGTTTATTGTCTTATGTTTCTGAGGTGGCTGGAATTGCCCCAGTGGATACACTCATTTCTTTTGTTCAAAGATTTCTCGAAAAATAAAGTTATTTAATTTTTCTATATTTTATTGTTTTCTACATTTAACTTATCTGAAGCTAATTTATATGAAATATTTTGAATAAGATTGATTAAAGTTGAACAATAATACTTTTGGATGTCTAGAAGCAAAGTGTTCGCGCGAAACCGGAGGTCCCGGATTCGAGTCCTACGATCGGCAAGAGTTTACGATGCTCACTGCTGATGAGTCCGATACCAGGATGAAACGGTAGTGTAGTGTTTCTAGGTTTCTAGTGGTGATCTATTAATGATTGATTCATGATCTGAATCAATAAGAATGTTCATATATTGTTAAAATAGCTATGTTTCTAAACAAATAAAGTGAAACAAGCATAAAAACTATTAAAATTTACGTAGTAAAAAATTTAGATTACCTAATTTACTAAATAATTTACATGTAAATTCTACTTCTAAACATAATAAATTAGGTATAACAGAGTGACAGCGACTTAAAACTTTTCATCATCGGAAGTTATTGATGTTAAAGTCACATCATTTCTACTTAAAGACAAGTTATAGAAAGTAAATTTTCTATATATACTTTTAAAGAAATTCCAATTCATGGTGAAAACGACTGTACGCCAGTAATCCAAATAAATACAGCATAAATCGATGTTATGTTTAAATTTTTGGAGATCTACCTGTTCTTCTGTATGGTATCAGGATACCCTACATCTTTTGTGCTTTTGTGCTATTCGACACTTAGCAGTAAGGTATGCCCGTAATCTAGGGGTAAATGATGCTCCTAAGCGGATTCGATTCCATGTTACTCATTTTTACAGTCAAAGATGCTGCCATTGCGTTATGCATTTAGTGGCTAACTTCCTGTAGTAATGAGATACATTTTCCAGCTCATCAATCATTAGGTAGTATGTGACTAGGTATCTAACATACATGAAATCGGTCACTAAACAGCGATCGATCAATTTTAAAATGATGTAATAAAAAGAAGCCTACTTCAAACAACCACTCTTTTTATAACTTTGAATTTACTCAACTTGTAAACATCATTAAGAAATATTTTTTCAAAGGAAAACACTATCAAATTAGAATGATAATTTTTCAATCTATTCAAACTTGAACATATAATTCCTATCCTAATTGAATTCTTTTCATTATACATCCCTCATACATACAGACGTAAGCACTTAAATCGTTTCATCTAAATGAATTATTGAAAGCTGTTTTATAATTCTTTGAACTTAATTCATTTAATATTTCAAGTTTAATTTTGAATTTACTTTTTTCATTGTAAAAATGTGTACTTCTTTTGCATTGTTAACATCATTTCTCAAGATACATATAAATATATCTATTCTTTAACTAATATAAACTCAATAATAACATTAAACAAGAGGTGAAGAAATATAAGAAATAAATTCTATGATAATATGAACCAGAAAATAATTTTATTTCATAACATAATTATTGCTTTATTTAAGTGTTTACAAAATCAAACCTATTCACTTGAGTATAACATAAAATTATCCTAGAATCAGATTCTAAATTGCAGTAAATATTAGTGAATTATTTTTTAAAGTTTACAACAAAGCAATAATCACATAAGTTTACTGGATTATCAAAGTTTTAATGAGAAGTTATGACCAATGGAACTCAACCACAACACAAATAAGATAGTTATTATCAGTGATAGCGAATGGCAGTCTCAATATAGCATGCATAAATTGAAGTTAAAAATATTAACTGCTCTTATTCTAAATCAGTGGCTCAAGCTCGGTCAGCTTATTGTCAGATCTAAAAACTCTCAGTTCACTCTTTCTTAGTTTAGTAAGCGATGACTAGTGAAAAGTTTCAATCTAGAATTAAGTCACTTTCAGCTAGTTTCCCAGCTGACAAATATCCGAGACAAAAATTATCATCAGAATGATATATTAATGAAAATTTCGTTTTTTCAGTGGTGCGACGAATATTTTCAATGATGTCCAATCATTTAAGGAGTGTAGTTGTACCTCATTAATGATTAATGATGTAGTTTGCTTGCTTTGTTGCTTGATATTTCAATTTATTTAAACAAGATTATCCTAACTACAACTTGTGTGCCAAGAATAATAAAAAATATTTGTAAATAGATCAAACAAACGAAGTCTTATTATATCATTAAAACGAACTTTAAATATATGGAATGGATAGAATGGGGTTAGCAGAGGAATCCAGGACGCGCGTTTTGTCCTATTTGTGACTAGTCAGCTGGATATACCTAAATTTCAGATTTGACGTTCATTTTAAGACTCGAATTCGACACCAGTCGCTTCAAATGCCATCGCGTTTTCCACTTAGCTACTAAGTCCAAATGATCCCTCACTTGTGCAACGGGTATGAGATTTTATTCAATTCGAAATGGTTTGGATTATCCATCTGACGAGTCTCAAATAGGACGACGCCCGCATCCTGGATTCCATTCTCAGCCACATCCTATCCATTTTATTTAAAATTGCATCAGAATGGCTGTATCGAGACAATCCGCATAGGATGCTCATATACCAACAAAGACTGATCAGATTTCAGTTGAAGGATCAACAACGAGATAATCTAAACCAATTCGAATTGTAATTAAGCTATGTTTCTTTAGGTAGGGAAGACGAGAACAACTCACGTAGATACAGTACAAAAGTTGGTTGGTATTCAATGAAAAGTAAATTTGTAGAACTGATTATATTGAGGCATAAACTTCAACCTACTACCGATGTCTAATAATTGTCGAGCTGTATGTCTTTTTGCATCACTCGCATCCAGTTTGATATTAATTTAGAAAAATTATGTGCTCATTATTCCAAAATGAATGATTTTTTCTGATTCAACAATATTATTGTCGTCATAAAACATCAGAACATAAAATGAGGTAAATTATTTCATTGGCTATTTGTAAAACTCAACTAAAATTTAAATTGTCTTCTAAACTTCCAATATAAATGAATATTTTGATATCAATAAATCGAAAAAGTGCAGTCAAAATGATGAGATGGTTATCCATATAAGTAGTGATGCGAGAATAATGTCTTGCATTGCGATTAGCATATTGTTTTTGCTAATTTGTCTTTCTTGTAAAGAATATAAATCGACTGTTAACAGGCACTTATTTCATTCATACATGATTGTAGTGACACCGCAGCACCACATGATGTTTTGTGATTTCTACGAATAGGATAAATTTTATTCTCACGTAAAACCATCATTAAAAATTGGAAAAGTTTTATTTTATAAAAATATGTTTTCTTGTTTATTCATAGTACTGAAAATATGTGTTCATGAGAGTTAAGTCAAAATAGGACCATAACCTTTCTTTCTAGAAATCTATGACAAGTATGTTTTGTTTACATAAACACCAAGGGAATTCGTACAGAAAAAATATAGGAGACCGTATCTTGACACTTTCTAGAAAGTTCCATGGAAACTTTTTCGAAAGAGAAAATAGAAAGGTGAAAAATACTGATGAATCAGTATAACAAAATGTCATGTACATTTTTCAGTTTTTAATATGAAAGGTTTGTTTGATGTTATTATCTATCATGATATTATTAATTTATATGTTTTGTTTAAAAATAATACTAATCATTCTGAACAAAATAAAGAAAATGCTTAAAAATATAAATATTATTTATCAAATGTTTTTATTTAGTATTAAGATTAAGATGATCGGAATTTTCCACATGGTTCTTATTTTACTTTTAACCTAATGGTGAATAATATGATTTAAATAAATTTAAACCGAATGAAAAAAACATTTTGTTAGCAGTTTCATAAACTGATGACTGTATATGTGGCTACATTATATATATATATATATATATATGCAGAGATAGTCCGTAGATAACTGTCTAACATGGTTGTACGCTAGCTATCCCTCAACATGACGGTACTACAATTTGAAACCAAATAAACTACATTATGACCAACGGTTAATTTGTGTTCTATCTGATGAAATCCAATCGATACTAAGGATCAGACAGTGTTATATTAGTTTACAAGGTGAACTGAAGTCCCCAGTAGTATATAATTCGAAGAAATTCATCAATTATTCAATTAAGATATTTATCTGCGATCTTGTCAACAAATATTTGGTTTCAGATCTATTTGAAATTAGTTTTATGTACTTGTAAATAAGTTTTGTACTTAATTTATAAAAAAAAGCTTAGACTATGTTTTGTGACAACAAGCTAACTATTTCGTTTTTGTATTTACTTCCTCTCCTATTAGTTACCTGGTTTCATTTGGATATTAATACGTCAGTACCAGAAATTCTACTTACCAACGGAAATCGAACTGTTACTAGTCAGCTAGCTGAGGATAGAGTAATTCTTGGTTCAACTGGTTTATCAAGAGGGTACATTATTGGGAATTCACTGTAGATCTTTGTGATCCTGGTGGACAACCTGCATTTGGCATAGCTAGATATGATTGCAATAAAGAAATAATGCTTGGTGAGTGCTATAATTAATAAACTATCATTTGTAATAAACCGATACTATGTAGCTTCAAAGGCCCATCAAACAATATTACACTAATTATGATTAAAAATCGTAATATTCATTAGTTCTCTCTATTTCTACTATATTAAACATGAATTGAATAGTTTAGGAGGATCATTCGAAACTTTCTTGTAACTATCAGAATAACGTGACCGCCAGATAAATAGCGTCAACGTACAAATGAAGATTATAAAGAGTATATGGCTGATGTTTAACTTTTTCATATGCTTGAACTTAAATCACTAGCGACAAATATAGAGATGTTATAAAATTATTATTATATTATGTGTACTCTAGTAAATGTTCACATTTTTATTACTAGCGACTCGTTCTTTCGTTATCCTTGTCTCTAAATGTTTTATACATTTTATTTCTGACTTTCATTCACTATCTTTTTTATGTCAATTTCTCCTCAAGGCGTTTTATCCTTCTATGCTTCTAATTATCCATATTACGTGCAAATGAAATGAAAAGATACAAATTTGTACATCTATGTGTTTGTTGCTTATTTCATTTTGAGTAAAAACACAATTATTTATGAAATGCCTTTTATCCTTTTTTTCTGTACTTTTGTTTTTGTAAAAGAGAAAGGAAATCTTAATGAAGTATGTAGGGGAACGAGAAAAAGTAGCAAAGAAACATGATGTGATATGAAACATGAATATTCTCTATTTTCATTTTCAGTTTTTTTATACTTGTTTACTCATCTGTGATTTTTAATCATCTCTACGATCATTCAAAAATTAAACAGTATTACAGATTTCAATGTGAATTAAGTAATTGGAAACTAAATGTTCTGTAGAAGAATGTTATAAAAATAACTTAAAGCACATTAAATAGTTGTCATTATTTACTACAAATAAACAAATTACTGTCGATCAGTTTACTTGCATGATTTACGATCAAATGCATAACTAAATGCACATGAACCTCTAATTCACAGTTAGATGTCTCTAATTATAATCAGTCTATCAAGTTTTCAAACATATGCGAAGTAATTAATTGGGATTTGAATTAATCTTCTTCGAATTCCATAGTTGTTAATCAAAATCCTTGATCAAAATAATCTGAAGTGCTAAGATATAATATTGTTTTTTCAAGTTTTAACTCCAAATAAAGCCTTGTTACAAGTTCTCTGGTATTCTATATATCAGATATATGCTTCGTATAAAGTACATCGCATTCAACGAAGCTTTGGTTGTGATACTGAAGAAAATATATATCGTCATTATGAAAAGATCATTTTAAAAGATGAATTGGTTAATTTAGCTTAAATGATCCATTGTAATGATAAACTACTGTGTAGTTTGTAATATTTACAGAGGAGCTTATAAGTTGCATACAGTGAGTGTGTAGCATAGTGTCTCCATGAAGTTACGTCCAGAGCAAAGATTATAAGGATCTGGGTGTTTTAACGAACACAAATTATGTGGAAGAAGAAAGCCAAGAATGCTCTTGTTTTGCAAATGTATGTTTTATGATAAGGTATACAAGTATCGGCTAGTAGATTATCTTCGTCAAATAAATAGCTTATCTCTTTTGGGCTTCCTTATCCTTTAAGTACACTGTATTTACAAACATTTTTAAAAGCAAATCTTTTCTGTCGCAAACTGAAAAACTAAATTTACTGAGAATTTGGTGGTAAATTTTAAATCCATTAAAAATGAGCTCTTATAGAGGTACACAGTATCCAACCTAAAATTCTCATATATCGCAGCTAACTCAACACCTTGACATTTTTTAGTTGAAATGTTGATCCACATAGGTAACAGTTTTCTTACATATTATACTGAAGAACTTTTAAGATCATAACTTTTCATTTTAAAGGTCAGTACTAGTTTCAAATCTGGCTGCATTTAAGTACATTGTCATTATTTAAACATTTGGCTTGAGATTAATTAAATGAATCACAGTCAGTTAAATCATTTGTCTCTTTTTCGTTTTAAACTAGAAAAAAAATCACACTTTAAACCATGAAATGATCTCAGTTACCCCATTATTAAAAACTGGGAAGTACTTAACATCTAATTTGTACATGTACAGGACTCCTCATCAGTGTGTGCCCAGGAACTAGGATCTGAGAGTCAAACCTACGACCTTTAGTCTTGTTCATGAACATTTATCTTTTGAACTACTGAGTAGGCATCCAATGGTGTACATATCTAATTTCAATCATTTAGCGCATTAAGGTTTGCAGTGATAATTCAGCTAAGATTATCTTGTGATTTAAACAAAATCTCCACAAATCCATCAATTCTGAAAAAAAATCATACTTAAGAGACAAAAATCAAACACATTTCAATGTAAAATATAATCAGTCAGACAGACATGATCATTTTATTTCTGCGCTATTAGATTATTTTGTCAAGCAATAAACATTACATCATTCTTTTTATTTCAAAACAATTGTATTTTATTACATTTTTCATTCAAATTTTTAATGAATCTATGAATTTGAAAAAAAAACTCTAATTCAGGCAGTAGATTTTTTAATTTAGTTTATGTAAGTTTGATTATATATGTCTGATGAAATATTAAACTTGCAAGGTTTCAATATGAAATTTTATTTTTAGTGGATTTATTTTGTAATATGTCAATCTTAAATGAATAATAACTGATTACTTGAATGTCGTTGTGATATTTAGAAAGAAAACAATAGGTCTACTTTTTATTGACATAATTATTTTTCTTTAATTGTATGTAAAACTTTGGAACAATTAATTAAAGTTGATTACAGTAAAACGAAAACTTCATTTATTTGTAAATAGAAGTAAATAAATGGTACTTTACTTCTAGTCATTGAATTCTGATTTATCGATCTTGATATATTGTTTATTTCACGAAACCTGAAATCGCTTGCTCACGCTGGGTATTTCCAAACTAGGAATGAACATATATCTTTTGTTGTCTGATCCACTAAAAAATTCACATATACAGTTGAAAAAAAAACATCGGGTACATTTGGAGCTCGTTTTACATACGACATATTGCAAATAATAGGTTTGAACTCGGATAAACAGTCTATAACTATCACGTCTCTTTACATAGTCAAAAAAACATAATGTTGTCATTTGAAGATTAGAAGTTTCATTCTGATCAGTGGTGTAATTTCATTTTATTTTGAATTATTTCTAGCTTTCTAGAGACAATATATCAGTAGTCTAATAAAAACATGATGTCTCAAAAGTGATCTATGTGCTATTTGTGTCAAACTAAAATGATTGAAATAAGATAACACCTTTTTAGGAAAAACTTTCCATTGAAATCGAATCTCTTCATCTTGGTTGTCACTAACATTTTTTAACTCCAGATTTGTTAGACAATTATTTAATGACTTTTCACTTATCATCAAGAACCCACCAGTAAGTAACTTGCTTATTTAGACTTTCTAGCATCATTATTCTGAAGTAACATGCATTTAATTAATTTTGGCGTCTAATAAATCATACGATAAGATAATTCTAGATTGATAAAATAAGTTAATTATATATTTTTTTTAAAATTTCATTTTGATTTTATCAAAATATCACTTGATATTTCATTCACTAAATAATTCCAATGTGAAGAGGAATTACGAAAATCATTTTTTTTCTAAAAATAACTAAACTTATCTATGTGTCGAAAAAATAAAAAAAGCAAACGGAAAATAATTGTTTTCTACAGAAAAAAAGAGAAGAACTGAACGAGGAAAAGATATCCGAATAAGAATCCGATTCAACTCAAACTCAATCGGTGATTCAGCAATTTTATTTCGCATCATCAATGTATATATATATATATATATATATATATACGCATTATTCAGTCACATATAGAATTCAGTTGACTTCATTTTCTGAGAAATGGTGACTCATTAATTCCCTAGACACGCAGATTTGCCTAGTCGTGTCAATACAAAATAAACGTTGATGCGATACTCGTAAGAGTTTACACTATTACAAGTCATTTAGCCTATTCGTCTTTGAATATTGTTGTTTATACTCGATGGAAAAGAAAAATGAAGTGAACAGATTATCATTATCAGCTCATAAATTTCATATTGCAAGCATAAACACACTACTAATTGATAATCATGATGATGATGAAAAACAGCTTACCAAAATATTGTCTTCTTTTCTCTTATGTTATTCTTTACAAATTGAAATTACTTTTCTTGCTTTTTTTTTAAAAAAAATTTCATTAAAAGTAAGTGAATTAAAGAAATATTCATTACGTGCATTAGTCTGGTAGATTTATTTTTCACTCATTTATGATTATCGAGCTTTTTTTCCATTGACTGTATTGAATACTGTAGAGATTGTTTTGCACTGTTCACTTTTCTTTTTTGCTAAACATATCCTTTTTATTGTTATTACTGGCAGTTATTTCGATTTTTCACTGTCTCGTTTTTATTCATTATCTCTCTTCAGTTTTCATGTACACTTTAGAGAATTAGGCAGGAATGAATCATCAGTAAATTAGATTTACACTTTCATATCAAAAAAACATTCCACCTCGTCATCATCATCATCATCATCACAACCAACAACAACTTCATCAATTTGATTGAGACTGTTATTTTGTTTTATTAATATTATTATTATTATCATTTAATTATCATATCATTCAATTAAGCTGACGCATTGATATTGCATGATTGTATGATACATTTGAAAATGTATGATATAATCAACTGACAGAAATGAGTGTATCAATCGCCTCTTCAACTGATTATTATATGAATAATAACAAATAAAAAATTTGGTTGATCAGACAGATGAGCTGATTCATCATTAATTAATATTGTCATAGTTATGTTACTTTGATTTTAAACTTCTGAAATAATAGTTTATGAAAATTTCCACGAAATACTTGACTTGAAAATAAATTACATCACGAGTTAACATGAAAATAGAAAAATATGGTTGACAAACTCTAGAATGTAAAACAACTATTCACTTATTGTACAATAATCAATAATGCATACACTCCTAACTGTTTGTACATGTGATGGAAATTGAAAAGTTTTAAACGACAATAGAAGCATGTGACATGTTTGAGTCCGTAGCTGGTATAACCAGTTGCCAAAATATGAATAATTTAATCTCTTAGCTATCAGCTGCTTTTTTTTAATCATTACATTAATAATATGTAGTATTTGTATGTAGACAAAGAAATGTATTTATGTCTAACTATTGACATTCCCTTAAAAAAGAATTATGAACTCAATAAGATAAGCGTTAAATTTAGAACCTTAAGAAATTATTTAAAAAGAAAAAAGTTATGAGAAACAATTATCCAGTTAACATACATAAAGTTTAGTCAGAAATCTATTACGATAAATAATAATCATACAAATGTAAACAATACGTAAAGTATAGAAGTAACAAAAAGTACTGCTTATGTACTTAAATGCCTATCTTAAAATAATGTGAATGTGTGATACAAAAAAATTTAGATCTTTCTAGGTCAACGGATAATTTAAACTGTTGTCTAAAATATTGTTATAGATAGTTATATTCCGTAACATTTTGTCAATGACAAATTATCCACGTATTTCTACTTAGATTACGTAAGGAAATAAGTAGAAAGCCTTGGATCTCTTTATAATGCTAGCTGATACTCATCAACAAGGTATCCTTGAAATCTCTCTAGAGGCGATGTTTCTCATGGGATTTTAAGCACGTTTAAACATTTTATCACTGGGCTATTCAAGCTACGAGTGATCTACTGTAAATGTGAAATTTTTGACGATCATCTCGTCTATCAATAAAATCATTATATTTATAAATCAGCTGAATCATAATAAATTTTTGCCTATTTTTACATTGTTATGATGAATTAAAACATAACTAAACATGATATGGATGTTTTTCGAAAAAAAACTAATCGCTTATTGAATGCAAACTTAAGATGAAGAACTAAACAAAAAATATTTCTGTAATGTGATATTCAAAATTCAGTTCATTTCTGGAGACATTTTTATTTCCATTAGTTCATAAGAATAATCTTCATTGAGTTCAATAAATCAAATACCTATCAAAATAGTTATGGTTTATTTTAAGTTATTTTTTAAAATTTTCTTTAACTAAAACTTCATTCTAATTCAATTTTAAATTAGTTTATTGTATGTAGCATTTTTTTTAAAGTTTATTCAAATGATAATTAAACAAATGAAAAATAAAATAATAATGATACATTATAACAATTTATTGTTTATCATTAAATGCCACTTGAAAATTGAATTTATTCTGTTAACTTATGCATTGAACAGATTTTTTCAATGTTGAAAAGGATTTTAACTATCCCAGTGCTAGTAATCTTCATGAAATTGCAATGAGTCTTTGTTTGACATCTTGTCAAGACAAGATAATTTAATTTCTTTCTTATAATTAATTGAATGACATACTCGTCATACAAGTGAATAGTTATCTGAACTCAGAAGCTCAGTAGAAAAAGCTTCTAATGTGTGAATTGAAAGTTACCAAATTCAAGTCTCAAGGTGATTACCAGTATTGTGATATTAGTACATCCATCTGACAAGTTTCAAAACAAATGAAACACTAGTAAGGATTTCACTGTCAGACAGAAATACATCACTTTTACGATAATTTCTTTCCAGCTATTGTTTAAAAATTATGACTATTATTATTATTATGAAGAATTGTGGGATATAATGAAAACGTTTTTAAATTGACTACAAAAATACAGTTAGTAGAAACATTTATTCATTATTCTTTTTATTTTTTCAATTTTAGGTCTTGACATGAAAAGTTGGTCAATTTATTTTGATTTCAAACGAAGTTGGTTTCTTCATAACGGTGAACATTTCGAAAGAACCGATGGTGGAATACATGCAGGTAGTGTAGTTGGTATTCGGCTAGACTGTAATAGAGGCAATTTATCCTACTATTTAAATGATCAACCACATGGTCCAATTGCATTTACCAATTTACCAAGTGGAATTTATTATCCAGCTGTCAGTTTGACAAGAGCTATTCAGCTAACTTTACATTCTGGTTTAGAAGCTCCTAGTGAAAGTGAAGAAAGTGATGAAGATAGTTCTGGTGGTGGAACCGGGACTGAAACCACTTCTATGGCAACCACTGTTTTAACTCTACCTTCAACATTACAAAGCAAAGGATTAAGACAATGAATTTATTTATCAGAGTATGTTTTGAAAAAATGTCATTTTAGTTGTGTGTGTAAAACAACCGCTTTTGTTCTTTGAAACCTTTTGAAATTTGTCTATTATTTATCTTGTATTTCATTTCATTGGTTAGTTTAAATGTATTTAATTTTTTAGTAATGAACAACTGTCAGATGCCTAGAGTGTGAAACCATTAATATAAATCTGTCAATAGATCCGTTTGAAGTGGGCTACAACTCTGTTGAGGTTAGAAAAGAAATCAACTTTGAGAGGAATTTGCCTAAATCCAAGCACGTTTGTTTTCTTAAAGGATCAATTGTTTTAAATAGTACTGTTTATTCAATGTTTCCAATGAATTTCTAATATCTATTGGCTCCAATCTAGTAGTTTTGATATCTGTTTTAATTCTTAACGTAAAACTGAGAGAAGAGACGTTATTCCGGTCGCGCCCCATTTTTCACATCCGGAGTTTTCTGGGGAAAAAAACCAAAAGATTACTTTCACTGACAATAGTTTGCTTATAATAATCGGTCACATTTTGACAGTTAAATATGGATGGATGGTGATGAAACTACAAACAGCAGTATAGAGAGATAAACAAGATACTTTATTGTTTAGCCATGGTTATTTTATTTTTAGCATATATTGTTCGTAAATCTGAATGATTTCTATAAACAGACTCTGTGGTTGTTTTCCATAAGGATACCATCCCTTAGTTATTTAGCACTTTACGTATCCCATTGAGATTCTGATCTGTTTCCATGTATATTCTGTGTTATTTTCTAATAAAATAGAAGATAATCTAGGGGGTAAACATCAATTCAACAACAGCGATGCTTAAGAATAAAGCAAATAGAAATGTATTTATTAGTATTTCATGTCAGAAAAACAATAGTTGGAGATGTGTACAATGACACTGCTTACATTTTCTTATAATAAAGTTAGGTGTGGCATAACATCGTAAAAACATTCAGTGTAAATATCTGCAACATATATAGCATTTTAGAGGGCATCGCATCTAATGATAGGCTTCAATTCGATTAAATCTATTCAAAAAATAAGTTTATAATAATAAATAAATAACCCATAGCTAGTCTTGCATTTTGGCAAGCAATTTTATTGACTTACACACTGTTTTAGAAATGTATGTATTTATAATAAATTTTGTGAAACGTTATATTTAAAAAGTACTTGATTAATATTTAATCAAAATGTATTTAAGAAAACAAAATGTCATATCACTTGATATGTGAATTAGCATTGGACTTTAAAAAGTGTTTAAGATTTCTTGTTAAATTAAAAGTATACCAATTTCTTTATGTTACTAACAATCAAAAAGAAACCAAGTTTAAAATACAGATATCAGAATAAAATATTACAAAACATAATTTAGTCAACATAAAATTAATCTATGAAATCAAAAATCCACTTAGAAAAGATTTAATTTCGTAATATATAAGGTAACAATAATTTTTAGATAATGATAAACGCAATTCAATAAATTTTGTTATAAATACCAACTTTAAACAGTAAAAAAAAATATTACATTCAATACGATCAAGCATTATGGTAAATTTTTGATTGAACTGATAAATATGACTTGAAACTAGTAACTTGTTTGTTAAGAGAATAGTGAATGAGATATTGTGGGATGCTTTTACATAAAAGCACTAGTACCATGTATACTAAGAAAATACCGTATAAAACTAACATGAATGTTTGGGAAAAATATGTTTCACTAAAGAGATTAGATAAAGAGACTTTTTTTCATTTCTAGTCATTTACAATAAACTAGTTTGTACACTATACAAGTAGAAATTTATGAAGAAAAAATTAACAAACAACCTTGATCAACGCTTAATTTAATTAAATAATGAAGTAAGATGCTTCTTGATACTTTTGCTTCTGAAATCTTCGATAAATAAGAAGTCACCTTAACGTAAAAGGTATCAACATAAATTACTTCTGTACTAAACACCACGCAAGTGATTCAACTTAAATAAATTTCTGTAGTAATAATGGAAATGAATGTAAACCACCGAAACTGTTTTTAATTTTGATAAAAATAAATTATTGAGGTCCATTAGATTTTAAAAAAATTTTGTTTACATCTTGTGCTTAATGTTTAATAATTTCTTTTAAAAGATTTTTGTCAATTTTCATTGTTTATTTTGGAAAAGAATTCTAGCAATTGCTTTTTAAGTTTACATAATTGAACAAAAGTAAAATGCAGATTGAAACATTTAAGATTGTAACAAAATTTTTATTGTAAATATTTTCATGTACATGTGTGAAGTCCTTATGGACGAAAATCCAAATGACTGAGCGGTTAGCAGATGTTATCCATTGATTAGCTACAACTATTTAATATTCATAATCATAAATTTACATCGTCATATAACTTGATAATATGCATATTGCAAACTCGATAGAGAGAATTTAGTTACCGCTTAAAATCTAGACAAAATTACCTTATATAATATTGTATAATGTATAGAATTTTTCAGTTAGTAAACGTTTAATTGTTTAATTAATATGTATAGACATATGTATCTACATATTTTAAAATAAAGTAGCTTCCAAAATTTCTAGGGATTTACCAGTAGATTATCATAAGTCTTTACAGTTTATAAACAAACATCAACTAAACTATCACATAAGTGCCCTCATTGCATTGGAAGTTCATATTGACTCAAGATGTTACACTTTGTAACATTGTGCACTACATTTATTTAACTCCTAACTTGACTTTTACATAAGTCAGAGTTTTTTAAGTAAACATCGACTATAAATTTACTTTCTTATTGATTTCTAATCTCATAATTTGAAAAACATTTTACTTAATGCAGCCAACCCAGATGAATAATTTCAGAAGCGAACAACTATGAGTGGATTTTTCAGTTTATATAAATGAAAATGGATTGTTTGGTAAACTTCAAGTGGTTTAGTGAGGTAGTTTCATTCATGAATTTTACTTCACTGACTTTTTGGAAACTATTTTCCATCGTTGAAGCTAATTTTTATTATGGACTAAAGTCTGATGAAAAACTAATGACAACTATAGGATTACTGGCACAACTAATTCACTTTATTTCAGGACTCTTAAATAAACTATAACTACCTTTTTAATAGGAGAGGAAAAACTAAAATTTATTCTTCTTTTATTTCGTTTAAATAACTAACAACAACTTTTTTTTAATCTTTATTAGCAAACGAGTCGTGAGTTACTCAAAGAAGTTCCATTCAAGCGACACATCAACTTCAGGCTATAAATTTGAAAATAAACTCAAACCAACTAGCTCAAGTTAATGAAATCGTGTTGCATTTCTTCTAGTACATTCTCCTTTTGAATGCATTTTACAAATCCATAATAAATTTTTAAAAATATCCATGAAAATTTTGAACTCCCATTTCTTTGTTTCTGTTTTTTGTCTTGAATGATTAGAATTTCTTAAGTAATCTGATTATTACATATTTTCTCTGTAAAAAATTCAGTAATATAGTGATTATATGCTTAATTTAATTTAAATTGTAATTGTTTTTATTCGATGAACACAAAAATCTTGCATTAAACTGTAATGACTCTTTACAAGAATATAACTTATTAATGTTTTGTTTATCTGAAGTGAATATTGAACTGTGAACATTCAATCATTTATAAACTTATGTGAGAGAAAAAAAACAAATAAATATAAAGTAGACTCGGTCATAAAAAGATACACGCACAAAGTACCCCACGTATATACAATGATAACAGTTGACT
The DNA here is from genome assembly GCA_944470395.2 of Schistosoma turkestanicum. Taxonomy (NCBI): domain Eukaryota; kingdom Metazoa; phylum Platyhelminthes; class Trematoda; order Strigeidida; family Schistosomatidae; genus Schistosoma; species Schistosoma turkestanicum. The sequence goes on along the minus strand of OX103971.1, from coordinate 37,440,848 downwards.
TTCTGTTATATATTTAAACTAAATTTCAGCATAAACACAAAAGAATTCTAAAATATTAGATTATACTTAAATTTCAAATCTATCCGTAAAAGCCATAAATTATTAGTATTCATATATTTTCCTCACCTTTTCTTCTTCATTGGTCAAATGCCTCTCCTAATTTTTTTTCCTGTCTTATTTTTATGTGTACATTTCAACTGATATTGATTTAAAAATTGAATATTGTACTGTAAACTTCATTTGGTTTTGTTTAAATGTTGACTCGTTGATCAAATTAACATTTTCCATGATAAATTGTTGATAATTTATCAACCTTTCGCTTAGTTCTTTTTTCTATGTGTTTTTCTCAATAAATAATTAAAATAAACTAATATAAATTACACTTCCAATGCATTTTCACAGATAAACTCTGTTGTGAAACTGTGTTAAAGACAATTGTTTTGTTTTCTTTTTCTTTGAAATATGTCAGTGTAATTTGTGTGTGAATTTATATTTTAAATCTTATCCATATGGTCATTTAATGAAATCATGAATTTTCTTTTCTAATTAGAATATATATTACAAGAATATAGTATGTTGTTGCCTTTTATCTAAGTCAAGTTATTGATGGGTGGAAGGGAATGGAATCACAATAGCAACAACGAACTATTCAAATCTATCAAAATAAATGAAATCGATTAAATGAAGCAGAGTATATACACTTGAAAGAAGAATATCATCCATTGAAATAAAGTTATCAAACCATAATGATTATTATTGAGTTATGTTTAGTCTTAAATATTTTAATATTTTAGATTCAACGAAATTTTGAAAAAACCATCATCCAAATGTTCTGATGCGTTATGGTAAAACCTTTTAATGAACTTCAATCAATGAAAGTAGAGCACTTTATTTTTCACAATAAATTTTACTTCTTACCATGGAATTCATTCTACTCTACCAGCTTGATCGTCTTCCCCTACTTATGTTTGGTGTGTTCGGTTGTATATAGGCCATGTACTTAGTCCAAATAGGTCTGGCAGCATCAAGGCTATCCACTGTATTCCCTGCTTTTCCTGAGATATTGAGCTCTCATACTCAAGCCGACCACCAAAATAAAGAGAAAAGGTGAGAGTAAGTAGTCTTCTCTGGCATTAATCTTACCTTGGAATGCATCTGCAAGCTCCCCTCAATATCACGACGTCGGAGTGAGTCAGTCATTCGGATTCCATATGACAGTGACTATCTTCACAGACACGCCATAGTGTCGAATAAACCGGCATAGTGTAATATCGTCCACAGTGTCAAATGCTTTCTCGTATTCAGGGAAGTAGATGTATGGTGATGAGCTCCATTCGATTGATTGTTCCACAATGATCCGTAGTATAGCGATTTGGTCGGTACACGATCGATCTTAACGAAATCTAGCCTGCTGATCTCGAAGTTGGGCGGCTGCTGAATCTTTCACTCTATACAACAACACTCTGTCGAAGAGGTTTCCTGATATTGAGAGTAGAGTTATGCCTTTGTGATTTTCACACATGTTACGATCTCCTTCCTTCGATATCTTAGTGGAGTATCCATCTTATTATTCTTTTGGTACATGTTCTTCCTTCCAAATCTTGCTGAAGAGAACGTAGACCGGTTTTCCAGTTACTTCCATGTCCGATCTTAGAGCCTCGGTCGTTTGTTATTGTCTAATCCTGCTGCTCTGCTACTCTTTGTTTATCTAATGGCCAGGCTGTTAGCCTCTTTGTTGTATCGTATGGGTGTGTCACGTTTACTTTTCTTGTAGCTCTTTCTGTCATGGTTGTTTGCCTTTGTGTATCTAGCCTGTTCCTTGACTTTCCCTGTTCTTGTTCACTTGTTATTGACTGTTTCCTTCCTGTTTTTCATCTCTTCAGTCTCAATTATAGTATCATCAATAATCCATTCTTTGTGATCCTGCTTCTTGTTGTACAAAACCTTATGACATGCTGATGTTAATGTTTCTTGGATTCCTTTACATTTGTTTTCGATGGTAGTTTCGTCTCCACTGAGCAGATCGTGAGAGCCTTGGAATTTATTGTTGTGAGATATTTGGAATTAATTTAACTTGTCAGTATGCCGAAAAAATGTATTAAAATTTTGTATCACTGTTCACCCAGTCGCTTTGTGCTTCTTTAATTTGAGTTTCGTCTTGGTCACCACCTTGTGAAGAAATGAAACTATGTCAGCTGGTCTATCTGTTCTCACTTCCTCCATAGTCCTTCTGAACTTTATATTGATGCAGATAAGATTGATCCGGTTAAATCCATGCTGCTTTGTGAATGCATTTGTGTGAGAATATGGTGCCGCAAACAGGTTTGCGAATCCCTCCCAGCCCTAATTTAACTAAAAATAGGGCTGGGAGGGATTCGCAAACCTGTTTGCGTCACCATATTCTCACACAAATGCATTCACAAAGCAGCATGGATTTAACCGGAGTCAATCTGATCTGCGATCAATAAAAAGTTCAGAAGGACTATGGAGGAAGTGAGAACATATAGAGCCAGGAGCTGACATAGTTCATTTCTTAAGGGTGGTGACCAAGACGAAAACCCAAATTAGAAAGAAGCACAAAGGCGACCTAGGGTGAACAGTGGATACAAAATTTTAAATACATTTTTTCGGCCATACTGACAAGGGTTAAAATTAAGTTCTAAAATATCTCACAACAATAAAGCTCCAAAGGCTTTCAACGAATCTGCTCAGTGAGAAGACAAAACTACCATCGAAACAAAAATGTAAAGGAATCCAAGAAACATTAACATCAGCATGTCATTAAGGTTTGTGTACAACAAGAAGCTCTCAGCATCACAAAGAATGGATTATTGATGATACTATATATTGAGACTAGGAGAGATGAAAAAACAGGAAGGAAACAGTCAATAACAAGTGAACAAGAACAGGCAAAGTCAAGGAACAGGCTAAATACACAAAGGCAAACAACCATGACAGAAAGAACTACAAGAAAACTAAAGCGTGACACACCCATACGATACAACAAAGAGGCTAACAGCCTGGCCATTAGATAAAACAAACGACCGAGGCTCTAAGATCGGACATGGAAGTAACTGGAAAACCGCTCTACGTTCTCTTCAGCAAGATTTGGAGGGAAGAACATGTAACAAAAGAATAATAAGATGCATACTCCACTAAGATATCGAAGAAAGGAGATCTTAGCATGTGTGAAAATCACAAAGGCGTAACTCTACTCTCAATATCAGGAAACCTCTTCGACAGAGTGTTGTTGTATAGAGTGAAAGATTCAACAGCCGCCCAACTTCGAGGTCAGCCGGCTAGATTTCGTTAAAATCGATCGTGTACCGACCAAATCGCTATACTACGGATCATTGTGGAACAATCAATCGCATGGAGCTCACCACCATACATCTACTTCCTTGAATACGAGAAAGCATTTGACACTGTGGACAATATGGCACTATGCCGGTTTATTCGACACTATGGCGTGTCTGTGAAGATAGTCACTGTCATATGGAATCCGAATGACTGACTCACTCCGACGTCGTGATATTGAGGGGAGCTTGCAGATGCATTCCAAGGTAAGATTAGTGCCAGAGAAGACTGCTTACTCTCACCTTTTCTCTTTATTCTGGTGGTCGGCTTGAGTATGAGAGCTCAATATCTCAGGAAAAGCAGGGAATACAGTGGATAGCCTTGATGCTGCCAGACTATTTGGACTAAGTACATGGCCTATATCTTACAACCCGAACACACCAACATAAGTAGGGGAAGACGATCAAGCTGGTAGAGTAGAATGAATTCCACAGTAAGAAGTAAAATTTATTGTGAAAAATAAAGTGTTCTACTTTCATTGATTGAAGTTCATTAAAAGGTTTTACCATAATGCATCAGAACATTTGGATGATGTATTTTTCAAAATTTCATTGAATCTAAAATATTAAAATATTTAAGACTAAACATAACTCAATAATAATCAATATGGTTTGAGAACTTAATTTCAATGGATGATATTCTTCTTTCAAGTGTATATACTCTGCTTCATTTAATCGATTTCATTATTTTGAATAGATTTGAATAGTTAGTGTTGTCTATTGTGATTCCATTCCCTTCCACCCATAAATAACTTGACTTCTAGATAAAAGGCAACAACACATATATTCTTGTAATTATATATTGCTAATTAGAAAAGAAAATTCATGATTTCATTAAATGACCATATGGAATAAGATTTAAAATATAAATTCACACACAAATTACACTGACATATTTCAAAGAAAAAGAAAACAAAACAATTGTCTTACACAGTTTCACAACAGATTTATCTGTGAAAAATGCATTGGAAGTGTAAATTTTATATTAGTTTATTTTAATTATTTATTGAGAAAAACACATAGAAAAAAGAACTAAGCGAAAGGTTGATAAATTATCAACACTTTATCATGGAAAATGTTAATTTGATCAACGAGTCAACATTTAAACAAAACCAAATGAAGTTTACAGTACAATATTCAATTTTTAATCAATATCAGTTGAAATGTACACATAAAAATAAGACAGAAAAAAAATTAGGAAGAGCATTTGACCAATGAAGAAGAAAAGTGAGGAAAATATATGAATACTAATAATTTATGGCTTTACGGATAGATTTGAAATTTAAGTATAATCTATATTTTAGAATTCTTTTGTGTTTATGCTGAAATTTAGTTAAAATATAAACAGAAAGTCAACTGTTATCATTGTATATACGTGGGTACTGTGTGCGTTTATCTTTTTATGACCGAGTCTAATTTATTTATTTGTTTTTTTCTTTCACATAAGTTTATAAATGATTGAATGTTCACAGTTCAATATTCACTTCAGATAAACAAAACATTAATAAGTTATATTCTTGTAAAGAGTCATTAACAGATTTAATGCAAGATTTTTGTGTTCATCGAATAAAACAATTACAATTTAAATAAATGAAGCATATAATCACTATATTACTGAATTTTTTACAGAGAAAATATGTAATAATCAGATTACTTAAGAAATTCTAATCATTCAAGACAAAAAACAGAAACAAAGAAATGGGAGTTCACAATTTTCATGGATATTTTTAAAAATTTATAATGGATTTGTAAAATGCATTCAAAAGGAGAATGTACTAGAAGAAATGCAACACGATTTCATTAACTTGAGCTAGTTGGTTTGAGTTTATTTTCAAATTTATAGCCTGAATTTGATGTGTCGCTTGAATGGAACTTCTTTGAGTAGCTCACGACTCGTTTTCTAATAAAGATTAAAAAAAATTGTTGTTAGTTATTTAAACAAAATAAAAGAAGAATAAATTTTAGTTTTTCCTCTCCTATTAAAAAGGTAGTTATAGTTTATTTAAGAGTCCTGAAATAAAGTGAATTAGTTGTGCCAGTAATCCTATAGTTGTCATTAGTTTTTCATCAGGCTTTAGTCCATAATGAAAATTAGCTTCAACGATGGAAAATAGCTTCCAAAAAGTCAGTGAAGTAAAATTCATGAATGAAACTACCTCACTAAACCACTTGAAGTTTACCAAACAATCCATTTTCATTTATATAAACTGAAAAATCCACTCATAGTTGTTCGCTTCTGAAATTATTCATCTGGGTTGGCTGCATTAAGTAAAATGTTTTTCAAATTATGAGATTAGAAATCAATAAGAAAGTAAATTTATAGTCGATGTTTACTTAAAAAATTCTGACTTATGTAAAAGTCAAGTTAGGAGTTAAATAAATGTAGTGCACAAAGTTACAAAGTTTAACATCTTGAGTCAATATGAACTTCCAATGCAATGAGGGCACTTATGTGATAGTTTAGTTGATGTTTGTTTATAAACTGTAAAGACTTATGATAATCTACTGGTAAATCCCTAGAAATTTTGGACGCTACTTTATTTTAAAATATGTGGATACATATGTCTATACATATTAATTAAACAATTAAACGTTTACTAACTGAAAAATTCTATACATTATACAATATTATATAAGGTAATTTTGTCTAGATTTTAAGCGGTAACTAAATTCTCTCTATCGAGTTTGCAATATGCATATTATCAAGTTATATGACGATGTAAATTTATGATTATGAATATTAAATAGTTGTAGCTAATCAATGGATAACATCTGCTAACCGCTCAGTCATTTGGATTTTCGTCCATTGGTTTAAAAAAGAATATCCAACTAGGACTCACATATTTGTACATGAAATATTACAAATAAAATTTGTTACAATCTTAAATGTTTCAATCTGCATTTTACTTTTTTCAATTATGTAAACTTAAAAAGCAATTGCTAGAATTCTTTTCAAAATAAACAATGAAATTTAAAAAATCTTTTAAAAGAAATTATACACTAAGCACAAGATGTAACAAAATTTTTTTTAAAATCTAATGACTCAATAATTTATTTTTATCAAAATAAAAACAGTTTCGTTTACATTCATTTCATATTAATACAGAAATTTATTAAGTTGAATCACTTGCGTGGTGTTTAGTACAGAATAATTTATTTGATACATTTACGTTAAGTGACTTCTTATTTATCGAAGATTTCAGAAGCAAAAGTATCAATGAAGCATCTTACTTCATTATTTAATTAAATTAAGCGTTGATCAAGGTTGTTTGTTAATTTTTCTTCATAAATTTCTACTTGTATAGTGTACAAATAGTTTATTGTAAATGACTAGAAATGAAAAAAAGTCTCTTTATCTAATCTCTTTAGTGAAACATATTTTTCCCAAACATTCATGTTAGTTTTATACGGTATTTTCTTAGTATACATGGTACTAGTGCTTTATGTAAAAGCATCCACAATATCTCATTCACTATTCTCTTAACAAACAAGTTACTAGTTTCAAGTCATATTTATAGTTCAATCAAAAATTTACCATAAATGCTTTGATCGTATTGAATGTAATATTTTTTTTACTGTTTAAATGTTGGTATTTAAAAACAAAATTTATTGAATTGAGTTTATCATTATCTAAAAATTATTGTTACCTTATATATTACGAAATTAAATCTTTTCTAAGTGGATTTTGATTTCATAGATTAATTTTATGTTGACTAAATTTATGTTTTGTAATATTTTATTCTGATATCTGTATTTTAAACTTGGTTTCTTTTTGATTTGTTAGTTAACATAAAGAAATGGTATACTTAATAGTCAGTTATTTAATTTAACAAGAAATCTTAAACACTTTTTAAAGTCCATGCTAATTCACATATCAAGTGATATGACATTTTGTTTTCTTAAATACATTTTGATTAAATATTTAATCAAGTACTTTTTAATATAACGTTTCACAAAATTTATATAAAATACATACATTCTAAACAGTGTGTAAGTCAATAAAATTGCTTGCCAAAAATGCAAGACTAGCTATGGGTTATTTATTTATTATTGTAAACTTATTTTTTGAATAGATTTAATCGAATGAAGCCTATCATTAGATGCGATGCCCTCTAAAATGATATGTATGTGCATATATTTACACTGAATATTTTTACGATGTTATGCCACACCTAACTTTATATAAGAAAATGTAAGCAGTGTCATTGTACACATCTCCAAATATTGTTTTTCTGACATGAAATAAATAAATACATTCTATTTGCTTTATCTTAAGATCGCTGTTGTGAATAGATGTTACCCCTAGAGAAAAGAGTTTATCCTTCTATTTTATTAGAAATAAACAGATATACATGGAAACAGATCAGAATCTCAATGGGATACGTAAAGTGCTAAATAACAAAGGGATGGTATCCCTTATGGAAAACAACCACAGAGTCTGTTTATAGAAATCATTCAGATTTACGAACAATATATGCTAAAAAATAAAATAACATGGCTAAACAATAAAGTATCTTGTTTATCTCTCTATATGGTGTTTGTAGTTTCATTCACCATCATCCATATTTAACTGTCAAAATGTGACCGATTTATATAAGCAAACTATTGTCAGTGAAAGTAATCTTTTGGTTTTTCCCAGAAAACTCCGGATGTGAAAAATGGGCGCGACCGGAATAACGTCTCTTTCTCTTTTTACGTTAAGAATTAAAACAGATATCAAACTACTAGATTGGAGCCAATAGATTATTAGAAATTCATTGGAAACATTGAATAAACAGTACTATTTAAAATAATTGATCCTTTAAGAAAACAAACGTGCTTGGATTTAGGCAAATTCCTCTCAAAGTTGATTTCTTTTCTAACCTCAACAGAGTTGTAGCCCGCTTCATACGGATCTATTGACAGATTCATATTAATGGTTTCACACTCTAGGCATTTGACAGTTGTTCATTACTAAAAAATTAAATACATTTAAACTAACCAATGAAATGAAATACAAGATAAATAATCGACAAATTTTAAAAGGTTTCAAAGAACAAAAGCGGTTGTTTTACACACACAACTAAAATGACATTTTTTCAAAACATACTCTGATAAATAAATTCATTGTCTTAATCCTTTGCTTTGTAATGTTGAAGGTAGAGTTAAAACAGTGGTTGCCATAGAAGTGGTTTCAGTCCCGGTTCCACCACCAGAACTATCTTCATCACTTTCTTCACTTTCACTAGGAGCTTCTAAACCAGAATGTAAAGTTAGCTGAATAGCTCTTGTCAAACTGACAGCTGGATAATAAATTCCACTTGGTAAATTGGTAAATGCAATTGGACCATGTGGTTGATCATTTAAATAGTAGGATAAATTGCCTCTATTACAGTCTAGCCGAATACCAACTACACTACCTGCATGTATTCCACCATCGGTTCTTTCGAAATGTTCACCGTTATGAAGAAACCAGCTTCGTTTGAAATCAAAATAAATTGACCAACTTTTCATGTCAAGACCTAAAATTGAAAAAATAAAAAGAATAATGAATAAATGTTTCTACTAACTGTATTTTTGTAGTCAATTTAAAAACGTTTTCATTATATCCCACAATTCTTCATAATAATAATAATAGTCACAATTTTTAAACAATAGCTGGATAGAAATTATCGTAAAAGTGATGTATTTCTGTCTGGCAGTGAAATCCTTACTAGTGTTTCATTTGTTTTGAAACTTGTCAGATGGATGTACTAATATCACAATACTGGTAATCACCTTGAGACTTGAATTTGGTAACTTTCAATTCACACATTAGAAGCTTTTTCTACTGAGCTTCTGAGTTCAGATAACTATTCACTTGTATGACGAGTATGTCATTCAATTAATTATAAGAAAGAAATTAAATTATCTTATTACTGTTTGTCTTGACAAGATGTCAAACAAAGACTCATTGCAATTTCATGAAGATTACTAGCACTGGGATAGTTAAAATCCTTTTCAACATTGAAAAAATCTGTTCAATGCATAAGTTAACAGAATAAATTCAATTTTCAAGTGGCATTTAATGATAAACAATAAATTGTTATAATGTATCATTATTATTTTATTTTTCATTTGTTTAATTATCATTTGAATAAACTTTAAAAAAATGCTACATACAATAAACTAATTTAAAATTGAATTAGAATGAAGTTTTAGTTAAAGAAAATTTTAAAAAATAACTTAAAATAAACCATAACTATTTTGATAGGTATTTGATTTATTGAACTCAATGAAGATTATTCTTATGAACTAATGGAAATAAAAATGTCTCCAGAAATGAACTGAATTTTGAATATCCCATTACAGAAATATTTTTTGTTTAGTTCTTCATCTTAAGTTTGCATTCAATAAGCGATTGGTTTTTATCGAAAAACATCCATATCATGTTTAGTTATGTTTTAACTCATCATAACAATCTAAAAATAGGCAAAAATTTATTATGATTCAGCTGATTTATAAATATAATGATTTTGTTGATAGACGATATAATCGTCAAAAATTTCACATTTACAGTAGATCACTCGTAGCTTGAATAGCCCAGTGATAAAATGTTTAAACGTGCTTAAAATCCCATGAGAAACATCGCCTCTAGAGAGATTTCGAGGATATCTTGTTGATGAGTATCAGCTAGCATTATACAGAGATCCAAGGCTTTCTACTTATTTCCTTACGTAATCTAAGTAGAAATACGTGGATAATTTGTCATTGACAAAATGTTACGGAATATAACTATCTATAACAATATTTTAGACAACAGTTTAAATTATCCATTGACCTAGAAAGATCTAAATTTTTTTGTATCACACATTCACATTATTTTAAGATAGGCATTTAAGTACATAAGCAGTACTTTTTGATACTTCTATACTTTACGTATTGTTTACATTTGTATGATTATTATTTATCGTAATAGATTTCTGACCAAACTTTATGTATGTTAACTGGATAATTGTTTCTCATAACTTTTTTCTTTTTAAATAATTTCTTAAGGTTCTAAATTTAACACTTATCTTATTGAGTTCATAATTCTTTTTTAAGTGAATGTCAATAGGCAGACATAAATACATTTCTTTGTCTACATACAAATACTACATATTATTAATGTAATGATTAAAAAAAAAGCAGCTGATAGCTAAGAGATTAAATTATTCATATTTTGGCAACTGGTTATACCAGCTACGGACTCAAACATGTCACATGCTTCTATTGTCGTTTAAAACTTTTCAATTTCCATCACATGTACAAACAGTTAGGAGTGTATGCATTATTGATTATTGTACAATAAGTGAATAGTTGTTTTATATTCTAGAGTTTGTCAACCATATTTTTCTATTTTCATGTGAACTCGTGATGTAATTTATTTTCAAGTCAAGTATTTCGTGGAAATTTTCATAAACTATTATTTCAGAAGTTTAAAAATCAAAGTAACATAACTATGACAATATTAATTAATGATGAATCAGCTCATCTGTCTGATCAACCAAATTTTTTATTTGTTATTATTCATATAATAATCAGTTGAAGAGGCGATTGATACACTCATTTCTGTCAGTTGATTATATCATACATTTTCAAATGTATCATACAATCATGCAATATCAATGCGTCAGCTTAATTGAATGACATGATAATTAAATGATAATAATAATAATAATAATAATAATAATATTAATAAAACAAAATAACAGTCTCAATCAAATTGATGTTGTTGTTGGTTGTGATGATGATGATGATGATGATGATGATGACGAGGTGGAATGTTTTTTTGATATGAAAGTGTAAATCTAATTTACTGATGATTCATTCCTGCCTAATTCTCTAAAGTGTACATGAAAACTGAAGAGAGATAATGAATAAAAACGAGACAGTGAAAAATCGAAATAACTGCCAGTAATAACAATAAAAAGGATATGTTTAGCAAAAAAGAAAAGTGAACAGTGCAAAACAATCTCTACAGCATTCAATACAGTCAATGGAAAAAAAGCTCGATAATCATAAATGAATGAAAAATAAATCTACCAGACTAATGCACGTAATGAATATTTCTTTAATTCACTTACTTTTAATGAAATTTTTTTTTTAAAAAAAGCAAGAAAAGTAATTTCAATTTGTAAAGAATAACATAAGAGAAAAGAAGACAATATTTTGGTAAGCTGTTTTTCATCATCATCATGATTATCAATTAGTAGTGTGTTTATGCTTGCAATATGAAATTTATGAGCTGATAATGATAATCTGTTCACTTCATTTTTCTTTTCCATCGAGTATAAACAACAATATTCAAAGACGAATAGGCTAAATGACTTGTAATAGTGTAAACTCTTACGAGTATCGCATCAACGTTTATTTTGTATTGACACGACTAGGCAAATCTGCGTGTCTAGGGAATTAATGAGTCACCATTTCTCAGAAAATGAAGTCAACTGAATTCTATATGTGACTGAATAATGCGTATATATATATATATACATTGATGATGCGAAAAAAAATTGCTGAATCACCGACTGAGTTTGAGTTGAATCGGATTCTAATTCGGATATCTTTTCCTCGTTCAGTTCTTCTCCTTTTTTCTGTAGAAAACAATTATTTTCCGTTTGCTTTTTTTATTTTTTCGACACATAGATAAGTTTAGTTATTTTTAGAAAAAAAAAAGATTTTCGTAATTCCTCTTCACATTGGAATTATTTAGTGAATGAAATATCAAGTGATATTTTGATAAAATCAAAATGAAATTTAAAAAAAAATATATAATTAACTTATTTTATCAATCTAGAATTATCTTATCGTATGATTTATTAGACGCCAAAATTAATTAAATGCATGTTACTTCAGAATAATGATGCTACAAAGTCTAAATAAGCAAGTTACTTACTGGTGGGTTCTTGATGATAAGTGAAAAGTCATTAAATAATTGTCTAACAAATCTGGAGTTAAAAAATGTTAGTGACAACCAAGATGAAGAGATTCGATTTCAATGGAAAGTTTTTCCTAAAAAGGTGTTATCTTATTTCAATCATTTTAGTTTGACACAAATAGCACATAGATCACTTTTGAGACATCATGTTTTTATTAGACTACTGATATATTGTCTCTAGAAAGCTAGAAATAATTCAAAATAAAATGAAATCACACCACTGATCAGAATGAAACTTCTAATCTTCAAATGAAAACATTATGTTTTTTTGATTATGTAAAGAGACGTGATAGTTATAGACTGTTTATCCGAGTTCAAACCTATTATTTGCAATATGTCGTATGTGAAAAGAGCTCCAAATGTAAACGATGTTTTTTTTCAACTTGTATATGTGAATTTTTGTGTGGATCAGACAACAAAAGATATATGTTCATTCCTAGTTTGGAACTACCCAGCCGTGAGCAAGCGATTTCAGGTTTCGTGTAAATAACAATATATCAAGATCGATAAATCAGAATTCAATGACTAGAAGTAAAGTAACATTTATTTACTTCTATTTACAAATAAATGAAGTTTTCGTTTTACTGTAATCAACTTTAATTAATTGTTCCAAAGTTTTACATACAATTAAAGAAAAATAATTATGTCAATAAAAAGTAGACCTATTGTTTTCTTTCTAAATATCACAACGACATTCAAGTAATCAGTTATTATTCATTTAAGATTGACATATTACAAAATAAATCCACTAAAAATAAATTTCATATTGAAACCTTGCAAGTTTAATATTTCATCAGACATATATAATCAAACTTACATAAACTAAATTAAAAAATCTAATGCCTGAATTAGAGTTTTTTTTTCAAATTCATAGATTCATTAAAAATTTGAATGAAAAATGTAATAAAATACAATTGTTTTGAAATAAAAAGAATGATGTAATGTTTATTGCTTGACAAATTAATCTAATAGCGCAGAAATAAAATGATCATGTCTGTCTGACTGATTATATTTTACTTTGAAATGTGTTTGTTTTTTGTCTCTTAAGTATGATTTTTTATCAGAATTGATGGATTTGTGGAGATTTTGTTTAAATCACAAGATAATCTTAGCTGAATTATCACTGAAAACCTAAATGCGCTTAAATGATTGAAATTAGATATGTACACCATTGGATGCCTACTCAGTAGTTCAAAAGATAAATGTTCATGAACAAGACTAAAGGTCGTAGGTTTGACTCTCAGATCCTAGTTCCTGGGCACACACTGATGAGGAGTCCTGTACATGTACAAATTAGATGTTAAGTACTTCCCAGTTTTTAATAATGGGGTAACTGAGATCATTTCATGGTTTAAAGTGTGATTTTTTTTCTAGTTTAAAACGAAAAAGAGACAAATGATTTAACTGACTGTGATTCATTTAATTAATCTCAAGCCAAATGTTTAAATAATGACAATGTACTTAAATGCAGCCAGATTTGAAACTAGTACTGACCTTTAAAATGAAAAGTTATGATCTTAAAAGTTCTTCAGTATAATATGTAAGAAAACTGTTACCTACGTGGATCAACATTTCAACTAAAAAATGTCAAGGTGTTGAGTTAGCTGCGATATATGAGAATTTTAGGTTGGATACTGTGTACCTCTATGAGAGCTCATTTTTAATGGATTTAAAATTTACCACCAAATTCTCAGTAAATTTAGTTTTTCAGTTTGCGATAGAAAAGATTTGCTTTTAAAAATGTTTGTAAATACAGTGTACTTAAAGGATGAGGAAGCCCAAAAGAGATAAGCTATTTATTTGACGAAGATAATCTACTAGCCGATACTTGTATACCTTATCATAAAACATACATTTGCAAAACAAGAGCATTCTTGGCTTTCTTCTTCCACATAATTTGTGTTCGTTAAAACACCCAGATCCTTATACTCTTTGCTCTGGACGTAACTTCATGGAGACACTATGCTACACACTCACTGTATGCAACTTATAAGCTCCTCTGTAAATATTACAAACTACACAGTAGTTTATCATTACAATGGATCATTTAAGCTAAATTAACCAATTCATCTTTTAAAGTGATCTTTTCATAATGACGATATATATTTTCTTCAGTATCACAACCAAAGCTTCGTTGAATGCGATGTACTTTATACGAAGCATATATCTGATATATAGAATACCAGAGAACTTGTAACAAGGCTTTATTTGGAGTTAAAACTTGAAAAAACAATATTATATCTTAGCACTTCAGATTATTTTGATCAAGGATTTTGATTAACAACTATGGAATTCGAGGAAGATTAATTCAAATCCCAATTAATTACTTCGCCTATGTTTGAAAACTTGATAGACTGATTATAATTAGAGACATCTAACTGTGAATTAGAGGTTCATGTGCATTTAGTTATGCATTTGATCGTAAATCATGCAAGTAAACTGATCGACAGTAATTTGTTTATTTGTAGTAAATAATGACAACTATTTAATGTTCTTTAAGTTATTTTTATAACATTCTTCTACAGAACATTTAGTTTCCAATTACTTAATTCACATTGAAATCTGTAATGCTGTTTAATTTTTGAATGATCGTAGAGATGATTAAAAATCACAGATGAGTAAACAAGTATAAAAAAACTGAAAATGAAAATAGAGAATATTCATGTTTCATATCACATCATGTTTCTTTGCTACTTTTTCTCGTTTCCCTACATACTTCATTAAGATTTCCTTTCTCTTTGACAAAAACAAAAGTACAGAAAAAAAGGATAAAAGGCATTTCATAAATAATTGTGTTTTTACTCAAAATGAAATAAGCAACAAACACATAGATGTACAAATTTGTATCTTTTCATTTAATTTGCACGTAATATGGATAATTAGAAGCATAGAAGGATAAAACGCCTTGAGGAGAAATTGACATAAAAAAGATAGTGAATGAAAGTCAGAAATAAAATGTATAAAACATTTAGAGACAAGGATAACGAAAGAACGAGTCGCTAGTAATAAAAATGTGAACATTTACTAGAGTACACATAATATAATAATAATTTTATAACATCTCTATATTTGTCGCTAGTGATTTAAGTTCAAGCATATGAAAAAGTTAAACATCAACCATATACTCTTTATAATCTTCATTTGTACGTTGACGCTATTTATCTGGCGGTCACGTTATTCTGATAGTTACAAGAAAGTTTCGAATGATCCTCCTAAACTATTCAATTCATGTTTAATATAGTAGAAATAGAGAGAACTAATGAATATTACGTTTTTTAATCATAATTATTGTAATATTGTTTGATGGGCCTTTTAAGCTACATAGTATCGGTTTATTACAAATGATAGTTTATAAATTATATCACTCACCAAGCATTATTTCTTTATTGCAATCATATCTAGCTATACCAAATGCAGGTTGTCCACCAGGATCACAACGATCTACAGTGAATTCCCAATAATGTACACCTCTTGATAAACCAGTTGAACCAAGAATTACTCTATCCTCAGCTAGTTGACTAGTAACAGTTCGATTTCCGTTGGTAAGTAGAATTTCTGGTACTGAAGTATTAATATCCAAATGAAACCAGGTAACTAATAGGAGAGGAAGTAAATACAAAAACGAAATAGTTAGCTTGTTGTCACAAAACATAGTCTAAGCATTTTTTTATAAATTAAGTACAAAACTTATTTACAAGTACATAAAACTAATTTCAAATAGATCTGAAACCAAATATTTGTTGACAAGATCGCAGATAAATATCTTAATTGAATAATTGATGAATTTCTTCGAATTATATACTACTGGGGACTTCAGTTCACCTTGTAAACTAATATAACACTGTCTGATCCTTAGTATCGATTGGATTTCATCAGATAGAACACAAATTAACCGTTGGTCATAATGTAGTTTATTTGGTTTCAAATTGTAGTACCGTCATGTTGAGGGGTAGCTAGCGTACAACCATGTAGGACAGTTATCTACGGACTATCTCTGCATATATATATATATATATATATATATATATATATATATATATATATATATATATATATAATGTAGCCACATATACAGTCATCAGTTTATGAAACTGCTAACAAAATGTTTTTTTCATTCGGTTTAAATTTATTTAAATCATATTATTCACCATTAGGTTAAAAGTAAAATAAGAACCATGTGGAAAATTCCGATCATCTTAATCTTAATACTAAATAAAAACATTTGATAAATAATATTTATATTTTTAGCATTTTCTTTATTTTGTTCAGAATGATTAGTATTATTTTTAAACAAAACATATAAATTAATAATATCATGATAGATAATAACATCAAACAAACCTTTCATATTAAAAACTGAAAAATGTACATGACATTTTGTTATACTGATTCATCAGTATTTTTCACCTTTCTATTTTCTCTTTCGAAAAAGTTTCCATGGAACTATCTAGAAAGTGTCAAGATACGGTCTCCTATATTTTTTCTGTACGAATTCCCTTGGTGTTTATGTAAACAAAACATACTTGTCATAGATTTCTAGAAAGAAAGGTTATGGTCCTATTTTGACTTAACTCTCATGAACACATATTTTCAGTACTATGAATAAACAAGAAAACATATTTTTATAAAATAAAACTTTTCCAATTTTTAATGATGGTTTTACGTGAGAATAAAATTTATCCTATTCGTAGAAATCACAAAACATCATGTGGTGCTGCGGTGTCACTACAATCATGTATGAATGAAATAAGTGCCTGTTAACAGTCGATTTATATTCTTTACAAGAAAGACAAATTAGCAAAAACAATATGCTAATCGCAATGCAAGACATTATTCTCGCATCACTACTTATATGGATAACCATCTCATCATTTTGACTGCACTTTTTCGATTTATTGATATCAAAATATTCATTTATATTGGAAGTTTAGAAGACAATTTAAATTTTAGTTGAGTTTTACAAATAGCCAATGAAATAATTTACCTCATTTTATGTTCTGATGTTTTATGACGACAATAATATTGTTGAATCAGAAAAAATCATTCATTTTGGAATAATGAGCACATAATTTTTCTAAATTAATATCAAACTGGATGCGAGTGATGCAAAAAGACATACAGCTCGACAATCATTAGACATCGGTAGTAGGTTGAAGTTTATGCCTCAATATAATCAGTTCTACCAATTTTGCTTTTCATTGAATACCAACCAACTTTTGTACTGTATCTACGTGAGTTGTTCTCGTCTTCCCTACCTAAAGAAACATAGCTTAATTACAATTCGAATTGGTTTAGATTATCTCGTTGTTGATCCTTCAACTGAAATCTGATCAGTCTTTTTTGGTATATGAGCATCCTATGCGGATTGTCTCGATACAGCCATTCTGATGCAATTTTAAATAAAATGGATAGGATGTGGCTGAGAATGGAATCCAGGATGCGGGCTTCGTCCTATTTGAGACTCGTCAGATGGATAATCCAAACCATTTCGAATTGAATAAAATCTCATACCCGTTGCAAAAGTGAGGGGTCATTTGGACTTAGTAGCTAAGTGGAAAACACGATGGCATTTGAAGCGACTGGTGTCGAATTCGAGTCTTAAAATGAACGTCAAATCTGAAATTTAGGTATATCCAGCTGACTAGTCACAAATAGGACAAAACGCGCGTCCTGGATTCCTCTGCTAACCCCATTCTATCCATTCCATATATTTGAAGTTCGTTTTAATGATATAATAAGACTTCGTTTGTTTGATCTATTTACAAATATTTTTTATTATTCTTGGCACACAAGTTGTAGTTAGGATAATCTTGTTTAAATAAATTGAAATATCAAGCAACAAAGCAAGCAAACTACATCATTAATCATTAATGAGGTACAACTACACTCCTTAAATGATTGGACATCATTGAAAATATTCGTCGCACCACTGAAAAAACGAAATTTTCATTAATATATCATTCTGATGATAATTTTTGTCTCGGATATTTGTCAGCTGGGAAACTAGCTGAAAGTGACTTAATTCTAGATTGAAACTTTTCACTAGTCATCGCTTACTAAACTAAGAAAGAGTGAACTGAGAGTTTTTAGATCTGACAATAAGCTGACCGAGCTTGAGCCACTGATTTAGAATAAGAGCAGTTAATATTTTTAACTTCAATTTATGCATGCTTTATTGAGACTGCCATTCGCTATCACTGATAATAACTATCTTATTTGTGTTGTGGTTGAGTTCCATTGGTCATAACTTCTCATTAAAACTTTGATAATCCAGTAAACTTATGTGATTATTGCTTTGTTGTGTAAACTTTAAAAAATAATTCACTAATATTTACTGCAATTTAGAATCTGATTCTAGGATAATTTTATGTTATACTCAAGTGAATAGCTTTGATTTTTGTAAACACTTTAATAAAGCAATAATTATGTTATGAAATAAAATTATTTTCTGGTTCATATTATCATAGAATTTATTTCTTATATTTCTTCACCTCTTGTTTAATGTTATTATTGAGTTTATATTAGTTAAAGAATAGATATATTTATATGTATCTTGAGAAATGATGTTAACAATGCAAAAGAAGTACACATTTTTACAATGAAAAAAAGTAAATTCAAAATTAAACTTGAAATATTAAATGAATTAAGTTCAAAGAATTATAAAACAGCTTTCAATAATTCATTTAGATGAAACGATTTAAGTGCTTACGTCTGTCTGTATGAGGGATGTATAATGAAAAGAATTCAATTAGGATAGGAATTATATGTTCAAGTTTGAATAGATTGAAAAATTATCATTCTAATTTGATAGTATTTTCCTTTGAAAAAATATTTCTTAATGATGTTTACAAGTTGAGTAAATTCAAAGTTATAAAAAGAGTGGTTGTTTGAAGTAGGCTTCTTTTTATTACATCATTTTAAAATTGATCGATCGCTGTTTAGTGACCGATTTCATGTATGTTAGATACCTAGTCACATACTACCTAATGATTGATGAGCTGGAAAATTTATCTCATTACTACAGGAAGTTAGCCACTAAATGCATAACGCAATGGCAGCATCTCTGACTGTAAAAATGAGTAACATGGAATCGAATCCGCTTAGGAGCATCATTTACCCCTAGATTACGGGCATACCTTACTGCTAAGTGCCGAATAGCACAAAAGCACAAAAGATGTAGGGTATCCTGACACCATACAGAAGAACAGGCAGATCTCCAAAAATTTAAACATAACATCGATTTATGCTGTATTTATTTGGATTACTGGCGTACAGTCGTTTTCACCATGAATTGGAATTTCTTTAAAAGTATATATAGAAAATTTACTTTCTATAACTTGTCTTTAAGTAGAAATGATGTGACTTTAACATCAATAACTTCAGATGATGAAAAGTTTTAAGTCGCTGTCACTCTGTTATACCTAATTTATTATGTTTAGAAGTAGAATTTACATGTAAATTATTTAGTAAATTAGGTAATCTAAATTTTTTACTACGTAAATTTTAATAGTTTTTATGCTTGTTTCACTTTATTTGTTTAGAAACATAGCTATTTTAACAATATATGAACATTCTTATTGATTCAAATCATGAATCAATCATTAATAGATCACCACTAGAAACCTAGAAACACTACACTACCGTTTCATCCTGGTATCGGACTCATCAGCAGTGAGCATCGTAAACTCTTGCCGATCGTAGGACTCGAATCCGGGACCTCCGGTTTCGCGCGAACACTTTGCTTCTAGACATCCAAAAGTATTATTGTTCAACTTCAATCAATCTTATTTAAAATATTTCACATAAATTAGCTTCAGATAAGTTAAATGTAGAAAACAATAAAATATAGAAAAATTAAATAACTTTATTTTTCGAGAAATCTTTGAACAAAAGAAATGAGTGTATCCACTGGGGCAATTCCAGCCACCTCAGAAACATAAGACAATAAACGAACAGAATGGTAACTTTTTAAGGTAGTACACAGACAGTAAAGTTCTCGACTTTTAAAGTTTCTTGAAAATATGATCAACAAGTAAGAAAAACCTAATTTATAAGTTCAAAAAGAAACCGTTATTGGTCTATATCTGTTTCGATAATCAACATTTTATTTCATATGAAAATTCTTCAAATTCTTTTTCTCATTAAACTATTTCATCATATCAGTATTTCACTAGTTTTATACTTTCTTTAAATCACTAAAATATGCTTGTTTTAACTTATTCCTACTCATCGTCGGTAGGTGCCTGCTTTACCCAACCTGCGTTTTGTATGTTTTAGATTTTCTTATGCTTCTAAAACATATTTGAAATATTTATATTCATTCTTTCAAACTTATCTGAATTTTCGCGAAAATGGTCTTAAATATGTTTACATTAACTGTGAACGGGATTCGTTTCCGTATCCTAATTTTTTTAAACACTGTTTAGTAATTTCAAATTTTAAACATTACTGATTGTAAGTTATCGATGAGAATCTGATAAAATAAAATGAATTCATGTCATTCTATTGAACTAAATGTGATTACTATCTGTTAATACAGTTAATAAAGAAAACTGTATGAAATAATTTCTTAGTCATATTTCATTTGAACTATTTATTGAAATTAATTCAGAAATTATATTTATTATTCACTTACAATCTGATGTCTGTAGACAAATTCGTTCACTGTATTGACTTTCACCAGCTTGATTGTGTGCTTTAACACGAGCACGATAGATCGAACGAAAGTGTAAACCTTCAACGGTACACATTGTTTCTACTCCCCGGTAAACTTTCTGAATATATTTATTAACAAAGGAAATTGTGAAAAAATTTAAATATGGAAATCTTATATAAGAAACTACAGTAATTATATATGAATTTTGTAATCATATCATTTAACGGTTCGTTAACTCAAAAATGATTAACGAAAGTGGTTTATTCGAATTTAAAGTAATGAATTATTCAGCTAAATCCAATAACTACTGGTTAGTGATTTCAGGGATTTAAAAGCCTAAACATTGTTTCGAAGTATCCATATGATAAAAAGTTAGGGATAATTGGGGACATTTGGTACTTTGCTTTCTCAGATGGTTGCAAGTTGTAAAATATTTAGCTGACATCATCTACACACTATTCATTCACGTTTCATAATCCGACTGCGAAATATTTATTTATAAAGTTCAAAAGGGTTTCACTATTAAGAATAGAGCCGAACTGTGTCATTGTTTCAAAACCTAAGTTTTGAGGAGTTTTCTTGAAACGTTAATAATTTTATTTTTTGTTTCCAATCGCTTGTGAGATAATTCAGTTGTAGATTGAATATTCTATTCTGATTCAGAGGTTTTATAAAAATAGTGAAATTATTCATAAAACCGGGAAAAAGATTACTTTGTGTTTTTCAGTAAACAGTTAACTTTGCCTCTAGGCAAAAAATACATAATACATATATAAATGTGTGCATACTCCTAAAAATGCACAGTCACATATAAATAATCAAAACATTAAATACAAATTCAAGACATCAATAAATTAGCGAAATTAGATTTTTATCGTTACGATAATATAACCATTACTGTGATAAGTTAATAATCTTCGAAACTTACAATTTATTAAATAGCATGTTGATGTTATTAGATTTCAATTTACAATATATTTGCCTTTTTGAGAATATGTTTACGATCCAATTATGATTATTAAATTTAAGTATCAAGTTAGAAAATGTGTATATATACTCAAAAATAA
>OX103971.1:37183942-37418331 GCA_944470395.2 Schistosoma turkestanicum | reverse complement strand
GTGATATTGAGGGGAGCTTGCAGATGCATTCCAGTTGACGACAAGATTAAGTGCCCAGAGAAGATCTATCAGCTAACTCTCCACCTTTATCTACTTTATTCTGAAGTAAAGTCGGACCTTGAGTATGAAGCAGCTCAATATCTCAGGAAAGGCAAGCGCGAATACAGTAGGATAGCCTATGAATGCCTGCACAGACTATTTGGACTAAGGTCCATGGCCCACATAATCATACTTACAAACCGAACACGCCTACCAACATAAGAAGGAGGGAGACGAGTCTAAGCTTGTAAGAGTAGAACTCCGCAATAAACCAATCCGGTAAGAAGTAAAAATATTGTGCAAAAGTAAAGTAGCTCCTACACTAATTCCAATGATTGAAGTTGCATTAATATAGAGTTATATACCACTAAAGACTCAGAACAGTATATAGCGAGAATGGCTGTTTCTCCAAATATTCGTATGTATTTTTAATCTAAATAATTAAATACATTTCACGAAGACTAACATAACCTCCAATAATAAGGCATTACTGTCCTGAATACGTTATTGGAAAAGAGGGAGGAAGAGAGTAGGGGAAATAAAAGGATAGAGAACACAAGAGAAGAAGGAAGAAAGGGTAAAATAAAAGAAGAAGAGGGAAAAGGACAAACGGGGGAAGAATAAGAACCAGCAGGGATCAGAAAGAAGTAAATAGTACAGAGCAAAAAATTGAAAGGGAAAGACACAAGGGGGAAAGAGAGGAGAGAGGGAAGAAAGAAAAAGAAAGACAGGGGTGGAGAGGTAGGAGAGAGGGTGGAGAACGAGAAAAGAGACGACCGAATAGAAACAAACAAAAGCAGCAAGAGGGTAGGAAAAAGGGGAGAGGGGAAAAAAAACATACCGAATGTGGACGAACGGAAAAATGTGATGGAGCGATAGAAGGAAGAAGAGGAGGAGGAGAAAACGGGAAAAGTCCCGAAGAAGAATTAAAAAGAAAAAACGGGGAAAGAAAGGGTAAAAAAAAGGAAATGAGGAGGAGTGGAAGATTTGATGCCGGAAGTCTTGAAGGAGGCTAGATAGTTGACACGCAAATCAGACGAAGCACGAAAGACGCAAGGTTAGGAGAAACAAGAACGCAAAGTAAGACCAAAAGGGATGGGTCAGAAAAAACGAGGGGGAGAACGGAAAGAGGAGAAATGAAAAACAACGAAGCAGTGTAAAAGAGAAATTACACCACAAAGAAAGATGAGAGAAGTTGAGAAAGCTGGGAGTGGAGACAACCACAAGGAAAAATAGGAAGTGGAGTGGGGTAATATCGAAGCATGGTGCCAAGGGAAAAGTGCAATAAGACGCGACAGAAAAAAGCGACGGAAGCGTTGCAGCCTAAGGGGCAAAAGTCTCGAGGTCTGAGACAAGCATATAGGCAAGGACGGGCGTCGAGAGAGGCCCGAGATGCCCTCCTGCCCTTCTTCCACTCCTCGCGATCCCCCCCCCCCCCCCCCTTTTCTCTCCCACTTTTCCCTGTTGCTCCTCTCCCCCCCCCCCCCCCCCCCCGCTCCACCCAGTGCTACCCGCCTCGCTGACACAGTTTCAGCCCGCGCTTTCTCCGAGATATAACTGAGCACGTATCCATACCAAGCCGACCATCCGCAATAAAGAGAATAGTGAGAGCTAAGCAGTCTTCTTCGGCCAACTAATTTTTACCTGGTACATGCATACTGCAAGCTCCACTTCTACATTCATCACGACCGCACCGGAATTTTTCGTGAGTCCAAGGCGTCATCCCTAGGATCGCCACTTTTCCATGCACAGTGATATTTATTCTTTCCACAGTACACGCTTCAAGTAGCCGTGTCGCATACCATAAACCTGCCATAGTGCCATATTGTCCACAGTGTCAAATGCTTTCTCGTATTCAAGGAAGTAGATGTATGGTGGTGAGCTCCATGCGATTGATTGTTCCACAATGATCCGTAGTATAGCGATTTGGTCGGTACACGATCGATTTTAACGAAATCTAGCCGGCTGACCTCGAAGTTGGGCGGCTGTTGAATCTTTCACTCTATACAACAACACTCTGTCGAAGAGGTTTCCTGATATTGAGAGTAGAGTTACGCCTTTGTGATTTTCACACATGCTAAGATCTCCTTTCTTCGATATCTTAGTGGAGTATGCATCTTATTATTCTTTTGTTACATGTTCTTCCCTCCAAATCTTGCTGAAGAGAACGTAGAGCGGTTTTCCAGTTACTTCCATGTCCGATCTTAGAGCCTCGGTCGTTTGTTATTGTCTAATCCTGCTGCTCTGCTACTCTTTGTTTATCTAATGGCCAGGCTGTTAGCCTCTTTGTTGTATCGTATGGGTGTGTCACGTTTAGTTTTCTTGTAGTTCTTTCTGTCATGGTTGTTTGCCTTTGTGTATTTAGCCTGTTCCTTGACTTTGCCTGTTCTTGTTCACTTGTTATTGACTGTTTCCTTCCTGTTTTTCATCTCTCCAGTCTCAATTATAGTATCATCAATAATCCATTCTTTGTGATGCTGCTTCTTGTTGTACAAAACCTTATGACATGCTGATGTTAATGTTTCTTGGATTCCTTTACATTTGTTTTCGATGGTAGTTTCGTCTCCACTGAGCAGATCGTGAAAGCCTTGGAATTTATTGTTGTGAGATATTTAGAAT
The DNA here is from genome assembly GCA_944470395.2 of Schistosoma turkestanicum. Classification (NCBI taxonomy): domain Eukaryota; kingdom Metazoa; phylum Platyhelminthes; class Trematoda; order Strigeidida; family Schistosomatidae; genus Schistosoma; species Schistosoma turkestanicum. The sequence goes on along the minus strand of OX103971.1, from coordinate 37,415,673 downwards.
TAATTTAACTTGTCAGTATGCCGAAAAAATGTATTAAAATTTTGTATCACTGTTCACCCAGTCGCTTTGTGCTTCTTTAATTTGGGTTTCGTCTTGGTCACCACCTTGTGAAGAAATGAAACTATGTCAGCTGGTCTATATGTTCTCACTTCCTCCATAGTCCTTCTGAACTTTTTATTGATGCAGATAAGATTGATCCGGTTAAATCCATGCTGCTTTGTGAATGCATTTGTGTGAGAATATGGTGCCGCAAACAGGTTTGCGAATCCCTCCCAGCCCTAATTTAACTGAAAATTTAATGAATAGCTTACATTAGAGTAAGTTATTGAGTTTAGGAAATTTGATATTATCAAAATTCATATACTTCTAACAATGAAACACTCTATCATCCTGAAGAAAGTATTTTTTAGCATATTAATTTATTTATTTCCAAGTGATGAATAAAACCATGAACTGTGACGATTAAAATAACATTATCATAAATTTTCAGAAAATAAAACACATATTCCGAGTGGTACAACAAGATTTAAATGTGATAAATACGTAAAGTCTCTCATTCCATCTTTACGAAAGCGGAAGTAGTACAATTGATTATATTCACTTAAGTTGAGCATCATCTACATGGTTTCCTTCATCGATTTGAAAAGATCATGATTGTTTGTTATTTTATTTGATTGCTTGAGATGAACATCCCAAAGGTGTGATTTCAAATGTAATAACCAAAACATCTATTTAAGTGCATTTTTATTGGCTTGAACAATATTTAATCAATTATAACAGTTGTGTGATACATTCTCTCCTACCTCGAACTGACTTTTCTCCAGAGCATCAACTCAACCAACATTTCCATTGTTTATTCGTCCTAATGTTTTGAACAAAAATGAAAGTAGATCATTCGGAGGAAGAGTTCTGCTTGTAAAGTCGATTATGATCCATCCAAAATGGTCTACATTTATTTGAATGTCTTAAGCCGATCAAATGAAACGTACAAAATGTCTTTAGTTCATCGTCAGATCAACAACTAAAAGTCATTTTATTGTCAATACTTTGTTTAGAATCATTAAAACAATTTAGTTTATTGAAAGGAATGATTATTTTTTCATAATTTGCAAACATTTTCCAGGAGGGGCTACGGTAAGCGGATGATCCTAACATTGTACTCAATCGAAATCAATTTCATTTGACAGAACGAAAACCTATTTACAGATTTCAAGTTATCTGTTTATTCATAATAATTGGAGTCGGATTGTGTTTAGGGAAAGCATAATCACAACAAACTGTTCTGAAATGCAGACTCAATCAAATTTCTGCAATGAGTTATACCCTGTTAATGAAAACGGAAGAATATTCGATACTGAATTACCTTAGTCACATCTTAAAAGTAGAATAAAATAGATTTTTCCAATGAAATTTTACTGAAATTTATCTAACTTATTGTGTAAACAGAATAACATTTAGGATTTCATGATAAATGTGACAAGTTAATTCAAACTCTGTGCATAGCTTGTTATGTATGTTGCATGCCTACATGATTAAATATACTGATATTTCACTCGAACAATTTTTAACTTATTCTCATCATAATTACAAACAAGGCAAAATAAATAACATTCACAGAATACGGGGTCTTAATCACTAAAGGATACCACATTACGAAATTAGGATGTTTACTAATGGCCATGAGATGAGTAATCTCGGCACGAATCTATGGGTGGTGTTAGAAATATAATTATAACTGATCTAAATCGGGCATATTTTAGTTGCCAAAACAGAAGAGCCATTTATAAACATAGGAAATTTTGTGAATCAAGTAGAAATCAAATGTTTTTCCATCTTTATTCGACTAGATATTATCAGTCATTCCATCATGGCACCTGTTTTCAAATTGGTTAGGAAATTCACGCTTCCATGGCAGTGTAGTATAACGAATTCCATAAGTTATTTAGAAATTGATTGACAACTTTCAAATGAGACGAAATCTGTAGTCGTATTAAGAATGGTTACTCTGTGTAAATAAAGTTTTCTCAACAGATGTTGAGTTAATAACTGTGAGTAACTATCGCGGGTTTGTGCATGACTACAGACTACTGTAAACTTAATATGAGAGAATTTATAGAGTTGAGAAATTTAGTCATGTGTCGCTACATAACTGTAAATATGGTTGAAAAAGTTCCTAAAAAGCTGAAAATTAAATGTATTGACTTAAGTTACATAACAACTGAAATTTCGCTAACATTATTGTCCTCTCAAATATACTTGGATTTTTTTAGGATTACTGATAACGATATGAGTTTCAAACAATTTTTCCAATTAATAAATTTAAATAAAACAAGTACAATTAACGTAGCAGGATAATGCAAACCTATTTCATTTCGGCTTTTCTCGTCAGCAGCTTACAATCTCAACATAATAGTATCCATCATTGACAACTGGTGTACATACTTTATATCATAATATCCGAAAAGTCCTCAAGAGTGAAGATTAATGAAAGAGCAATGAGGAGTATAATAGATAACATTTATATGCTAAATAATATGAATGTTTATAGGTCGAATATAAGAATTTTCTGGAGTAAGCTAGGAATATCGAAGCAGGATTATTTAGAAATATGATATTTGTGTTATAGTTATTTTACTCCTAAAAAAAAATTAACTAGCCGAGTACAGATCAAATAACATTTAATAATAATTAATTGATCACAAAAAACTTACGTCACAACACTTATAAATGAGATAGTTTCAGCATACCGTAGTAAATTTGATGTTCTTTATTTATTGATTATCTGGAAGGCCCTTGAGATACCAACCTCGGACCACTGTCGAGCAAATGACGTGAAACATGTCCTTTTAGTCAAAGCTTAAGTGGAATGTACTTAGAGAGACGGACACTACACCTCCTTCCTGTTCTTCTAATGTATATGCTTTGGTATGTGCATGCAAGTTGGTAGATACATTCGGAGGGAACATAGGGCGGGGATTTGTCCACACATGGCTTTCCGAATGAACTATTCGTGTGATACAGAGAAATCGGTTTTATGGCTGTATACGTCCTTTTTATTACTTTCTTTAATATGAAGTCAATCTCTTTCATTGCCCTTCGAGCCAAGTTTGAGGAAGACAAGTTTATTCTGAACAGTATTATACTCTTATTCTTTTGCTTTAGTCTTCCTATACTTTGTTATCAATTTTTGAAAGTAACCATTATCGTGTAAACAACGTTCAGTTACGTCTGATCCCCATCAAATTTATCTTCTGAACATAATCTTCTGACACGACTGAAAAGTGTTCTAACCAAGGATAGTTTGTAGATTATTGGACAGAAGCTATTGAAATTTAGGTACAATTCACTCCATGTGTCATTTCAATAAATATATCTTTCCAATCGACCAAGCAAGGTCTAGAAAACGAAACACACTGTCATGTTCGTCTTCTATCATAAATCTTATATTTGCTTGTGCCATATTGAAAAGTTTCGAGAAATGAGAAGCATGTTGATATTCATCACAAGCCACAAATTGATCATCAACATACCCGACGTACTGCTTTGTATCGTATACTACTGACTTTATAGCTTTTCGTTCTAGGTTTCCCATTAAGATATCAGCAAGGATTAGACCAGGTGGACAAATCCATAGTCTTCTATCAATTTGACGATATAATACACTAATGAACTGAAAATGAATATATCTGGTGCATATTAATAAAATTAATTAGTTGGTTAACCTAATTTACGATTAAATCATCCATGATCTTGAGTGTTAGGTTTTTTAGTAGGAGTATGGATGTATTCACTGAATCCACTGTCAATATAGATAAACATTTAGTTTGAATTTTAGGATGTTTTTAATCTATAAAAAAGAGAGTAGTAGTTGATGAGTATTGTTCGTAACTAGTTAAGACACTATATTCATTTCATATGAAATTAAAAATCAGAAGAAACAAAAAATTATTTCGCAGTAATCCACACTTCCTGAAAGTTTATATTGTTTCTTAGATGCATTTAGACAATAATTACCATCATTTGTGTGGGAAAAAACAAACAGCTAGTTATATTATTTACCAAGATACATATACATAAATACTTAGACAGTGTATAACATGAAGAGGTGTTAGTTTGCTTGACGCCGTCGATGCGCCTTAAAAAGGAATACTAACTAGCATGAAACTCAAGCTAAGGGTATTTCTTTATTGACCGGATCACCAAGTATTAATAAATATTTAGCGTTTACAGTTTTAGTATTCTACTTACATAACAAGGAAGTTAACAAGAACATGAGGTTTATAATATTAAGCTTTTAACTTCTTAGCTCATTGGATTCAATGTATTTGGTTGAAATTTACAATTACTGGTCATTTCATTTTTATAAATAATTTAGTGTATGCTAACTCTTTGAGTGTGAGTGAATTAAAAAATAATTTCATTTTACATAACAAAGTAAATTGTACTTTCTTTGTAAAATGTATTTGTCACGTTCTAAAAAATATTTCTAAATGTCAGTTTAATCATCTAAAGAAAAGAAATTTCAACGAAAAACCTTGAACATTTAAAAAATTTCTTATTCTCTATTTATTTAGACATTTTTAAAAATAATCTATAATAAATTAAAATAGTAGTAGCAGAAATACACAGTTCAACTAAATGATTGACAAATACTAAGATTTCTTTTTCCAGACTGTCTCTTTGTTATCTTACCATGTTTGTAATCAGATTATAACGTGTTTTTGTTTGTCTTGTTCTTTCTGTTTGGCTTTTAATCAATACGTTTCAAGTAAACATGGAATGATGATAGAATTGCATAAGCAGAATCATAACTACTATAATTTTGATTCAATGTATATTTGAACTAAAGTGAACTGTGAAGTTAATTGGTCTATAATCTAAGATCAGATAACTTGTAAGAGAATTGGGATTCTCCTCGCATACAATCAAAAGTAATCATTATACGTTGTTCTTCTTTTCTGATAGAGCGATTAACTTGTGGTAATTGTTGGGGAATAAGCAACAAAACACATGAAACTCTAAATGTGTTTGAACGAGTGATTTTCTTTTATTTTCAAAGAAAGCTATTTTTAAATTTTAGCTACGTTTAGCATACATTCACAGATATTTTAAAATGTACTCTTTTGAATTATGAACAATAGTTTCGAGAAAAATTTTTAATTACAAACCTGAAACACTGTTTTTACCCCAGTGAGAATTTCTTCTCTCCATTCAAAATGAGTGTCTACAGACTTCCGGCCGTAGTGAAGTTTGTCATTTTTGTGTTTTTCGAGCGTGAGAAAAGTATTAATTACCATAGTTTAAATATTAACTAAATGATATGTGATTACAAAACTGTCTTCTGATTTACAAATTATATATATATATATATATATATATATATATATATATATATATATATATATATATATATATATATATATATAATTAAATTTAACTGATCTTTACTAAATACGTTGAAATAAACATCTGCTTTATATGATACTTTTACTAGTTCAAGTTTCTAATCATTTAAAACACTGACTGTGTGTTATTGTCAGTGCATAATTAATTCCCACAATTTAAACTTCAACACTGAAATTTGATTAAGAAACTCTAGTTAGTATCAGTGTTCATTGTGTTCTCTAAGTGATGTGAAGTTTATTTTGATTAAACTATTGTCAATAAGTTATTTTCCAATTTTATTTCGAATATTATATAATCAACATTTAAAAGTGATTTACAGAAATCACTCTCGTTTCAAAATGTCATAATAATTATAAAATTTGAAATTCTGTTCTATATTTCTTATAAATGAGAAGTTAATATGAAAAAGAATACAACAACTGAAACATTACAGTCTTTCTAATTATTGATAAGCAAGAATGCTGTTATGCAATCTGTTTGAACTTAGTTTTTTTTCTACTGAAATGAGACAAAACTTACTTATTCAATGGAATAATCTAATTAAAACTAATTCTGAGATAATAAACTTGACTGTTGTTAAATTTAATGAATATCCATAGATTTTTTAGATCTTTTTGATCAAAATGATTCCTAAACAATACAATTATTCAAATAAGAATCTTAATTTGTCGCACAAAAATTTATGATATTGTTATTACATTGATGAGAAGTAAAATTGAATTTTGTTTATATCAATAAATTATAAGCTATTTGGTGTTCAACTGTTAGTAGCAATACAAAGCGTTAAACAACAATAATGTGCAAGTAGATAGAAGCACTTATAAAATTTCTCTTTTAAGTAAAAATGGAACTGCTTATCACCATAGACTATTTTCAATAAATCCAACTCTATAGTTGAATTACATTTTAAATGAATTCAAAAAAGAATTATTCAGTTATGACAGAAAATCGACAGAAAATCGATTTTGGTGTTTTTTGATAGTTGTTTTGAGTTCAATATATTCTTCAGTTGTAGAAATGCAGTCCTTGCTTTGCCAGTCGGCGCCTTCACATCTACATCAGATACACCTTGCACATCAGTGATGCTGCCTGAATATATAAAGTTTTTTACGTGCTCCAAAGCATTTACATCAAGATTGATTTGGTTGGTGAATAGCTATGTTGTGTCGGAGAATCTTGCTTTACCCTTTGTGTATGTTAAAACCTGCTGCTACTATATTGGTCGTCTTCTCTTGCATTTGTTGTTGCGTGTGAGATAGAAGAGTCAGATCATCTGTGAAGTGCAGATCGTCCAGCTGCGTCTTGGCTGTCGAATGTATCCCCTGATTCCCTCCCGTTTTCGAATACTTCTGGGGTTTCTTTTTCATTTTGAGGACCAGCAAGTGGTGATCTGAGGCTATATCAGCTCCGCTCTTGGTTTTCACGTCCTCCATGGTCCTTCTGAAGTTTTTGTTGAGGCAGATATGGTCGATTTGATTCCGAGTAGTGTTGGGATAGCCAATCGAGAAGAAAGCCACGCACATTGTGGATTGATGAACTATTTAATTAATGTTCATGATAAACTATTTCATTAATGATGAACTATATGATTATTCTTCATGATAAACTATTTCATTAATGATGAACTATATGATTAATGTTCATGATGAACTATTTGATTCACGTTCAAAATATTTAACGACATTTATATAATTGTATAAATACGCATGTTTGATTGTATATTTTTGATTCTGATAATAAGCGTTCTCCAACGTCTTCCGTCTTCTTATTTTTGAACGGAGGGATCTAACGTTCGATGTGTCATTAGTACAGTGGTTTGGCGTTACATCAAGTACAAAACATAAAAAGTAGTATGAACCATTGAAATCCATGTGACTTTGTGTATGCGTTTGTGCAGGAATATTGTGCCACCGATGACCAGTTTGTTGAAGGCACATAGGTTTGTAAATCTCTCACCATTTTCGTTCCTTTCTCCCAGTCCATGTCGTCCCATGATGTCTTCATATCCAGTGATGTCCATGCCGACCTCAGCATTTTGGTCTCCCATCAGATGGTCAAATCCTTTGATGAGCATCTGTCAACGATTGACTGCATCCTTTCGTAGAATTATTCTTTAACGGCTTCATTGTAGTCGTCGGGAGGTGCATAGCAGTGGATAAGGTTAACTGTAATACCTCCTTTCTTTGTTTTAAAAGACACTTAGATAATCGTGGTTCCATGAGATTCCCATCCTATAAGTGCCTTTTGTGCTTGTTTAGATAGCATCAGTGCAACTCCTTGTGTATGTGGAGCATTGTCTTCTTCATGGCTGGAGTATAGCAGTAGCTCTCCTGAAGCTAGTCTTAGTTGTCCAACCTTTGTCTAATGTGTTTCTTGGATTTCAAGCACCTCCAGGTTGTATATTTTCATCTCTGCAGCAGTTTGGAACAGCCTTCCGGTCTCCCACAATGTTTGAACATTCTTTGTCCCTAAAAGAATTGTTGCTCTGTTTGTCAAATCAAGAAGTAGTCCAGAAAAAATATGTTGAAATGGTTATTAAATTGGGAATATTCGAAAACTTTGAAGAACATCATCTATTAGGGGTAACATATACATTCAAATCAATGGTCAGGCTTTATTTTAGCCAACGTTATATCAATGAGGGTGGATTTAATCATATGTGGGGAAGACCAAGTCTTAAGGAATAAAATATTTGCAAGGAATATTGAAGCTTACGCGTTATCGTCCTACATTTCACCATAAGTTATTAAAACATAAAAGCAACAGGTTTAATAATGATAACAAGATATACAATAAAATCAACATTTTCAACTGAAACCCCTAAATTTTTCCAGTATCAACATACTCTATATAAATACTACCCTATTAGTCTACTAGAACAGAAATACGTAGATGAATTTATGATCATAAATTTCAAAAAGATGTAAACTGTAAAGGAAGGAACAGCTAAACCACTACATAGAGTTGTTAATCATCAATCAATATCGGAAATCTAAGAGGTTTCAAATTGGATACAGACATGAATAACTGAAACTACACTAGAAACAACATCTTAGTTGTTGCATATATGTGGAGAAACTGTTCACCATTCCTAAAGGTTAATTGTGAAGACTATATATCTAGAAATGAAGTTCAATAATGGCGTCATCGTGTTACATCTATAAAAAATAAACTGTGTAAAAAACATGAAACAAATAGTAATTCATCAAATTTGAGCTTCTAGATATAGTCATCAGTAGTCAACAGTCTTCTAGATTTCATTTGTATTGAGCCTTAAAAGTGATTATCAGCATTCTGTTTTCAGATTCATTCTATTTCCCAGAATGCTGTGCTGAATTTTCGATAAGTTGATTATCGAAAATATCTACAAGTTTCTTTATAATCTGTTTTTAACTACTAACGAGTAGTATGAATTATTAAGACAAATTATTTGGATGTTACTTACCCACAAAAAATCAATGAAGCGTCAGTCCATGAGCACTATGGTTAAATCATATGGTTTAGTAGTTACGCATCTTCTGTACGATTATTCCTAATCCAAAGGATGGTCAATAGAGAGTTAAGTATCATAAGGTATATTACATACTCTCCAGACTAACAGTATTCAAATCTTTACAAATAAAATCACTTCATATAAAATATTTTTTATCAAATGTAATTCGCATCCACAAAGAACTTCTGGAAAACAACACGTTTAAATTCCTGTTGGAAATTACCACTATGTAACGGTGCCAAACTACAGAGTTTTGATATTAAAAGTAGTAAGGGTGAAGTATCCCTTGAAGTTAAAAACAACTTGGAAAAGTCTTGGGTCCCGGAAAATAGTTTACTCATCAACCTCCAATGAACTTTTGGAATGGATGGAAAACCCCAGTATTCTAGATGCTTGATAAGCTTTTCTGCGAGATGTTTTCAGAAATCACACCTCCCAGCTAAATAGTACCTATGAAGGCCAAATAGTTTCCGTAATCTTGCGTTCTACTAGCTGCTTAACTTCTGAGCCTTCTTTGTTCGCAAGGACTCTTTATAAATGCAAGCCTTTGGCCCTAAACGGAATGTGAATGGTATTTGGAGGTTTCCACACTATCACTTAAAACCACCTTTTTCATTAATGAGTCGAAGTTAGGTGATACAAGCTATCCTATTCCACTCATTTACTAATCTGAATCGATTACTAATCATTGTCCTCAGTGAGAATATTTCTAACTTCTCGCTTGTCAAAACAATGGGAATCGCCTTCCCACTAATATAAGGTTGTGATACAAACAAACAACACTAATTCCCTTTGGATAAATTCATTTTGAATACCTATTTCACCTTCTTTCTAATCTTTCCATTCCTAAGAGAAAACTTAATGATCACCTAATAAATTAAAGATATCTATTTGTGTAGCTTTATTATCACTTTCTTATAATATATCTAGAACAAAAGAAATTGAATAATAAGCTTTGATTGTTTGATTCCCTCGTTTCTAGTCTTTTTGTGTGTTTGCTGTGCTACTGAATATTAACCAGTAGTTTGATGAATTTTAAGCATTTTTATGAGCTCTCTCAGTTTCGAATATGTCATCAACAAAGTGCATTATATAGCAAAAGTTATCGGTATTGAAAAACCTTGTTCATGTCACACCGAAGACCTAAATAACATGTACATGATTACAATACAGCCTATTATATCTCTTAATTTACATGTAGGTGTGGACACGAAAACTGCAAGAATTATTCCTGACTTGTAAATGAGAATAACTATACATAAACCAAAATATCTGTCAAAGTAAATAAAGTTCTGTGACCCAATAAAATAAAATGTTAATAATCACCCATCTTCCACCACTAACAAGTGCCTGACTAAATTAAGTCGAAATATTGATCTTCATTCAATTTTTTTAGGATTTTATAACGAAGTTGTCTAGAGCGAATACTTAGGTTTGTTGAAGCCCTAACCATACGAATACTTAACCCTGTTGATATCGATTTGCTAATTTATCTAGTTTACTCTTAGTTTGACATGTAAATATCTTTTAACCAGTTAAGGAATGGATAGATGGTTCAAACATTAATGTTTCAATATATATAACATGGTTATGATGAATTTCGTATAGTCATCATACTTCCTACATCAAACAAATATTTTATTTTATCGTGAACCACTTTCCGAAATTCACTGAATTATTTTTTGTTTTGCACGAGGTAGCGAATATCTTTGCTTGACTTTGTACAGAGTTAGTTTTATCACGTATCAGTAAACTAGATTCAAAAATTTCTGTAATTAATTAACGTTTGAATTCAATGTATTCTCAATTGTCCACTTGTCTACAAAAAGTTATGATTTTAAATCTGAGACAATTTGGTTGGTTCGAAGGTAGATTATTTAGTTCGTTACTTGGTAACCGTAAGTTTGTACTTCGAAGGTCTCCCATATTCTCTCAGAAAAAATCTAGAATGATTCATAATTTTGATGTCTTTGTGTAATGAATACTGATTAGTTGATAAACCGTATATCTGTAAGAGTGCTCCAGATTAATGATTTGTAGAAAATTTCCATAATTTCATCCATACCATTCAATAGCTTTCATATTTTTCTCCACATCTTTCTGGATAGAAACTTAAATTATTTATATATTCTACTGGTATTATATCAGTCGAAAATAAGTATGGTTCTTATTGACTACAAGATCATTAATATATATAGGGTCTCATTTTAGTGAAACTAACTGCTAATCATAAATGCTTCTCAGAATCATACATCACGAATTAAAAATAAAAACCAAAGTATGTAATGATAAATAAGATCCTAAGTCATTACTTGATCGGCAAACTGTGTGAAATATTTTTGAATTCAGTATCTTCAATTAGAGAACTTCATTGTCGTTTTTCAAGTCTGTTAACAACAATATCAATAGTGTTATGACTATCACCTATATCTGTTCAGGTTTCATGTCGTAGAAAGTCGATTTATTGTAAAAATATTTTAATATTTTAGCTCTAAAATAAAGGTGATTGAAGTGGGTATTTTTATTCCATTCTCTGAACCATCTATTATATCTGAATCAAAAATATACTGTAATGAATAATGTAAAGCGAAAAGATGACTAAACTGGAAATTGTAGAAGATTAATCATTCTTGTCATTAGCATTAATTAAGCTACGGAAAATGATTTTAAACACAAAATATATAGTGTTGTGAGGAGCCTTAATTGTATATCCAAATGACTTGTATGTAGTCAATCGTTCGCTGATATTGAGATCTCTCTTCAATACTTCATCACCAGTAGTCCATATGGCATTTTATCCGTTGCACAATGTAATTTGTACATGAACTCCACTGTAATCGCTTTGTTTTTCTCTGAAGCATAGATTAGTGCAAAAATATTTACACATTATTGTAGTTCGTTTTGGACTTTATAGTAGTTACCTTAGCAACAAACTGAAGGTGATCAGAGAAAAGCCAACTCCGAGACTACATTCTGGCTAACTCAAAGATGAATGTAGATTTTGGATATTTGTATCATATGACGTCATTTAGATGGTCTTAAACGCTTACCATAAACATAGTTAAAGTTAGTATCTCTTGTTGTACTTACTTCATCAAGAACAAATATTAACTTAATGAGACATGCTTACAAAAGTACGCTATATTATTAAAAGTAAGCTAGTCTTGTGACCAAAATATTTAAACAACATATCTGGAAGACAGCTTGAAACATATCTGAATCACATTATACTGGTTTTTGAGAAAATTGGTCACTAAACTTCATTTTTGCGTCTACAATTAAAATCTAGTTTTATTGATTGCAATCACCCAATCACAATAAGGTTATGTGACCTTGTTAAAATCTTGCTATATTATTTGACTCTTAAGTGATTTTCTATTGGTTACCTGAGGCAGTAAGGTCAGATTACTGGCCTCGCCCATAATGATTGATAAATCTTGAGCCTTAAGACAGTTTTAGATCATTTTCAGGCTATTTAAAATGTCGACATAGCAGGTACAGTAGCTTCATGGAAGTTGGCGAGCATCTCAACGTGGAATGGTAGAGCCATCAACTGGTTATATTACAGCCAACAATTTACCTCCAGAAATTTTACTGCATGTTTTCAATCATCTTGATACTGCTGATTTAATTAATTGCATCTATGTATGCTCCACTTGGAGACAAACAGCACTTGACAGTTGTTTATGGCAAAGAAAGTTGGTAACAATTTTAAAAACTCAGTGGTCTACTCTGATATGTGATTTTAAGCCCAAATATGCTCCGAACCTACAAAAGCTACAAACAGTTCACCCTTACAAAATATATCATTTCCTTAAGAAATATGTTCCTCAGCACTTACTTTCTGACCAGAAAGAAGTATCCAAAGTTCAACTTTTGATTAATGATGTTAATGAAGTTAGTCCTGCTTCAGCCGCATCTGTAGGTCAATCAACAAATCGTTTATCATTCAGTGAATTATTTTGGAATTGGTGGAACAGTTTTAAACGTAGATTGTCAATTCATCATAATTTACGTTTGAATGGCGTAAATCGTCAACGTTGTCGATTTGCAGTGTTTGGACCTGGTTTTGACCAAAGAGCTACAAGTTGCTTATTTAGTAAATTGGTTGATGTAAAAACCAAATCATTTGAACCATTAAATATGATACCTGGTCGAATGGGCTTCGGTGCTGGACTTACACTTCGACTGTATAATCAAGCTCAAATGGCAGCATTAGATTCTTCTGTATACCTTTGTGATAAAATGTTAGAACATTCAAAAAATGATTGTAAAAAGTATACTCTGAAGGAGACATTTACACCCAATTCACAAGCTATCAATCATTTGAGCGATTTCATATTCGATTTACATTACCTCTATTCGTTAAGTGGACATTTAAGTCATAAATTCAGTAGTCAACTAGAGCGAATTCATGCTAGTCGTCTTTTTAATTATTCAAATTCTGTTGATACTTCAAGTATCAATTCATCATCCTTGAACAAATTAATGGTAAGTAATGAAATGAAATGTTTACTGCAAGGTATTTGTGGAATAATTTATGCTCTTGATGCTAGAGAAACAACTGAACAAGCTTTTTATTTATATACTGAACTAGTAACTGTATTAAAAGGTTTTCCTAATGAAATAGCACATAAAGTACCAATTGTTATTTTATATATTATGCCAATTGAAGATATATTGCAAAATAATAATACAGAAAATTACATTCATTCAAATTCAATGAAAGATTCTACTGGAACAAATCAAATCTATTTGAATCGTGATAGTTACAGCGGTGCAGATTATACATACTCATGGTGTGGTTCATTATTACAACCTCTGACATGTTTACATTTGTTTGAATTACAAAATCCATGGCGTTTACAAAAATGCGCCAGTAACGATATAAAAGCGGTTATTCAAAGTTTAATGTGGTTAAAATCTAAACATCCAATTATTCATAATAATACAGTGACTTCGATGAATGTGATGCGTGCAACTTCTGCAACATATTGATTTCATAATTGACAAAAAAGATTTATTACTATAATTAAGATGGTAAGAAAGTTTCTATTTTTTATTCTTATTTAAAGTTTTCATTTTCGTTCAACTAAAGAAAAAATAACACAAGTCAGAATAACAAAGAAAACTAAGAAATTATTGTATGTTTTCACCAAATAGTCTTTCATGTATTTTCATTTGCTTTTATTGATGTTTATTTTGTTCGATAAAAAGTTCAAAGAATGAACGAAAGAGAATAGATGATAATAATATGACTATACGCTCTTGTTGTTAACATGATTGTTTGTTTATTGAATTGTATTCTTTGTTCGTTAGTTTGTTTGTTTTCCAAGGAAATATCATGTTACAAAATGAATGTTTACTAATTTGTTTAACTACTTTTTTTTTGCTATGAATTCACATATACATAATTTGTGAAATCAAAGTTTCTGTAATGGTTTTTTTTTAAAAAAATTCGGAAATAAGATAATTGTAACTAATGATATTGAACGATGATTACACTATCATACGAAACAATCAACGGTCAACAAAATATGATACACTGGGTTTTAATTCAATGATTTAAAATCATAATGTTAGTAGTGAAGTTAGAGTATCTTGAATAAAATATATCATATAGAGATAATGAATGGTCATTAGTAAGGAGTCACTAGCTCTATTTGATGTTAATAGAATAAAGCTGATAGATTATATTGGACCCTAATTATACATACGAGAAGAATGACACCATCCAAATTCACAAAGGATAAAATATGTTTAGAAATTAAAAAGTTATAGTTTCACAAAAGACAATAGTTAAACAAATATATACAATTGGAATTAGTTTCAAACCATCTTACCTAAACTTTCCAAATGTATATCATAGACACCGATTAAGAAGTATGGATATTCCAACATAGGTTAGACTAGAAATCAATGATTCTATAGACTGAAACTATGTTTTGTGTTGACATCTCGTATTCTTTACTCACTAGTTCGCTATTTTGTTCAAAAAGACAGAAAAAATAACATCTTCAGTGCTTAATCAGTTACAATGTATAACTTCGTACGTATGTACATCAGTTCAAGTTACAGTACAACATTACCACAAAGAGATCACTTCGTCAATTGAAATCCCACAGTACTAGAGCTGGTACAGGTATTAGTGGTAATAGAGATGACTGTGGTTGCAAAATATTATCTGAGAAGCATTATTCAATGAAATGAATTTAGAAAGAGTAAGGTAAAAGTGATTAGGAATTCAGAAGATTAGAATTTGAAAGAACGCAAACAGTAGATGCACACGCCATTGCAAACGATTTTGAGCCATTTCGTTCTAGGTCTATAACCATCGGTTACTTTCGTTTCACGGACCCCAACCAGGTAACCTACATCTACCATCATGACTGAGTCCACCTGTAAGTTATTTCATAGATATCTGCCATGTTTTGGTTTGGGCGCCCCTAGCTTTCTTCCAACCTACTAATGCATCATAAAACATCCCTCGTCGAGATAGTCGGTGGTTGGGCATTCGTAACACATGTACCAACCACCTCAACTGATGTAGCTCCAATACTTAATCTATTGACCTGTCATCCTTAACTAGCACTCGTTTCCCAATAACAGCATTGCTTACTCGGTTGTCCCATGATACACGAGCAATGCTTCAGACACCTATGATCAAAAACAAGAAACCTACGAATATCTTCTACTCTGACTGGCCATGTTTCACAACCCCCTCTACAGTCAACAGTATGACTTTACCCTCAGACCTTGAGTAGTTGCTTTTAGTCTCATCGTTCTCCAATCGACCTGCGTGACATGGTAGGACTTACAGGGACATACGTTCCAACCAATATAGCTCGGCTGGGTCATCACGATAGGCAAACCCGACCACCACGTCAAGGTAGCAGCTACGGTCGGGCATCTTCAGTGGTGGGTATGATCGTATCATTTATTTGTTGATTATCGTCACCATATACATTCCTCCTTACTACCTTTGAACTCATATTTCATTCAATCCACTTTATACTTTCGTATGTTAAAATAGCTTGCATTATTTTCCTTTCAATTATTTTGAACTCAATAACCAATATGAATAGTTTTAACATAGGAGCAGTATTTATAGCTCTTTAAGCCGAAAATCCAAATATGTATCAAAACTAATTGCTTTTGGTGAGGTTTTTTTGAGTTGGATAAATCAACTATTTCGCTTTCATTATCCCCTGAACAACAACACAAAATTCATATAGAAGTGAGCTATTAGAATTTTTCATCATACAATTGACAGCTCGTTCTGTCGAACATGGGCTTGATTAGTTGTTACTGATCTCTGTCCTGTCATTGTTCGCATACTTATTTTGACTGCCATCTCCTATTGATTCTCGCAGTTAAATCAGTTTAACATGTAAATGGGGTTTACCTTTTATTTTATTATCATTTTATCCTCTGGTTTGCATAATATTATCTGTAATGATTACTACAGTCTTCGTGATATGCTTGTTCCAAATAGTTCCAATAAATTTATTATTTTCTTAGATATCGTTTATGTTTAGTAGAATGATCCAACAGTTGGTTTCCACAGTTGCTTTGGCCCCTGTTCATGAGTCCGATACACATCTTTTGGTAGTTTCATGCATATCTGTTCATCTGAAAAAAGATGTTAAATATTTTTCTCTATTACTTTCCATCGTATGTGTGCTGCAATGTCATTATTGTTTACAATGATGTATGTGAGCGCCTGATTTTCTGCATTGTTGCTAAAGTAGTTGGGAATCTAATCTGTGTAAGTTAGTTTCCGACACACTTTTTAGTACCCAGTTTATCTGTGCTGGGTTCTTACTTAACACGTTCAAGAACGGTAGTTTATTGCTAGACCCCTTTTTTCCATTTTGTGTAATCGACCAAACTGTAAGCGATTACTAGTTACTTTTCACTAATGACGAGTGGGTCGTCCACATGAGAAATTTATATTTCTAGCTTGATTACTGTTAAAAATGAACCTTTCATTCTGTGCATCATTCTTACTTCGACCAGCCAGGCTATTGGTGATCTTACTGGTGAAACCATGTTATTGAACTGAAAATATGTTGTTAGGAATGTATCGATTAGTTGTAATAAATTGTGACTCTGAAACTTTAGATTTTTTCGAAGATTTGTGTTACCAGTGAAGAGCAGAGACAAAGTGTGCCATACTAACTTTGGTTTAAGCGAGGTGAACACGGATTTAGCGTTAAAGAGTGCCGTTAGTCTGTCTTTACTGTTTTGGTCCTGTCGGAGTTTAAGGAGGGTGACCGGCCAATTGGACCAAATAACTCGATTTTGTGGAAATCCCTTTCGATAATTAGTATGATGGGGTTAGTGCGAAGTTGGATCAATATAGTTCTGGCCTACCATGGAATCGAATGAGAATTGGTCCACTCTTAGTCTTCTATATTTATCATGTTTTGAAGAGATTTTTTGAAAATTTCTTTGAGGTTTAGCTGTGCAAACTTCGATGAAAATTGTTTCCGTTGATTTGCATATGTTTTAATGTTCGGTTAGATCCTTGAATTTCCTAATGTACTCGTGTCCCTATTGCTACTTTGCATTGTTTGAGCGCCGGGACTATGACAACAGCTTCTCTATTGAAGGGTTTTTTAGTTCCATTGAGTGTGATCTTTTTTCCGCCGAGTTAAAGTACTATTGCTTACCGTACTTCCCGTTAAGCAATTTCTTTTGCTCCCTCTGCTTCACTAACAGCTATTCTGCTGTCCTCATAAATATAGCAAAAACTGAACTTTTTGCAACTTCGTCTAAATAATTTATGTAATACGTTCCATTTAGAAATTCTGAATTTCGATTTGGTCCCTTAAGTCTTTAAAGGATAAAACTTTCATAATGCAAGAACCTGGTTTTACTCATAGTCTTTTACAGAAACTCAGTCTAAAGACTGTGACAAAAGTCAATATTACCATTGACCTTAATATACCTACCAACATTTAGGTAAACCCTATAATATAACTTGTTCCTGAAAACAACAGCATTCCCTAAGATTAATGTTTCAACTGGGTACTCTATTTAACGAAACTCACAACAGATACTGTTTAAAAAGTTACATTATTTACAGCCTACATTATTAATGGATATCTTTACAAGTTGATTAGTCTGACAGTCCGATTTGTCCTTAGCTCTTTAGAAGCAATCGATACATATATGTGCTTGGACTGACGTTGCTGATAAATGAATGATATAAAAGCAGCTAAACAATCTATTTTGTAAATTATATTTTTAGATACGCTTATGAGTCGAAATATTTTTAAAGCTACTAGTATATTGAGACAACACTTATGTACAACCAAATCAATAACAGAATAAAGTTGATTTTTGAACAGTAGACTGAACTATTCTTAACTCACAAACAAGATAAAATTATTGATTTTACACACTCAAAACTATCATTGAGTTTGTAAGTTTCTAAAACAACATCATGAACATAATTTATTGAAAAATATCTATTCTGTGAAAGCTGTACACTGACTGTAGCAGCATGGGTAGATTGATAAGTATATGATCGGTCGATTCACAAGCTTATTTTGGATGAATAAAATAGAATTTTGAGTTATCTCGTTATTGAAGAAAAAGGTTAAAATATAGTTAGATCATAAGGTGAATAACAAAAAGTAATTATTCAAAACATTTTTCAAAGAGAATTTCAAATAGATACTGACAATTTTACAACTGACCAGTATCTAGTTGAGAAAAAAGGAAAGGAAATGTGAATTCAAATTTATGCTCAAAATACTACTGAATCAACAACACAAACTAGTTAGGTAGAGAATTAATCTTAAATATCTACAAGTTTTCATTATAACAGTTCAGAAAATATTTTTTCTGATATGAGGTTACCATTTCTGTAAATCAGTAATTCCTAGGCCTGAGGTGAATCTTTTAAAAGATAAAAGTAAGTTTAAGTTTATAAGAAAAGTTAAATATGGTATTTCGCAGGAGAAAAAGTCTAATAATCAGTATTGATTAGACATCACAACATACAGATAACTATTCATGTACTTCAAGAAAAAACGATAAGTGATAATAAAAGCATTTGTTAATTAGAATAGTATGTATCTGTTCCATCTGTTCAACCTAAATTCAATTTTCTCACCTCTTTTAAACGGTTTGTAGAAGTGTGTCTGATTCAAATGATTTCTTAAGAAGCGATAGACGTGCTGCATGTCGAGACGAATGATTTTAAAATTGTGATACATTAAATAATATCTAGATAGTTTAATACTTTCATTATCACAATTAATAAATATTTAAGTTTCAATTCCACACAGTATCTTGAATATGTGCTGCTAGACGCTTTCGGACAGGGACGAAAACGTATATAGAGTCTTCTGATTTCCAACAGCCTTTCAATTTATGTCATTCTGTAGAGGAAACCATTAAATATCTTCATTTCACTAGAATATTTATTATGGTAGTTTATTTTAAAATATTTCATTAGTCTACACTAATTCCACTGATCACATGTTCTTAAAAGCACACAGATATAGTTCACACAAGTTGGAATTTGTTTTTAATTAGAAATACAGAAAAGAAACATCATCATAGCAAACATTTACGTTGTTTATTCTAATAGTATTTAAAAGTCAATGTCCAATTTTTTCGAATGTGCTAATTGACACTGGACCAATGTAATAGTATAATGGTGATTATGTTTATAATATTTACACAGATAATCAACTGACGTAAATACATTTACCATCTAACATAATTTATTAATGATGTAATCGATCTGATTTCTGTGGATCAATAATAATACAATTGAAATGTAATAACAGCAATCTTATTGAAACGTCCACTAAACGCTAAGCTTGCTGCTATTAACTAATGTTATGTATGATCCAACAATCATATCCAATTTATCTTTTGTATTTTTTATCATGTGCTAATAGAATTCTTTGTTTTTCATTTGTTTTAAAATTAAGATGCGACATTCTAATCGCTAACCAACATAATAAATAATAAAATGTACTTAGAAATATTTATTTTCCACTTGAATATTACAAAAACAATATTGATATTAAGAGGTGATTGTAATCAATAATGGAACCAAATTCTTATGACTATTATTTGTATAGACTATGTTAATTCAGAATTGATTTAGAATTTCAGTGTTTTTAAATCTAGTAATTTTAAACAAAGTAATATTGATTTGCATAGTTAGTCTATCGATTTTGAATGTTATTATGTTATGAAATAAGAAGACGGAGTAATCAATAATTAATTAAATTTGTTAATAATATTCCACCATACTGAAAACGGTGGTAACTCCTAGTATTCCCTTGTAAATATTTCATATGTGCACAATGATAAATATACTATTTTGTCCAGGTTACTAATTTCTAAGCTTTATTAATTCTTATTTACTGAGTTATCTCTACAATGAAATGAATGGAATAGTGGTTACTACAAAAAATCCAGGTACATAATAATCAGAAATCACTTGATAGCTGTAAATTTGTGTTAAACATCATTTTAAATTAATTTAGCACAAGATTGTCAGTGGAATTTAACATTTATGATGGAAAAAATTTTAAATGTTAGATTTTAATGCTGGATGTTGAAGAAAACTGATAAATATCCAGTGAGCATTGTGGTATTTATTAAGCTTTCATGTTAAGAATAAATTCTTTGAAATAATCAGTACTTCATTATTGAAGCAAAAAAGTAATAAGAAAGTTTTGCCTGAGTCTACCATCTGGACTATACATCATTACATTATATGAATCATTTCTTACTCAAATAAATCACCAGGTAGGTACTCAGTTACTTCATCGCTTAATGTGGATTTGGTTACACTGAACCCCTAACCGCTTTACTTATGAATTCGGTTCCTTATTCGAACTCTCAGAGTTGATATTCACTCCGAGGCTCGAACCGGTACCGTTCGCTTTGAATGCCATAGCGAGTTAACACCAAATCTGAGATACTGGTATATTCATCTGACGAGTGGAAAATAGGACGAGACGGGCTTCATGGGTCCCGCTACTAACCATTATCCATCTATGCTAATAATGCTCGTAATCCAGTGGCAGTATCTGGGTAATCTAAATAGGATGTATATATGCCAAAGAAACTGATCAGTTACAGTCTCAAACAACAATGGAAAGGTTCAAACAGTGAATACAAATAAATTAATAAAAACTATGTTTGACATACGTAGTAATTTTATTCGATTACAAATATTAACCCATAAATACTTGCAGAGATCTATTTCAAACTACAGCTTCCAACTCTACGTTAGTGGATAAAAAGATGTCTAAGAATAAAAGAGTCAATTATCTTATGCGAGAACTCTACCCAAAGCCCTACTAGGGTAACTGCCGGTTCCAACCTGGAATAAAGAAAGAAGATTAGGCATGGGATTAGCAACTGCATTTTGTAGAAAAAAACCTGCTAAAACAGCGCTAACCGAAAAAAATAGTTTCAACCATTCTCACTCTGCCCTGGGAGTTGGAAGGTCCTCGTTTAGTAGAGTTATCATGCCTCATGGTGAAAGCCGAGATTTTTTGGAAGTCACGAGGCCGATACCCCTTCTCATTACAATAAAAACAATCAAAATAGGTACATTGAATGTTTGCACAATGTGCGAGACCGGAAGAGCCGTCCGAGCATATTGGTGCTGGAAATAAGTGAAAAACATTAGACATAGGCTGGACAAAAAATACTAGCTTAAAGAGAGATGCTGCTCCACTCTCGACATAAAGGATGATTAAACAACAAAAAAAGCTGAGGTTCTAAAGCCGGACATAGTGGTAATTGCAAAACTGGTCTACGTGCTCTTGAGCAAGATTTGGAAGGAATAGCAAGTATCAACAGAATGGAAAGGAGGACTCCTCATCAAGATACTAAAGAATGGAAAGCTCAGGAAGTGTGAGAACTACAGAGGTGTCCCTCTACTCTCAGTATCAGGGAAATTCCTCAACGGTGTTGTTAAACCAAGTGAAAGAGTCAGTAGACGCGTAACTTCGAGATCAATAGGCTGGATTTCATAAAGATCGATCGTGCACCTACCAAATCGCGACACTATGGATCATTGTGGAACAATCAACTGAATGAATCTCACCAGTGTACACTAACTTCCTTGACTACGGGAAAGCATTTGACAGTGTGGACAGGATGACACTATGGAGGCTTTTTTCGAAACTACGGTGTCTCTGAGGTTGTCACCACTATACGAATTCTTATGACGGACTACATTTCGGAATCCTACATAGAGGATGGCTCACAGACTCATTCCAAATGAGGACTGGTGTCAGATAAGACTGTTTACTTTCACCTTTTCTCTTGCTCCTGATGGTTGGCTGGATTATGAAACCTTAACATCTCAAGAAAGGAATAGAATACAGTGGCCAGTTTCGATGAAGCTAGACGATTTGACTTTTACAGGTGACGAGGCTCTTTACCTCACACACAGCAACAGATGCAGGAGAAGACGGCCGGTGTAGTAGTGGTCTCTGCAGCCGTAGGCCTTAACATACATGAGGGGGAAAATATGACCCTCAGATACAACACAACATGCACCAGCCAAAGAAGATGTTGAAACATTTACAGACGTGGGCTAAATCATTGATGAGCAAGGTGGATCCGATGCACATGTGAAGGAGCGGATTGACAAATCAAGCGCAGTATTTCAACAGTTGGAGAACATGTGGAGCTCATAAACAACCAGATTCCGGCGGAGGAAGAAATCAGGAAGAAGCGCTGGAAGTGGACAGGACACGTATTGAGGAAATCACCCAGTAACGTCCCAGGGCAAGCCCTCACCTGGAATCCTCAGGACCAAAGAAGAGAGAAAGACCAAGAAACTCACTGCGCGGACGATTGGAGACAGACATGAAAGGGATCAATAGCAATTGGAGAGAACTGGAAAAGAAGACCCAGGACATAATCGGTTGGAGAATGATGGTTGGTGGCCTATGCTTGTAGGAGGTAACAGGTGTAGGTAAGTATTAATCTTATGTATTGTGATCATCCGTATGTATCATACATCAGTAGAAATGATAATTTTAAGGAAAAACAATATGCATTACGGGGTTGTGAAGATCGTTAAGTTACACATTTTCGAAACCATGAATCGATCAATTTTAGACCACCATTAGAAACCTGGAAGCACTGGACGGCCGTTTCGTCCTGGTATGGGACTACTCAGCAGTGCGCATCCACGACTCCTGCAGCCCGCAGGATTCGAACCCAGGACCTTCGGTATTGTGCGCGAAAGCATAAAAACAATGTCTCTAGTTTGATTCTCAGATTAACTACGGAACTTTTGACTAAAATATCTGATTTTATTGTCCACCATACAACTTACATTGATGCTTTGACATTTAAACAATTTGTATTATTGATTGATACAAATAAATCACAAACCTCATTTCTATGTCCTAATAGTATTTTTCTAATCAAAATAAGATTGAAAAGTTATAGAAGAATTTCTTCTTGTTTAATTACAAAACGTTAAACAGATTGAAAATCTTTACCAAAAAAATGAAAATTATAATTTAAAAAAACTAGTCAATCATATTTTCAGTTGACAAATATATCAAAGTAAAATCTAATACAAAAGTTCATATTTCCCATCCAGAACACTTTTCAACAGTAACAACAAAGCAAGAAAAAATCAATAAGCAATAAAACAAAGATTCAAATAAGTAAGAATGATTCAGGAGTTAAGTAGCGAGTGATAAAATGTCAAAACTTCATGGAACAAAGAACCTATGTCAGATTGCTAATATGATATTTTCTTAGCTATATTGTTTAAGGTCTCCAATCATTAATCAATATTTATAGAGTTCCAGTCAGTAGTTCTATTCATTTTCACCCTACTCAGAACAATAACCTATGGATAAGTATTTAACAAGATCATAATCAGAAAGAAAATTATTCGACCAAAGTAATCACCTTTTCCAATTATATTATAAATTGAAGCAGATTATCCATAGATTGCATAATGATTAACGGTAAATCAACCAGAAGTTCTTGTAGATAAAGGAGAGAGAAAATTAACATAGTATTGAAAAGATAAGAAACTGTCACGTTACCCTAGGCCATGAAACGGGTTAAAGATTACCAGGGTGAATTCGAATTATTTCTGTGCACAGAAGGGGGGGGTTTGAATTTACGAATAGCTTGGGCTTCTGTAAACCTCAGAATTCGTCCTTGAACACTCCTATCCAATGTTTTAAAAGCTATCTTAGTGTCAGTTGTATGCCCCGTTTCAATTATGTCTTCCTTTTGATGAACATGGTTTTCTATTTCCCACGTTTATCAGATCATTTGATATTGACTAATTTTGAAACCATCTAGGCACATGTTCCGTAACCCTTGATTGCAATCTCCAATTACTCCCCCCTATGTATGTGTGTTCGCACAAACCAGTAAACTGATAAATGCAGTGGAACGTGATGTAGTCGTTCGAGCAATGTCTAGGCATATGTGGAATCATGGTATAGCTCCTTTCAGTTATAACCAGTTTAGCAGCATATTATATTTTCTCGATGTCTGTTATTAGTCTCTGTCTTAATATCAAACTGTTTGGTTCACTTCTGAATGACGGAGAGATATAAACACTAATCTTTTCAACAGAATAAAACAGAGATTTTTTTCTTAAGTGATTTTTACACCTATTTATAAACTTTAGTAGAAAACCGTTTGAAATAAGTGTTTCAGTCAAAGGTTTAGCATCTTCGAAAGTATCTGTAGTACATATTCTTTGTACCCTAATGAAGAGACATTTTGCCAAGCCTCGCTTTTACTGTAGTGTAGTGTAAAAAACCTATGGAAATTTAAATATTGTCCAGGCTAGATTGGCTTCCTATAGACTGACCTTTTTATAGTTCCATCCTCTCTTCGATACAACAGCATAGCTAAAAAGGGCAACTGGTCATTACTTTGTTATTCGTAGGTCAGTACATCATTCTCTATACTGTTTAATCTAATCTGGGTGAAGGTAAACTAACATGTCTATATATTCCCTATACAGAGTAGCCTCACTGATGAGCTTCTAGTATTTCAATTTACTGCGTGTTCTTAAGCTCGGTAATTAGCTCGTCTAGACAGTCGTTACAAAGTAGCGTCTGACGGTTATAAATCAGAAGGTGAACTCCTAGTGATGAATACGTTTATTTGGGACACACCACAAAGCGAAGTGGAGAAGCAGTGAATGAAACGAATGAAGCGACGTGAATTGGAGAAGGCTGTTGAGCCAACTCCAACGGGCTTCGCCTGTTCATTCGCTTCCTTCGCCCATTCGTTCGCATTGTAATCCTGGAAGTTGGCTCAATAGCCTTCTCCAATTCACGAGGCCGCTTCTCCGCTTCGCTTTGTGCTGTATCAAAAATAAACGTATTCAACACTTTGTGTTCACCTTCTGATTTATAAACCGTCAGACGCTAATTAGTAACGATCGTCTAGACGAGCTAATTACCGAGCTTAAGAACACGCAGTAAATCGACACACTACAAGCTCCCGTCTTATTTAGAAACCATGAAATTGGTGGGCAATATCAATCAATTTCGCTTATCTGGAGCGGTTGGAAAAAGAGCGTTCAGTTGACCACCTTATGTTTACTTGAACTCTTATTTAATTGACTTTTCATTAATTTTCACATAAAGTGCCTTGACAAGTATGTGTTCGAAAGGTATAGCGCAAATACATTGTATTTTTCAGATCAACTACGTCTTCTCATTGTGCTGCCAAAATTTATAAAAGAGATTAATTGTTTTAAAAATTCTTCTTCATTGTCCAACTAAATAATTTGTGTGCTGAGTACTAGTAGTGCGAAAAATATGTTCCGGATTAAAAGATTATTTCTGCACGGTCGAGCAATTCCGAACTGATCATTAAGTTCGGTCAGTAGATGAATGGTCTTGGATTTATTGAATATAAATAACACAATATTCACCAAGGTGTTTACCTTTCAATATAAAAGTTGAAACTTCAGC
This sequence comes from Schistosoma turkestanicum, assembly GCA_944470395.2. Classification (NCBI taxonomy): domain Eukaryota; kingdom Metazoa; phylum Platyhelminthes; class Trematoda; order Strigeidida; family Schistosomatidae; genus Schistosoma; species Schistosoma turkestanicum. Next base: position 37,389,801 of record OX103971.1, on the reverse strand, counting down.
TTATTCATACTGAGAAACCTCGTGGACCAACTGACATCATTCATGAAGACATACAATGAGCGATCTTTAGAAATAATTTCCACCTGCTAGCTTACTTATCTTATGTACAAATGGTTAATAGTATCGATAGGTCTCTATTTCTGAAGTACTCTATCTCTATCCATTTTAAATGGTCACTTGATGCCATAGTAGGATGGTGTATGTATTCTATGAATAGGTTAGATGTAAAATAAAATGACCAGAAACTAAATTATTGATAATAATGCGACCATTTTCGAAGATCATAAAACCCCAAATTTTTGGTACTAATTGGCATATTGTATGAACGTCATTGGTGACAACAACGACATACACTTTGTACAGTGGGGTTACCAAACGTAAGCAGTGCCTGAATAAAATGAAGGACTTGGCTTCCAACCATCATATCTCAGCTTTGAAATCTTCTCCTCTCTAATTAATTTAGGGAAATGAAGTAGTAACACCAGCTAGCACATTATGTGACCCGAGTTCACAATACTGCTGTAGATAGATGAATTATATGAACAAAAACCAAGCCACAAGTTTGTGGTATTCTTTGTAAAGATCTGTTTAGTTTGAAGATAGCTTTTGTCGGAAACTCTAATTAGCTTGAGAAGTATAGGAATTCCAGGAGTAATGGAAAGCTTCACCTTTGGGTTTAGAGGTTGTCAATTGTGCGCATTCCGACTCTGAATAGGATCCTACCTAGGACCTACCACTAAACCAGTGGGTAAGTACGTCCGAAAAGTTGAGAGCGAGACTAACTGATGGCGCCAGATTAAGATCTCTCCATATCACAGATCTGGAGCTAAGAATATGGACTGTATTAGTGATTTACAGATGTAATTTTCACCGTTAAACCAGTAGATCCCTAACTGGATCTGTTTAAACTTGTAGATGTTCACCGCATATAAATCTTAGACAGTTGTCCAGTGGTACTTTGTTTACAAGTTCTCTAGCCTGTTTCTTACCTCGTAAGACATCTATAAATTAACTGAATATACATTACTAACTCCACTTAACTAAAGTTCATCTGTAAACAAAATCTCCTGGCTAATTCATTCGACAGGTGTCAAAGTTTACTTATATTCCTAATCATAGATCACAACAATGAGTAGAATGCGTTAGATTTAACAGTCAGTCAGTCAGATGCAACGTAGAACTTCGTACGTAAGTACATCAGTTCATGTTGCCATACCACATCAGCACAGAGATGTAATTGTCAATTCAAATCCAATAGTAGAAGAGGTAGTAAAGGTATCAGAAGTAAAGGATTAGAAGATATTATTCAAAAACTATGATTTAATGAGAAAAGTTTAGACAGTCAAAACTAGAGAGATTTAACAGTTGCGTGAGCAATGAAGTTTCACTTTGACCGATATGAAATTAAAATTGTAAATGATGTTTTGAATTTAATTCTTAACCGAACAGATTTTTTTAATAAAGTCATATCAAAACAATTTCAAAGTTAACCGGTAAGTACAAACTAGAAAGTGGGTGCATCTATACCAATAATGAATAAATGGTTTTGGACTGTATACTTGGGATATTTTATTGATTATTTTCATTAATTTGAAATTAACAAGCAAGTAATATATGACTATTTGCAACTAATGTAGTAGAACTTGTCATTATAAAACGTACTTAGAACAGCTGGATGACAGATGACGACTAGACTACACCACTAAAAATATGGAATCTGATTTTTCATAATACTGGAGTAAGCTAACAGACATTTATCACGATGTACATGAAGGTCTACAGTCGAAAACTTTATATATATTATTAAGTTTAAACGCTTATTGAAGATCTCTAGAAATATTGTCTTCCAAACTGTTTATTGGTAGAATTCGGAGAAAAAGTTATTAGTAAACTTACTGAATAATACACAGATATTGATAATACACGACCGAATATAAAAAACGGAGTATTACTTGTGAGAAGCTGGTGACGTGTTACTAAGTTACAGCTCTATTCTTCGGATTTATATGGTAGTAGTAGTAGTAGCTACAAATAATCAACTTACAATAATGTATACAAGGAGAGTTATACACTCAGCACACAAAAATCTAAAGCTCAAGTAAAGGTAAAATATAATGATCCAGTGTTGTGAACAGGATTTAATATTCTATTAAGCGGCGGCTAAATACTAAGCTACTCAGTTGCGAAATCAAATCAATGGAATAATCCTCAATTAAGACAAGCACTGCCCGGATTCATTCTGTCTTAGATACTAACAACTAAGAGGACAGATCAACTTTGATTGGTTCACTTACTTCTAATATCGATAAAGATAATACAGACAATGGGTAGGTGGATTTTGTATCAGTTCTTTGTGATTCGATGGTAGACAACCAAGAAGTCAAATATTTTTTGGAATTCTAGATTACTTGGTAATCCTATCATCGGATAAAAAGGTATTTTCAAACACAAGAAAGACATGCTAATCTCCTGAATTCTTTAATATTGTTCAAGAATTTATTAAGAGATTATTCCAATCATACATCTGTAGATTTTAATTGCATTTTATTTGTGTCAGTTTCAAGTCATGTATTTCAATATTTATACTACTTGAATAAACTCAGAGAAGTGAAAAGTATGCAGTTTTATTGAATAGGATGTTTTCAAATGAACGTCAATCAATGAAAGAACATCACCAGACAAACAAGTGATCAACTAAAATAGTCATGTTATTTTTAGTGGATATGTTTTATTATTGCATAAGAAAAATTTTACGTGTAAGAAATAAAATTCAAACATACTCTACAAAATAAATTATACTAAATGGCGGAAACAAACTGTTCGTATGCCTTAACAACCCTGAACACACCATAACTTGGTGATATCGCATATAGTTTTTCATGTTACTGTATACCAAAGGAAGTATTTGAAGTTTATAGACAAAAAATCGGGAACGTTAGAAGTCAGAACCTATAGTTCAGGTTGGTAACCAGTGTCTACCAACTACACTATTGTAGTCACATGGTGACAAATGATATTAACCAAACAATCAATAGAAATTCTGACATATTATGGCAAGAGATCCTTCTAGGGTGGCAATTAAAAAGGAAAACATCAGGAAATCCTGAAAGCCTTCGTCTAGTTTTGAAAAAAAATTTCTAACACCAGGTAAACTATTGGTTCCAGTCAAAACCCTAAGCTTAAATATAAGAATTCTTTTGAGCATATCCGCACCCAAAAGTTAATCTTATGTTAGTCAGTCAGTTACAACTTAGAAGTTCATAAGCACATACATCAGTTCAAGTTGTCATATTTCATTAGCTCAAAGACGCAGTTGACAGTTCATATCCCATAATGGTAGAGATGGTAGAAGTATTAGCGGTAATCAAAAAGATTAGGGTTCGAAGATATTATTCAAGGAGTATTATTCAGTGAAATGAGATAGTGGAGAAAATTTGTAGCTCAGGTGGATGATTGCGGTGGTGTTTCGTTCTCTGAGCTGGATATTTTGGATGTGAAGCTTTCATCGTTCTTTTGAACAACATCGTCAGCATAAACTTCTGAAGTCAGAGAACGAAACACCACCACAATCAGTGAAATGAATCTAGAAAGAGAAAGATAAAGGTGATGAGGAATTTAGAAGGTTAGAATTTGAAAGAACACAAACAGTAGATGCACCTGCGCCATCGCAAACGATTTCGAGTCATGTCGTACAAAGTATTTAACCTCCAGGAAATACTGCCTCGCCGACCACAAACACGTAGTGTACACCTACCATCATGACTGAGTCCACCTGTAAGTGGTTTCATAGTTATCTGCCATGTTTTGGTTTGGGCGCCCCTAGCTTTCTTCCAACCTACTAATGCATCATAAAACATCCCTCGTCGAGATAGTCGGTGGTTGGGCATTCGTAACACATGTACCAACCACCTCAACTGATTTAGTTTCAATACTTAATCTATTGACCTGTCATCCTTAACTAACACTCGTTTCCCAATAACAGCATTGCTTACTCGGTTGTCCCATGATACACGAGCAATGCTTCAGACACCTATGATCAAAAACAAGAAACCTACGAATATCTTCTACTCTGACTGGCCATGTTTCACAACCATAAAGTAGGACGGAGAGAACTACTGCGCCATACACTCGTACTTTGGTTAGCAAACGGATATCCCGCCTACGCCATAAGTGACGCAGGTTGGCAAAACCCAATCGAGCCTTCTGTATCCGTGCTGAAATTCCCTCAGTCACCAGGCCGTCGTCACTGAGGAGACTCCCCAGATAAGTGTAGCGGTAAACACGTTCAGCTACTTCACTCCTTATCACTAGTTCAGGTGCCGATGCAACCCAATCTTCAAGCAACATTTTACATTTCGAGGGCGAGAACCGCATCCTGAACATGCTTGTTTTGTCGCTTAGGGTAATCAGAAGTCTGCATTTTGTCAGCGTCTTCATCAAATAGAACTATGTCATCGGTATATTCGAAGTCAGCAAGCGTCTCCTGGTAGAAGGTCCACTCCTGAAAATTCAGACGACGTTATATCTAAGGTTATATCTAGGAGCATGTCTATGACAAAATTAAACAAGAATGGAGAGAGTGGACATCCCTGACGGACACCAATCGAAGTAAGTAATTCAGGTGGCAATTAGCCACAAGCTCTCACTCGACCAGTAGTGTTCAAATAGAGAGCTTGTACGAGGTTAATGTACTTCTTTGGTACACCTTTTGATGAGAGACTGCTACAGAACCTCGCGATCCACGGAGTCAAATGCCTCCTTAAGGTCCAGGAAGATAACTATTGTCGGACGCCTAAATGTGTGTCTTTGTTCCAAGAACTAACGTGGTCTGTATTGCCACGTCCATGTCTGAAACCAGCCCTGTTTTCTCTAGCCTGCTCTTCATGACCTGTAGTTGGGCGTCTAAGTGTTATCGAGGCTAACAATTTAGACAATATATTAGCTAAAATGATGCCTCCATGGCTATCATAAGAGGACTCTCGTCCTTTTTTGTCAACTTGGACAATCAATAACTGAGACCAGTCTGACGGAATTATGCCAAGTTCCCAGATTCTATCGAAGATCACAGTCAGTCTAACTACTAAAACTGGACCACCATCCATGAGAATTTCAGGGGTCAATCTATCAGGAGCCGCTGCTATGCCCCGCTTTAGATTTCTTAAGGCTTTCTCAACTTCACAGAGTCGGAGGACTTACGCTGATTTTCTATTCATGTTGACTGGTGATCGTGGGTAACCAAAATGTGGCTGATGGCCAGTTGAACTGATCTCCTAAGTGTTCTACTCATCGATCCAATCTACTGGGTTGAGAATGACGATAAGCCCATTCTTTTTCTGAAATAATCTCAGTTACAGTCGAATTCCTAACACCAGGTTATTAGATAAGTCTGAACAGTTCTCTACTATTACCTATCGCCGTTGCCTTTCCAATCTCACTTGCTTAAGCTACCCGCACTGTTTGCGATTATTCCGTAGGCTTTCCATCAGGTTGCGCCTAGGTTGACTCCGCTCTTTATCATGTTGAGAGCCAGATAGGATGAGTTTCTAAACATCTATCAGCTCGGCCAATGCTACTTAGGTCCATGACTTCTCCCTAACCTTTTTGAAATCATCCCAAACTGGGAATCACTTACATGGCCGCCTAACTGTTTTTCCAGTTATTCCTTAAGTATGTTCTCGGATATGTTGTCATTAGATAGAAGTTTCCTTGCGGTGTCTTTCCTACGTCCAGTAAGCCGGAAACGTGTATGCGCTCGCACTAGAGCATGATCTGAATCTAAACGAGCAACGGTCCTACATCGAGCCCCTTCATCAATGGTTGAAACCGAGATAATCTAGTTTGGCCCATCGCCAGGTCGAAAGGTTTTTCCTTATGCTAGAAGTTAGTATTTGCTAGAAATACGCTTGAGCATGGAAGTCACCGGCCATTATTACTATATCAGAGGGCTTGACTTTTTGAAGACGGTAACAAAGGCTTCTGTAAAATTCATCTTTTACCTAGTCTGAACTTCAGTTAATGGAAGCGCAGGCAGAGACGACAAAGAACCAACGGTGGGTATGCCTGTCTTTCCGAGTCCTTGCTGTCACGTTTAGTCGGACAGCTTACAAGCATCCAGTCTAGTAAACAGTTCTGTCCTAGGAATTAATGCCATACCTACACCAGCGAGGCCACAAGAAACAGCAGCAAGGCTTCCAGATACATGCAACGTAAACCGAGCTGCTTCTTTTTCTGGACAAGGAGAAGTCAAATTAGCGATTCTACTGGGACCCTATATACGCGTTTCGGAGACGCAAGACAGATCGATGGCAAGGAATTCTAGAGTCCTAGCTAATGAAGCCTGTTGCCCCACTTGACGCAAGGTTCGAACACGTATTTCAGAACGAAGTTTCAGGAGAGCAGGTATGACATTTTCGGGGTCGTTCTCCTCTTTCCTCGTGAAAAGGCAGCATCACATCAGATAATGGTTGTCCGAGGAAACACCTTGCTGCTGCCACACCCCTCTAGAGTATGACTTGACTCTTAAACCTCCTTCGATCGACCTGCACGGTACAACTTACAGCAACGTGTGTTCTAGCCAACACACCTCGGTTGAGCCATCACGACAGACAAGCCCGAACTCAACGTCAAGATAACAGCTGCGGTCGAGAATCTAATTTGTGATGTCCTGAAATATTTTGGATTCTGACTCCATGAATACCCTATCCGACTGTGTTGTCACTTATTTCTCCAGTTAATAGTTGGCTATATAATTCGGATGTTTTAACCAAATACGAGCTTTACATCAGCATTAGGTTCTATTGCTTACGTACCTTAAACTGAAAACCAATTTGAGGGCAGGATATTTATAGTCGAATTTCCAATCAATGTTACTATGCTGTAATACTATGCAAACCAGACTCGACTACGAATAGACGAAATATTTTCTTGGACGTTAAAACAATCTTGTTTTCGATTGAGTGAACCACTGCACTTCGAAAGATTCGGTTGATGATACGATAGGCGACACTGGTATTGAAATCTGACTCGACACACAAGCTGACCATAAACTTACTGAATCGGACCACAGCAACTTGTATTACCCACATAAACATTTAGCAATCCGGCCCGACACTTAAAAATTATTTTCACTCGAATTACATATAAAGCGGTAAATATGACCTCGTAAAACTACTGACGTCTACGCGAAATCAGACCAATGATTACGTCGGTAGACATTTTTCGGATTCTACAGCCTAAAAGACTTTTCAGACATTATCGTCAAGTTGGAATGCGAGTTCTTAGAGAGACACAGTGATACGGATTAGATGAGTGTACCCAACAAGGACGATACTCAACCTTGAGTGACTAATTCATTTCAGACATTCAATTTAAAAGAAATCCATTGATATTATAAACACTAAGCTCAAAGGTAAGTTCACATCCTTAGTTGGCAGGACAGGCAGTAGGTACCGGATTTTGCTATAAACAATAGACAAAATTGTAATCAGACGTTTGGTGAAGATTCAAATCACAAGTCTACCTAATGCATTATTCGCGGTGTACAGTTTGCCATGTATATAATTATATTCTTGCAAAGGCTGTGGAATCGATGGGGAGTCGAGCTATTTGGTTTACCTATACTCCACATCAAAAAATAAGTACAGCCAGCGGAAAAATGCAATATATTCATGTAAATTGTAGTAATAAAACATTATAAGTTACAAGTAAGCGATGTTGTTCTTCAAAAGCAGAATCAGAGTATTATTGTTCACACTGATCTTCCTTGTTCAACAAGGTTGACTGTCGGATGTTTAGATCTTAGACCCTGTAACGAAAGATAACTGTTAGTATCACGAAAATAAAAAACAGATCATTAGGCACGAAACAAGTTTCAGGTGTCAAACTCATCTCTAGTCAGATGAAGAAATTTATCATCATTCTAACAAGCATCGTGGGCTTGAGTAATTCACTCACCGAGATCAATCCACGTGTAATCGGTACACAAGACAAGGCGCTATAACTGCTATCAATTTAAACGAATGAGAGTCTACAGTATAATAATCAATTGAACAAAAATCATATGAAAAGTGTACAGCACTCAAGACTGTTTCAAGACTAGGATAAACACCATTTTCACTTCTCTCTTTGTATTATGGTTTTGATGAAGAAATTGTCTCAATTTCGATCTGATTTATTTCCGAATAAGAAACTATCCAGTCACTCATATAGGTGTAAGAGGTAAAGGCTTTCACGTCAGTGAACTTTGGGACAAATCAAAATATATTTTGTTTTTTAGGATCTTCAAGGTACAAAATACAGTAGATGAAGGTGGAAGATGAAAATTAGGCCTAGTAATATGCATATAAAGCTGTCTAGTGGTGGCGTTAATCCTTACTTGGTCTTTGTCAGGACATGATGTTTCCCGAAATACTTACTTACTTACTTACTTACTTACTTACTTACTTACTTACTTACTTACTTACTTACTTACTCACTTACTTACTCACTAACTTACTTACTTACTTACTTACTTACTTACTTACTTACTTACTTACTTACTTACTTACTTACTTACTTACTTACTTACTTACTTACGCCTGTTACCCCCAATGGAGCATAGGCCGCCTACCTTGTTTTCTCCAACCAACTCTGTCCTGGGCTTCCCTTCAAAGTACGACTTCAGCTATCGTGCTTGCCTTTCGAAATCAAACATCCGCTCATACGTCCTAATAAGCACTTTGTTACCGACTTAATCGTAATGCACTTCGATCTACAGAATGCCCATTCTGGTATTACTCACGCCATGAATAGTCTTCGTGAAGAGTTCTGGATCATTAAGGCTCAAGCTGTCATCCGAAGAGTCCTGAAACGGTGCTTTCTATGCAAGAGGCTTAGCAGTTCGCCGTGCGCACAGATCATGGCTCCACTACCCGAGTGTCGTATAGAAGCTTACGTGCCATCATTCAATTCTGTTGGTGTAGACTATTTCGGGCCATTTTACGGTAAGAGGAGGAGGTTAGTTGAAAAGCGATACGGCTGTTTGTTTACTTGCTTGTCTGTTAGAGCAGTTAACATCGAAATGGCCCACGCCTTAGACACCGACTCATTTTTATGCGCTCTTTCCAGATTCGTTGCTAGACGAGGTCATCCAAAACACGAGTTTAGCGACAACGGTTCGAACTTCAGAGGAGCCGACGCTAGTCTCAGACAGATGCTGTGTAGCTGGGACCAGAATAAGATAACAAATACCCTTTTGGAAAGAGGTTGCGAATGGTACTTTAATCCTCCGAGAGCTAGTCATCCAGGTGGTATATGGGAGTGTATTATAATGTCAATAAAAAGGATTCTACGACCACTGCTGTTTCAGAAGGTATCGACAGACGAGTCTTTGGAAACTCTTCTAATAGAGGCTGAGAGAATACTGAACAGTGGACCACTGGTGAAGCTAGTTAATGAATGTGATAATATAGATGTGCTCACGCCAAATAAGTTTTTGTTAGTTAACAGAGGTGTAACATTCGATGAAACGCAAATGAGTAAAACATGCTTATATAACAAAAATGGAAGGAAGCTCAAAAACTAGCCGATCTATTCTGGAATACCTAACAACCCTTCAAGCAAGATCCAAGTGGTTGTACGTGAGAAAGAATCTACAACCAGGAGACTTGGTACTAGTAAACAATACTGGCACACCGAGAAATCTGCGGCCGAAAGCTATAGTTAGAGAGGTCAATTATGGTCCGGATGGACAAGTCAGAACAGTGCGATTAAAGACAGCAACCGAAGAAATCACCCGGGATATAAGGAACCTATGCCTACTGGAAGAAGCCGAGTACTTGAACGCTACGATAACGAGGTCTGGACGTGGTGACCGCTACGGGGGGGTGTTAGTTATTTCCATAACTAGTTGTAGTTATGCTATAACTAACCAATCAGATGGTGTTTTGAGCGCTCGCCACGCTATCTAGTCTGACCGGTCTGTAAACTTTCTTTGTTGTAAATGACCTATTGATTGAAGGCCGTTATTATTTTATTATATTGATGTGACTCATGTTTTTATTCATTTTCTAAAGACACGCTATACTGGTCGGTACGTTTGCTCGTCTTACTTGATAATTGTAATTTCCTTATTTATTGTACTAATTTAATCGTTTTATTGTTTAGAAACAGATAAAGTTTAAAACCAAATTGACTTCATTTTTACTATAGGTTTACCACAGACTCTGTGCTCGCCAGTGTTGCGTTTACTGTCCTAGAATTACATCTGTAGGACAAATTAAATCCTACAATTGATCCTTACGAAATCCAGCCTGTTGATCTCGAAGTTGGACGTCTACGAGGTCATTCATTTGTTTAACGATACCCTGTTGAAGACTTAGCCTGGTATTGAAAGAAGAGTGATGCCTCTGTAGTTCACGCACTTGCTGAGATCTTTCTTTGGTATTTGGACCAGGTATCCTTCTTTCCAATTTCATGGTACTTGTTCCTCATCCCAAATATTGTTGAAGATAATGTGAAGTATTTCTCAGTTACTTCCACATCTGCTTTCATTGCCTCTGCTAGAATGTTGTCTGGTTCTGCTGATTTGTCACTCTTGATTTGTCTGATGGTCATACTGATCTCCTCACTTGTAGGTGCGCCAATATTTATTGGGAGGTCCGTGGATGCTGCTTCGATTTTGGGTGTGTTCAGTGGAGCTTGTCGATTCAGGAGTTCCTTAAAGTGCTCTACCCACCTATTTCTCTGTTCTTCAGTGTTGCTGATTACATTGCCCTCCTTGCATTTCACTGGTCGTTCTGGTTAACAACAGTTTCCGGCCAGCTTCTTTGTTGTTTCGTAGAATTGTCTCAAGTTTCCGTCTCTTGCAGCCTTTTCCGCCGTCATTGCTAGATCTTCCACATATTTTCGTTTGTCAGCTCTGATGCTCTTCTTCACCTCCCTTATTGCTTCTGTGTATTCAGATTGTGCCTTAACTTTCTCTGCTCTTGTTCGGCTGAGATTGATTGCTGCCCTCTTGTTCCTCCTTTCTTCAATTTTTGCAAGAGTATCGACAGAGACCCATTACTTGTGATGGTGCTTCTTGTGACCCAGGACCTCCTGAAGTGTTGAAGTGGTTGCTTCTTTGATCCCTTCACAATTTTTATCCAAGGTTATTTCCTCTCTATCGAGTAGATCCTGCCGCCGATGATTAGTTTGTTGAAGGCACACAGGTTTGCAAATCTCTCACCATTTTCGTTCCTTTCACCCAGGCAATGTCGTCCCGTGATGTCTTCATATCCAGTGTTGTCTATGCCAACCTTGGCATTCAGGTCTCCCATAAGAATCGTCAAATCCTTTGGTGAACATTTCTCGACGATTGACTGCAGCCTTTCGTAGAATTGATCTTTAACGTCGTCATTGTAGTCATTGGTAGGTGCATAACATTGGATGACGTTCATTGTAATGTCCACTTTCTTTGTTTTGAAGGATGCTTTGATGATCCTGGGTCCATGAGATTCCCATCCTATCAGTGCCTTTTGTGCATGTTTGGACAGCATCAGTGCAACTCCTTGTGTATGTGAAGCGTTTTCCTCTTCATGACCAGAGTATAACAGCAGTTCCCCTGAAGCAAGTCTCAGTTGTCCTAGTTGTGTCCAATGCGTTTCACTGATCCCGAGCACCTCGAGGTTGTATCTTTTCATTTCTGCCGCAACTTGAAATAGTCTTCCAGTCTCCCACAATGTACGAACGTTCCATGTACCTAAAAGAATGGTTGCTCTGGTTGTCAAAAGAGGCATCGGCCCCGTGACTTCCGAGGGAACTCGGCTTTCATCACTAGACGTCATAATTCTTCTTCCAAATTCGAGGGCAGAGTTAAAATGGTTTGAATTATTTTTTCTGGTTAGCGTTTTTTGGCAAGTTAGTTTTAGTTGGGATGGGGTCGTAAACCCCAAATCCAACCCCTCCTTCTTTTTCCGGGCTTGGGACTGGCAGTAGCCCCAAAGGTTCTACTGGCGGAGTTAGAGATTCAGCTTTAGTATTCGTTATTTATACACGAACATGAGTGTTATGTAGAAACATAACTACCCCGAAAATTTCGGTAGCGGTTACATTCACTATAATTAATCTGGTTATTTGATATGAGGAGGAATATCAAGTTCATCTGAATGCAGAGAGGGGAAATAAAACCGAAAAGGATAACCAAGATAAATGTGTAATTATTTAGAGTATTTTTGTGGATGAGAAGAAACGTAACTGGTAGAAAAGGTAACACTCGTGGAATGTAAGGGAATTCAATAGTTTTTAGTAAGATTCGATGGCAGAATAACAGTTTGAGCAATGAGATTAACGACGATTAAAGGCACATGGAAGCCATCAGACATCAACTTGTATGGAAACTATATACGTGATGCAGATAATATGATTATGAAAAGTCAGTTTATTTCAGTAAATGTGGGACAAGATCTTAACATTCAGTGAGAAGCCATGGATCAGTACTGGCAACATATCTTAGGTCTGCCAGGTACAGATTCATCATCTTCGTAATAAACAGAGGTGAAGGGAACAAGTGCGTTTTGAGGAGAAGTGAATTCAGTAGTCTAGTCATCAGTTCTAACATATGTAAGTTTCAGAGTGGACTCTGATTTCGGAGAAACAGTTCTACAACTTTAGATACGCGCCTTGCCCACTTTATCCAAATAGAAAGCAATTTATCTGGGTAAGAAACGGTTCTATTATTATTCGAAAAATACAGATAATTACCCAAACAATAATACACTGTTTTCCGTCAAAAATAGCACAATGTGTTTACAATATTTGAAGAATGCTTCCGTATAGGTCCAAACTGCACCCTTCCAGCTCACATGCACTTTCCACCCACCAAGGTATCCAATCCGATATGGCTGAAGCCATAATTAAGTGTCGATTTAAACAACATAATGCAGTTCAGTAGAAAACATAGAAACTCCAATAAGGGTACAGAAAATAGAAATTATAACAAAATACAAATATTAACATCCCAAAATTGGATTAAACAGACCACCAAAATGTAGCACAGCAAGAGTCAGTAAGAACATATTACAAATATATATATGGAGGGATTTTCCCAAAAACGAAGCCTTCAAAAATGGATTCTACATATACTTACTGTTGCTGGAAGGAATGCTGGGGGAACTGTGCAAAAGTATACTAGTTTTTGTTAGCTTTAACATCAGATAAAGGCATGGTGGACATTAGCTAGCTAACATATGCATATATGTAAAACAGTATGACTATGCAACTTCGAAAGTTTTAGTTAGGGGGTCTTAAGATAATTCATAATTTGAGACAGCTTAAGGTTAGGATCGCTCTGGTTGGTACACAAATAATCCTTGTACAATCCGGCACTATGATCTTCAAGTTAGACCACGACGAAATCTCTCATTCGATTAAGCGATTATTCAAGACTTTGCCTGGTAGAGTGCAGCTCTGTAGTTGTAATACTTACTAGGATCTTTGTTTCATATCTCACATTTGTCTCATATTTCCTCACTATGCATCTACTCCCACTGTCACTGATAGCACTGATCCCACTCTTCACTGGCTTCTCCGCTTCTCTGTATTCAGCTCGTGCTTTGGCTTTCTCTGCTATTGTCCAAACCGAGGTTTGGACTGAGAAATAATTGTCTAGGTAGTTTAGGTATGAGCCTTGCCCAGTTGAAATCGAAACAAGTTATTTGGTAAATAGCGGTCCGAATATTCATCATAAATATAAATATACGTCATTACCTAAATAAGTGTTGCCACTCAGTTATTCCACCAATAATTGTTCAATTAATCAAATCAACAGCAACAAATAAATGTTATTCTATCCTTTCTGGATAGATCAGATTCGTTCGAAAGAAAATAACTGGTTACTTTATAACACAGAGTGTTTCTTATTCTGGAAGTGTGCTTCAATTCACTATCAAAATGTACACTTTCAGTCCACGCAAGCAATCCAGTCAAAAGTGAAACAAACCGATGTGGCTGTCGCCATGACTGAATATCCGCTTAAACAACATAATTCAGTTCAGAAAGAAACATAGAAACTCATTAAATGCACAAAAAATAGGAACCATAATAAAATACAAGTATTATCATCTCAGATGGAATGGAACAGATTAACAAAATGTACAAATGAAGGAATCAATAAGGACAAATTACGAATGTATACATGGAGGGATTTCCACAAACAAAGCCTTTAAAGATGGATCTTACTTTTCGCCTGTTATTGATGATTGTCTTCCTGTTCATCCTTTGTTGAATCTCATCCAGAGCATCATATAAGATCCGTCCATTGATGAGGTGCTTCTTGTGGCTCGGAAACTCACTACACGCTCGATTTAAGGCTTCTTTTACCACATCACAATTTTTCTCCATGGTAGATTCTTCTCCGTTGAGTAGATTATGAAAGGTTTGGAACCTTTTACTGAAGACTAACTTAGAATTTGTTGAGTTCGCTAGTATCCTGAAGAAAGGTTGAGTGAAAATTTTCGGGTGCTGTTCGGCCAGTTGTCCAGTGCTTATTTAGTTTCAGTTTCACCTTGATCACGACTAAGTGATGTTCTGAAGCTATGTCAGCCTCACTCATTGTTCTAACGTCTTCCATAGTCCTTCTGAACCGATTTTTGATGCTGATGTGATCGATCTAGTTCTACATAGCGTGATCCCGTGGAGGATATGTACGTTGTGAATATATCTGTCTAAGAAAATGGCGCCTCACACAAGTTTGCGAATTCCTCACTATTTCAATTCCTGTTTCATAGCCTATGTTGACCCATGATATCTTCATACTCGGTATTGTCAGTTCCAACCTTAGCACTGAAGTTTCCAGTCGGAACAGTCAAGCCATTTTTTCGTCATTTCTTGGCCAGTGGCTGCAAGCACTAGTTTTTCATCATCTTCACTGTCATCGTTGGTGGATGCATAGCACTGAATGACACTCATCAAAATCCCATCCTTTTTTGTTTTGAAGGAAGCTTTGATGATCCTGGATCCATGAGATTCCCATCTAATAAGTGCTTACTGGGATTCTTTGGACAGCATCAATGAAAATCCTTCTATATGTAGGGAATTTTCTTCTTCATGGCTGGAGTAAAACAGCATGTCTACTGAGGCTAAACTGTTCTGCTTAGCTTCTGGCCAGTGTATTTCAGTTATTCCAAGCTCCATTAGTTTGTATCTTTTCATTTCCGCAATAATTTGGATGTTGTGAGAAGGGGCATCAGCCACGTGACTGTGGCCAGTGTCATGAGGTGTGATAACTCTTCTAAACAAAGACATTCCAACTAACAGGGCAGAGTTGAAATTATTGGTTGAAACTACTGCTTCTGGTTAGCGATTTTTTCATGTTTGTTTTCAACTATATTTGGTTGTTAATCGAATGCTCGATCCTCCTCCTTTATCCGGCTTGGGATCAGCAATAACGATAACATTACTTCAGGAAAAACCGAAGGTGATTAAATCGTAGTTTTTTAATTACTCAGTGATACATTTGCATCTGATATCCTCATACCTACCATCTAAAACAGTATGTATGATAACGCTCTAAAAAGATCTGAAGGCACCAAATAAATAATCTACCAGCTAAATATCAACTTCCTTATCGGATCGTCAAGAAATGAACCGGTTACGTCAATAGTTATTTGAAACTTCATCTGTCAGGGTGATGTTGGATCAACTGAGACGCCAATATTTCTAGGACCGACTAAGGTTGTACAACCTCCTGTCCTTTCAAAATTGAAACTTAAAGTCGAATTGAAGGCTCCTCGTTTGGTTGTTGCTCATCGAATTATAAAGCTAATTTTTCATGGCATTTATTTACCACTTCAATTATCATTGCATCTAAATGTTATGAGATACATTTAATATTAAGACGCGACTGGACTTTCCACACGCCAATGTGCATATTTAACCGATGCGAATTCTTAAATATCGACTTGTCGTAATATGGTAATAGACACTGTCAGGGGCAAATTTGACATTTCAATTAAAATCCATTTAATACATAATGTTTTGTTTTGCAGAATCAATTTCTGCTGGTATCCAATAGCCCTATTGCCTTGAAAAAAAGGCACTTATTCAAATCAAGGAAAGTACATTTAATATAGAACTGAGTAGAATTAGTGCAGTCGAGTTGTTAGAATAACGTACACTCAACATTACCAAGTACCTGTAACTGTACTGAAAGAACGAGAGGCGAGCGCAAAGAAATCACTTCAAGATATTTTGAAAGCTGTAGAAATTTCTGATCATCAAGTTTCGTTACCTCAAAACTAGCAGAACGCTTTTCCCTCGATAAAATATGGGAGATCTGGAGCAAATTTTTTACGACTTTTGTGATGCTGTCAAGAAGGGAGCGAAAACTGCAACTGACAAAACTATTAAAAAAATATGTACTGATTGTAATATCTATACAAAATCATTCAATGCGAATGCCGTGGATATTGCTTTCTGCAAACATCTCAAAAGTGGCAGAAAGGAAGTTGACTTCCCTGATTTCTTAAGGTTTATTGAAGGAACAATGGCAGAAGAATATGCAAGACAAAAAAATATTTCTCCAACTGAAGCATCAGATGAAATAAAAGGTAAAATAATCAAAGGTGGCGGTCCTAAAGCTCATGGAGCTACTCAAGTTAGCAAGGATTCGGCAACGGCTCGTCTCACGGATGTAAAAGGATATACGGGCTCTCATAAAGAACGATTTGATCTTGAAACTGGTAAGGGTAAAGGAATCGAGGGACGAGAGTATCTCATGGATGACAAAGCGGCTTCTGGTTACGTTGCAGGCTATAAAGGAAAGGATACATATGACAAAACTCACTAAAGCTGTTTACCTTTCCCTTTACAATCATATTTCTGACATATCAATAACGATATCGAACGTTTGTTTGATTATTATTTAAATTTTGTTTGATTGTTTTTCATCCAGTTTCAGTTACTTAGCAGAAATCTTTAATGCTGTTAATGGGAAATTTAGGCTTTTGTTTGTGTTTCTTCAAATATATTGGTCGGCTAAGGTGATTGGTACATGTATGCCCAACTTTCTTTCTCGGTATGCAGTTTTAGATGGCATACGAGTAGGCTTAAAAAACCATGGGTGGCTAAACGAAGACTTATAATCCGTCTACAAGGCTTGCAACTGCTGTTCTAACTCATTTTAGTAGACCAATACTATTTGGTTGGGATTCACGAAATAGCCACAGTCAGTGGTTGGAGACGACACATAATATATTGAATTATCTTGGAACTTATCCTCCTTCCTAACATCACTTTGTGCATCAGTTATTCCTTCTCCTCAAACCATATTCTAAGTGTTTGGTACATCTCACTATCATTGGTAATACATTAATTTCAACTCCTTTCCTTTTGTGTCCTAATCTCATCTTGTCATACCGATGTAATGCAAGAACTTAGCCAGCTCACACTTGTACAAGGATTTAAGTCAAGTATACCTGACTATCTATATATTTATATTTTTTATTTACGAGGTTTGTGTAGAAATTTGTGATCAGTTGTAATACCAGTAATTACTATATCACTGGTTAATCGTTAATTTTATATGCGGACTCAGACGCTGACAATAAGCAAAGGGAAAATACCAAATAAGTGATGAGTTTGGCAGGAATTAGCAGAAAAGGAGAAAATCAAAAGGTGTAAAACTATTAGATGGTATAAGATCCACTGAAGACAAAAAATAACTTGTTCTCAAATAGATGATAGCAGCGGCAATATTATGTTGATGACAACTGCAGTAGAGTATGCATGGGTGACTTGCAATATCACTGGTCGGGTTTCAGGGTGTATAGAGACCTTGCGCTAATTAATCGTTCAGCACACAATAAAGATTTTTACTGAAACACCTGTGTGAATTTCACCAACTTATTCCTAAAAGCAAAAAATAATACCTTTAGGTGATCTTGAATTAAACGTAGTGTCATGTTATTTTGGAGACCTAAAAGCTGATACTAGGTTAGGGCCATTATCATTATTGAACTTAGTTGCATAATTGTCATGTTGCACTTCCAATGAATAGGAGTTTAGCAGTTTGAATTATAATAGCCTAACATTGCTAAAGACTACACGTTGACAATTTTAAGCGGTAAATTTAATTAGTCTTTTCCGAAAAGGAGCAGGATTGGAAAATTGAGTTTGAACAAAGATAGTGAAACAGGTCACTTAGTCAGGATTATAACTAGCAAATGTGTTTAATAGCTTTATTTAGTTTTAAAAGTTTGCCTAACATCTCACTTTTTGGTTGAAAAAGCAATCTGGTATTTTTCATTCCTAAACATCAGGGCTAAATCTTTAATCTTGTTACAGTAAAAGGATGCTCACTACATCGTTTTCAACCTTACGCAACCCCTTTTTCCAGAAACATCGAGGAAATTGCGTCATACGAAGGCAGTTTGAATGTCTGAGCTCTAATCCAAACAATCAATCAAAATATTTCCGTATTCATTTTTCCATCGGTCAGATCCTAGCTGCATTACTTTTCGAATTCGTTGCTAGTAGTAACCAGGGAAAGTTAATCAGGTCTTCGCCCATAGGTTCATATTGTAATCTTGCGAAGACTCATGCGCTGGACCAGCTATCGTCCTAGTTTTTGATATGAATCTGTAAAGATCTGTGCTTGTCTCTTCCTGAGTTAGCAGCAATCGTCTTATTGTATAAGTTGTCTAAACATTTTTCATGTTTTACTACTTTATCTAAGGTTAAAAAGCTGAGGCACGAACACAGTGTTGAAAAGAAGCTTTCGATCTAGATTCTCGTATTTATGAGCGATACAGACCAAACTGTTTGGATTTCAACACAACGGGCAAGAAAATATTCTAAACATGTTGAAAATATATATGATTGAAGAGCGCTGGCAGAAAATACTGGGTTTAGATTGATCTGCCATCTTCAGGAAAGGATTTCGTCTCCTCCCCCTAAATATTATAACCCGTATCAAGTCTTCTATAGCCGCTGATTTTTCCACCTAGAAACTCGGAGCTAGTACATCTAAAACTGATATAGTGTAGACGAAGTTATGATTGACGAAATTCTGGAGTTACTTTTTTATGAGGCTATAAATAGTAAATGATAAGAATAATACTGTATTATTGTATGCTGTATCTGATAAATGCTAAATTATAACACTGTAAATCTATCATACTTAAGGAATAGATTTTCTTCATTGTTTTTCAAAACAGTAACGACTAGAGTCAAGAACCTATAGATAAACCTTATAGCCCTTATATGTGTTCTTAATAACTTGTTACCACTTGGTAGTTTAACGAAAACGTCGACACAATTTGTTCTGATACGTAAGCAGTCTATGTACCTTTTGCTTGAATCAAGTGTGTTTTTACCTGTAATCTACCAGTTATTTTTTTGGTCCAGATTTATCGCGATAATTTGTTAGATTCTCGCTTTCTGATTACACTGTTTACCAATATTCTTTTGTAAGTATGCAGCTAATATGCACATGGTTTAGCATATTTGTGGAGCATTTTTCGAATTCGGACGTTATTTTGTAAGTAATGACCGAAAGGTGTTGATGCAAAAATGAATAACCTGTTGAAAGTTGACTACCGGCAATTTGAAGTTTTATGCTAAATGTGTTCAAAAAAATAAATAAATGTAAATTTAATAAGCAAACAGCACTGTAGATTATGTAAGTTTTTGAAATCGAAAGTTAATTTGAAACCATTTAAAAGATAGGGAAAAACAGATTTATATCAATTCGGAATGCAAAATAATATACTTTGAAAGAGTAGTCTTGGGAAGAGAGAAAGCTAAGCAAGTTATGTTCATGATGAAAAAAAACAGTGAGTAAACTTATTATGTCCGGGAAAACTAGGTGGCACCTCATAAGTAGCTAAAGTCTTAATGGTTACTTTGAGTAGGAGGTAATCCGGAAAGATTGACTGTCATACAGTGATCGTTTGGATTAGATAAATAATTGTATGAAGATGCCCTGACATGTTCATTGAAAGTAAATATTGGCCATTTCTGTATCATGATGCAAAGTGTACAGTGCTCCGTGATTTTCAGTAGTTATCTAGGTGACAGCAGTTTTTGACGAAAATTCTCTTCATATCAGAAGTGTCCTCAAGTTTCAGCTAGATATCTAATAGAATTTAATCGAAAGTATAAAGTGACAATTACGGAAGAACAAAGATGGTCAAATTCCACCTAACTATGTAAAACCCTAACTAAAACCGTTTAAAGTACATGTTAACAAAAGTTGAGCTGTAAAATTACATATTTAGTTTACGCTTTCATTACATAAAGCATGTACTTGCAGAAAGAGAGATCGATTGGCATAATTTAAATTTACTCTAAACAATCTAAAAGCAGAAACTGACGTAATATAAGAAAACTAAGAATTAATCGATATATGCAAGTAATTAAGTTGAATATATATCAATAACTTTATTGATGATAGACTGAATAGGAGTAAATGCATATTTATGAAGATTGATGTATCTCATACTCATAAACTTAAAATGAAATTAGCTATAAAACGTTAGAGAATTGAAGTATATTTACAGCTGCGTAAATAATGCCATTGTCAAAGGACTGTTAGTTCAATCCATTAATGGTACTATTTCCTGAAATTCAATCGACTGATCACTTTAATAGCATAACGAATTAAACTAAAGTTTATAGAATAAAAAATTACTATTATAGTGGGGCTGTGTTTAAGTTGGCTGGTTATACTAGCTGAACATTAGTGATTTAAGTGAAAGTATTGCAATCACTGACATCTTTAACTATAGACCTAATATTTTATATCTTTGGATATTTTCTTAATGAAGAGGAAAATTTGATCTTTTGTATGTATGTATGTCTCAATATTAATATGCTATGAATGTTATATTTTGAGAGACATCGAAAGAGCAGGTGAATATCATTTTATTGTATAGATTGTTTCACAAATATAAATGTCAACCAGAGGTTATTTGTTAGGTGTTTCTGATTTTTGCATCAATGAGAAACGAGCACTCTTTAGCCAACCCAGGACTACAAAAACCACCTGTGGGTTTCACATTGACCATATAACTATTCATTTAGTGATTTAAAATCTACCGACTCTGACTGATGAATTGAACCACTTTACAATGCGCTAAGATCGATATTTGATGTAATTGATAAGTAGATGCAACACTCTGGATTTAGTTTTACCTATAAAGCGTAGCTTTCGGTTAGAGTTTAGAAATGTGTACATATTACATAAATATTAATGACTTTACCTAAACGTTATAGACCGGAATAGTTGATATTTGTACAACTTATTTTGAATAGGGATAAATCCAAGTCTACATATTCCTGTTGAATATTTAGCATTACTGAAACGTTATTTCGATGCATGACTAAACTTAGATTTGGGAAATGGCTAGAGATACTCTGAAATAATTCAGCTACCTGATATCTTTTTAATAATGAATCCGGAGTAAAACAAACTCTAGATGAAGAGCTTGTTATTGACTTACTTAAGATATCACCTAGTCCAGTGAGATATTTTTTGATTAGTTTGATAAATATACAATTATTAATGAGTGATTAATTTAGCACAGAACTGAAGATTACAATAAGAACATTTATTGTAACTGAGTTCTTGTACTTATTTCGAATTTGTACTAAAGCTGTATTCTAGATAAGGCACTAAAATATAAGAAAAAACACTGGTTAGGGAATAGAAATTATTTAATTACAATGTTGGATAAGTGTTCTTTATATTCAACTTATATTTTTAAAATTGTTCATGTATACCTATCAATGTTTAACGACTGATAAAACACAATGATGATTATTACTGAAATGAATGTGAAAGATTTTTTTTAAAAAACAGTTGAGAAATAACCTTTTATTTCTCCATGTTCGTAGAACTCGCTACAATTTTCTTAATTTAAACTTCAAATGTTGTTCAACTATGTATAACTATAGCTAGTCTGGGTAAAAATTCGTTTTGATAAATATTTGTTAAATTTGAATGTTAATGTTCATTTGTTCACTTATTCATCTGGAATATTTATTCCTTCTATTCTAAGCTTTATCAAAATTAATACATTTATGATTTTATTTGGACAAAAATATTTAAATTGTTCGATTCAATGGAATTCCACCAGAAAAAAAGAATAATTTAAAAATGATTGTATTGTGACTGTCACGTGATTTATCATACACAAGCTAATTCATTAATGCAGGTAGCACTTTTTTGTTAGCACTCTACATTTAATTAGTACAATTGGTTTTGTTTGAATTACAATTAGTAATCAAACAATTGGGTTAGCCAAATCAACTGAATATAAACGGAATGTATACTTTTATGAAATAATGTGACCAAATCATTATGTCACAAATCATTATTGACCTGATTCAAGATATGTTTATCTCTTTAGAAAATATAATTATTTTCTACTAGCAGAAAGTGAACTAAAATAACAAGAACATTTTAATATTGACCAAGTGTAAACTCATTCACTTGAGATAAAGATAAATTTTTCACTAACAACTTCTTTGCTCCTTCTATATAAGCCAAAAATTATTTTCATTCACACTGTTCAGAGAAATCTTGTTTAGATTTATTCCATTTTAGTATTTCATAAAAATTCATTTTTAGCTTCATAGATTATTTTGTAAATCTGACATTTCAAAATTTATTTGATACTTACTTGTGATCTAGTTTTATCAGACTATAACATATTATTCTAAAAGTTGAGATAGCTTTAGTCAAAAGATGTATAGATTTATCTGTAGTGGAATACTTTACATTATTAAGGAATTAATAACAATTGTTTTCCTCCTTAAGTACTGCTCAAAGTTTCATTGAAAATTGGTATATTACGTAGTGATGAACAAGAAAACACTATATTCTCAAAAGTTTTACCGTCATCTTTTCACTACAAAGAAATGTTTCTAAAAAAAATCAACTTATACGTGCAATGAAAGTTATGCAACGGACATGATATTATTTATATTTAATTAATTATTTATATGACTCAAAGAAAGAATACTATTTGATTAATTTCTATATTTAAGGTAATTTTATTTTGATTATAGACTTGTGAAGATTGTCGACTTTCATTGAAGTCATGAATCGATCAGTGGATGCGCATTACTGATGAGTCCCAAAGAAGGACAAAACGGCCGTCTAGTGCTTCCAGGTTTATGATCGTGATCTAACATTGATCGACTCATCAATTTAATGAAATGTTGATTTCATTGTGAAATTAACTTATCAAAATTATGGTGTATATAGTTCATGTATTTTGATGAATAAGCACATATTTCAAGTAAAACTTTATGACTAGAATAACATCTGAAGTTACAATCGATTTTTGTAAATAAATTTCAAGTACATTAATGAACTGCATGTTATTTTAGATTCGTTCATCATTTAAATATTGACAAAAATCCTTTAATTTTCGACCTGTGAAGTTCAAACCTGTTCGGATGTATACAGTGTATGAGGTTGCGCAACTCCGTGAATTTGATCAAGTTAGACATTAACACCGTTAGATACCGGCTCAGTGGTCTAACGGTTAGGGCGTTCGCGCACAATATAGAAGGTCCTGGGTTCGAATCTTGCGGAATGCAAAAGTCGTGGATGCGCACTGCTGATGAGTCCCATACCAGGGCGACACGGCAGTCCAGTGCTTCCAGGTTTCTAATGGTGGTCTAACATTGATCGATTCTTGGTTACAAATATATATATATATATATATATATATATATGTTAGGAAAAAATATGAGAAATAAATATTGATTATTTCGTTGTATACGCATGCCACCTATTTAAAGTGAACAAATCTCATACATGACCATGTACTGTTTATAATTTATACAGCTATACAGTCGTAACAATGTATTAAAAAAATCTAAAAACTCAAATCAAAATTCATAGTGTTTTGTTTATTTATGATACAGTATTCTCATAGTTTTCCGATGAAAAGGTTATCATGATCTATTTAGATAATATTATTAATTGTATGTCATCATTGTCAAATCGAATAAATAAACACAAATGAAACGAATTATACACAAACTTGATTTTCGATAGACAATACAGCTGTTGTCTTGGTTCGCCATAGTATTAGACAAACATTGATAGGAACACTTTATAACTATTTATTACAACTACTCATATGTAACTTAAACATGGAAAGTAGTATATACTTTAAGTTACTATGAACTTTAGAAGTGAAGAGTTTAAAATATGACTTTATGAAAATACTACAATATAATAATTAAGTACAGCTATATAGATAGGGCTAGTAGGATATTACTTGATACTTGACATAAATAGTCTACTTATATATCTAAAGAACTATTGAAATGCTTTGTATAAGTCTTTGAGGCAAAAAGTAATCTTTGTCTGGCTATTTGATTTCACTTATTTATCTGGCTGTTCAGAAATGAAGAGGTGGAAAAAGAATTATTGTCCTATTCTACTGCTTATGATTTTTTATGTTTAAAATCAGTGACCATATTTTAAGTGTAAAACTTATGGTCTGTGAGAAGAAAAAGGTTTTGATGTAAGTGTTTTTTAGTAATATTATACGATAGTACATTTTAAAGAGAAGTAATGGTTTCACATACACAATCTTCTGATAAAGTTGATAACAAACTACTGGGCAAGCAGTCTTTACCAGTTGATTGAAGAAATCAAGAAAATTTTATATGGAAATTCATTTATACAAGTAGAGAATATTCATAGCTTTGAATGTGAATAACAATGGCTTAGAATTCTAAAAATCATGACATTCAATAGTGGACACCATTTATGGCCACTTTAAATTGATCTGCAAATAATACACCTGTGATATATATTTTACTAGAAATTGTGCCGCGTGCTAATAAGCACTAAAGTTTAACAGATTTTTATACCTTATCATTGATTTGACTTTTCGAATAATCACAGTCGTAAGGCTTATATATTTCAGTTTCCAATATGTATCGAAATAAAATGGTCATGCCAAAACTACAACTGACCATGGTTCTTTTACTTCCAATCATAGAGATTAAAAAGATCACCAATACAATGCTCATTTTTCATCACTGCAATATTTTAAATTCTAAGGGCGAGTTCTTTTAAAATATACTACTGATTTATCAATATATCTTGACTTTAACAGCTTAAAGTTTTAATGAATAAAACTATAAACAACAAACACATCTCATCTATGTGACAGAAGGAATTATACGTATATCTTATAAATTAGTTTTAGAATATATGGAAATATTACTGAATTTGTATTGTATTTTCGTTTTTTAAGAGGAACAAAAATTCATCTTATCTAAAATAAAACTGACAGAATATCACCCCCAAAATAGATCGTTTTTTTAAACAAAAACATGAAGAAAATATTTTATTTGAAATTCTAGAATGTTGTATTGAAAATCATTTTTAAAAATGAATTACTATTCATAGTATGTTTAGGTAAATGGTATATGCCTACCAATTTTTATTACCTAAAATCTACTTTCCTTTCTTCAATAAAATAAAAACAAAATATCAAACATAATGCAACAATGTAAATCACAGTGAGAGGAAGAGTTGTTTGTTAAATGATATGATGATTTTCTTTGAAATCTAATATTCATTTCTTACAATCATCTGCCACAAACATCCAATACATACTATGTAATACAATTGTTAATAGAGTACAAATATTCAAATAAATGAACTGTAGATTCTTGATATTTTAAAATATGACATCAACTAAGTTTTCATGATCACTGTTATTATTAACTCAGTATGAAAACAATTTAATGATTACCGTATTACAATTTTGTTTAGAACCACCGACAAATTTACATTGGTCAAACTAATTTCTAGTGTAAAGATTTAAGAGAAAAAAAGGGCGTTTTACCCTACATAGATTCGTGTTCAAGCGGTTGAATAGGAACTTGTTTTTAAATTAAACCAGATAGTTTTTAAGGATAGAAAAAGTCGAGTAAAAAGAATGATGCGCCTAATTAAAAATGGAATATACACCTGCTTAACATATTTTTTGTTCTCATATGATTATCGTTATGTTCATCATTAAGCTTATTACTATTATTGTTGATGATATTCTGCGACTTTTAATCAACCTATATCTACTGTTTAAGTTCTGTTCAACACAAAAAATAAACGGATCATATATCAATTACAATAGCAACCTTGTATAAAAAAAAACAAGTTAAACATAGTAAAATCACTTATTATCATGGTTGCCATAGTTAATAAAGAAAAGTTGTTCCGTTACTGTAGTTACAGTGTGTTATTCAATAAGTCAGTTATTTTTATTTACTTATGCATGGATTCATTGACTTGGGTATAAGTTACGGTAAAGTAAAACAAAAGAAAGGAAACTTGATTTTTCTCTGTAGTTTTTTCCTCTTTGAATGTCTTGAAGGCTTGAAGCAAAAATAACGGTAGTGCTGATGATAATAACAATTATTATTATTATTATTATTAGAATGGCAAAAACAGTATGTCATAAATAAACAATGAAGCTAAAAAAGAAACAAACGTAATTTTAGTTGTAGTTTACTTAGTTATTGATAAACTTGAAATTAATTGGATTGTGTTTGAATGGGGAATCGTAAAAGAAATAGTGAAATGTAGTTCGATGTGGGACTGAAACTAGTCAAAGAACTGCTTGTTTAAATCGTGAACTACATTCTTTTCTCAAAAAAATTGTTGAAAACTGGGGAAAGCAGTTACATTTTATTATGAGATACCTACTATTGAGTATATTTCAGTATGAAAACTCTCGAATCCAGAATTGTAAAGCCTCATAACAAGTGTATTACAATAAGACTACTGTATGCCATACTTACAGCTGTCTGCTGCTCTAGGGCTTTTATTGGTGTTCAGATAAATTTAATCCTTGATGTAAATTTCAGATTTACTAAACTGTCTAAAGTTCTTTACTAATTATCAATGAACTGCTATTAACTTAGGAGAATGTGTAAGTTCCTGACTTCGTTCATGCTGACTCGTCAAATCTGTGTGAGAGTGAATATTTGATATTAGCTTTCGAAGTATAATGATATATCTGATCCACCAGATTCTAGTTAAATGTTTGCTTTTTTTCGTATCAGGTTTACAGAGCTTATGTATTTTCCTACAAGTGTAGATTGTGAGTATTCATAAACACTTAATTCAATCAGCTGATTTATTCATTTCACTCTAAAGTTACGTCTACTTGGAACTGTGTGAAATAAAAGACAGTTATACACCGCATGTGATGGATAAAGGGTTGAGGAAGATCATGAATTGATTGCAATTAAACAGTGACACTATTATTTACCGTCTTAATGATCCAGAGATCAGGAATCTGCTCACGAGACCGAAGGTCTCAGGTTCAGTTTATTCATGTGTAGTCCTTGAAGTGCACTGCGTAGAGTTCCGTTAGAGAACGAATCCATTGTCCAGTGCTTCTAGATTTTCACTGGTGGTCTCGGTACATCAGCTAGTGATTTCAACTGTGAAAATAATCTTATATTTAGCCAAAAAGTCAACATTAATAATTATTCAGACTTACTATCCTAGTAGATTACTCTGAAGGTTAGGATAATAAATACATTGATAACAGCATAATAGTATATGATGATAAAGACTTGATAGTCAGTTATACTGGGTGAATATGGTTAAATGATCTAGATTTCGAAAGAAATAAGGTTTTTTTAATTAGAGTTATAGAACTTAGTGTATGTTGCACTTTTAAAACACCAGTCAGTCATTGTTAGTCTAATCGCTTCAAAACATACTATTTTCCAGCATAAATAAGTGGAATCCTTTCTGGTTCCAGAACTTTTTTAGTGAACTACTATTTTTAGCCTTGTTTATATCATAAGTGCTAATATTAGTGTATCCGGTTATGTCATTGTCATGTAATCATTGCCAAAATCTATTATGCAGAGAAATAAAAGCATAATAAGTTCAAGGGAACTTTTTGACGATTACATCTAATTGGAATTGTGTGGAATAAGAGACAGTTATACACCGCATGCAATGAATAAAGGGTTGAGGAAGATCATGAATTGATTGCAATTAAACAGTGACACTGATATTTGCCGGCTCACTGACCCGGAGATCAGGAGTCTGCTCACGAGCCTGAAGGTCTCAGGTTCGATTTATTCATGTGCAGTCCTTGAAGTGCACTGCATAGAGTTCCGTTAGAGAACGAATCCATTGTCCAGTGCTTCTAGATTTTCACTGGTGGTCTAGCTCTCATCAACTCGTTATTTTAACTGTGAAAATAATTTTATATTTAGCCAAAAATAAGTCAAACTTATTACCATTTCAGATTTACTATTCCAGTGGATTACTAAGAAGGTTAGGATAATAAATACATTGATAACAACATAATGGTATACATTGATAAAGACTTGATAGTCAGTTGTACTGGGTGAATATGGTTAAATGATATAGATTTCAAAAGAAATAAGTATTTGTTTAAAGGCTTCAAGATATGCTATATCCCAGCATAAATAAACTAAATCCTTTCTGGTCCCAGAATTTTCTTAGTGAACTACTGTTTTTAGCCTTGCTTATAAGGGCTAATATTATTGTACCCGGTTATGTAGTTGAAATGTGATCATTGCCAAAATCTATTAGATAAAAGAATAATACAACAAGATATTCAAGGGAAATTTTTGACGATTAAAACAATCAAATGACTTGTAAACTGGAAAATTCACATCAAAATGATAAATCAAATTAGTCCGCTAATAATATTAAATACTTACTAGTTTTATCGTTGACTGAAAATGATGTTATGGCAAGGATTTAAAAAAAGTTTTGCTTGACATAAATGTTTACGACCTGATACCATAAATTTTTGCAAGAAATGAATCTATACAACTGTACCATCTAGAAATTGGTATATTTTCCTGATACTGAAGGGTCGATGAGGGTGTTGTTATCATATTTATTTGCACCACTTAATATTTTGATCTGGCGAAGTGAATTTTAGCAAGGATTTATATTATGAACATCTGAAATTAGTTGATGTCTTTTAACAATGTTATACTTTATATTTTAAAAAAGTCTCTTATTTTATATTCCTACAAGAACAGTAAACTGTTGCAAAATAAAAGATACCAAACATTTACGTAATATTTATTTCTATTTCCTTGATGCAAGTAAACAAATACAGCCTCTTCATCCAATATATTTGACTACCAGTTTTATTCAACCAATATGCTCCCTTTTTTCTTCGATAGAAATGTAAGTACAGAAAAAAATTAAAGGACTGGTCATACTGTGTGACATTATTGTTCATCAGATATGTAATATGTATTTGAATTAAGGAAGATACTTGAAACAACGGGATATAAGTATATTGGAAATCGTGAACCAGACATTCTAAGACCGTCACTTGGAAGCATAGAACGGCCGTTTCGTCCTAGTATGGTACAGCCGTTCAGTACGTCTTGGTTTCTAATGGTGGTTACTAAATATGGGGTAGTTTACTATATATTTGAGCGATCCACAAGGAATAAACAGGATTTAAGCTTTAAACAATGAGTGATTAACTGAAATTGAACAAAAGTCACAATTGCATTTATCTGAGTAATTTGCCTATTTTTTAAGTTCAACTTTTCTTACTACTTATGTGTAATAAAGTAACATCGTTTACTTTGATGAATATTATTGTCAATACAAATGAAATATTGTTACATAATTATATAATATCTAACAAGGACTCTGGAGTTACTTATATTACACAATCTTTTGTATCTCAAGAAGGGTTATATATACATAGATATATATTTAATGTTATAGCTATAATATATATAATATACTGAATATTATTTAATGGTCTTTCAATACACTTTATTTTAGTTGATCTCAGATAATTTGTTTTTCCAGTTTCTTAGTCGTGTAATGTGTGAATTCATAACTATTTTGTCACCTACATACAATTGTTCAGATTTATACTGAAAATATTTGTTACTTGAATAAAACTGTTTATACGTCACCTATTTATCTTAAGTTGAAAATAATTCAAGAGCGTTGAAAAAAGTCTGAAGTATCACACAACAGTGTCATGACAGACATGGAAGGAATGAGACAGAATTATAGTGTTTCATATTAAATCTTGACTTTTCTCTCTTTTCACGTGAGTCTTCATGGCATTCCGAATATTCATCTCCATGTCATTGAGCAAATTATGTCAGATGTTTATTTCTGATTTTATTTTTCATTGAAAACTTATGCTGTTTGTAGCAAATGAATTATCTTTAAATACAATGAATGCATTTTATTCTGTAAATCCTGTTCTTTTAAGTTTGCTCAACGTTATCAAGATAATTAAATGCATGAAACTTGGTCAATTTTTATTAAAATTAACTGAAGTTTAGATGCAGTTCTGTTTATTTTTAATTAATCAAATGAACATGTTACAGATTAAATTTCCAAAAATTATTTTAATGTGGTTAGTGATAGGAAGGAGAAGAAATTCTATATTACGCCTTCAATGGCTAAATCTTTTCAATATATTATACATGGTTTCGCCAACCAGTTCATAGCCGTATAATATCTAGAAGAAGAATAAAACTCATTTGTTGATTAACATCTATGTTACAATTTTAATCGAAATAAAAATACATGTGATGTATATTAAAAACTATAAATATTCAGTAGTCTAATACTAAATAGTAAACGACAAAGCCTAAAATCTTTATGCAGTCATAACCTATAATGTGAAAAAAATTCATAATTAAAATTCCAAATTAAGTATTTGTCGACAAGAAAAAATTCGTTATTAGCAAAAAGCCATGGTATTCTGTTTGTGTCCTACTAACATGTAGAAACACAAACAGCCAACTTGAATAAAATGTTAAATACAACTTTAAGTATTGTTTTAGGCTCAATAAGAGTAAAAACACTTGAACATCGAATAGTAACAAAGACAAATAACAGAGAAGTTAAAACTGTCTACAGAGAAGAAGTAACAATTTGTTTTGAATAAACATATGACGAAATAAGGGGATAAAGTGAATATCTCGTTTTGTTAAAGCTCACTGATAGTGTTTTTATTACGATTAAGAATACGCATACAGTCTTCATCGAATAGTTAAACAGTTTCTATTTTTGATACATAGGAATATAGATACAAGTAACTAGTTGTTAGAATTTCCAGTACTTTCTTCTAACTGCTTTGAATTTCTATGATACCAAGTACTTGATAAACAAGCTATTCAGCTTATCAGAAACCTAAGAACTGTTAACTTTATGATCTAAAAAGGGATATACATTTCTGAAAACATGGACTACTTATTCCTAAACTTGACGAATCTCAAGACCGATAGGATCAGAGTAACTAAGCATCAAATCGGTAATTAGATCCTGTAGTTTGATTGACTGAATAACATAGTCATCAGTCAGCTTGAACATCCTTGTTTCAAATACGACTTTAAACTTTGATATTATTTTTTCTACTATGTCACTCTCCTTAATGACATATACTTAGTAATTTAGTGAATAATAATACTAGTTTATTGCTATCTAAAATAAAAACCACAATCTATTTCATTATTATCAATGACTTGTAAATTGCCTCTGTTTATTTATGTTGGAGACGTTAGATCCCAAGAACTCACTTGAAAAAAGTCCTAATTTTATAATTTCATTTTGGGATTTTGAATTTTATGTTTCCGCAGCCAAGACGCTCATTTCGACCTCCAGCTTGCATTTCCCACTGGGGAAATCTTTGTCTGTCATTGGTTGATGTATTGTTTTAGTACGTTATTTTGTGGCTCTAACCAAGGGCGTTTTATCACTGTATAAATAAGCTTGAATTGTGTGCTTGTAGACGTCGTACTTTTTGGTTGGCCGTGGAATACATTTCTCTATGCCTTATCAAGACTTCTTCCTCTAGTTAGTAGGACCTGGACGATCGGATTAGAGTAGCCTATCGTGTCGTTCCGTTTACAGAGTAAGGTGATTCGTAATAGCGGGAAGCATATCAATTTAATATTATTATCTATTAGAGGGAAGTCTTTTAACAATCTAACCAAAAGAAATAATATTCATCTAAATGGTTCGTTCGAATTTTCAGTATTTATGACTCGTCGATGGTATTCACAAAATTACAAACGGGATCAGATCAAGGAGCTTCAGGTTGAACAGTTCATTTGATGCCGCACATTTATATATTCATACAAATGCAAATGCTTGTTTATTATTCATTCAATTGAAATAAATGAACAGTTAAGCAATAAAAACACTGAATAGAAGGAAAAAAATAGAGAGAAATATTGATTGCAAAGATAAATTTTGTTGAATTTTCAATTCTACAGAGGATTAAAATACAATTTTAATTGTTTTTCAGAAATTTATCTTTACATTATCCAATTTCTATAATATTTAATATTCATATTTTCAGTAGAAAATAAATCATAGAATAGTTTATGTATTTAAATTAACACATTTTTTAATGGATATTGGAATTTTTAATTAAATTTATAATCCTTTCATAGAATAGAGAATATAACATTATTTTTTTTCTTGTTTATAAATGAATTTTGGAAAATTTTCATATTTCATAACAGAGATTCATAAACTATCATAGAATTGAATTATTCCCAAACGAAAATGACCCATGTTCTAAAGCTTTATCAATTGGTTTTTTTCAAAAAAGAAAATAGATTAATAAAACAAGCAATGACTGAATAACTAAAATGTAGACAACTATATCCATTAGATAATACTGAACAGTATATTTGTAACAAAGAAATGAAGCCAAATTAACTCGCATTTTAATATATCTATGTATATAACACTATTCTCAATGTGGAATATCTCTTTCACTATTATTGTTATTGAAATTATTCTCATTCATTTGGTATTGATTGAGTTGATTTCATTTCGTTATGCTGATTTACTATGGAATGGTTAACTTTGACATATTTGTACAAGGATCTGTGGTAATATTTTCACATATAATTAAAGGTTAAATTTATTTTCAAGTATTTTACTTTCCAATGGTTTTTATTTTATTAGAATAAATGAGCTAGGAACAGGTATTTTCAGATTTAGTTTTACATACAATCTTCTCATTAATGAATATGAAATTACGATTACAACCTTTGTTGAATTTCTGCATCAAACTCAAATGATAAGTAGTTACGAACGATCTTAGTACTGTCATTATAATAATGAATCGATCTATGTTAGGCCACTTTCGGAAACCTAGAAGCATTGGACGGCCACTTTGTCCTAGTATGCGACTCATCTATAGTAAGCATCTATGACACCCTCACGTGTGAATCGAACCCAGGACCTTCAGTCTCCCACGAGATTGCTTAACCTCTGGACAATTGAGCCAGCATCCAACTGTGTTAATAACTAACTTCAATCAATCCGACTAATTAGGTGATAAAAATCATATCTAGGAAGCTGGAAATAGTGTTCTGTTTGATTTTTTGAAAAGTGCTGTATATTTTTTTATAGTAATGAATTTAAACAAATGTAAGTACTTTATAAGAGAATTCCAGAAAAATTATTCCTAAATGTTCATGAGTTTTGGTTATACAACTTAGTGTTATCTTGGCTTAAATCTAAAGAATCGACCGATTTAATAGATTGTGATCACTTATTTAAATAATAATAATTGAAAATTGTAGATTAATCTTAGTATTTTTGTCGTGATATTAAATTCAACGTATCATCCAGTTTTATAAATAGTGTGAACATTTTTTCCTTATTGGTTTAGAATAGACGTTAGTCTGTTTGACTAAATGACAATATCTTGGAAAATTTTTGAAGTAACTGTGGCAGTGTGCAGCTGAGATGAATAATTATGTTAAAGTTACGTTCTTTGAACTGGTCTATTTAATTATGAAGCTTTCATTGTATTTTTAGACAATAGCATCAGCATACGATTAAGATATGAATAAGCTGAGAAATCTGAATTTTCTGGTGATAATGCTGTCTATAAAGATAATGAATACAATTTTGACCAGAACTTGCAGAAATTTACAGAGTACTGAGTACCAGTACCGTTTGACTTGACAATTCACAACCCCCCCTATAAGCTGATACCATGATCTACGATTATAATCACAAGCACGAAAACCTCCACTCATTCATATTAACTAATATCGATTTACCCATGATATGAAACAACGGCTACATTGTTTTTTTTCCAGGTCAACAGTTTCTGATAGAAGTGTTGAAATACCGTTTTGAAAAGTTCAAAATAAGCGAGTATCCACTGTTAATAGCTAAATAGTTAATATATATCTCACTTCTTATCCTGCTTCTGCCTAGTAACACAAAGGAATAGAATGAGTTTTCGTTGAAATTGGGACTATTTTGCTTAGAATCCCGAATATTTTACATTTCACACATCACTGACTTGACGGAAAATGTAACAATTTGACTAGTAATCTCATAAGAAAACAAGTTACAATGATCTTGACGTATGGTAAAAATATTTGTGAAAAAAAAATGAGTAATTATCATATAAAGTCCTTTAATAATTTGCATAAAATATATTCCAATATTTTATTTTTGTCGAGTAAAACTACATTAGTGTTATACACAATACATTTATTCATTAATTATCACTATTTTAATGCTTCATAGACAATAAGCTGAGAGAGAGAGAAGAGAAACGAACTGAAAAAGATTGAATATTTCAGAAAATTTTTATCAATATATGTATAATCACAACACAAACTAAAGGGGAAAATAATCCTGACGTTGAGAGATTGAATTTAGAAAAAAAAATTTCAACTAAAATGTTATAGAAAGGGGAAAGCAATAGGAGATTAGTTGATCAGTTAACTAAATGTTTCGATAGAAAAATTGTTATCGCTTCTTTTTTGTTCGTTTGCATGAAAAGTGACCAAACGAAACAGTTTTCTCTCGTCCTCTTCTTAGTTAAGAGAAAAAATTACCACAATATATGTACATATATAAAATCACTTTACATGATAACACACACACACTTATGTATATATTTATTTATGTAGCGAAATCGTATTGCCTTTCAAAAAATAAATCATTTAAGCAATGTGGTCAATGTAAGTGACAAAAGACTGGATTTTGAATTCTTCTCAAGTTATGTACATGTCGATTACATTGATTTCGCAATAGTTTTGTGATGATAAAAGTGATGAGGATGATGATGGTGCTGATAATCGTTCTTTAAAGGTTGCTTCTAATGTCACTGAATTCTCTTAGAATGACGACAATGTACCAATGATAATAATGACACATATTGTTGTTGTTGTTTTAAGGATAATCGTAGTTAAATACACTAATCACAATCATCATATTCATAAATCTATTTTGAAAGTGAGAAAATAAATTAAAAATCAAAAATTTCATTCTTTCTTTTCTTTTCATTTTTACCACCGACCCTACGCACATTCCATTCATGTCCAGTTGAAATTATTTTTCAAAAAAAAGAAAAAAATCACTTGGATTAGCAAAGAAATGAAAATTCCTCAGAATTCCTTCCTTACTCTCTCTCTCTCTAATCTTCTACAAATATTTGTCATTTGAATTTTAACTTACAGCAAAATAACCAATAAACTATATAAATGAATCAACAACAAACGCATCACTTGTAGTATTCAATGGAATAACAATCATTGGAAATAGAAAAATATTTTGTTATATCTTTCTGATAGATTATATATAAATGAAAAGTGATTTTGTCTGTTACAGGATACTCAATAATCCTCATATGACTTTCACAATGTAAGCTTTAACTTATCATCCAGTTTAACGAGTTAAATGATATCAATTTGTATCATAATTGTTGGATAAAGGGAGATATTCCTCATCTATTTTTGTTTTGTTCATTGTCACATTGGTTGTGTGTGTGTGTGTGTTATTCGATATATTGCTATAGAGAGTATTGGTTAGATTGCTTCCTCTCTCTCTCTCGCTCTCTCGCTATCTCACTGTTTATTCATCTCTTCTTCCTCTTCTCTTTCATTTGTTATTAATCCGACTTTGTTGATATTTAGTACTGTTGCCTATTCGTTTATCATATATATTCTTTCTCTATGCTTTATAACTTTCTCCCTCTTACTAACTTACTTATCTACCTACCTACTCAGTTATCACAAACAAATTACTTAACAAGAGGCTAATTTGTATGCAAATGATTATTTTTTTAGTAATTTCTTTAACGTATGTAGATAGGTATTCAAGAAACAAAAATCCTTCTTAATCTTTATAAATAAGATATTCAGTTATGATTTGAGAAAATAGTTTAACAAAAGGAAGAACATGTGGATTTCACTGATACCATCACTACACGCCCACACAAGCACATGAATACACTGAGTACATACACACACACACACAGAGAATGAATGCACAAAGTCAAAATGAAATGATTGAAAAATTCATCATAATTTATTGTGAACATTTGCTCTGCATCACTTAAACTTACCAAAAAAAACTGGTCAAATTATTTTTCAATGTTCCATTGTTTGAAATGAGTAAAGAGAATGAATGAATGAATGAATGAATTAAGCTAAAAGATTGTATCATAATTTTATAATAATTTGTAAATAAAATTCTGTTAAAGCTGTTATTTATCATTTATCAAAAAAAATTTTTTTTGAAAAGAGTTAAACAAATATCAGTAGTGTACAAGTAATTGTTTTACACGAGGGAATTGATCATGTATGAAGTATACTGTTGAATTATATAGTTTATATATTATGTGTATATCTAATCAGTGTTATAATGAAATAATTCATCATGTTTGTATCCGATCCTATTCTTTTTCTCTAGACTAATAATAATAAATAGTTGCATGTTAACTATTTAATGAAAGCAAATTAATATTATTATTATTTTCATATGTTCATCAGTGATTAGCTTCGTGAGGAAATTCTCAGAGTTATAGTGAGAAGCCGTGTCTAGTGGAGTTCAACCCTGTAGCGTGTAGGCACTTACCCATTGTCTTCGGTAGGTAAGTGCGGATGAAATCCCCTGACCACGGCTTCTCACTAGAACTCTGAAAGTTTTCTCGCTAGTGGCTACCGAAGAAAATGAGTGAGGTTGTGCAAAGCCTTGGATTGACCAAAGTTAGACATTAATACCGTTGGATGCCGGCTAAGTGGTCTAGAGATTAAGCGTTCGCAAACGAGACCGATGGTCCTGGCTTCGATTCCCCAGCAGAGGGGTTGTGGATACTCACAACTAATGAGCCTCATACTAGAACGAAACGGCTATTCAATGCTTCTATGTTTCACTTGGTAGTCTAGCAATGACCGATTCATCGTTTCAATGAAATTATTATTACATTCCAAACAATACAGAACAAGTAGTCGGGAAAAATTGTTTCTTTATACGTTAACCGACATTAACGATATAATTGTAGACAAAAATAAAGTTCATTAAAATTACAAACAAGCATAAAATGTATGTTTTGTAAATCACTGACCAATACTATCTGACTTAAGGCTGCTAACCTCTTTTGGAATATAAGTCGCCAAAACACGTGATCAATAAGCTCAATTCTTACCCGATGTATCAGTTAGACTGTTCAGTAATCTGTCAATAAATTCTACGATTTTTATTGATGACATCTGATTTCAAAAAGTTACACATTAATAGATAACATGTCGATGTATTATATTGGTGTCAAAGATTAGCATGCAGAGGTAATAAAGTGCAAAAATGATACATGATGTAATGTGAAGTAAATGACATTGATTACGGATGGGATTAAGTTAGATACTTCAAATTCATCAACAGACAAACAAATGCAGCATCTCTTCTGGTTGCCGAAGTATTAGTAATTAAAAAAACCTGATTTATGTGTTCGAAAAGAGATGCTGATCAATAATTCATTACTTCAGTGATTTTTTATTGTTTGCCACTGCCATTGTCATTGTTATGTTGTTATGCATCCTTTACTAATTTAATTCCTATTCTATGAACGTCAAAATTATCTTTTCATTCGTTGATTTCTCAAAACTTGTGTAAACCCCTTCAAATCTTCTTTACTCGTTACTTGACCGTTCAGTCACTAAGTCAAGATAACTGATCTGAAACTTGTGTAAGCCTTCTATAATTTTTATATTTATCACACCATCTTATCTGTCTTCAGATTTCTGTCTCACCCCGTCTTATGCTTTGCATTTGACCTTGATCTTCAAATGACCTCAATCCTGTTGACGCATAAATATATAATTTTCATTACAGGGGTTGTGAAGATTGGTAAGTTACACATTTTTGAAACCATGAATCGATCAATGTTAGACCACCATTAGAAACCTGGAAGCACTGGACGGCCGTTTCGTCCTGGTATGGGACTCTTCAGCGGTTAGGGCGTTCGCGCACAATACCGTAGGTCCTGGGTTCGAATCCTGCGGGATGCAGGCGTCGTGGATGCGCACTGCTGAGGAGTCTCATACCAGGACGAAACGGCCGTCCAGTGCTTCCAGGTTTCTAATGGTGGTCTAACATTGATCGATTCATGGTTTCAAAAATGTGTAAATATATAATTGTTGTTAGTATTTGTTATACATTGTTACATTTTATTACATATTTGGTCTGATGAGAAACAATGATATATGATGAATTCATGTTATTCTGTCTCGATCGTTCTAGTTTTATTTAACGTTAGTATGTCATGTAATCTATGAGGTCGAATAAATCCGTAAATTATAATCTTCGTGACAAATTTAGAATTTAACTGACCAATCCTTTTTGGTATTCATACTAGTAGTTCAATGGATAACCTTTCGAGACTCACATGGTTAGATATTGGATTTTAAATTATGTATGAACAGTGGAATATATATAGTTAGAATTGACAGATCATACATAGCAAAAGCATGTCTCGAACTACACTGATAGTCATTTATAATGCATAACTTTGTTTGTTTTCTCTTAAACTTTATTTATTTTATCCGCTTCCCACATTCAAGATTGAACATCTGATGGTTAATTCACATTTCAATCAATTACTTTTCTAAATAATGCTTTGTATATGACTGTCTTATTTGGTAAATTTTTGAGTAAATACCTATTGTTAAG
Organism: Schistosoma turkestanicum; assembly: GCA_944470395.2. NCBI lineage: Eukaryota > Metazoa > Platyhelminthes > Trematoda > Strigeidida > Schistosomatidae > Schistosoma > Schistosoma turkestanicum. The sequence goes on along the minus strand of OX103971.1, from coordinate 37,350,815 downwards.
GTGTATACAAAAGATGATAAGTAAACAACTTACTTTATGATAAATTTCTTCTGATGAAAAGTTTCCTCTTTTTTCTTATCTCGTAACTGTTATCTTTTATCTAAAGTGGTTAGATTTTGTTTTGTTGAATGTGAGAAATTGCTCAGTAAATTCAAGTTGAATAACACATTTTTCAATATGTCGGGTGTGTTTTACTATTTCATTTACAAAAACATCATTATTATTAATCAATGTGAAGTGTATATATTGAAGCGGTGAATAGTATTCTATCTCCGTACGTATACGCACACACACACACACGTATATGTATGTGTAAATAAAAATAAAAAGTTTCTTATGGACAAGAACCCCGTAAGTTGATCAATAATGATTGTAGATAAAAGTAAGTGATTATTAATATTGAAATTAATGAATATTTTATTACTAAGTGGATTGTTATTTTCTAATATTAAATTTTTTTAAACCAGTCGCCTATAAACCGGATTCATGTCAAGAGATTTCAATAAATCAAATGTGTTTGTTACAATCAGACCATCCTTGTTACGCTCATCTCTAGGCATGCTTAAACTATTACTGGTTCGCCTTGGTCGAATAACGAGAACAAACAATGAACAGCGTCCAGGTAGGCTACTATGATCCCTTGACCTAATCGTATTAGCGAGAAGTCTTGATATAAAGTAGAAGTGTATTCTACAAACACCCAGCCAGCACACAATGAATCCAAGCACTTTATTTATACTCTATAGAGGCCTCCTTGAGACAGTCACAAAAATAGCACACTAAAATGACACAGTAACCAATCATAGCCAAGGATTTTTCTGGTGCGAAATGTAATCTCAAGCGAGTTCTGGGGATCTAAGATCCCCAACAATCTTACAGATTTCTAGTAAAATTTCATTTTTATATTACTACTCTAGTCTTATTCTTGATTTAGTAGATATTTTTTGCGCTTTGAAAAACCAACAAAACGGCTTGAACTTACGAATGTTAACTTCTGAAAATATTCATAATGAATATGTAAAGGCTAGCAATCAAATATACGATGCGCATCTAGTCTTATTTGGGACTCGTCAGTAAGATCTGTCAACATTCCAGTGTTGATATTCATACAGTAATTCGAATTCAACAGTTGCTTCTGGTATCCAACGCGTTGTCCACTGAATTACTGAGTCTAGAACGACATTAACTTTAGAAATATTGCTATCAGGGCGTTTAATAAAAAACTATACCCAAGTACTCAGAATAACAGTTTTAAAATACAACAATCAACTGGTGTTTACTTTTAAACCAGAGTATGACGCGTCTATTTAGTTCGGTTTATTTATATTACTGAGCAAAAGACGTAAGTAGGGTGATTGTGACCGCTGAGGAATCCCATATTAGGACGAAACTACCGTTCATCGCTTCCAAGTTTTTCATGGTTCATAATTTATATATATATATATATATATATATATATATATATTGAAAAGTAGTAAGAAATTTTATCCGTTAATCATTGTTCATTTTATGAATATAGATGTGCTATTAGTCGCTACTGAAGCTTTACTATACATGAGTTGGTGGTGACTGTCGAATGTCATTACCATCAAGAACCGATTCAAATTCGATAACCATTTATTTCAAGTATAGGATTTTTCAGCAGTATGCATTTATAATCCCACTCGAGATTACAAGTAAGTGCTAACATGAATTCATATGTGAATAAATGATTTTAAGTTGAAACAGTGAATTACATTTTATCTTGTGTAATAGATATCAAGTATATAGGAGACAACATATGTAAAAGTTACGTTTGAAAAAATCTCGGCAATTAACATTTAAATAATCCTAATGTCTCTACCAGCACTATAGTTTGCGATTCCTCAAAAAAATGATTGAAACCAACATTACTCAATATAAATAGGCTTTAAGACAAGTCTATAGTAAATGCTTGTAAAAACACGTTTATAGGTTGGTTTTGTGCTTAGTAAGAATATGATTCATTTGATATGAAATGTGATCAGAATGTTGCCCTATGATGGTGTATGCATCCATCCATATATTGTCGTTATTAGAATGCACTTTCGATTAGGGTCAAATAATTCGTTATTACTACAATATAAAGGCTGTGCCTAAAACAAGTAAGTTGCGAAAATAATATCAAACTGATATGTGAATTAATGCGTTGTCAATACCATACTATAGATTGACTTCATATGCACTTTAAAAGGGTCAACTTAAACACTAAGATTATTAATTTATAAGTTGAAAGATAAATCGTCAAAACCGAATTTATGTTTAACCACATACTAATTATCAACTGCTTAAGTCCTTAATGGTTGCATACAATTAATCACAGTTGATTTATATCAGGTGTACAGAGAATATTAACTAAAATTGTTGTTTAAGATGTGGTATCATTCTCTGGTTTCCAACAGGAAACCAACTAATTAACTTTTGTTTTTCTTCCTTGTGATTGCGGAGATCATGAACCTAATTTTTAAATCTAGTCATTTATTTTCAAGCACTCCAGCTTCATCATAACTGCTATTTCGGTAACTTGACTAAGCGTTTCGTAACAATATGTCGACACCTCATTAGTAGGAACACCTGTTTACTTGATCTCATGTCAGACCTCTACAATGACGACGTTAAAGATCAATACTACGAAAGGCTGCAGTCAGTCGTCGAGAAATATTCACCAAAGGATTTGGCGATTCTTATGGGAGACCTGAATGCAAAAGTTGGCATCGACAACACTGGCTATAAAGACATCATGGGACGACATCGACTGGGAGAAAGGAACGAAAACGGTGAGAGATTTGCAAACCTATGTGCCTTCAACAAACTGGTCATCGGTGGCACCATATTCCCACACAAATGCATACACAAAGCCACATGGATTTCACCGGACCACACTACTCAAAATCAGATTGACCATATCTGTATCAACAAAACGTTCAGAAGGACCATGGAGGATGTGAGAACCAAGAGAGGAGCTGATATAGCCTCAGATCACCACTTGCTGATCGCCAAAATGAAACCGAAACTAAAGAAGCACTGGACAACGGGGCAGACAACATCACAGAAGTTTAATGCGGCCTTTCTTCGGGATACTGTAAAGCTCAACGAATTCAGGATAGCCCTCACCAATAGGTTCCAGGCCTTGCACGATATACTCAATGGAGAGGAAGCAACCTTGGAGAACAATTGAAAAGGGATTAAGGAGGCAATCACTTCCACATGTCAGGAGGTCCTTGGTCGCAAGAAGCACCATCGCAAGGAATGGGTCTCTGTTGATACTCTTGCAAAAATTGAAGAAAGGAGGAACAAGAAGGAAGCAATCAATGTCAGCCGAACAAGAGCGGAGAAAGTTACCGCACAAGCTGCATACACAGAAGCAAACAGGGAAGTGAAGAAGAGCATCAGAGCTGACAAACGGAAATATGTGGAAGATCTAGCAATGACGGCGGAAAAGGCTGCAAGAGAAGGAGACTTGAGACAACTGTACGAAACAACAAAGAAGCTGGCCGGAAACTATCGTAGACCAGAACGACAAGTGAAAGGTAAGGAAGACAAAGTAATCAGCAACACTGAAGAACAGAGAAATAGGTGGGTAGAGCACTTTCAGGAACTATTGAATCGACCAGCTCCACTGAACACACCCAATATCGAAGCAGCATCCACGGACCTCCCAATTAATATTGGCGCACCTACGATTGAGGAGATCAGTATGACCATCAGACAAATCAAGAGTGACAAATCAGCAGGACCAGACAACATTACAGCAGAGGCAATGAAAGCAGATGTAGAAGCAACTGCGAAAATATTTCACATCCTCTTCAAGAAGATTTGGGATGAGGAACGAGTACCATCAGATTGGAAACAAGGATACGTGATCAAAATACCATAGAAAGGCTATCTCAGCAAGTGTGAGAATTACAGAGGCATCACTCTTCTTTCAATACAAGGCAAAGTCTTCATTAGGGTATTGTTAAACAGAATGAAGGACCTCGTAGACGCCCAACTTCGAGATCAACAAGCCGGATTTCGTAAGGATCGATCGAGTACTGACCAAATAGCTACATTACGGATCATCGTGGGACAATCAATTGGATGGAATTCACCACTCTACATCAACTTCATCGACTACGAGAAAGCATTTGATAGCGTGGATAGGAAAACACTGCGGAGGCTTCTTTGACACTATGGTGTGCCTGAGAAAATAGTTAACAGCATACGGAATTCTTATGATGGATTCAACTGCAAAATCGTACACCGTGGTCAGCTGACAAACTCTTTCGAGGTGAAGACCGGTGTGAGGCAAGGTTGCTTACTCTCACCCTTTCTCTTTCTCCTGGTCATCGACTGGATTATGAAGACGTTGACATCTGGAGGGAAGCACGGTATCAACTGGACAGTTAGGACGCAGCTGGACGATCTGGACTTCGCAGATGACCTGGCTCTTCTATCTCACACGCAACAACAAATGCAAGAGAAGACGACCAGTGTAGCATCAGCCTCTGCAGCAGTAGGTCTCAACATACACAAAGGAAAAAGTAAAATTCTCCGACGCAACACAACATTCACCAACCAAATCACTCTTGATGGAGATGCTTTCGAGGACATTAACACCTTTACATATCTGGACAGCATCACCGACGAGAAAGGTGGATCGGAGGCAGATGTGAGGGCGCGGATTGGCAAAGCAAGGGCTGCATTTCTACAATTGAAAAATATCTGGAACTCCAAACAACTTTCAACCAAAACCAAAATCAGCATTTTCAATACAAATGTCAAGACAGTTCTACTGTGTGGAGCGGAAACATGGAGAACTGCGAAAACCATCATCCAGAAGATACAAGTGTTTATTAACAGTTGTCTACGCTAAATACTTCGGATTCGTTGGCCAGACACCATCAGCATCAATGTACTGTGGGAGAAAACAGACCAGATCCCAGTGGAGGAGGAAATGAGGAAGAAGCGGTGGAAGTGGATAGGACACACTCTACGAAAAGCACCTAACTGCGTCACGAGACAAGCCCTCACATGGAACCCTCAAGGCAAAAGGAAAAGAGGAAGGCCAAAGAACACACTACGCCGAGAAATAGAGAAAGATATGAGAGGAATGAACAAGCAGTGGACAGAACTGGAGAAGGAAGCCCAGGACAGAGTTGGTTGGTGAAAACTGGTTTGCGGCCTATGCTCGATTGGGGATAACAGGCGTAAGTAAGTAAGTAATGTCAGTCCTCTGTTTCTATAAAGAAATTTGTCAAACAAAAGTGACCAGATCCAATCAACCAATCGCCTGTTACCCATTATGGCCTATAGGCCGCCAACCATTTTGGTCAGACTTTTTTAATCGATTAGGTTTCCTATGGCATAAGGTCGCTAAACCCATACTTAACTCACCTCGTTTATATGGATTCGGAACCGGTAATAATCTTAGAACGGGTTTGGGCGAATTGTCCCGATTGGAACTTTAAATAGCCTGAATTCTTAAGAATAGTCAACAAAAGGATAACAATACTCCACTAACTTGACACTTTCTTGGATTTGTTAGAATACCTGTGATATCTTTTAAGCACCATGTGAGGATATCTTCCATGAAATTATTAGTTAAGTGAATGAAGGCTGGTACTAACTGCATACATATCGAAATAAACGACAAGCCATAATCTTGACTTTGATTAATATAATATTGTTCTACTGAATAACATATTTCATCTGCTTATCACTTCTTTTTTGTAATAATAAATGTTGTTATATGCTGTTTAGTTTAAAAACCACTAGCGAATAAAAGGAAACCTATTTTTTTAATTTTTAGACAAAATTTGAAGTAATAATTACCTAGACTAATGATTTTCATCCCATCTAGTATGTAACTTTAGCTATAAAAAATATATTTCAAAAATTGTGCTGTGCTCATGAGTCTCATGTTAGGACAAAACTTTTTTATCCAATGCTTTCAGATTTTCACTAGCGGTCTAGCTAATATCAATTCATGGTTTGTACTGTAGAAATGAAAGAACTTGATTATGTATCTCGTTGAAATGCAAATGGATTATTCCTCCTTAAATTAGCTCAAACTTCTTTCTTATTTTTTCGCTTAACAATAACACTTCTAAGTAGTATCTCTGACTGAAAGCTAAACTAAAAGTAATTGGTTAGTCAAATAATTATCAACTGATCATTAATTTTTTAATTAAATAAACTACAATCTTAAAGTTTTATCATATCCAAAACATAAGACAAATAGTGTTTATTTAAAAAATCATGAGAATAAGTATGATGATTTTTTATTAGTATAAATAGGATAAAATTCTCAGTGAATAAGATATGTGGTCTAAATAAATAACAATAGCACTGTTCAATCCTGTTAAATTATATTGACAAACAAGTTCTACTATTTAATTGGTTGAATATAACATAAATTTACAGTTTAAGATATGAAACGATGTTGAATAATGAGAAGTAACAAGCAATATAATCAACAGTGGATTAGTTTTTGTAAATGTGAAATACATCTTGTTATATACGATTTTGGCTTTTTTGTTATTCACCGATAACATATCACAGTATTGATTATTTTTAAATGAAAGTAGTTTTATGTATACTATTGAAAATCGATGGAGCTGAAATAATGATGAATGACAATATCCATATAATATTTAGTGTTGATATTCAACATTTAGATTTCTTTTCAATGGGATAATGATGATGTTGATGAAAGAATGCATTCAATACTGAATGGTGAGTCAGTTGATTTATTTAAATTATTACTATTATTATTATTATTATTACTAGTAAAACAAGTTTTCAAGGTTTTTGGAATTTTATTAATATTTTGTTCAAAATGAGATTGCCTTGAAAAATTTACACAATTATTGGCAATCTGATTATCATTTTGCTGTTGTCTATTCCATAAATTAACACTTTCTGTTAAAAGGCTAGATTGTATGTCAGATCGGATTGGATGAGGATGTAAAGAAGTATTATCGTTAGATTTTATGTTGGACTGTTTGTAAACGGCTAAAAATTCCGTAGATAAATCCAAGCATTTCTCTGGTGTAGTAATATTTGGAAATAATAGATTTTGCCCAAACTCATTTATATGATTGGCACACGATGTTAGATTCAATCGTAGCTTATTATTTGAGTCAACATTTTCGCAATCTTTAGGTTGAAAAATTAAGGATTGGGCATTTTTTTGTGTCGTTTTCGATGAAACAAGTTTAGGATTATGATTTTGTCCAATCACTGTTTGCTTCTTCTTTAAAGATTCTATGCGTTTCTCAATCATTTTTCGCCTTCTCTTTTCCAGACGATTTGCTTCCCGTTTAAGCAATTCATTTGGATCGATTGGCTCACCTGAACATGTAAGAAGTTGAGCATTGTGCGCTGGTCTTCCAGGGCCTGTATTTAATTTAGAGGGTAATGCTTAGTAAACAAATGAGAAACAAGACATAATTGTAACATGTAAACTAAGTTATTTTTGATCAAGTTTGCCAGACGGTTAATCATTAAGTTTGCTAAATTACATAATACTTTATCTTGAGTTTTATCTAAAATTGAAGGTTTAGAGTTATCCATTCGGCTTGAGAATATAAGTTAAAGAACGAAAGTCGGCTCATTTAATTCCTTTTTTTTGAAGATAACGACACGTCTACTTTAGACAGAACCTGCCTTAGGTCCTAGTGATTTATAAAGATTGTTTTGAGGTTGGGGATAGTTAGCTTGCTTAGCCTTATTTAACGTAAGCATCGCTCTAATTATTGTTACTCAACGCCTGAGATCTTGAGAGGACTGATGTTTTCTGATCATTTCAAACTCTCGTTGTAAAACTTCATAGTTTGAGACACTGTTTCAGCTTCTAAGCTGTGAATAACCTACAGCGGAATTAAGGCATTTAAAACTGATTAATCCCTGACCAATGGTCAATGTTACTTAGATTAACAACCAAACAACAATTAGATAGATAGAACTACGTTAGTAGCAAGGGTTAAGTCAAATACGGGACTGATCACTAATCTCGTTGGTAGAATAGAAAATGAAAGATTATTTAAAAGTAAACAACCGGTATGTAACATCTTATTAACGTTTAAATGTATAATTCATATTTCACGTAATATTTTTAAATAACTTGATTTTATTTCAATAGTTAAACACCTAACAAAGATAATATTTTATTCAATCATGTGATCTACCTTTACGTGTATGTTCTCGTTTACGCCATTTAGCTCTTCTATTTTGAAACCAAACCTTTGAAAAAAAGAATGGAGAAAATAATGTAGGAAAAGGAAATATAACTATTTGTTAATAGTTTAAAACAATGTACATCATGCATGTCATTATCTGTTTTAAAATAAACAACAGTTAAGGGTAGAAACAAACTTACCGCTTACTTTTTTTAATGAAAACTTTACTTAGATTTTTTATCTAATATGAAATGCTTTATAATACTTGTAATGAAATATATCAATCAATGAATAACATGTTTGCTGGTGTTTTTCTTTGAAGAAAACAATATTATGAAATCCTGACACATATAGTACATAACACAGTTTAGCAAAATAAAGACAAGATTACTTTTTAGCAGCAATTAATAATGTACGAAGAAATAAATATATTCGTAATTTTCAAAGAATATCAAGTTACATAAATGTACATGATGTTTATTATTTTCAGTTATTTTCATTATAGGGTTGTGGAGATTTTTAGGTTTCATTTCAACCATAAACCTAGCATTGTCAGACCACTACTAGGAACCTAGAAGCGTTGGACGGCCGTTTAATCCTAGGATGGGATTCATCAACAGTGCGTATCTACGACCCATGCATTCTGGGATCTAACTAAGGATCTTGGGTATCAGGCGCGAATGCCTGACATCTAAACCGTTAAGCCGAAATCCAACGGTGTTGATATCTAACTTCAGTCAACCCATGGTATTACGCGACCTCAACTATTATTTTCGGTAGGTAACTAACTGCCTCACATCCGACACGGCTGAGCTCCACTGGTGGCGCAATATCTTGGATTAATTAAAGTTGGACATGAACGCTCTGTGGTCTAGAGGTTAAAAGTTGGCGTGCAAGATCTGTCCTGGGTTCGATTCCCGCGTGCGAACGTTGTGAGTGCTCACTGCTGATGAGTCCCATACTAGGACGAAAGAGCCATCCAGACTGTCCAGCGAAATAAATTTTAATATAATGGTGTTTAATGTTCAAATAAATGAGGTGTCTATTCGTTAAGTTACAAAATTTAATAACGAATTAGAGCACTAGAAGACCACTTGAGATAAAGTTGACTGGTTAATTCATAATTGAGTATAGCTGTTCCTTGTAAGTAACAAGTAAATATAGTTGATTTTGATCGATAACATATATATATATATATATATATATATATATATATATGTGTGAAGATTAAGATTAACTAGTTGAGATTCACCCGATACTTGTGATCGGTGGATGAGCAGGTTGGATGATCTGGTTTATAAAGCGTCTCAGTACCCTAGATGCTTTTCTCCTCTATCTTCCTCCTGATCATGAATCTCGGTATTTCAGCATATATACTTTCCCTTTATCCCGTCCATATGAACCAAATTATCATTGTTTAGTCTTTCATACTGTTAATGTTACTACAGTTAATTCAATTATTTTGATACTCATATTGCTAATTTCGTTTGTGTATGATTATCTGAAATGAGAGTTTCAGCTAACGCACAGTCGTTCCAGGTGCTGCAGTGATTATGACTAATTGATCATCGATGTAAAGCAATAATCATATAAACTCTGAATAAATATGTCGGTAAAAAGGAAAACTAAGAAAAATTCTGTAGAACCGGCTTACTTGAATACGGGATTCTGGTAAACCTAAACGTTGTGCCAGCTCTTCTCTAACAATCATACTTGGATAATGACTAACACGGAAGACTAATTCTAATTCTGTCAACTGTTGTCCTGAAAAATTAGTACGTGTTCGTCGTTGACGTTTATTGTTGTCATTTTCATTACTGTCATCACCATTATCATTATCATCATCGTCATCATCGATATCCTCCTCCTCATCATCATCATCATTATCATCGTCATACTGATTATCGCTGTCATCGATATCATTTACATAACTACCAGCATTCGATTTAGTCCCAGATATTGATGTATTAGTCTGTTCATTATATAATTTATCAGAAACAATCTCATTCTCATCAACATATACATTATTATCAATATTTTTATCATCAATACTCTTTACTTGATAATTATGATGTACCGAGTGTTGTGTTTCACTATTTGATAAAGTTGTTTGATAGAATTGTCCTTTTACTTCTTCTCCTTCTTTTTCTTCGTTTCTCTGTTTCACTTTCTTAGTCAAATTCATTTCATTGAATGAAAACAAAAATTCTTTCGTTTTATTTTTAGATTTTGTTGATTTGTAATTTGATTTGGTGCATACATTTGATAAGAAATTTGTTGATAAGTCTTTAGTGTTGTTGTTGCAAACATTTACTATATTCTTTTGTGAGTTTAATTTTAATTGATCTGATGAACAGATGTTTCCTTGTTCACCTATATATCAAGGAAAAAATTAAAATGACATTTAATGTAAAAATTAACTTTATGCGAAATGAAGTGTCTAATGACCAATATTCCGTTTATTGATATTTTAAATTGCGTTGTTTCAAATTAAAAATTTGTAATAGAATAAGTAAAGAATAAGTAGAATTTTTAGTGTGGAACACCGACTAATTAAAAATGTACAATGTTTATTTGAGTAAACAAAACTTGTAAGGGTGATCTGCTAATAGAAAAATAGTTGAAACATACAATAAGTGGAAGTTTAGTTGAATTTCAACCCTGTCAGGTGTGAGGTAATGAAAGACAATGAAAGATAGTCGCTCAATACCTTGGACTAACTGGAGTTAAACACCAATGTCGTTGGATGCCGGCTCAGTGGTCGAAATGTGCGGCATTCGCGCACCACACCGAAGATCGTGGTTTCGATTCTCGCCTGGGGGTTTGTGGATGCGCACTGCTGATGAGTCCCATACTAGAACATACGTCCGTGAAGTGCTTCAAGGTTTCTAATGGTGATCTGAAAATGATTCATTCATGATTTCAATATAATACGGAAAACATAATGGGTATGGTTGCGTAAAACCTCGGATAGATTTAAGTTAGACATTAACGCCGGCTCAGTGGTCTAGAGATCAAGCATTCGCGTGTGGGACCAAAGGTTCTTGTTCGGACAGGAGTCACAGATGTGCACTGCTGATAAATCCAATACTAGAACAAAACGGTCTTCCAATCATTCTAGGTTCCTGATAGTGACCTAACAATGATCAATCCAGTATTTCAATAAAACTTAACAATCTTCATAACTCGATAATGAAAAAATATCGAATTTATTTTCACTCTTGGTTAATAAAATATATTCTGATATTTATTATACATTTCTACTTGAATAATAGTAATAATAAATTTCATTAAAAACTAGAAACTAAGAGAGGTTACATGTGTAATTTATTTCTAGTTTGCTCATTTCATCATATTCTTGGTACATACAATTCTACTTATCTTTAATTAATCTCAGTGTTTTGTGTGAGCATTATTTTCTACTCATTTTTTTCTTTTATAGTATGTAATTATAAAAATCACACCTATTTGTAAATATGATAACTTAGTAACAATCAATTGTTTTCACTTAGTCAAACATTACAACCTAGTACTTACATTCATAATATAAGTAGATTCCGTTGACAGATTGAAATTAGTAGTTTTGTTTAAACAAACTATGCCTGGAGGATATGTTATTGCATGTATCCAAAACAGATATGTACATATTGATATTGTGGTTTGCCAGTTATTTAAAATTACGCAATCACCAGCTTAGTAGCAAAACCTGATTGGAAAGTTGACAGGCGAATATCCCGTGAAGTCAAATAAATTAATATTTACACAGGAAATTATTTTATTTCTTAATTTTTAACATTTTTCCTTCCCCCATCATGTTATACATGAACATAGTAGATAGGTGTTACAACAAAAATTTTGCTCTTCACGTTTTACTCTAAACAGAAATACACACCAACATATACATACTAATAAGCACACAATTACATCACAACAAATTTATAATTCTTCCATCTGTCATGACCGATTCATTTGTTTATCAAACTCTTCATGCACAGTGTTGTTTGCTTATATATAATTTGGTGTGCAAGCATGTCAAATCTTGATGGATGATATGTGAAAAGTAAGAGGAAATTGAAGAAATATGGGTGTGACAATTTAAATTATATATTTACTGAAAATTTCCTTGAAAAAAAATCCTCTTTTTTTAAGATTCACGTAAATCAATAAACTAGTGAAATACTTATTTATATTATAATGTTACATGGGATAATTATTTACATGGTGTCTAATGAGATTTATTTATTTTATTTAATAATAAAACAAATCTTATAAAAACAAAGCGAAAATTTTTCTTTACACAAGAAAACTAGACCCCTGGGGTATATACAATCAGTTGTAAACTATTATTTGATTGCATAATAGAAAAGCAGTTTGAAATACTGCCGAAAAACTAATAATATTTTGAGTTTATTGTATTTGTAGATTCATACTTTTTAATTATAATTTGTTAATTATTCTAATGTTTAGATGGTGATCTATTCTGAAAACACTTACGTAACAGGAAATTTGAATGCTAAATAAAGTAGGAGTTTCCAATAACCACTGTGGTCATGACTAATATGTTCTATGTGTTTTTTTTTTCAATAATAAGTTCAAATGAATGCAATGGTTACTGTTGCTAACATCTTAAATTAGAACCTCAAGAATGCACTGATTAGTAAATATAGATAGATTATGAATGAACGATGAAATACGTCAGCTTATAATAATACTAATTAAACAATTTCTGATAATTTCAATTCATTTACACTAAGAATAAAATTTCGATGTTTGGAAACTCATACGTAGGTCTTTGTCTTAGTCAGATCGACACTTTCTAGTTTGATAGTGTCTGATCTTTTAAATTATAGTGTGTTTACTTACTTACTTACTTACGCCTGTTACCCCGAATGGAGCATAGGCAGCCAACCAGTTTTCTCCAACCAACTCTGTCCTGGGCTTCCTTCTCCAGTTCTGTCCACTGCTTGTTCATTCCTCTCATATCTTTCTCTATTTCTCGGCGTAGTGTGTTCTTTGGCCTTCCTCTTTTCCTTTTGCCTTGAGGGTTCCATGTGAGGGCTTGTCTCGTGACGCAGTTAGGTGCTTTTCGTAGAGTGTGTCCTATCCACTTCCATCGCTTCTTCCTGATTTCCTCCTCCACTGTGATCTGATTTGTTTTCTCCCACAGTTCGTTGTTGCTGATGGTGTCTGGCCAACGAATCCGAAGTATTTAGCGTAGACAACTGTTAATAAACACTTGTATCTTCTGGATGATGGTTTTCGTAGTTCTCCAAGTTTCCGCTCCATACAGTAGAACTGTCTTGACATTTGTATTGAAAACCCTAATTTTGGTTTTTGTTGAAAGTTGTTTGGAGTTCCATAGTGTGTTTAGTTTTAGACTAATTTATGTGACATAGAATATTAAACCTAATTGATTGATCACTGAGTAGTGTGAACTATACCATTTTGTTTAATTCTTACTGTGATTGAATTCTGTTGAAATATAAAATTCTGAATAAGTCAATATAGTTGACAAATTTTTATTCACTAATATTCGTTCTATTCATTATGTGTAATAACTAAGTTATACTAAATGAAAAGATAGTGAGAAGACAAATCAAAAACCTAGAAACACTTGTTCACATTGCTAACACGATGCAATGATATCTATGAGTTGACGTTCATTTCCAACTAGACTTTCTGATGAAGAATTATAACTGATGAAGAGAGCCATGAATAACAAGAGAAACTTATATACAGATAATATTGGGTGAGAATTATGCTATATTGAATATCAGCAATAGTTTTTCAAGTGATTTTTAATTTTAAGTTATTGAACTCTCTAGTTATACTTGCGTAGTGTACAAAATTACAATCATAATATATTAGATATACGAGATTTTATTCATTACAATCATTTGTTAATTACTAATATAACAATTATATTCAATAAATTTTATCGTGAAAAAAAGTAAATAATATAACGTAAATAATTTTTATTTATTCTTAACCTCAACTAATTTGATTAATCTTTACGACAAAAAAATAGTTTTATAAAGCCTAGCAACAGTTCATTACAAACTTCAAAAACTGATCTAGCGTAAATTTTCAAAATTGACATTTTTTCTTTCTGCTTAAAACTACTTTTTATTTTCCAGTTGAATAGTTAGATCGGATAATTTTTTTTCTTCAAAAAATTATTATTATCCAAAAAGAAATTCAAAAAAGAACTATAAACTAAAAGAAAATCAGTCAGGAGAAACACTTTTCTCGTTGTTGCCTCTTAGTCCTAGCCTGCCCCCTTCTCCAAAGTAATTAGAGAAAAATAAAACAGAAAAGTGTATACAGTTTTAATTCATTTGTAATTATTTTCCATCTTTTCAAATGGAGGAAGAGGAGGAGGGAGGATCTACAAAGCAGAAAAATACGATAGAAATAATTCTAATGACATTGTTGATAGGTAAACTTTTTTTGGTTTCTCTTTAAATTCTGATGTGTCATGGTTGTGAACTGTTTAACCAACTATTTTGTATTATCATTTGAATTGAAATGTACTAAATCCTAGTTTATTTTGAGTTCAAATTACTACACATCATATGATGTACATACATTAACTGTATATAGGATAGCAACAAAATGTTATGTTTGTACAGTGTGACCGGTTGATTAAAGGATTAAAGATTATATTCCATATGGTGTATAGTGAGGGGAAACTATCAAGTAGAATACATAGGTTGTAAGTTTGATCTTAGTTGTATTCGTCTTTAAATGTTTGTATACAAATGAGACGAGACTGAATTTTTCTTTACGATCTAGTCAATACAATAGATAGGGTCGCTACAGAACGATTACTGATAACACTGATGTTCTGGTGAAATGAACCAAATCATGCTATGGTTATTAATAATTCAGAGATAAATTTATAATTAGTATAAGTACTGACTTACTGTACAACTAGGATATTCATGATTTTGAAAAGCTACCTATTAAATAACCAATGATTGGATTGGTTAAGACGTGTACACCGGCCTACTTCTACACGCGGGGGTGACTGATGTAGGAAGAGTTGGAAGAAAACTAGTAGTGATCAAATCAAAATGTGAGGTAAATTCATGAACATATCAACTACTGAACTTAACCATGTATGCAGATGCGAACTATCTGGTTTTTATCCCTGTGGTAGTAAAGATGACTCAGCATCAATCTCAATAGCCCAGGTACATCAACTTTTTCATACAGTTAATGCATGTTTTTATTTCGTATTTTGTCTTTTATGGGTAATCTTTTATATTACCTACAATGCTTTTATTGTACAATTGTTTATATAATTTCATCTAGCTGTGCTAATAAAGTGTAGCAACTTGAAGCAATATACGCATGTAGCAGGTTCTACGTTGAATACAACTGACTCAAATATTTGCACAGAAATAATACAATGTTATTTATGTAGTGGTGTTTCGTTCTCTGAGCTGGTTGTTTTGGTTGTGGAGATTTCATTGTTCTTCTGAACAACATCATCATCACAAACTTCAGATCTTGAAAAAATCATTAATTTATTTTAAATCTTACTAAGTTTTCGTTATGAAAACACATATATATCAAGTGTATCTAATTTAAAAACTTGTAAAAATTAAACTTTAAAGGTTCACTCAATTATGGTAGTTTTCTCTTTTCGATGAATGTGCATATGTGTGTATGAAATTGATCAGTGTTTTAAAACTTTCCAATTATCGAGTTATTTCACAAAGTCCGAACTAATTCTAAGGTCGGATTTATGAGGATGTAGTCTTCACAACCATAAATTCTTAGTAAATTATATTTTTTTCGTTTAGTTCCTGGTATTTTTAATAGTGTTCATTGCTGCATATACAGCATATTCACCAGGAAATAATCAGACTTTGCTAGTGAACTAATATACCAGAGTTCAAATGCTTACTGCTTTAATCTTTGTTCACTAGACATGATCTTCCTATTGTTTTATACTGTCAGGTATAGTATTCGAAATGAAATTATTTCCGAATTATAGTTTCTACCCTTTACAAACGATATAAAATATTGAAGGTAATCAAATGTAAGCATTTCACTCCGATGAGTTCTATTCTCTTCCATGATTAGACTTCGAATAAAGCTTGGAAATGACAAATAAAGATGGCATTTAAGATAACAGCGAAAATTGTCTTCATGATATTATATAAACATAAAATAAATAATTTTCATAGAATTTTAATTCATGACTATCATGATAACCAAATGAAAACTTGTAAAGCACTAGACAACCGTTACGAGGCTCCTCAATCAGTGGGCAGCCATCGAAGGTTTTCGGTTCGATTCCGGGATGAGGCATTGTGCAGTCGGACTTCACAAAATCTTATATTGATAAAATCAATTGTAAAATATTATTTAATTTATTTTAGATTATTACACTTAATATACTAAGTGTTCCAGTTCATCTGTTTATATGTGAAAAATATAACAAAAATCGTATGGCTTTTTAACTTAATTGTTTTGCATTCTTGTTAACCTTATTCTTTATTATGATTAACTGTAAAGCAGTGAAGAGTGATCACACTAGTGCTTACACTAGTAAGAAATTGAATTGAAGTCGAATTATTCCTACTCATCATAACATCTACTTATTATGACAATAACAATTACAGCATAAAGATTAACAAGTATTCATTTTTCATACTTGTACAGGCTTGTGCAAGCATAGCATTTAAACTTTTTTTTCAGTGTGAGATGAATTCAAACATGATTCGATTGATTGAAACTGACTTACTGTTAAGGCTTGACTTATTGTTTTTTCTTTTAAAAAAATTTTTAAATGATACTCACTGATTATTTCATGAAATACAATCAAAATAGTTTGTTTTGTTTTGTTTTTTGTTACTGTGTGTGTGCTCTTTTCTAATTATTAATGCAGAATATATGTGAACTTATTATGTTCAACTATACAGAAGTACATTTAAACACTTGTAATCTAATATTATTCACCTTATCAGTAGAATTTCACATACTGACCGTTTCTTTTTGAATGTTTCAATTTTTTATAGTTTATTATTATTGTTCCTTTTGATTGTGTTGATGAGTAATGTTCATGATTAATCAAAACAACATTGATCTCATATAATGTAATAAATTATATTTATAATATTTATAGAAAAAATTTTTTCTTATAAATTACAAATAAATAAATTAATTGTAATCATTAACTAATTCATTAACAAACACTGTGAACTACTTACCTATTTGAACTTGTTCCATATTCATATGATTTAATATATTTTGATAAGTTTCTAATTGTTGATGAAATGAACTATTCTTCATATCATTTATTACTGATAGTATCCATGTATTGTTCTATAAAAAATGTAAAGTGTAATTAATGAAGGGATTCAACCTAAGGTTAATACGAAATATTCTGATTATTATTCAGGCTTTTAGATTTAACCGAATAGTGTTGATTTATTTGAGTCTATAAATACTCCTATATTTTTGATTGTATAATGGAGTATTGTTGAATGATGCATAACGTTGTTTGATTAATTCGTCTATTAATAGTGATATTGATGACAATAGTTGTAAACTCATCAGCGACTGATTTAGAAATGGATAGCTAGAATATTTGTCAGACTCTAGGATTATTGAATCTCAGCAAAACTTGGAATAAAATAATTGTCTTTTTATACACATCTGAAATCATCAATCAATCATTGTTAGATCACCATTAGAAAACTGGAAGCACTGGACGTCCGTTTCGTCCTGGCATGGGACTCATCAGCAGTGCGCATCCTCCACAACTCTGCCCGAAAATAATTGTCCCCGATGGCAATCAATGATGATTATGATATTTACTATGAATTAAGTGAAATTAGAAATAGTAACTCACTTGTACATAGATATTGTAATCTCAGAGAAATCTAAAAACTTTTCAATGCCAAATGAGAAGGCAACTGATGTCTAGGTGCCTTCTCGTTATCAGTGATTTTGATGACGGTCAATAATTAATCAGTTTTTATAATTTACCCAAGTATCATAAACAGACTATTTCAGAGTTGCATATTAGCTGGGAATGAATTCTAAGAGGCGTGTTTCGTTCAGCTTGCGACTCGTCAGCTGGATGTGCCTGCACTCCAACGTTCATGTTTACTTTGAGACTTGAACCCAGTATTTTTCATTTCGAATAATATAGTTTGTTAAATTATAAATGGATAGTCAAAATCAAAATAGAAAAATTCCTTCATAATAATTAACAGTCATATTCCTGAAAATGTGCATATTCGTCAAGCCTGTAGAAAAAAGATTTGTGAAATTACTTTCTAAATTTTTCTCTAGCTAGCAAACTATTTCTTTTGATAGTGGAACTTTTGAGTCGTAGTGTCCTTAAAAAAACTGGAATATTAGCTGGAAACCTAATTCGTCATCATGGTTATGACAGAGATTTTGGGAATTTCATGTTGTCATCAAAATTTAGCATTTTCAAGCTATAATAAATATTCTGAATCAACTAACGTAACATGACGATGACTAAATAGTATAAAAAACGCGATGTCACTAATTGATCAAGGTTAGGTATATGGATGACCTAATTTCAACTCAGTGGTCTAAATTTATCACATCTATCGCAAAGAATGAAGGTCTCTGAACTGATGTTTGGTAGGACTGTAAGTACTAACCAATGGAACTATCCAGTGGTCTTTCAGTGTTTGGTTTAAGTTAATCATTGATATGAAACAAATGTCATTTTGATAAATCTTTATTACTGAATCAAAATGTTTATTATTCACTATTGTTTTAAAAACAAAATTATCATTAGAAACTTTTCTTCGTGATAAATCACTACGTAAGTAAGATATTACCGTCGCTTAGATATACAGAAATGACATTCACGATTACTTTAAGACCAGTGCAATTCATTTTGGATGTAATACATGTTATGATTTTGTTTATTTGAAGAAATCTGCCATCAAAAATTGGTTATCTTTTTTTAACATAGTTCAGCATGTGAAGAGATGAATTCACTTAAAAATAATTAACGAACTGAACTACAATTAAAGTCAAGAATTAATACAATTCTTTTTCATGTATTAGTTGAATATTCCGTTCTTGAATGTACAGTACAATGACCTACCTTTGAGGTGAACATTCAAAAAATAGTTAGTTACAAGAGATAACACTGTTGAAAAGTGTTTAGTACGTTTTCCCCAATTAATTTTCAAGTAATATGTCGCAAATTATTTTTAGAGACTAGAAAAAATACCACAATCCGTAAATATAACAAGCAGTTGTGAATGGGAGGTGAAGGTAATTTTGACTGAATGTCATTGATTAGTTAATGCTCAAACAAACAATTCAAATGTACTAATCTGTCTCATTAATGTCTATAATAAGACTGTAACATCTCATCTAGAAAAAATCTGCTGACAGTGAATTAAAATTTTGATAATCTTACATGCTTTCCGTTTTATGGGTCACAAGTTTATTTTATTGTACCTATTGTGTGTGCTTCTTACATGTATTTGCACAAATAGGGTTTGAAAAAAAGTACATTAAAAAAAGACGTAAAATAATTCTTCTGAAATGTTTATAAGCAAAACTATGCTAAAAATTTGAGTTTCATTTATTGTTTCGTGAAAATAAATCTTTAATAGAGAGAAGACGTTCTTTTGATAATTTATATTTATTCGTCAGTATTTTACTCTAATTATGCTTTTGAAATGTATATAATAAATATATCAAGTCTAAATCACATTGAAACAGCAATCATGAATTAGTGATGTGACATAATTTGCATCTAAAAAGACATTTTTATGGATTTTTCGTTTTTTCCAATCTATTTAATTCCTGTACTACTGACAGCATAACTTCTGGGCTACTGCCGGTCCCAAGCCCGGATAAAAGAGGAGGGGGTTGGACATGGTGTTGGCGCCCCCATCCCAACTATAAACTAACTTGCTAAAAAAACTAACCAGAAGTACTGTTAGCATTGTTTACTTTCTAGTAATCTATAATTTGTTGTTGAGTCTCGTTGATTGCACTCGGTGTATAATGATGCAATTCTAAACCATCACAGATTTATATCAATTTTATTGTTGTTCTCTCTTTCTCCATATTCGTTAAAATAAAATTTTTTGTTGCTGTTATGATTAAATTCCCAAGGTTATGGTTAAAACTTCAATCCAAGATCAAGACATCATTTAATGATAAATCTTTGTCACTTAGGCTGGATATTTTTAAAAGGCCAATTGATTGATAAATATGTTATTTATTGTATTCATTTATGTATCATTAATGAAAACGACAGTAGTATACTTACTAATTTAAGAAGCATATTATCTAAAGTCTCTATTTCATTATTGTGGTTCCAGTGTGATTTAGACTCAAATGTATCCTTTAAACTATCAATAACGTAAATGTAAGAAAAATGTTATAGACTCTGTTCTCTACTCATGACTTATTTTCAGTATACAATAAATGGAACTCAGAGTAATGCTTTTAAGAATGAAGTTGAATGGAATTAGATTTAGGCATTTTATTGACGGAGAACTATAGAAGCCAAAATTCAAATTCTAGTAGTGATTATTGTTTTATTAAAAGTTACAACTGTCATTTTTAAATAAAACAATAAAACAGAAATGAATTATTTATGAATGATTTTCACTGCAGATAGTAATCGTAGTTTCTTCGTAGTATGAAACTTCTATGACATCATTCAGACATCACTCTAAAAGTTCTTAGGTAATGAAGTTAGCGTTTACTCTTTATTATTATGTTATAAGAAAAATATAAAATGTATGTAGCTTTTAATTAAATTAGAGATAGTTGCACGATGTTCATTGAATGTCACAGATGAAAATTACCTCACTTTTTATATCGATTTAGCATAGTAATTAGTTTGTTTCATTCTATAATTCGATTTAGTTGTGAGTTTAGTAACTTCTTAAAATAAACTTAGATTAGATTGATGGTTGAAAAGGTATAACGGTTTAGTCTTAATGTGAAAATTATTCAAAAATAGATGACATTTTATTAATATTTTATCAAATTTAAGTGCAATAATTCCTAGTATTATTTTGTTAATATAAAGATTAATGGTTCACTGCAAATATACGGTAGCTATCAAAGGTCGGAAATGTTCATCAATAGATTTAATCTCAGTCATTTCAACAAACAAAAGTAACGTTGTTTCATTGTAATTTTCTAACAAAGTTCGTAAAAATTGTTAAAGAAATCTTGACATTAACGAACAATAAACTGATTTGTTCCTATTTGTGGAAATTTACTCAGTTTTTGTTATGCTCGTCAGTTGACGTATTTGAAACTATTACTAGTTCACCTTAGTCGGAAAACGAAAGCGAAGACAAATGACCCAGTGACACGATAGGCTACTCTAATTCGAGCGTCCCAATGCCCCACTAAGTAGAGGAATAAGTCTTGACAAGACATAGAAAATATATTCTAAAAGCATCAAGAAAATAGAGGTTCATTAGCATACAACTCGAGTTTATTCATACATCATAGAAACGCACTTGAGAGAGCTACGAAAATAGCGTACTTAAATAATACATCCACCATTAACAGCCAAGGATTTTCCGGGTGGGAAATGTAATCTCTAGGTCAGCTGATCAGTCCATGCTTAGGTGAGTTCTGGGGATCCCCAGCAGTTTTTGTACCTGATCGTATAAGACTTTTCTTTAATAGCTTGGTAAATTCAAACTTGTTTATAACTATTATTATCTTCAAGAAACTATGATATTCTTTTTACAAAACTATTTACAAGCCCAATTCGTAAACAAAATAACCATAATCAATAGTCATTCAAACAAATCAGTAACTTACATTTGTAAATTGATTGAAATATTGTTCCTGAAATATTTTTATAACATTCTCCAAATCTATCGAATCACATGTCATATGTTCATGAGGTTTATCAATTACATGTTTATTGATAATAGAATTATTTAGAAATTTATTTTCTAACGGTAAATTATTAAATAATGTTGTAAATTTATTTAATTGTTCTGATGTTAACAAGTTTTGACAATTATTATGATTATTATTATCTAAATATGTATTTAAACAAATAGTCATAGCATTTGAATTGAGTAAATTGTTCTCATTAAATGTATTGTTCATTTTTTTAAAAATATTTATTAATTTTAAAAATGTGTCAACCAATTTCTGAAATAAATTAATAATTATTCATACAAGTTAAATTAAAATTTTCCTTTTTATTTTACACCGAATTTTTAAGATGAGACGAGTTCATTGATCACTTTCACTATCAGTCCACCCACCAACCTATTACCCCTTAACTTAAAAAAAAGTTCCCATTTTTTCTTCATCCCTTACCAACCAATTTATCTGTTTACCATTAATAGATTGTTTTCACTTAATGTCAATCATTAAATGTGTTAGATTGAATTTCTATTTTTCAATCAAACAAGTTAACAGGTTGAAATTATAAATAAACCAATCAAAAATATTTTAGAGGATGAAATTTATTTTGTTTCTCTAACTACCTTATTGGTTATCATATTAATGTATGCAAATATTTATTAAAATAATCATAGGGATAAGTTCAAATAAATGCCTTACTTTCTTCTCCCTTTAACCTAATCTAAATGAATTTTCCTCTTTTTCAATGTTTGAATATAAAATAATTTTACTAATTTTAGTAATCTACCTCAATAACACTATATATTCGAAGATATAATGTGGAATATTTAAAATTAAGCTTATTAGCTCAACTGATTTGATGCTTCAAATGAATTTCATTTTAGAGTCATAGAAAATGGACAGTGAAAGCATGAATCGATCTTTGTTCGATCCTGTCAGGCGTAGGCAGTTACCTACCGAACGTAATGGCCAGTGTTGCGCAATACCTTGGATTGAATAAAGTTTGACATTCACCCCGTTTAATGCCGACTCAGTGGTCTGGAGGTTAAGCGTTCGCGCATGAAACCCTAGGTCCTGGCTTCGATTTCCACGTGCGTAGGTTGTGGATACTCACTACTGATGAGTTTCATACTGGGATGAAACAACCGTTCAGTGCCTCCATGTCTCTAATGATGGTTTAACAGTCATCGATCCTTAATTTCAACATTATGAATTTGTTGTTCTGTAAATATTCATTGATCAATTACAATGTTTCGATCGGCATTTGTTTATCAAGGAACTCGGTATGAGGAAACTTACTTCTTATCCTTTTTCATATTTCATTATGACAGATTTTGGTAACCGAAAGAGGATTGCAGTAGTCAGTATAATAGTCAAGGTCTTTAAGTTTGATAATATATCTTAGTCACTAATTAGATTGGTGAGTTATAAATTAAGTTCACAAAATCAGCATCCATAATTAGTAAACAGTATCTTATGTTTTTTATAAAAATAATAGCAGTATGGTAGAACCACTAGCTAGGAAATATAATTTTAAACTGTTTAAAACTGGAATCATAGTCATCATTATTTCAGCATTTTAAAATAAATTCTCTTTGTTTTTAAGTGCCAAGTCCATTAGACTGCAATCAAACATATAGTATTGGATAAAGTCATTATTATTATTTTCATTATTGGGTTGTGGAGATTTCTGGGTTTGGTTGAAATAATGGATCAATCATTAGAAACCTGGAAGCATTAGATGGCCATCTCGTCCTAGTATAGTATTCATCATCAGTGTACATCCACAATGCTCACACACAGAAATCGCACCCAAGACTTTCGGTCTTATGCGCGAACGCTTAACCTCTAGATTACTGAGCTTGCACTTGATGGTGTTAAAATCTAACTTCAACCAATACATGATAATTCTCAGCCTCTATCATTGTCTTCGATGGGCAACTAACTGCTTCACACTCATGAAGCTGGTCACTAGTGAACACATGATAATTTTCTATTACTGTAGGGTTTTTACGCATTTGAAATCATCAATCAATCACTGTTAGACCACCATTAGAAACCTGGAAACACTGGGCGGCCGTTTCGTCACGGTATGGGACTCATTAAAACCGTTGGGTTCCGATCCAGTTGTTCAAAAGTTAGGCGTTCGCGAACGTTATCGAAGGTCCCGGGTTCGAATCCTGCGAGGAGCACAAGTCGTGGATGCGCACTGCTGATGAGTTCCATACCAGGACGAAACGTCCGCCCAGTGTTTCCAGGTTTCTAATGGTGATCTAACAATGACTGATTGATGATTTCAAATGTGTAAAACACTAATCTTCATAACTCTAATTGAAAATATTATGGGGTTGTGGAGATTGCAGTATTTTAAAATGATACACATTTAACATGAAGTTCAACAATTTTCTGAACAGTGCTGTTCTATATCAGGTCCACTGGATATGAAAGGAAAAATTAGAATCTTTTATGATTAAACAATGAAAATTCTCAAATAGGAGTTAGGTTAAGCATGATAATGAATACCGATATGAATTTATTATTTTAAGGCTTGAAATACAATAAAATATTTTCGATTCGGTAAATACACTTGTAATGAATTTTTAGGCAAATTTTCAAATCAGGAAGAAATGATAGTGTGGTTTTATTTATTACAATATTTAAAAATGGTAAACTGATTATGAAAATTACGATCAAAACACTATTGTCAGTATTCGAAATGTTGAATTTGCATTTTAACTGAAAGATTTGAAATTCTTAAGCATGCCATAAACTATGAATAGACATAGGTGAACAGTTTTGGATTTGGATTAAACATCCTTACAGTTTCTCTGGCAATGGTTCACTTGCGTATGAACTCTCAAAATAAGAACTAGTTTGTTATAAATAATCTTCTATTCATGTTGCCGAAGTTAATTGTGGTTTAACTAGGATACAAATAGATGTCATTAAGATATTCTCAACCTACTGTAAAGAAGAAGAAACCAGATTTCAGCTGAGGAAGAAATAGCTTTGGTGGTGGATGGGACACATATTACAGAATCCACTTAGCTGCATCACGAGGTCAGTCCTTACTTGGAACATTAAGGGCCAGAGGAAAAGAGGTGGACCAAGGAACACACTGTGCCGAGAATCGGAGACAGGCATGAAAGGAATGAATAGTGATTGGGGTGAAGTGGAAAGAGTGGCCGAAGATAGAGTTGGTTGGAAAATGCTGGTTGGTGTTCTATGCTCCAATATGGGTAACATGCTTGAATAAGTAAGAATATTATTAAGATATATCCATATAATAGCTGAAATCAATATACTATAGTAAAATCATATACACTTATTTTGAAATTAATTTGTCGTTTCTAATATTTTATATTGAAACTGATCAATATGACAAATTAATGAGATTGACATTACTTTATTATACTGCTTTTAATAGTAGTCGAGAAAACAATCTACAACTTCACCAAATGTATTTTTGGTTGAACCACTTATCTGTATAAAGTAAAGCTGTTTTAAACTTCAGAATATACAAGATTTTTGAGTTATCTCATACTCTATAACTATAATGCAGGATAATAATTCAAATCTTTTAAAAACTCATCAGTTATTTTTAACTAATAAATAATTGATCATTTTAGTTTACTTTCATACTAGGCTTCTATCTCTACAATAACTTTCGAGTGATAAATACTTGAAATAGTAGATTAGTGTTATAAAAAATAACCACCATATAAGGCTTTTCATTAGCGTTTGCTTAACAAAATTTAATCGTTAAATTTCATTAGATTGTATTGTAATCAACTAATGATAAAACTTGTGAACACGAGACTAGCAGGATATCGATAGTGTTTATCTGGGTTATGATTTCAAGATAACATGTGTCCATTTTATCTAGTATTACAGTGATATCATTGTCCTAAAGTAAATCATTGAAGTAAACTGATTTTGATTCAACTTTGATGCCTTCTGTAAATCGACTTTAAAAGATAAGAAAGTAGTGGTCCCATTCAAATGATGAAATTAGCATATTAGTTAATGTTATAGCTTCAAATTCATTGTATCAGGTTGTAATGAGTTATCTAAAACATTTTGGCACTCGTTATGGTATTGATATTTCAACACAAATATGTTAAACCGGTATTTTCACAGTGCATACTTAGTGACCATGGATCCAACTGAATGTCACAAGCTTCTCTCAGAGGTTACTTTGTTGAGTTAAATCTACTACTAACAAGAAGCCTGATTTTAGCTAGTTTATTCATGTGTCAAATAGCATATGGACTGATGATTTTTAAAATTCTATCTGTAAAACTTTAGTTACTCATGTTATGGGAAATTTAATAATCATAAAAAAACTTCCGAACATTGTTTCACGATTCTTCATTCTGTATCTAGGAAGAGAAAATATACTTTATAAACAAACGAAGTAACTGGTTTGATAATGAAATCACAGCATTGGTTGTATGCTTTGTAAGTTTGTAAAACTAACTCTGATTATCTTTCAAAATTTTGTCTCGATCTATTTTAATCTATCTATTTTATACTGAATAATTTGAAAAGGCTAGTAAATGAAACAACAGAGATTAGATGATATTCATCGATTTGAGAAAAATAATTAAATATCGAATATGGAAAATCAAATCAGTAGGGGAAAAAAAGGATACCTAAATGAATTTAATTTTTATGCATTTTTGATAGTTAAATTTAAAATATCTCAATGGATTAAATGTCATAAAAATATAGAAAAAAATGTTTAATATCAAAGTTAGTGCTTGAGAATAATTGTAAATGAAAAAAAATTGAACAGAAGTTTCATTCCATTTTGAGTACTGACTCATTGAATCAGTGATATTTTGTTCATCGTAGTCCTGAGTTTGATATTGTATACTTTCGTGAATAGCAAATGATGATGAGGTCTGAATGAAAACGTAACAGTTGTACAATACTTTCTTATTATTACTGGTTCACCAGTTATTGAAAGGATTCTATTCAGAAAATAATTACAGAATTAAGACCAGTTTACTAGCATAATCGAATTTATATAAAGGTATCGCTGCAGGGAAGGATGAAGATATGAAGTTAAGAATTTTTGGTATGGTTCATAAATTGTTTTGAGGGAAAGTTTGTCACAAGAATTACAAAAATGTAAGGCAGCAGTTGAGAACCATTTATTCTCACTGGGATTAGGACATAATGTCAGTGTATGAATAATAGGCCATTACAGAGTAATTGTATTCATTTACAACTGGAAAAATTACAAACGAAAATAGAGAGCAAAGTACAACAACAGTTAAAAATTACTGTAATAGTTCTGTCATTATACAACAATGTGAGCACTTTTAAAGGAGTCTCAATATAGGGTAAACATTAATTCAACGAAAAAATGATGGTAGTAATTTCGTTTCGCTAAGAAATTGCGGGAAACTATTACAAATTTTTTGAAATTTGCGTGCAAAGTAATTCATAGAGAGAGAAAGTGGACCTAGAATGAGATGGTTTCACTAATGACGAAGAGTTATGAATGCTATAACTACGTATTTCTATGTATTAGTGTATCCATGAATGTAGAAGATAGTTTATTTTGTGTTCTGAAGAAATGATTTAGTTCAGGTTCAAGTATCCTCTTCCCGAAACCGTTGAGTTCAAGTCTAATGAATCTAAATTTGTTGTTTATGATAAGAATGAGAAGCGTCAATCGCCTCTGGACATATTCCAGATTAAGTTTATCCACTCAGAATTAAGTGCAGTATCTTAGGTATCGTCGGAAATATACCTTGTACATTAAAATATGTAAATCACTGTTATGAAGGTTACACAGTATACAACCTAGATATCATTGAAACCTAGAAGTTTGTTTTGAGATCTGTTCTGAGCATAACAAATTCCATGTCCACCACTGTATGAGACTTAGATAACACTTTACCATTTATAGTGAGGTCAATATCGAGAAAGTAGTCATGAAAACAAAACCATTCACATTTAGTCATGTTAAGTTCTGAACTCCATTCTGAGCATCACAGGGTGACTTCATTGAACTCTATCTCGATACAGTTTTGTTTATAGTTTAGCTCATAAGAAGAAAAATTATAACACTCATTTAGGATAATCTGTATATAGAAAATATTGATCCAAGCATAAATAATCACATATTACATTTATATTAGCTACAATCAGCTATAATGTCAATTCATAATGTAAATAAATTTCTTGAAAATGTAAATGTAGAATTGATTTTTATATTCTTTAATCTAATATTTAACAATATCGTTTTAGTTTTTTTTTGATGAAATAATTTTAATCAGAATTAGAAAAATATAAGCAGATGGTTAAAAACAGTGAAAATTTAGTTACATAATTTTTATTTACTTTTGATTAATAAATATTTTGTAAATTATTCATCTAAGAACAATATACTACTCATTAGAATTTAATAGTAACAAGATAATTCCCTTGTGAAAAACAAATTGCAATTGATGTTAACAAAAAAATTACTCATTAGTTTAGTTTAATTCTTTTCATTTTCATAAAATATTTACTTACAGTTTACAGTTATTTATATAAAAACAAAATATGAAAATCAAAATCTCTCAAAGTGTATAATTCATACAAAATTAAAACAAATACGACACGATTGAAACCATTGAAATGGATAGGAAGATCGAATTAAATTGTTTAAAAAATTATCTCCACTTTTCAATGTCTCTCAGGGTAATCATTTTTAAAATAACAGAGAATCAGGAAAAGAAAATAGATTGTTTCCTTTCTGTTTCTTCTCTACTATACTATTGTATCTCTTATACTCTTGAAGAAATTTTTAATTAACTAGTTCAGTTTTTCAACAACAACAACAACAACAACAAAAACTGAACAAAAAATTCAATATGAAATCAGTCAAAATGTCAATTGCAATAAATTCATTTTAAATTTGAAATTTTTTTCTCATCGTTGTTGTTATTCTCATCATATTTGTCTTCTCGAATAACAATCACCCACCAGTTTTTTTCTCTTTTTAATAGAAGATATTTAATGATAAATTTATTTTATTTTCCTTTTTTTTAAAAAAAATCTACAATGTCATATTGACAACCAATTAATTTTTACGCTTCAATTATTTAAAATGGTTGATAATAATTTGTCTTGTTATTCTATTTTTTTTGTGCACATTAATTTTTATTCCTTGTTTTGTTTTTTAATTAAACTATAACCACTTCTATAGTTTGTATTGTCTTAAAGAATTGATTGAAGAAACATTGAATAGAATGCCTAAGCAACTAACATAACGATTTGAAAACAAATATAGAATGTGAATATATATATATATTGACTTTGAATTTGTTGTGTGCTGAAGCATTTATTTAGCTGTGTGTATTGATGTGTGTGTGCGTGTGTGTGTTGCAGATCCTTTCATTACGATATAAAATCAACTGAAAAGAGAATTCATTTACATTTTGCGTTTATGTGCCTAATCTGAACATACACATAAACATATAAAGCACTGAAATTCTACTTAACGCAACTCAAATAACCTTAAATTTATTCTCAATCTATTTGAAGTCATGAGTACGGTGAAATCTTATGTGAAAGAGTATTTGATTGGAAATGAATTTCATGGGTGCACCGTGTTGATGAATCCCATACCAGAACGAAACGGTTGTCCAGTGCTTCTAAAACGTCTAACACAATATAGTTATTTATTTTTAAATTTAGTCGTTACTTAAACAAGTATTTAATGTCTTCATTAACAAGCTGATTTATTGAACAAAATTAATTTAGTAAATTAATCCAGACAAAAGTGTGAGGGAAAATTTATCGCCAATATTCACAACAAATCAACGTTATTTCATAGCAGGAACAATTTTACTCATTATCTTGATGAACATGTATAATATTAACAAGGTTTCTTTAGCCAACTTCACTACCTTTCTATATTTGCAATGGAAATTCTTACGAAATCAATACAAATCAGTTGGATTGTCTAACATTTGTAACTAACACTCGTCATGAGATAAATGAAAATCGGTATAAATGATTTCATAATATCTTGATAACTTTAGCAGATGAAGTGTTTTAACGATTTTATTTTGACCTATATTTTTCTAATTTTCAATGAAGTATTGAGAGGAGTTAGAGTTCATATGTTTCCGATAAACGTCATTTTTAGATTTGCATTACGGGGTTGTGAAGATTGTTAAGTTACACATTTTTGAAACCATGAATCGATCAATGTTAGACCACCATTAGAAACCTGGAAGCAATGGACGGCCGTTTCGTCCTGATATGGGACTCCTCAGCAGTGCGCATCCACGACTCCTGCACCCCGCAGGATTCGAACCCAGGACCTTCGGTATTGTGCGCGAACGCCCTAACCGATAGACCACTGAGCCGGTATCTAACGGTGTTAATGTCTAACTTGATCATATTCACGGAGTTGCGCAACCTCATACACAGTCTTCGGTAGTTACTGTCTACACCCGAACAGGTTGAACTTCACTGGTCACGTCTTCCCACTAGAACTCGGAGAAGATTCCTCACGAAGCTAGTCACAAGTGAGCACAGGTAATTTGCATTACGGGGTTGTGAAGATTGTTAAGTTACACATTTTTGAAACCATGAATCGATCAATGTTAGACCACCATTAGATTTCACGAGTATTCATTCAATCGCTCTTGGTACAACTGTACAACTTCAATAAACAAAATCGTTGAAAAGAAATAATTCTTGTTTGAATAGTATTTTTATTTTCCTTAATAACACTGAGTCTCTTTCATCGGTATAATTTACTTCGTTCCATTCAAAAAAGCAGTCACAATAAATAGTACATTTTTTCTCACAAACAAGTCAAAAGAAGAATATTCACAGATATGATGTGTTCATGTGAAATAATTAATGAACAAGTGATCATAGATCTATAAGGATTGGTTATATCAGAGAGCAAGTTGAAAGACTAGGAATTTACATTGCGTTTGGAAAACAGCACCAATTTATAAGGTAAACATAGCTATTATTCACAAATCACAAATATTCAGTTAGGAATAGGTGGTAATTAGTTATTTGGTTGATATCAAAGCAATATGTCTAGCTAATTGTACATGAAAAAATTTCAATTACGAAACTAATTTTACACTTTGAGTAAAAGCATTCAGATAAAATGTAATAAGGTATCACAGAGAAGTGATTTATGCACAACAGCTGAAATCGGACCTTTGAAATAATAATAGTTCAATAGCTTGAGTCAATTTTGTCTGGTAAGTAGAACAAAACTCAACTGATCCTTTATTGATTCTCGGAAACTTCAATCTGGATTTCTTAAGTTGTTTCATTAAAATCCTCTAACGAGTCTTGTTAAGCTGGGTTAGATTAGGCCTCTGGTTGACTGCTTTGGTGGCTGCGTTGAACTTGCAGTAGTGCTCCCAACTTTAGTGATACGCGATGTGGCTCCATATTTACAAACAGCCGAATATGCCGTGAAATAAATCTCCCCTTCAGTTTCCGTATATCATACTGAGGCGAACACCGTTTGCGTGACGGCGGTAATAAAAAACCAAATACGGATTCGGTTGAATGACTTTGGTTCAAGCAATCGATCATGCAGACAAACAGGAGAATACATGGCTTGAAAGAAAAGTGAAGTGAAGTGGAGAAGGCTGGCGAGACAACTCAATGTAATGAGGCATGACTGAGCATTTATAGTCAGACGAAATTAAGCCAGACATGCGATAATTGAAGTAGGCGGCACACAGACAACATACTGGAATAGAAATAACTAAAATAAAAGCGATTAGCTATCAAGATCGGAGGACGTGTGAATATAACTTAGGTAGACTGGACTAGTCAGATTGTCCGAAGGTTTGGGACAAGCCTTATGGGCTGGACATAAAAATACACGCACTACAAGTTTTACAATACACATGTTGTTCATTGGTGTGGCTTGCAATGATAGATACTGTTGTAATTCACAAAAAACATTGCCACGTGTAAATGACAGGAGAATATAATTCTAGGCTGATAATCCGAAGATCATTCTGTTTATTTCGATGCATTAGGCGTGGAAACTCAGTACGAATCCGTTTCACTTCAACCATGATGATTACCATAAACCACAATTACACTTTGTCTACGTTGTAAATACATGGTGGAAGGATAACTCGTAACTAATCCAGTCTTACTGTTACATTACCTATTCATGAGTTGTGTTACAAAACTATCAGTTCTACAGTTTCAAGTTCACTGAATACGAACAAACAGATTTACACAATACATAAAATGTTGTTTGACTGTTTTTACATTGCTACAGTCCGTTCTGAGTTCTCGTTAAATATTCGATGTTTCTGTGATTGATTACACTGAAAAGTTCAGTTTAACTAACACTCGAATATTCGGAGTTTCATTGTGGGTTGCGAACTTATAGAGTTAAGGGATTCAGGGATAAGTCAATCTAGTCAAGTGTACGTTGAACAGCTGACATTCGCAAGACAGTCAATCCTTACCAAATCACAAATTAACGGATGAGAAAATGACATAGTTCGCGGTCATACATGTCGTGTTTTGTCTACGAATAGAAAATGAGTGTTGATGTATTCTATGTAGTCATTATCACTGCATATCTGACAGTCGATTTATTATTACTTGCAGTTTCCTCTGATACAGCTAACAGCTCTTGTTCACCTGTGATTTTCTATAACTATTGTGAACAACTCATGAATAAACTTTTCACTCCCTACTATAAACTGTATTTTCTGTAAACATTTGATAGAAATTGTTGGCGAATGTCGGAAAACAATCCATCATTTACATGGTAACGCTGGTATTTCATTTCACAACTATACATTTTCAATGACGTAACATTTTTATTCAACAATGATCAGGGTGCAATTTCAACGGTGAATAGTTTCACAGAAAACAAACAGATTTGCTATAGATATGGTGTGTATTCTCAACAAGGTTAACATTTTCTACAGATACAACACATAGGAAATGAAACATACATTAGAGTATCAATAAAACATTTAGTGTAAAGATTGCTAGTATGGAAGATGTCTATTATTGTTTCATGCAGAATGTATAATCCAATCAAATTTTGAACTGTCTATTGAGTAGTTTCTCAACCAAATGGCCAGATACATGATAGGATACTTTGGTCGAATGATGAGTAATTCGGTCAATGCTAAACACAATGGTTGAGCTGAAAACGATGCGAAATTAAGAAGAACAAATAATTAATTAGTTGAATGAGCATCAAGAATGAAACAAATCAATCAGAACCTCGATTCGGATAATCGACCTTCATTCATTTTCGAGTGTCAGCTGTACTGTTAATTGTATATGAAGTGATAAGAGACGTTGGTACTGAACGGTTTCGCATGAATGGGATAAACGGTATATAGACTTGAAGTTTCTCAACACTAACTTCCTCTCGTACAGTAGAGTCGAAATTATAGTGGTTGGAGTGTGCAACAGATGACCCAAATATTCCAGTAAGTCATAAAATAATAATCTAAGAGTAAACTCCAATATCTAGTTACATAACAGTAAACCCTTCATATGGTCCACTTGAAATGGATAACTACTGCAGATGTGTAAATGACACCCTTTATAGGGATAGCATTAGATGATTCTAAGATTTCACAAGTAGGAAAATGCAAAGTAAACTTCGTTTCTTGTCTCTGATTTCATTCTCCTGATGATGTGGTTTTCAGTTAAACTGATTACTTATCACTCACTGGATCTAATAGAAGTGTTTTGAAGCGGTAACACTGGAAATGAACTTATGCAGTGTCAGTTTATTGTGTGAAAAATCGACTATATGGGAGGGATCAAATACACACAAGTTTCAAACTCGTTCACTCTGAACAGAACAGACTTACATCAAAAGGTGCACAGTAAACAAAATGACGTTGCAGTTAGCACCCTAAATCTTTCAATTTTCGTATATTTTCTTCCCAAAATTCTGTAAAGTTCTCGTCGATTCTCCGTATGAAGTTGGAGGCTGAAGATTAGAAATAAATTTCATTCAAACTATGTCGGATCGTTTGTCTACAAAATGAAGACTACTACTACTACTACTATCACTAATGATTTTCGAACACTGAAGTCATTTAAACGGTAGAGACACAAAATACTTCAATAAATGCCATCCGGAATATAATTATTATGCGTTGACTGACTGATAAATTCTTCAATCATGGCTGTAACCAGTTACAGTTATCAACAATCGAGAGCAAAGTAACCATATATTGAAATACCAATAAACTTTGACAGGCACAATGAATATCATTTGGAAATGACGTAGCAAACCCAGTGGACTAACAGACGGAGTCACTTTGATTTTAACACTGATTGTAACATTAGTAACAACTCAAACCTTTTGTCTCAAGCTGATTTTACACTTGGTTAGAGTTTCGCTGGAATTATTCTGTCTGGATATTCAGATCTGTGGAAAGAAATGGCGGAATTTGTCATGGAACAAAATGGATAAATATTAGATTTCCAAACGCAAACGAAAGTGACCGTTTTTCCCACTGGTCGTTTCGTCATTCTTGACTTAGTGTGCATGGTATGTTGAATTCGGTTGTAGTGATTATCGATGACCAATCGGATCAATGAATATAAAAATTTAGGTAGTCCCCAAATCAGTTTCCGTCTTCTAAACAATGACTCATGATATCAAATGTGGTATTTACTTAACCTGAGAGGACAGAATCGAATACAAAATTTAAATTAAATAACAATGATAAAATTTCACAAGTCATGGATAAGGGTTCGCTAAAGCAGATACAAAACCAAACCATCTGAACCAATATGAAACTCCTCAAATTTGATGATAAATTCTGCTGACACGTGTAGATAATTACGAAATTGAAATTCAGAATTTCTCACTGAATTCCCATATCAATGAATATCTCTGTTTTCTGAAAATTGTAAGTGACAACAAGAAAGTAATAAGTCGTCTAGTTTAGGTTCATGAACGTTTACATAGTTAATAAATGAGAGACACAGGTGAAATGAAATACTTACCTAAATCTTTGAATATGGCTGCCTGAGGTGAACAGAATGGCAAATCGGGTACTGGATCAAAACGACCCTGTTTCACCATTTCACGGTATCGTTGGACAGCTTCAAGCGCAGTCAATACATGTTGATAAGGATTTAAGATATGAATCGGTTAGGTTGTAAACAAATATTTTCAAAGAATTAATAAAGTGATTTTGAGCAGTAGTATGTTCAATACTGATGACTAGGTAGTATGGCGTTGGGTGATATACTAGTTAGGGAACATTTCATAGTTCCCAATATACATAGTCATTTCTCACTTCAGTGATAGGTTCTTTTCGACAGAACACATTCTCATACATTATCTTATTTTCACTTCACACATTTAAATGAAAAACTTAGAATGTTGCATTCCTCTTTATACATATTCGGGATTCAATACCGATCTTCTTAATAACTGACTTTCTATTACTAGGACATTGAAGAATACGGTCATTTTAATCGAACAGTGATACAATTGTTGTCACAGATAACGTATCACCACACTGATCGATTCCTCCATCTTCTCACTTACATGGAGAAATTTCCAGTAAATATCTGTGTTGTGTGCATAAAAGTGATTGGTGAGAATTGATGAGAAGCTTGTCGAAATTTCAACTTAATTTTGGTTATTGCAGTGGTGCATCGAGTATGAAGTTCGAAAAGCTTGGTTGTAAAATCTCAATCAATTAATCTAATTAATAAAAGAATTCGACGATTATCTGATAAATGATATGGTAAATCGCCAAGATCACGTTATTTTGAAGTGTGTGCTCGTTAACTGATCCTCATGGTTTGTGTACAATATGGTCAACTTCATGCTTAGAGAGACATTCGTGACCTGACCTCTTATGATTTGGCGAAAAGTGAATGACAAAACATTTTATTTCAGTCAAAATAATATGTACTCTGCTTGAAATTGTAGCGTTGTGGAGTAACAGAAACGGCCTACAAAAAAAGATTCACTTACAGTTTTCTTGATTCCCACTCTCTTGAGCAACTGGGACGTCATCATCATTTGTTACATTTTCGGTCACATCTGAACTCTCATTGTTCACATTGACATTAACAGGAGTAACTTGCATTGGTTTGCTGGGAACAGAGACTCCGGGTACCTTGTTTGTTGGATTAAGTTTGATCAATCTTGAACTTTCGAGTATTTTTGGTTTCGATTTGAACAGAGTAGCCTCATCAACATTGTTGCCTACTGTCTTTAAATCCGGTTCACTGGGAGCCTCTTTCAAGATCTGCTCGGGATTCTCTAGATTGAATGTGATATCCTGCTTCTTTTTCTGTTCATTCTTCAAATCTCTGACTTTCGTTTCGACTAGACGACGTGCGGCTTCGTTCAGGACTTCAGTTGTGTTTTGATTGTTCACAAAGCCCGCGTTGTCCTGCTCGCTCTCAACATCAGGATTTTTGTCTGTTGGTGAAGTTGTATTGGAGAGTGGTTGAGACTTACGACGTTTTCGCTCACCTTTGCTCGAGCGCCTACTCTGCTCTTGCTTCTCAGCTCTTTCGGCATCCATTTCCAGTTTTTCGCGATTGTCTTTTGGAGATGCGACAGGAGATTCTTCTTCTGTAGTTCCACTTGCGTCAGACAAATTGATGGAGAATTTCGCAGAGTCGTCAGAATTGTCCGATGGTGTTTCATTGTCTCTGAGCATGTCTTCCTTGAGAACCTCTGCGAAATTGCGACTCACTCCATTAGTTGTGTCTTGTAAGACGAATTCTGGTTGTCGACCTGTGACGAGGTATGTCTTCATATTTCCTTTACCCTGTCAATGAAAAGATCAGTCTGAGTGAAATTCGGATGGTACGCATTGTGTACAAATTCATGAAGCGCATGATTGAAATGCACGTTACATATATGGAGACAGTTGATGTAGACAACTTCTAACTTAAACGTTTCGAAATTCCTTCCCAAACACTTATCTGTGACTGATTATCTATATGAAACTTAGTGATTATGACATAATAGATTTGCCTCTCTGATTGTGTGTAGAAACTCGCTCATATCTGTGCTGTGTTTCATATGAAACCAATGTTGGTTGGAAATTCTCAGGTTTACATTGCAATTCATGAGTAGTTTCATCTACCTAAGTATGGTACATTTAATAGCATTCGAAATATGAAGACTTCGTATTATTTTCCTGGTAGGTGTGGATGCGAGTTATGCTACGAACAACTGCTCAGAAATCAGTTGTTATAATGACAGTTGATAGTCAATTTCTTAAACATTCTTGTCAAATAAACACTTAGTTCACTTTGTATTGAGGCGATATGAAAATCAGAACACAACGGTTGATAGTAAATTAATACAATATATCAATTCATTTAGAATAATTTATTTGGATGTAGAATGTGAGAGGATTAAGAATAAAAGCTGATTAATTCAAGGTTACAAAATGACCATCTAGTGTTATCATCCGTCATCACAAAATTTCTTAAACATTCTTATCAAATAAACACTGAGTTCACTTTGTATTGAGGCGATTTGAAAATCAGAACACCGAATATTCTACCAAGGCATATCCAAAGCTTCAAGAAGTTTTCTGTCGTTCTGATCATATTTGAGTTTATGGCTTATGAATTGAATAGAAGTGTGATGTGAAATCCTTGTCATTTCTACATTGGCAAGGGAAACTTGATTGTAGCTTCTACGCAATAGGTTTGTTCACAGAGCATCAACTTCGAATCTGATACCATCATCCACTCCAGTTTTGACGAAACTTAGAACGAATGAGTGAATGAATGATCACTTTCATTAACACTGGTTTAGTGTTTGCCAATTAACCAATTGTCAATGCTAAGAGATCTTTCAAGTCAAGAATCTTTCTACAACGTTATGTTGTTCATGCTGTCGAATCCGACCTGAATGATCTGACTCCATGAATCTATCCGTCTCAAGCTACACAATAGTTTGTCACATCACAATCGGTATTGAGCCTCATGTCGTGACGTAGATCAACGGAGAATCTGATTTCGTCTGACCCTAATCGAATGAGAGTCAGTGATCGACTTATACGCCAACACTCGTCTCACAAAATGCATTCATACAAAATTACTTCAATCAGAATATCGATCAGTGATAGGTAAATTTGTAGCATAACATACCTTTATCGGGATTTCTCCTCGACATTCTATTTCATATGGATAAGGTGATAGAGACTGAGCACATGACTCACTAATATGAACTTTGTTTGGCTGACAATGTGAGAAATGAACATGAAAATTGAAATGTGAATGTTGAATAAGAGCGCGTTAATGTAACACAAGATCTTGATTTTATTTATTAGATGAAAATGACTTGAATGAAACCTACAAGTACACACACCAGTAATTACAATAGAAAGAAAATTTTTGGTTACTTTCGGTCTACTTGACAAATGAACGAGTTTGTTTAACTTGAGTGGTAACTTGAACTAATTTCAGGGATTGTAAACTTCAGGAAAGAATGTTTTCCAGATAAATTTGTAAGTGTTTATATGATCACATTTTGTAATATTTGATGGAGTAATATTTCACCATCAGAGTACTAACTAGTGAAAGACCAATAGTAAGACTTTTATCTCATCTGGCTACGAAGATTATAAATTGTGTACCTGTAACTCTCTGTTCAGAATTGCATGTTAGGTATGTTGTGATAGATTGCAACACTAAAGGCTTTTGAAAACCTTTCAATCCATAGATGTTCTAACAATTACCGTCCTACACAATCCACACATGTATATTGTTCGAATGAAGAGTCGGGAAAAATCACTATGCAGTCACACTTTCCAAGTGAGAGTTCAATTTTGTATACAAGTACTACAATTCGAATTTGATAATGAGTGAATAATTACTCTCGGTCGATGTGAGTTTTCGCAAGAAGTTGATTCCCTGTAAGATCAGCTCCACGACATTCAGTCATAGTGACACTTTAGTTCGTTGGTTTTGGTTAGTTCTGTTGTTTTGTGTCTGTTCAGCACTGTGTTCTGATTATCAATAATAATGAATTATTTGTCAAATAACTGATAACTCTAATCGGGCGTGCTTCCATTTCAACCCATTCGAACATGCTCACTGTTTATGGTGGTGTGCTAGTCCGGTCTCCTTTTCGCTTGTCCAAATCATTCCAAGTAGTCATCACAAATCAGGTCTGATGGACAGACGATGTTCCAAACCTAGTTAGTCATGAGTCATCCAGGAAGTGAAGAGGCTATCTAAACGCACAACATGAATACCTTGATCGTAGGATATATTTCACATATTATGCAGCTAAACTACAGATAATGCAATGTAATTATTACATGGAAGTCATGGGAAGTAAAACAGTGCTTGTAGTCAGTGTTGTGTATAACTTATTATTTCAAATTGAGTACATATGTCAACTTACTAGACCGTGACTCATCATTCGACTTGTAGTATTCACTGTATCACCAAATAAACAATATCGTGGTGTTTTATAACCGACTACACCAGCAACAATCGGACCAGTGTGACATCCAATGTACAGATGCAAGTGTTCATTTGTATAAACAGTCTTAGCTTTGTTATTAGCTGGAATATTTTCACTTGACTCTGGCCAGTAGAGATTGAGTAGAGTAACTTCTATGATTTCCAATGCAGTGTCGACTATGTGTGCAGCATGCAATGGGGTTCTGTGTGGTGCCCCAGAGACCAACATATAACTGTCATTAATCGTTTCAACCTTCAACAATAGAAATAAGTACAGCGAAAATCAATTGTTGTTAGAAAGCGACCTCTCAGTCAAACTCTCATCTGGAAATCTAACTGAAGATGAGTCTGAGTTGAACATCATGCAGAAATTAAGCGAATATTTCTTCTCTCTTGTACTTTCTCGACCTTTTGGATCACTTCTTTTGGATTAATCAGTTAAAGTACTGATTTCGAACCATGAGAATAGGATCGAAGAACTGTTAGTGTGTACAGATTTCTGTGATTTGAAAACACAGTGAAACCAGACAACTATATGGTATGTATTCTCTATTTCGTGTACCGTGTGGTGTGGTTATTCTCCAGCCATTTGATTTTAACTTCAGTATGTGAAAGTGAGGTAACATTTGGTGTGTTAGAATGAATGAAATAAGTTGGATGAAAACATAAACCTCAATGTAAACTACCTGAGAGTGTGTGTCTTTACCACCTAACCTTATTTATTATGAGAAGCAACGGTAAGATAATATTTGTCCAGTAGAGTAGAAGTAAGTATGAAACACTATGGTGTAACTTACCAAAAATATGATCAATAGTTTTAAGAAGTACTGAATTCAGTTCTACTCAAAAACCTTAAAAAAGAATCTTCAGTAATTAAATGTTACAGTGTATTTATTTGTTACATGGTTCATCCGAAACCTACAGTTGTTTCCAATCGGAACAAAACGATTAGGTTTTATTACAGAGGTATACCGAAAATTTTCTTCCTTATATTCTGTCTTTTTGATATGAGAAACACTCAGGTCTACATCTGTCACTGGTATACCTAGTTAGGTTCAAAATTCAATAGTACAGAATGTTTTTGACATCGTGAAAATAAGATATTTCCTCTTCTTTCTAACTGTTGCTTTATGTAGTGTCTTATGAACAAAATATTAGGAACCGGCTTATTTACTCTTCCACTTAGTCGACTGTAAAAGTGGTTTGAGTTAGATGTTGTTTATGTACAGTTGCCTGAATAATGCATAATGATTTTATTGGAGTGACTCTAAGAGTGTCGCCTATTTTCGAAATATAATAACAATCATACAAATCCTATTGTTGTTATCATGTAGTTCTTGAGTTTTCCCAGTACCAGTTCAATTGAAGGGACCTTCCAACCGATATTATAGATTTCAATGATAATGTTGATTCACAAATTTCAACCTGAATAAAATGGTGGATTGCCTCTCACACTGAAAGCAACTCATCAACTGAAACAGTTAAATTTACTCGTTCTCTCCACTTGCTCATCCTCCAGTTGGATTTATGCATCTGGTCATAACTTTCAAGTGAGTTGTATACATATGAATGATAATATGAACATATATAGTGATGTGGCTTGTTTATCGAAGCAATAAACGAATGTATTTGGAGTCAGTTTCAATTATTCTGTTTGAATCGGCTTCACTTTTAACCAGGAAAGTTATGCTCAGTTGATTGTGGTTGGTTTGTTTCCAATCATCCAAAATGAATGGTTGCTTAGAGGTAAGGGACAGTTTGAAGTTCTAGATCGACATACTCCTGAAAAGTATTTTTTGTTTTGCAATCACTACCAAGTTTAATAATCGGGCAATCCTAAATGCACTCTGCACTCCAATCATATTACAAATGTTCCTTCAACTGTCTACAATATTCTTACAAACTCTATATGTGTCATATTTGGCTCTCGTCAGTTGGATGCACCTGCATCTCAGAGTTGATGTTCACTGTGGGACATTTCGGTTCAAACTCTACGTGACTAGTCAACTACAGTCATAAATACCATTGAGAACAGTCATTTACCAAAACAAATCAATGGAAACGAGTATCAGTTTAATTACTAAACAGTCGAATCAGAGTGTAATCTACACTGTGGTATGTGCCGTGGTATACTTTGAATGCAATGGAGAAACACATGCATCACATATGAAATTTATGATGAATCATTTTTGACTATTTTGGATGAGTGTAGTTCGAGTGATAGAATGTACATACTACTGTAAACATCTAGACAGTTGAGTAGTATAGTCGGATAAAAATATATTTACCTTGTAAACTTTATGATTTTCAGTCAAATCATCGTAGAGAGAATACATTCTGTTCAACAATTCAATCACTTGTTCAACATCTATATGCATGCATTTTGCGGCGAAGTTGACCACTTTTGTAAAGCATATTGTGACTTCATCGAATGCCTGCAAAGGAGTGAAAAATCAATTGGATGACAGGAATCTGTTAAATTTCCGTTGATATATGGATGAATATAGACACTGGTTAATAAACAAACGCATGGATAAGTATAAGCAATGAAGTTAACATGCCACTAAACTTGACTTTAAAATGACATATCCAGGAGCAACATGTTTGGACCATTTGTAGAGCAATCGTGGAGCAATTCCATCATATTAGTGAAAGACATTCACAATGGAAGAAAATTTCAACACAGAATTGTTCGTGGTGGAATTTTTGTTGTCATCCTAGTCGGAATCATGTATGGTATTTCGGAATCGGTGAAAATTTTGTGCATCATTCTTTGTTTGATCGATGTCTTTTGATGAATTTCAAACATGTCATTTGGTAATTATTAGTCACGTGACGCCTTATGTCATTATGATCAATACTATAGTCATTTTTTCTTGAAACAAATTCCAGAATACACAAAAGTGATAGGTAAACAGAGAAAACGAATGTGGCTCCCTCACCAATACATGGTTTATTTATGTTCAAACGAGTTATACTGTCAGTATACTATAATCTACCTCAAATTCACAGGTGCTTACATGGTTGCCTGAAATCTACTGTTTTACTGAGGTCTATATGTATACATTTCTGATCAATGTTGATCTGTCAGACGTCTACTTGACATTAATTTACATTGAAAACATCCCAATACATAGAGAAAACTTATTCTCAACACGTACAACTGAATCTTGAGTTTGATGCCGATATTTTTATCAAATACTTCTATGCTTGTCAGTCAATGATAGACAGCAGAAGTAATTCTGGGGAAATCCCTATCTAAAATCATCACATGCACTACCGTTGTACGGAAGAAGAATTTTCCCAATCTCGGTAGGAG
Organism: Schistosoma turkestanicum; assembly: GCA_944470395.2. NCBI lineage: Eukaryota > Metazoa > Platyhelminthes > Trematoda > Strigeidida > Schistosomatidae > Schistosoma > Schistosoma turkestanicum. Next base: position 37,307,978 of record OX103971.1, on the reverse strand, counting down.
TCATCCACATTTCAGAATTATTCAAATGTCATCAATATTGTGAAAATAATTTCAATATTCTATCACATGAAGTATTGAATTTCGACCACAGTGTTGAAGACTAGTCATCATAAATAACACTTATAATAATGTGGATATAATTTTGAAGGTACGATAACTACTATTGATGCAAGTGAAAAGTTAAAATGAGGTTGACAAACCTGAATTGTATCGATCGCTGGAATACCATTTCGAATTTTTCTGGCCACAGTACGAGGAATGCATTGATACAGTAGTTCATCAGATAATTTTCTTATCTTTTCTAAATGCTGCATACTTTTCTCCATCTGTTTAGCCTTGAGATGTTGCTTTAAAAACAGGCGGTGACAAAACGAAGTTATTTATCAGTTCGATTCGGTAGATACTAATGAATGTGATCCAAATTTCCACTAAGTTGGAGGAAATTATCAATTGGTGTCAGTGTGTTTTCGGATCGACTATCACATCATATGACGTTACATTTTCTGAACATTACTCAAACTACTCATACATATCAAGTAGTACAGTTTGGTAAAGGGAATGAGAAACAGTGGAGAAGTGAAACTGTCTTGTGAAGAATAGATTTCACAAGATTAATATTTTATATACGAAACTCAGCTGCATTAGCAGTTTTCTGTAACTTAGGTCGTGCGGTTTTGAATAAAGGGATTCGGTGTTCAGATGTTATATTGAATGGGATTGACAGTATATTCTGTTCAGAACTAAATTCTTGAGAGTAATATTATAACATCTTGTCATCAAGATGACCTGGTTAACAACGCCTCACATCAAGGTTAGTTGTTGAACAAATCTGAGATGCATTTGGGGGAAAATAAAAAGCCTTCTTTCTAAACTATTGAATTTCGTTTCTCTGAAAATGGGACAATAGTCATTTTGTAAATCCTTTTTGAATAATGCAGATAAATATTCTCATTTTGAACAATGATTCTAACCTTCAGACATCACTATAAAATAATCATATCTTGTGTGCTAATTATTGTACAATATTTTTCACACGTTTTCACGTTTTGATAATGCTCTAATATAATTATTAGCTGTTGATTGAAACAATAGAAGTAGCTGCAATTAGATGATTTTCAACATCATACCAACTAAATTAATGTCGAAAACTCAGTAATTAGATAATTAGTGATCGATTTATTAACTGATCAATCTAATTTATTTCGATTGTATTTGGCTCTTTCTTGATGTGATGCTACATACTATACTCCTGTATTTGTATAAACAACAACTGACTATTTGCGATTTATGAGATGAAGTAGATCGTTCGTCATAGTTCTCGTGTTTAATCGATAAACTAAAATAACCGTTTCTACGGAGAAGTTACCATTTCTTTGGTAAGTATTGTACAATTAATTATGATATATTTTAATATTTGCTGACATTATAAGTTACTCACTTTTTCATAAAGTTTCATTAATTCGTCAGACTGCTGATCTCCCTGAATTATCAAATCAAGACTACTGTCAAATGAATTCAGGTCAGAAATTCTTAGTTTCTTCTCATATAACTGTTTCGTGTCTCGAATTCTGTAGTTAGAAGTAAACAATATGGAAATGAATTTAAGAATACTGAGGAACTACCAATCTACTGGAATAAAATTCAGATAAACACAACTAATTTCACTATACACTAGACATTATTATTTAAACGTTGATGTTTAAAATTTTCTTCAAAGAAGCATACTATGTCTTCATCAATACTGCGAAATTCTCCAATTTCGAAAATGGATAACATGGACATGGTATTAGACAAGTTGGAAACTTTAAATATAAAACAGTCAGGTGGAGAAGCATTAGACCATTTCATGCTAGACACAACCTGGAATAGATTCGTTTCCGTTGGGGAAAAGTTGTCAATAATTTAAACTTATGGTGCTGAATATTGGGAATAATAGCTCAGAGTTTCGGAATTCAACGCCCCTCAGGATTTATTCTACTTATACACAACCACATAGAACATTGGGTAGTTTGATTCAATGACATGAACTATATCAAAAATAATTCACATCTCAAGAATTCGGTATCAGGTAACAGATGACACTTCGTGAATTGATGGGAGTTCATAGCTTCTGTATTTGCAAAGTTCAATGTCAATTAGTCATTGAATACACCCTAGTTAAGTAAAACGCATGAGATCCCTTCTCTCATTTAAGTGTGTTGTTTGAACCTGTTAAGTTTGACGGCTCTTTAAAACCACTCATTTACTGCCAAGCATAAGGAAAAACTACCTTAAAGGAAGTTGTTAGTGATTGGAGATGGCCACCAAACAGACAACTGATGAGGTTTGGTTTAAACAATTCAAAATATCATGATGAGCAGTTGGAGCTCTCGAATGGTCGTTACTCTCATCCTGAAATATAAGACAAAAAGCATGAAGGTCAAGCAAATAAATAATATAGATTATCTGTAGTTGTTTACACAGGTGTGCCAATGAATAACAGCATCAACCATTCTTCAATATAGATCATTTCTCCTTTGAAGCGGCAAATCTCATCAATTCTCGAATCATATTTAGTTAATTTACCTGAAATATATATGAAAACGTTGTGAATGAACATCATTCGTACATGTCACGATGTAGTTCATATTATTTTATAAAATGAAATTCATAAAACTGATGGTTAATGCTTAATAATCAATCAGAATTTATGATCTAACCATACAAAATGTTATATGAATCTAGAATAGATTTATATTGATGAATATTTCAAGTTCAGAAACAAGTGTGACTTTGAAATGGTTGTAAATGAGAATTTCATACAGGCTTTCAATTTTTGAGTCTAGTTTCAAGTATCAATTTGATTTCCTCTAAATACAACACACTGATCTCAATGTAAAGTGATCACAGTATCAGTTTAAGCGGCAAACTTATGTCATCAGTGATGACCGGTGATGATGACTGGTCGATGTAGTCTGTTATTGAAATTATTCATCTAGTCAAGATATCATTCCAAAGATGCATTAATTAATTATGTCATTTTTAAGCAATCATCAAATATTTCGGAATAAAAGAAAGACGAAATTGACATACGAAGAGGAAATGATTTAACTGACAAAACACTTATTTTTATTCATCACGCAATAACAAATGGAATTGTTTCAAAACTGGATCAAGAAATCTAACTAGACCACACTGCTATCAACCACCGATGGAGAGGCTCCATTCAAAGACTGCAACTAGTTAAGATCATGCTCTAGTGAGGCTTACTGTACGTAGGAAAGATAACACAAGGAATCATCTTAGGGTTCTACTTAATGGTAGCAAAGCTAAGTATATATTTCAGGAACAACTAAAAAAACGGTTAGGCGTACGTGTAATTGATCGTCATCACGTTGCAACTTGAAACGGTATCAAAAAAGCTGTGGAAGCAGCAGTGATGTCTGCTAGTAGGGTAAACCATAAAGGTAGGGAAAAGCAGTGGAACTAAGTAGCATCTACCGAACTGGTGGATGCTCGGAAACCCATGCCATTTGGCTCTTGGAAAAAGAATAGGCTTATTATTTATTCAGGAGATTGGATCGATGGGTAGAACACATTAGGGATCAGTTCAACTGGCCGTCACCACACTTCGGTCACCCACGATCTCCAGTCAACCTAAATGGCATACTGGTGTAAGTCCTCCGACTCTTTATGAAGTTGGGAAAGCTATAGGAAATCTAAAGCGATGGATAGTGGCAGGGCCTGACAAGCTTATCCCTGAGATTTTTAAGGATGGTGGTCCAGTTTTAGAAGCTAGATTAACTGAGATCTTGGGTAGAATCTGGGGACCGGGCATAATCCCTTCAGACTGGTCCCAGTTAATGATTGATTGTCCAGGTTTACAATAAAAGATAAAAGTCCTCTTATGACAATTACACAAGGATCACTTTAGTTAATATAGTGTCAAAGACATTGGCTTCAATAATGCTTCAACGCCTAACTAGAACTCGTGAAGAGCGAATTCGAGAAAAAAAAGGTGGTTTCAGACCAGGACGTGGCTGCTTAGACCATGTATTCACTCTACGCAAGGTCCTAGAATACAGACAGGCGTCCATACGTCCAACAGTAGTAGGATTTCCCAACATAAAGGCGGTATTTGACTCTGTTGGTCGTGAAATTCTATGGCAGTGTCTGTCATTGAAAGTAGTACCAGTGAAGTACATCAACATAATACAGGCTGTCTACTCGAACGCCACTTGTCAAGTTAGAGCTTATGGCGAACTGTCATTGGAACTGATTACTTCAAGTAGTGTTCGTCAAGGTTGTCGACTCTCACCATTCTTATTAAAATTTGTCACAGACATGGTTTTAGAGGTAATAATTTCCTCAACTGATTTTTCAAAAAATTGAACTCCTACCAGGAGATTCACTCGTTGACTTTGAATATGTCAATGATGAAGCTCTGATTGGTGAAGACGCTGACAAGATGCAGAATCTCTTGACCTCCTAAAGCAACAATGCAAGCATGTTCGGGATGCGATTCCCCCCCCCCTCGAAATGCAAAATGTTTCTTCAGAATTGGCCTACGTCTGATGATGAGTGAAGTAGTCAGGAGTGTTGACCACTTCACTTATCTTGGTAGTCTGGTCAGTGCTGACGGTCTGGTGTGTGGTGAAATCTCTGCAATGATCCAGAAGGCTCGACTAGCTTTTGCTAACTTGCGTTATTTAAGGCGTAGGCTAGATATTCGTCTACCAACCAAAAGACCAATTTACTATGTAACAGTCCACTCCGTCCCACTTTATGACCGTGAAATATGGCTATTAAGAGTAGAGGATATTCGTAGGTTACTAGTATTCGATCATAGGTGTCTTCGAAGCCTTACTCGTATATCCTGGAACAACCGAGTAGGCAATGCTGTTGTTAGGAAACGGGTAGTAGGTAAGGATGGCAGATCAATTGATGAAGTATTTAAACTTCACCAGTTAAGGTGGTTGGGATATGTGACCTGAATGTCCAACCACAAACTCCCTCGACGAGGTATGTTTTATGGTGTAGAGGTAGGTTGGAAGAAAGCTCAGGGTGTCAAGACCAAAACATGGCACAAATCCATGAAGTCATTGACAACTGGACTGACCAATGGAGATATATTTAGACGACGTGGTTCGGGTCCGCGAGATGACAGTAACCAATAGTTAGAGACTTTGAACGACAAGGCTTAAAATTGTTTGCAACCACTCAGCTGCATCCACACTTTGTGTTCTCTGAAATCATAATCCTCTGGATTCTTCATCACTGTTATCTTTCTATTTCTAAGTGTTTTTACTAGATTATACAGCTTGAATAATAACTTCGAACCGTAATCTCTCCGATTACTGGTAATACTTCTACTACATCTACTACTATGGGGTTTGAATCGACAATTGCATCTCTGTGCTAATTTGTATGGCAACTTGAACTAAAACATGTACGTTGTAACTGACTGACTGATGGACCCAATAATGTGAAAGGCCAGATTAAAAATCAACTACTGAGTAGCCGATAAATAAGTGAAATATGAGCTTTGACGAATTATTGGATTATGGAGTAGAAAAAGTCACCATCACACAGCTAACACATATTAGTAAGAGATATCTATTAAATGATCTATTTGACTCCATGTAGTATGCAGAAAACGATTCAAAGAACTAATGAACTATTAACTATGAAAGAGTGATAATGAACAGAAAACCGATCTATTACAAGGATATTTTGCACATAGAATAATTTCTAGAATTTATAAAAGTAACTAAACCATTAGTGGCTAGTTAGATTACTGAACTGATAACGGTACCAGTAGAAAACTATCATGTTTATAAGTGAACTGTCAGATCAGTTATTAAAACAAAAGTAATTAATTAGCAACCAATATGCAAAACATATATTTAGGGTAGATGCGTATTAGAAAATTGGCATCCGGTGTTCAGTACGGTCCTATGAAACTAGTGAATTTAGGACACCTATTCTAATATGAATAGTTCTATGGGGAAAATCGACAAGAGCCTGTAGCATACAGAAACCTTGACAGTTTGTCACTAACACAGGAGGAAGACAAAGTAAAGGAAAACTTGATATTAGAAGCAGAAGAATCAAAGCACCTAGAAATGTTACGACTCTGTATGCGCAGTAGGTAACAAAAGCATACAGAAAATCAGTGGGCTAAACTTAATAACAACCAATCGCAAAACGGCCAAAATTGAAATGAAGAAATAACATTGTTAATGTCGTAAATAGTAAGGTTTCAGTATTGTTAAGAAAAATTGAGTGATTTCGTGATCCCTTTAGTGATATGATTATGTGCCACATTCAAATTATACTGGATATACCGAGAAAAAAATTCGTAAAATTTCAGTAAACAGCTTTATTCAAAAATGTTGCAGAAAAATGTCAGTGTGTAACTTATTAAACCTCGTCTAATGCTGTTCTCAAAAATACCTTACGGTTTATATGTGCTGGGTGCTATGAGTTGGTGACTTTGTTTTGACGGCAATGAGAATATATTTTTTGTTCATTTTGTAAGTTTTGATCTAACTCATTGCTAATATTCATGAAACGAAACTTCGGCTGTAATCATCTTAATTCAATTTCTTTCTGCATGATTAACGATTATCTCATAAATATTGTGACCGAAACAGTTTCATCCCTAAACGTTTCCCAGTATCACATTACAAACACAAAACACCAATCAGAATTACGTTTTAGAACTAGCAACCTTCAGTCAATTCTGAATCCTTAATGGTCCACAAAGTTAGCTCCTTCCTCTTACTATACCTCTTCGTCCAGATGTCCACAGCCAACACCCACGAAATTCCTTTATATGCCAAGCACACATAGTTTACATAGAAAACATACCAAACCGCATTACACCATAGAATGAGAAAATACATTTACACATGAGCAAGCCAAAATTTATGAGAATAGAGAAGTCTGTGAGTGATAAACTAGCTAGAGATTAGGAATGGTCAGTCATACAAAATTGGATAATGGATTAATCTAGAATTTGTGACAAAAGGAATACAAATATGTAATGATCTAGTTATTTCATAATTATGTAATGAGTATATATTTAATAATGATCCATAGGTTAGTCCTACGAGTTATCATTTATCCAGATAAGACAGAAGCCAACCGATTTTACATCAGAATATTGACTTACAACAGAATATCACTCACTATAATTAACATTCAAATATAACATCATACTAGTAAAGCAGTCTGCATTCAATCATTTGAGTACAATATACGTTTGTGTTATTGATCTAGTATTTTAGAATTTACAAGAGATTTTAATAGATGAAAAACTTGTAGAAAAACATTTGTAGATTGTTCAGTGATATTCGTTGGATGTGTCTTCAGTAAATCGTTTAGTTGATAAAGTGTTGATTGAAAATTAGAACTCACGTTTTGAGGAGACAGTGTTGAAGAGAATAATTTCAAAAGTGGTGAACCTGTTTGAATATATCTGAAAAGAATCAGAAGAAAACAATGTATAAGTTCAATTGAAGATGTAAACTTTGATTACACATCAATACTCCATCGAATTCCTACTGGTTTTCCGTTTTTAAAATAGGATTATGAACATAGGAATGTTGTGAAATTGTTTTTCCAGTTTGTGATTACATTTGATTATTGTGATGATGTTACTTGCAAATATTTATTATAATTTTGCTGAACCTAGACAAATTGAAAACTTGCGAATTGTAATTGCAGGAAACTTCTCCAACTAACTTTGAGGACTCTGTAGTTACTCTCCAATTACTGCAGTTCACTGGTCAACAGTTAGTTCACGACCAGCAGAAAGGATTATATTCAAACAGGAGTTTACGAATGATAATGAATTTGTTTAAAGAAATAACTGGTTAAAACTATTAAAATCTAATGAAACAAGTAAATTCTCGATAACAGAGACAGTAGTATGGCAGTTTGAGTTGAACAGAACTCATTAAACGAGTTAGGAATATGACATTGACAGTTGTAAAATTTGTCGCAAACGCGTTTATAATCGAACTTCTCGAAATAAAAGATATGTTAATAAAATAAAAGAGAAAGCCATCACAAATAGATGTGTAATGTAAACAAATAAATACTTGTATATAACTCTAAGAAATCTTACGTTAACTGTTCTATAAATTAATGTACTTAATAGACAACAAACAATCAAGAAAATTTATCCAGTATTCTAATTTGACAAGTTAATGGTCGAAAATTTTATATCCTCAATACTGCTATCTTCTCGTAATTTAGTACACCGGTTTATTTTGTTACATTTGGTTCTGTGTGCATTATATCAGCAATCGATATCGACAACCAGTATCAAACAGTGAAAATTAGACCCCTCTAATCAGATGGTGTCTCTGTTAAAAGTGGGATAATACAAGGTAGTGTTTCAAGTCTCGTGTTCTTTTTAGCTCATATAAATGATATTTACGATTGTTTCTGTGTTAACAAGTCTCTTCCATATGGAGATAATCTTAAATTAGTGCATTGATTTTCCCATCAACAGCTTAACAATATGCAGAAACTCATCAACATGGAGCTGAACAAGGTAGACCAGTGGTGCGCAAAATGGAAATTGGAGAGTAACACAGCTAAATGTGGATTAAGTTTCTGAGCTAATATTTCACTCCACCTAGATCTAACGATAAACTGTAAGGTGTTATCGAAGCTTCATACGATTGTGGATTCAGAACTAAGCTATTCCTAAAGTTGTCCTTGTCAGAACAGGTCTCCAAACAGACTTCTAAATTTCAACCCACTCCGGGTTGCATCATTCCTAACCTCTCAAACAAAGAATCACGTATTTTAATGAATGAAGTCACATTTCGACCACTCCTTGAATACTGCAAGTATATTCTCAACAGTGCACGCATAAAGGATAAATGATCGCCGGAATCCATATAGAGATGTTTTACATTGAGTATTTTTGGAACTAATATTGCCTTAAATTATAAATCCAGGTGTAATAAACTTACGCTTAACCCTTTATGAAAGAGGGAACTTAAACTGAATCTAATTTTTCTCCTCAAAATATTTAATAAAATATGTTGTACATCCAATGGAGCAATTCACTATACAGAAACTCCTAGTTACAGTATCTGAAATTCTCCTCAGAAGATGCCTTAAATGTACTAACTACAGTAAGTGTATACTACTCCTCAAGTGAGATTACACGAACTATAAATACCCGAACATGAAACCATAAAATCATCTTGCACATAAATCGTAGTAGACCCAACTAATCTGTCTTAGTAATTACTACTTCCGTTGTTTTATGTTCTCTGTTTCTCTTCTATTTTCTGTAGTTTTAGATGATTATGACCAATACATTATGGCACTGGAAACGGAATTATATACAGCTTTCATACAGCAAAAGAAAGTCCAGTTTAAAATCATTAATAGTTCCTGACTGAAGCCTTGTATAGCTGTAATACATGTAAAAAATGTACTTCCTAAACAATTTTGGAATCAGAACACTTCAAACAATCTAATATTACGTGCCTGTCCTCCAAATTTATTACTACTCTCTTAATCAAGCTGCTCATGCCTGTAAACTGGAACAAATTTCTTATTATTTTCAGAATATATATATATATATATATATATATATATATATATATATATATATAAAACCATACAGCCAAACAGCTGTTGCCATGTAAAACATGTTCAACAAGTCATTCAAAGGTTGACGTGTATCCCTTTCTTTTCATCACCGATTGCGTCCACAAACTTACATATAGATGCAAAACAATTATATTGATCAAACAGAAAGAAGGACATATTATGGAATACTTCTTCACTGATGAAGAAGTATTTTAAATAGTACAAGCACTTGACATCTATTGTACACAGGAAGTTAGGTCTATAAACTGAGATCGTTCGAGCTTACTGGTAAACAATACAGTTCCAGTTTTCTGAAGTTTGTCGAAGCCACCAAGCTATTAGGCTTCGGAAACCTGATTTATACATTCGAAAAGAAACAGATGATGGCCTTTCTGACTTGAAAATTCAAACCTTTCTTCGTTACGCCATAAAAGTCTATTCAAATATTTTTCTTCACTTGATTCTATCCTGATATCTTTTTCCTACTCTTTTATCGGTGAATAAAAGAGTAGGAATAATTTTGTTTTGACTAACTGAGCATTGGGGCACAGTTTTGGAGGTTTGCGTTTTTACACATTTGAAATCATTAATCAGTCATCATTGTTAGACCACCATTAGAAACCTGGAAGCACTGGACGGCCGTTTCGTCCTAGTATGGGACTCTTCAGCAGTGCGCATCCACGACTCCCGCTCCTCGCAGGATTCGGACCCGGGACCTTTGGCATTGTAGGCGAACGCCTTACCATCGGACCTCTGGGCTGGCATCCAACGGTGTTAATGTGTAACTCTGATTGATCTAGGGATTTTGCGCGACCTCACCCATTTGTCTTTGGTAGTTACTGCCTACACCCGACAGGGTTGAACTCCACTGGTCACGTCTTCTCAACTAGAACTCCGAGAATTTCCTCACGAAGCTAGTCACTAGTGAGCACTGTTACGACATATTGGGTCCCGGGTTCGAATCCTGAGAGGAGCAGGAGTCGTGGATGCGCACTGCTGAGGAGTCCCATACTAGGAAGAAACGGCCGTCCAGTGCTTCCAGGTTTCTAATGGTGGTCTAACAATGATGATTGATTAATGATTTCAAATGTGTAATAACTGAGCATTACTTATTTTATTCTTACATTTTATTAGTGTTTGTTTAATACATAACCGCTTGTTTTTAGCTTTTTAGTCTTTTGTTATTACTAGAGTAGTAGGACGTTATCCCATACAAGATATATATTCACAGTGTGTTTCACTTAGTAGCTCGAATTTATTGTACGTTTTTCCTATACTATGCTGATGTGTGTTCATAACACCTTCCAATTCATCTCATCATTATAAGTAATTTTGACCGATTTTATGATTATGATTTTTAAATATTATGGTTACTCAAGAGTTAACGTGAGCATATATAGAACAGAGTTCATTTATGTAAAAGAGTAAATATAGTTAGGAACAGTAATAACTATACCTGTTCCTAGTAACTCAAACTCGTTATTTAAATGTAGCTGCATTTCAGAGTTGGTGTTCATCGCGAGGTTCGAACCCCTCAGACTTTCGTTTCGGATACCTAGTACGCTATCCAAATAGCTACTAAGTGATGATCTTGCCCCATAGCTAATAAACATGATATTCTTATATCTCTCAGTTCTATCGTCATACAAAAATATAAGCTGCCTCATTTTTTGACATCTAGTCCTACGTTCATTATATCAACCAAAATGTAAACTAAAGATCGTTTAAAAACCGGAAAAAGCAATCTGTGCTAAAGGAAAAGCTGGCTACCAGTGTAGCCAAATATCTCAACTTAATGCAATCTGTTCTTGAACTTCTTCTTGTACTTCTACTCAGAAGAGAATCAAGTATTCATCATTTTGGACATGGAGAAATACTTGATAGTCTACAGAATATAGAGAGTATCTTTGGCCTAGCAATTACTAATACGTTAAACAACTTCCTTTTGATGATGGCAGTTTTGTAATAATATATGACACTGTAAACTACTTTTGTTATCTACAATTCAAATTCAGTACATTCTATAGATAAGACTAAACAGTAAACGATTACATCACAGTACTTACCTCATCGAAAGTTGGATTTGTTTTTGGCTTTGAAATCAGAAAACAAGTGATAAACTCTCTGCCCAGTAAATCATTTCGTAGGTGCGAAAATCCCATACCAACCCGTTTTATCATCATATCTTTGGTTATTACTAAATGGAATGGTAGTATGCCTAGAAATTCATTCTCTGGTAAACTGATTGTCAAATCCAATAGAGATATATGTTTGTTGAGTTGATTATCTTTTTCTAATAATTCGACCCACGATAAACCTTTATTGTATAATTTGAATGTGTATATGTATGAAGCTGCTTGCTTTCGTTTATCAACTAATTTTGCACTAACATCCAATCGAAAATATAATTTAGCTATATATATCAGTTGACTTCGTAGAAATTGTGAGAATTTTTCACGTATTGAAGAATAGACCAAAGTGATGACATTGTGATTGATTGAAGTAATTTGTATACTAGGTGCTTTAATTTTTGGATAAGAATAATGTAAATATTCATGCAGTTCATTGATATTGTGCAGGAAATCAATGTAATTTTTACCTAATACTTGTAGTGATTTCTGGAAACCATTATTACTCAAATAATCAACTGATTGAATACCGAATTCATAATAAATATCTTCTTCCGGTAAACCAATAAACTCACACAATGTACCAATGATTCGTGTTAATAATCGAGTGGAATAGTTTTTATTAACTTGTATTTCAAGTGGTTGTCCGTTGACTATTTCTACAGCAGCTTCCCATGTTGCTGGTCCGAATGTCGATTCAATATAATTTCGTAGAATTTCAAATAATAAACCATACATGTGTTTGTATGATTTAGTGAATGAGTTAGAAGTAATTTCTTCTTTAATATATATATATATATATATATATATATATATATATATATATATATATATATATATATATATATATATAATGATATTTATTAACAAATTATGACCTCGAAATCAATCATAATGAAGTGAATATTTTAGAAATATATTTTGTTTACTCAAAATGATATATTTTAAATCATCACTAGAACAATTAAATTTTACTAATTATTTCTCATTATGCCTTAACATATTTTGCTTCATTATGCTTGGTAATTAACGTTGAGCTTGAAAATGATTTGTTCACTTAGTGATCAAAACAATTTAAAAGGTAAGGTTTAGAATTCATTATCAGTGTAATACTTTTCTATGTTTTTTACGGGCTACACTATTTTTTTTAAAACTAATTCATTGAACGTTAACTTTTCCAAACATTTACTGAACAGTGTTAGATGATGTTTGGAGATGGTCGATTGGAAACCCTGAACCTAGGTTTCTTACTGTTTACTAATTTTCGCAAGGTGAGTCTGTAAACTTGTCAGAACTAGGATTATCTTCCAGATTCAAGCCCATGTCACCTAGTTTTACAATCTGAGATCTCTCTGTTGAGGTATTCCCACTAGGATCAACCTTCTTTAGTTACTTATAAACAATTTGCCACTGAGTGATGAACAAACGATTATACATATTGAATATATACGAGTTAACGTTGGGAAGAAACTTGATCTGCCAGTTTATATATCACCGATAAATGAAATAATTGAGTAGATCAAAGTTCAGATTGATGCAATATCTGCAAAGTTTGTCCACGAGAGTAAATTCAGTCACCGATTCAATAAATGGTTTCAACTGAAATACTAGTTACTGAGGACAGTCCATTACAAAGTAGTGAGATGTAAACAATATTGACGCAAGTAAACAGTAATTTGAATTTGAATAGAGCAATAACGAAGTCAAAGCGAATTTTTTTATATTACACAGGTTCTCGTCAGTTATAAAAATCAAACTGATGGACTATATTGAATAAACAAGCATAAGCGATAATTTTAATCACATGATATCAGTTTCCAAATAATCCGTTATTTGAGGTGTGATTTAAGAGTGTGTAAATGATGAGATTAGAAATCAATAATTAGTAGTCTTATTTTATCTAATAATTAATAATGACGTGTGGATGAATTCAAACAAGTTTAAGGAGTTGGACTGATTAAAATCATATATTAAACATGGTGATATTTCCGAAATGAATGTACTGACGAACTTAACACAATCAGGATGAAATAAGTTTGTAGTGAGGCATAATCAAAATTCAAATTGCCATTATGATAAGAATTTCGGTTTGTTGAAAAGAACTCATTCAACAAATCACGTGGACACTAACTTATTCCACCCTTTTAATTAATTATGTATCACAACATGAAGGATGTCAGTTAAATGCCTCACAATAACATTGTTAGAAAATTTGAGACCATGAAGTAGAAAATACAAATTTGATGACTAACGTTGTTTTGTTATGAAAATCTATTTGATAACATTATTTGAACGAAACACTCACGCATATATCCCTAGTGTTATGAAGAATAATGAAGGAGGAAATATGAGGGATTAATTAGGGCGTTACTTTTTCCATTTTTCTAAAAAACTCAAACAGTAATACTTAGTATGAACAATGAGCATAATGTTGATGAAATTAATAATTAGCCGTTTCAATCGTTTATCTTGTTTCGCATTAGGAAATTTCTAACGCAAATCAAAATAACATGAATTTGTAATGTTTCCTCTCATAACTGTGAACGGCCACTATCAAAGATTACGTAAACCACTTACTAAACGAAAAACAGGTTATAACATCAAGTAAGTGTAGGAGAATACAAAAATATGTTCAATTAGGTGTACAAATATCCAGTCACAAATCAGAGTTATTCTAACATTATTCATCATGATTCTATAGTGTTTCATCCTTAACACTTCCAGCTACTCCACAATCATCATGGAGAACCTATGATTATCTAGGAAGGTCAGATCATCTAAGCTACACAACTCCTAGTGAACACATACAAACAAACGATGGTAAGATGATGATTCCGTCTGGAATGATAAACTCATTCATGTTGAGAAATTCAGATTTCATCGAATTAATGAGGATAAATTCAATAGACAATGAGAAAAGTGCCACCACTTATGATGACCTGTGGCAGTTAGAACAATTGAAACCACTCCCCTTATGACTTCTAAGATCTCTTCAACCCAGAAGACAAAAATGCTAACAAATCTTAAAAAATTCCAATAGGATACCATAAATCTGGAGGATCCTATGAAGACACCAAGGCGAACATTAGAAGATCCTTCTTACGAACCTAGAACGATTACAGTAGAAACACATCCACAACATGAAATATAAGTTTCTACCGTTGTGTCATAAATTCAGCTACTGTGGAATTAGATGACCAAGTCATTTTGGAAACGACAGTTAATGTAATCTATAATCTAATTTCTGTCCAATCAATCATAAACTCGAGATCAGTCTGGATGATTTCCTCAAGTGATTATCGATTCCAATTACTGATGGCCTGCAGTAGTCGTTTTCACAGCACTGAACAATTAAATACAAATTTATTTCAAAGAGCCTTATGAAAGAAGGATTTTTGTGAACCGAATTTGTGAACTATGTCCAAAGAGGTCTTATCATTGGAAGGAAAACTGAAGAATTTCTTAATATTGCAATCAACGGGAATCAGTGATCATCGCCACTGTAAATGAATTGTATGACATCGGTACGATATTGAAGACAATTAATCTAGTAAATTAGTCCAGACAAATGTGGTAGGGAAAATTTATCGCCAATATTCACAACAAATCAACGTTGTTTCATAGCAGGAACAATTTTACTCATTATCTTGATGAACATGTATAACATTAACAAGGTTTCTTTAGCCAACTTCACTACCTTTCTATATTTGCAATGGAAATTCTTACGAAATCAATACAAATCAGTTGGATTGTCTAACATTTGTAACTAACACTCGACATCAGATAAATGAAAATCGGTATAAATGATTTCATAATATCTTGATAACTTTAGCAGATGAAGTGTTTTAACGATTTTATTTTGACCTATATTTTTCTAATTTTCAATGAAGTATTGAGAGGAGTTAGAGTTCATATGTTTCCGATAAACGTCATTTTTAGATTTCACGAGTATTCATTCAATCGCTCTTGGTACAACTGTACAACTTCAATAAACAAAATCGTTGAAAAGAAATAATTCTTGTTTGAATAGTATTTTTATTTTCCTTAATAACACTGGGTCTCTTTGATCAGTATAATTTACTTCGTTCCATTCAAAAAAGCAGTCACAATAAATAGTACACTTTTTCTCACAAACAAGTCAAAAGAAGAATATTCACAGATATGATGTGTTCATGTGAAATAATTAATGAACAAGTGATCATAGATCTATAAGGATTGGTTATATCAGAGAGCAAGTTGAAAGACTAGGAATTTACATTGCGTTTGGAAAACAGCACCAATTTATAAGGTAAACATAGCTATTATTCACAAATCACAAATATTCAGTTAGGAATAGGTGGTAATTAGTTATTTGGTTGATATCAAAGCAATATGTCTAGGTAATTGTACATGAAAAGATTTCAATTACGAAACTAATTTTACACTTTGAGTAAAAGCATTGAGATTAAATGTAATAAGGTATCATAGATAAGTGATTTATGCACAACAGCTGAAATCAGACCTTTGAGATAATAGTAGTTCAATAGCTTGAGTCAATTTTGTCTGGTAAGTAGAACAAAACTCAACTGATCCTCTATTGATTCTCGGAAACTTCAATCTGGGTTTCTGAAGTTGTTTCATTAAAATCCTCTAACGAGTCTTTTTAAGCTGGGTTAGATTAGGCCTCTGGTTGACTGCTTTGGTGGCTGCGTTGAACTTGCAGTAGTGCTCCCAACTTTAGTGGTACGCGATGTGGCTCCATATTTACAAACAGCTGAATACGCCGTGAAATAAATCTCCCCTCCAGTTTCCGTATATCATACTGAGGCGAACACCGTTTGCGTGACGGCGGTAATAAAAAACCAAATACGGATTCGGTTGAATGACTTTGGTTCAAGCAATCGATCATGCAGACAAACAGGAGAATACATGGCTTGAAAGAAAAGTGAAGTGAAGTGGAGAAGGCTGGCGAGACAACTCAATGTAATGAGGCATGACTGAGCATTTATAGTCAGACAAAATTAAGCCAAACATGCAATAAGTGAGGTAGGCGGCACACAGACAACATACTGGGATAGAAATAACTAAAATAAAAGCGATTAGTTATCAAGATCGGAGGACGTGTGAATATAACTTAGGTAGACTGGACTAGTCAGATTGTCCGAAGGTTTGGGACAAGCCTTATAGGCTGGACATAAAAATACACGCACTACAAGTTTTACAATACACATGTTGTTCATTGGTGTGGCTTGCAATGATAGATACTGTTGTAATTCACAAAAAACATTGCCACATGTAAGTGACAGGAGAATATAATTCTAGGCTGATAATCCGAAGATCATTCTGTTTATTTTGATGCATTAGGCGTGGAAACTCAGTACGAATCCATCTCAGTTCGACCATGATGATTACCATAAACCACAATTACACTTTGTCTACGTTGTAAATACATGGTGGGAGAATAAATCGTAACTAATCCAGTCTTACTGTTACATTACCTATTCATGAGTTGTGTTACAAAACTATCAGTTCTACAGTTTCAAGTTCACTGAATATGAACAAACAGATTTACACAATGGATAAAATGTTGTTTGACGGATTTTGCATAGCTATAATCCGTTCTGAGTTCTCGTTAAATATTCGATGTTTCTGTGATTGATTACACTGAAAAGTTCAGTTTAACTAACACTCGAATATTCGGAGTTTCATTGTGAGTTGTGAACTTATAGAGTTAAGGGATTCAGGGATAAGTCAATCTAGTCAAGTGTACGTTGAACAGCTGACATTCGCAAGACACTCAGTCCTTACCAAATCACAAATTAACGGATGAGAAAATGAAATTGTTTGTTGTCATACTTGTCTTGTTTTGTCTACGAACAGAAAATGAGTGTTGATGTATTCTATGTAGTCATTATCACTGCATATCTGACAGTCGATTTATTATTACTTGCAGTTTCCTCTGATACAACCAACAGCTCTTGTTCACCTGTGATTTTCTATAACTATTGTGAACAACTCATGAATAAAATTTTCACTCCCTACTATAAACTGTATTTTCTGCAAACACATGATAGAGATTGTTGGCGAATGTCGGAAAACAATCCATCATTCACATGGTAACGCTGGTATTTCATTTCACAACTATACATTTTCAATGACGTAACATTTTTATTCAACAATGATCAGGGTGCAATTTCAACGGTGAATAGTTTCACAGAAAACAAACAGATTTGCTATAGATATGGTGTGTATTCTCAACAAGGTTAAGATTTTCTACAGATACAACACATAGGAAATGAAACATACATTAGAGTATCAATAAGACATTTAGTGTAAAGATTGCTAGTATGGAAGATGTCTATTATTGTTTCATGCAGAATGTATAATCCAATCAAATTTTGAACTGTCTATTGAGTAGTTTCTCAACCAAATGGCCAGATACATGATAGGATACTTTGGTCGAATGATGAGTAATTCGGTCAATGCTAAACACAATGGTTGAGCTGAAAACGATGCGAAATTAAGAAGAACAAATAATTAATTAGTTGAATGAGCATCAAGAATGAAACAAATCAATCAGAATCTCGATTCGGATAATCGACCTTCATTCATTTTCGAGTGTCAGCTGTACTGTTAATTGTATATGAAGTGATAAGAGACGTTGGTACTGAACGGTTTCGCATGGATGGGATAAACGGTATATAGACTTGAAGTTTCTCAACACTAACTTCCTCTCATACAGTAGAGTCGAAATTATAGTGGTTGGACTGTGCAACAGGTGTCCCAAATATTCCAGTAAGTCTTCAAATAATAATCTAAGAGTAAACTCCAATATCTAGTTACATAACAGTAAACCCTTCATATGGTCCACTTGAAATGGATGACTACTGCAGATGTGTAAATGACACTCTTTATAGGGATAGCATTAGATGATTCTAAGATTTCACAAGTAGGAAAATGCAAAGTAAACTTCGTTTCTTGTCTCTGATTTCATTCTCCTGATGATTTGGTTTATAGTTAAACTGATTACTTATCACTCACTGGATCTAATAGAAGTGTTTTGAAGCGGTAACACTGGAAATGAACTTATCCAGTGTCAGTTTATTGTGTGAAAAATCGACTGTATGGGAGGGATCAAATACACACAAGTTTCAAACTCGTTCACTCTGAACAGAACAGACTTACATCAAAAGGTGCACGGTAAACAAAATGACGTTGCAGTTAGCACCCTAAATCTTTCAATTTTCGTATATTTTCTTCCCAAAATTCTGTAAAGTTCTCGTCGATTCTCCGTATGAAGTTGGAGGCTGAAGATTAGAAATAAATTTCATTCAAACTATGTCGGATCGTTTGTCTACAAAATGAAGACTACTACTACTACTACTACTACTACTAATACTACTATCACTAATGATTTTCGAACACTGAAGTCATTTAAACGGTAGAGACACAAAATACTTCAATAAATGCAATCCAGAATATAATTATTATGCGTTGACTGACTGATAAATTCTTCAATCATGGCTGTAACCAGTTACAGTTATCAACAATTGAGAGCAAAGTAACCATATATTGAAATACCCATAAACTTTGACAGGCACAATGAATATCATTTGGAAATGACGTAGCAAACCCAGTGGACTAACAGACGGAGTCACTTTGATTTTAACACTGATTTTAAAATGAGTTATTGTTAGCACAAAAACATAGAGAGTGTGACGTGGTTATCTATCAGGTGTTCTGTTTGTCACTGTACCTTCTCTAAGCGTTCCAAAACATGAGATTCTATTGGATTGCAATGAACCATACAGTAACACTTGAAGAAAATATTACTCAGTCACACCTCAATTTGAAACAAGTTTTTCCAAACTGACTTGGAAAAGTCGATCAGGAATGAGTGAGTATTTTCTGAGCCATTCATCAAACAATGTAACAACTCAAAGTTTGTGTCAAAAGCTGATTTTACACTGAAATTATTCTGTCTGGATATTCAAATCTGTGATTGATATGCTCGTCAGCTAATATGCTTGAACTAATACGAGTACACTTTAGTTGGTAAACGAGAGCGAACACAAATGATCCAGTGACATGATAGGCTACTCTAATCCGAGCGTCCCAAGGCCCCGCTAAGTAGAGGAATAAGACTTGACATGACGTGGAAAGTTTATTCCAAAGAACCCAGAATGATATTAGGTTCACTAGCACACAAATCGAGTTTATTTATTCATGATAGAAACGTCCTTGGTAGAGCCAAAAATAGCGTACTAAAATAACAAGTCAACCAATGACAATGATGGATTTTTGGGTGGGAAATGTAATCCAATATCTCTTTCACGAGCTAGTGTAAACCAATTTGATTTCTTCGCGCTCGATTCTTGTTCTTTCGGTACGGTTACAGGTGTTTGGTAATGTACAATGGATGGAGGTCTAGCCACTCAACTGTCTAATTCTAGTCAGTTGGTAGTTGGTTGTGAGTTTGTATGTCTCGGGATTTGAATGAAAACGTCAGTTTCAGGGCAGTAGGGTTTCTGGATACCAGCAGCCGTCACATTATCAGACCGGAGATCAGTTAGTTGCAATGTGGAGAGTAATAAGGGTAATAAGGATAAAATTCTAATGATAATATGACTAAAATTTCAGAACTGAGTAATATATAGATGAATTTAGTTTGTTAATTGGTAGTGAGGATTGGGAGAGAGAACCGAAGTGTAAGCAAGGGAGAGGAAACAGAGATATTAGGCGAGACGGATTAATTGAGTGATCTGAGGAGATGGCAATGAGAACAACTAGCAGGACACAAGATATGCATCATGAACAGCTTGTCCAAGAAGGAGATGATAGTCCGTATGTGAGTATGTGATTATCAAGTATCTTCTTAAAGCAGTCCGCTGAGGGGGCTGTGGTTACCTCGTCTGAGAGAGCATTCCAAGTTGCCACGACTCGCAATGAGAAAAAGTGTGCACGAACCTGAGTATTCGCTCTTTGATGTGCAATCTTTCGAGGATTACCTCGAGGGGAATGGTGGTGATGCGTCGGTTAGATGCTCACATTGAGATGGTCTGTCGTGTTCAATATGGTGTGCGCCATAATCAGTCCTCTTACGTTGCTATAGAGGCACTTGGTGGTTTGTCTCAGCACCTGGTGCACTTCTGCAGCAGCAGCCGTTGTCGGATTTTCAGACAGTTTATTCAAACGGAATCGGCCAGTTCTGTTGGAACTGTCCTCTGCAGGTTTTTTGCTTGCGCGGTTGGTTCAATCACGTCTTGTGCCAGGGGTAGCTGACCGAGGTTAACTATCAGTTTTGTACGTTCATTTTGGCCTCCTTGCTGTTGTCTCACAGATCTAGGTCGGCTTTCGCAACACCTGATGTGGCTAGATAGATCATCCCTCGAACTGTACCAAGCTTGTAGCGTTTCATTCAGGTCTTCCCGGTTCCTAAATGTCTCAGCCATCAGGCGTGGTGACTTCATGGACGTAAGGTGTGACGGGCGGGGCAACCTAGAAATGCAAACAGCCATCGTGGTATGGAGGGATAGGCTACGCCATAGCCATCGCCACTGTTACACATCGTGCTCGTGAGCTTCGTCCGAGTTACCGCTGGTGAGTTCGGGTATAACGCGAGCTACCATGGTGGTCTGTTCTTGGGTGCCTGACGCAGTTCTGGCTGCTGCACGTACCGACCATGGATTGTCATGCCTGATGCGAATCGGCGAGGACAATTTGACCGATGGATGAACGGAGGATGTCTTTAAAATCGACTGATCATCTCACGAACGAAAGCATAAAGTCCGAAATTAGGACTGAGTTCCGAGGATCTGACGACCCCAACATTCATGGAACAAAATGGACAAATAAGAGATTTCTAAACGCAAGTTAAAGTGACCATTGTTTCCAACTGTCGTTTAGTCAGTGGTGATTGAGTGAGTATGATATGCTGAATTTGCATATAGTGGTTATCAATGACCAATCGGATCAATGAATATTAAAATTTAGGTAGTCCTCAAATTAGTGTCCCTCTCCTAATCAATGACTCATGATAACCAATGTAGTTATTAATCAAACTGAAAGGACAGAATCGAATACAAAAGTTTAAATTAAATGACAATGGTAATGGATAAGAGTGCGCTAAAGCTTCAGGAATCGGTGTAGATACAAACCCTAACCATCTGAACCAATATGAAACTCCTCAAATTTGATGATAAATTCTGCTGACACGTGTAGATAATTACGAAATTGAAATTAAGAATTCCTCACTGAATTCCCATATTAATGAATTGAACGTGACAACAAGAAAGTAATAAGTCGTCTAGTTTAGGTTCATGAACGTTTACATAGTTAATAAATGAGAGACACAGGTGAAATGAAATACTCACCTAAATCTTTGAATATGGCTGCCTGAGGTGAACAGAATGGCAAATCGGGTACTGGATCAAAACGACCCTGTTTCACCATTTCACGGTATCGTTGGACAGCTTCAAGCGCAATCAATACATGTTGATAAGGATTTAAGATATGAATCGGTTAGGTTGTAAACAAATATTTTCAAAGAATTAATAAAGTGATTTTGAGCAGTAGTATGTTCAATACTGATGACTAGGTAGTATGGCGTTGGGTGACATACGAGTTAGGGAACCTTTCATAGTTCCCAATATACATAGTCATTTCTCACTTCAGTGATAGGTCCTTTTCGACAGAACACATTCTCATACATTATCTTATTTTCACTTCACACATTTAAATGAAAAACTTAGAATGTTGCATTCCTCTTTATACATATTCGGGATTCAATACCGATCTTCTTAATAACTGACTTTATATTACTAGGAAATTGAAGAATACGGTCATTTTAATCGAACAGTGATACAATTGTTGTCACAGATAACGTATCACCACACTGATCGATTCCTCCATCTTCTCACTTACATGGAGAAATTTCCAGTAAATATCTGTGTTGTGTGCATAAAAGTGATTGGTGAGAATTGATGAGAAGCTTGTCGAAATTTCAACTTAATTTTGGTTATTGCAGTGGTGCATCGAGTATGAAGTTCGAAAAACTTGGTTGTAAAATCTCAATCAATTAATCTAATTAATAAAAGAATTCGACGATTATCTGATAAATGATATGGTAAATCGCCAAGATCACGTTATTTTGAAGTGTGTGCTCGTTAACTGATACTCATGGTTTGTGTACAGTAAGGTCAACTTCATGCTTAGAGAGACATTCGTGACCTGACCTCTTATGATTTGGCGAAAAGTGAATGACGAAACATTTTATTTCAGTCAAAATAATATGTACTCTGCTTGAAATTGTAGCGTTGTGGAGTAACAGAAATGGCCTACAAAAAAGATTCACTTACAGTTTTCTTGATTCCCACTCTCTTGAGCAACTGGGACGTCATCATCATTTGTTACATTTTCGGTCACATCTGAACTCTCATTGTTCACATTGACTTTATCAGGAGTAACTTGCATCGCTTTGCTGGGAACAGAGACTCCGGGTACCTTGTTTGTTGGATTAAGTTTGATCAATCTTGAACGTTCGAGTATTTTTGGTTTCGATTTGAACAGAGTAGCCTCATCAACATTGTTGCCTACTGTCTTCAAATCTGGTTCACTGGGAGCCTCTTTCAAGATCTGCTCGGGATTCTCGAGATTGAATGTGATATCCTGTTTCTTTTTCTGTTCATTCTTCAAATCTCTGACTTTTGTTTCAACTAGACGACGTGCAGCTTCGTTCAGAACTTCATTTGTGTTTTGATTGTTCACAAAGCCCGCGTTGTTCTGCTCGCTCTCAACATCAGGATTCTTGTCTGTTGGTGAAGTTGTATTGGAGAGTGGTTGAGACTTACGACGTTTTCGCTCACCTTTGCTCGAGCGCCTACTCCCACTTTTGCTTGAGCGCCTACTCCCACTTCTGCTGGATGTCTGCTCTTGCTTCTCAGGTCTTTCAGCATCCATTTCCAGTTTTTCACCATTGTCTTTTGGAGATGCGACAGGAGATTCTTCTTCTGTAGTTCCACTTGCGTCAGACAAATTGATGGAGAATTTCGCAGAGTCGTCAGAATTTTCCGATGGTGTTTCATTGTCTCTGAGCATGTCTTCCTTGAGAACCTCTGCGAAATTGCGACTCACTCCATTAGTTGTGTCTTGTAAGACGAATTCTGGTTGTCGACCTGTGACGAGGTATGTCTTCATGTTTCCTTTACCCTGTCAATGAAAAGACCAGTCTGAGTGAAATTCGGGTAGTACGCATTGTGTACAAATTCATGAAGCGCATGGTTAAAATGCACGTTACATATATGGAGACAGTTGATGTAGACTACTTCTAACTTAAACGTTTCGAAATCAATTCCTAAACACTTATCTGTGACTGATTATCTATATGAAGCTTAGTGTTTATGACGTAATAGATTTGCCTCTCTGAATGTGTGTAGAAATTCGCTCATATCTGTACATTTTTTGATATGAAAACAATGTTGGTTGGAAATTCTCAGGTTTACATTGCAATTCATGAGTAGTTTCGTCTACCTAAGTATGGTAGATTTAATCGCTTTCGAAATATGAAGACTTCGTATTATTTTCCTGGTAGGTGTGGATGTGAGTTATGCTACGAACAACTGCTCAGAAATCAGTTGTTATAATGACGGTTGATAGTCAATTTCTTAAACATTCTTGTCAAATAAACACTGAGTTCACTTTGTATTGAGGCGATTTGAAAATCAGAACACAACGGTTGATAGTAAATTAATACAATATATCAATTCATTTAGAATAATTTATTTGGATGTAGAATGTGAGAGGATTAAGAATAAAAGCTGATTAATTCAAGGTTACAAAACGACCTTCTAGTGTCATCATCCTTCATCACAAAATTTCATAAACAATCTTATCAAATAAACACTGAGTTCACTTTGTAATGAGACGATTTGAAAATCAGAACACCGAATATTCTACCAAGGCATATCCAAAGCTTCAAGAATTTCTCTGTCGTTTTGATTATATTGGAGTTTATAGCTTATGAATTGAATCGAAGAGTGATGTGAAGTCCTTGTCATTTCTACATTGGCAAGGGAAACTTGATTGTAGCTTCTACGCAATAGGTTTGTTCACAGAGCATCAACTTCGAATCTGATACTATCATCCACTCCAGTTTTGACGAATCTTAAAACGAATGAGTGAATGAATGATCACTTTCATTAACACTGGTTTAGTGTTTGCCAATTAACCAATTGTCGATGCTAGGAGATCTTTCAAGTCAAGAATCTTTCTACAATGTTATGTTGTTCATGCTGTCGAATCCGACCTGAATGATCTGACTCCATGAATCTACCCGTCTCAAGCTACACAATAGTTTGTCACATCACAATCGGTATTGAGCCTCATGTCGTGACGTAGATCAAGGGAGAATCTGATTTCGTCTGACCCTAATCGAATGAGAGTCAGTGACCGACTTATACGCCAACACTCGTCTCACAAAATGCATTCATACATAATTACTTCAATCAGAATATAGATCAGTGATAGGTAAATTTGTAGCATAACATACCTTTATCGGGATTTCTCCTCGACATTCTATTTCATATGGATAAGGTGATAGAGACTGAGCACATGACTCACTAATATGAACTTTGTTTGGCTGACAATGTGAGAAATGAACATGAAAATTGAAATGTGAATGTTGAATAAGAGCGCGTTAATGTAACACAAGATCTTGATTTTATTTATGAGATGAAAATGACTTGAATGGAACCTACAAGTACACACACCAGTAATTACAATAGAAAGAAAATTTTTGGTTACTCTCGGTCTACTTGACAAATGAACGAGTTTGTTTAACTTGAGTGGTAACTTGAACTAATTTCAGGGATTGTAAACTTCAGGAAAGAATGTTTTCCAGATAAATTTGTAAGTGTTTATATGATCACTTTTTGCAATATTTGATGGAGTAATATTTCACCATCAGAGTACTAACTAGTGAAAGACCAATAGTAAGACTTTTATCTCATCTGGCTACGAAGATTATAAATTGTGTACCTGTAACTCTCTGTTCAGAATTGCATGTTAGGTATGTTGTGATAGATTGCAAAACTAAAGGCTTTTGAAAACCTTTCAATCCATAGATGTTCTAACAATTACCGTCCTACACAATCCACACATGTATATTGTTCGAATGAAGAGTCGGGAAAAATCACTATGCAGTCACACTTTCCAAGTGAGAGTTCAATTTTGTATACAAGTACTACAATTCGAATTTGATGATGAGTGAATAATTACTCTCTCGGTCGATGTGAGTTTTCGCAAGAAGTTGATTCCCTGTAAGATCAGCTCCACGACATTCAGTCATAGTGACACTTTAGTTCGTTGGTTTTGGTTAGTTCTGTTGTTTTGTGTCTGTTCAGCACTGTGTTCTGATTATCAATAATGATGAATTATTTGTCAAATAACTGATAACTCTAATCGGGCGTGCTTCCATCTCAACCCACTCGAACATGCTCACTGTTTATGGTGGTGTGCTAGTCCGGTCTACTTTTCGCTTGTCCAAATCATTCCAAGTAGTCATCACAAATCAGGTCTGATGGACAGACGATGTTCCAAACCTAGTTAGTCATGAGTCATCCAGGAAGTGAAGAGGCTATCTAAACGCACAACATGAATACCTTGATCGTAGGATATATTTCACATATTATGCAGCTCAACTACAGATAATGCAATGTAATTATTACATGGAAGTCATGGGAAGTAAAACAGTGCTTGTAGTCAGTGTTGTGTATAACTTATTATTTCAAATTGAGTACATATGTCAACTTACTAGACCGTGGCTCATCATTCGACTTGTAGTATTCACTGTATCACCAAATAAACAATATCGTGGTGTTTTATAACCGACTACACCAGCAACAATCGGACCAGTGTGACATCCAATGTACAGATGCAAGTGTTCATTTGTATAAACAGTCTTAGCTTTGTTATTAGCTGGAATATTTTCACTTGACTCTGGCCAGTAGAGATTGAGTAGAGTAACTTCTATAATTTCCAATGCAGTGTCGACTATGTGTGCAGCATGCAATGGGGTTCTGTGTGGTGCCCCAGAGACCAACATATAACTGTCATTAATTGTTTCAACCTTCAACAATAGAAATAAGTACAGCGAAAATCAATTGTTGTTAGAAAGCGACCTCTCAGTCAAACTCTCATCTGGAAATCTAACTCAAGATGAGTCTGAGTTGAACATCATGCAGAACATTAAGCGAATATTTCTTCTCTCCTGTACTTTCTCGACCTTTTGGATCACTTCTTTTGGATTAATCAGTTAAAGTACTGATTTCGAACCATGAGAATAGGATCGAAGAACTGTTAGTGTGTACAGATTTCTGTGATTTGAAAACACAGGGAAACCAGACAACTATATGGTATGTATTCTCTATTCCGTGAGCAGAGTGTATCGTGTGGTGTGGTTATTCTCCAGCAGTTTGATTTAAATTTCAGTATGTGAAAGTGAGGTAACATTTGGTGTGTTAGAAAGAATGAAATAAGTTGGATGAAAACATAAACCTCAATGTAAACTACCTGAGAGTGTGTGTCTTTACCACCTAACCTTATTTATTATGAGAAGCAACGGTAAGATAGCACAGAGACACAACTGTTAATTCAAATACCACAGTGATGTAAATAGTAGAATTATTAGCAGTAATCGGAGAGATAAGGGTGCGAAGATAATATTCAATGAGTATAATTCAGTGAAAAATATTTAGAAAGAGAAAGATAAAAGCGATAAGAAGTTCTGAAGATTAGAATTTCAGAGAACACAACGATTGGAGAGTCATTAAAGACGACTTTGAGCCATGTCGTTCGAGGTTTCAAACTATCGGTCAGGATCATTTCACGGACCCCAACCACGTAGTCTACAATATATACATGGCTCAGTCCATTTGTCAGTGACTTCATGGATTGCTGCCATGTTTTTGTTTGGCCGCCCCTAACTTTCTTCAAGCCCACTCCTACACCATAAAACATCGCTGGTCGAGGCAGTCGGTTGTTTGGCGTACGCAACACATGTTCCAACTGCCTCAACTGATGAAGTCCCGATAATTCATCTATTGATCTGCCATCCTTACCTACGAATTCTTTCCTAACAACAGCATTGCTTACTCGGATGTTGCAGGATACATAAGCAATGCTTTGAATAGACCTATGATTGAATACCGATAACCTACGAATTCCCTCAACTCTTACCGGCCATGATTCGCATCCATATGGGAAAATGGAACAAACTGCTGCGCAGTACGCTCGTCCTTTGGTTATCAAACGGATTTCTTACTTATGACATATGTAACGCGAATCGGAAAAAGCCAACTGAGCCTATTGTATCTGCGCTGAGATATCGTCAGTCACCAGGCCATCAGCACTGATAAGACTCCCGAGATAAATGAAGTGGTTGGCACGCTGAACCGCTTCACTCTCTCTAAATGGTTCAGGTGCCGATGAAACCCAATTCTGAAGCAACATTTTTCATTACAAGTGGGAAAACCGCATTCCAAACATGCTTGCATTGTTGCTAAATGTGTTCAGAAGACTCCACATTTTTTTAGTGTCTCTACCAAGTAGAAATATGTCATCGTCATGTTCTAAGTTAACAAGTGAGCCTCCTGGTAGAAGGTCCACTCTTGAAAAGTTAGAAGTTAATGTTATTTCCAAAAGCATGTCTGTGACGATTTTAAACAAGAATGCAAAAAGTAGACAACCCTGACGAACACCACTCGAGGTAATCAATTCCGATGACAGTCTGCATTAGGCTCTCAGTCAACCAGCGGTGTTCGGGAGAGTAGAGAACCTGTATAAGGTTGACGTAATTCCCTGGTACACCTTTCAACAACAGACACTGCCACAGAACCTCACGATCGATAGAGTCAAATGCTGCTTTACGGCCAGGAAATGCAACTATAGTGGGGCGTCGAAATGTGTGTCTGTGTTCTAGGACCTGTCGATTTGTGAATATTTGGTCTACACATCCCCGTCCAGTTTAAAAGCCAGCCTGGTTTTCTCGAGTCTACTCTTCATGAGCTTTAGTTAGTCGTCTAAGAATAATCGAGGCTAAAATTTTAAACACTGCATTACTTACTTACTTACTTACGCCTGTTAACCCCACTGGAGTATAGGTCACCGAACAGTGTTCTCCAGCCAACTCTGTCCTGGGCTTCCCTCTCCAGTTCTGTCCAGTTTTTGTTCATTCTTCTCATGTCTTTCTCTATTTCTCGGCGTAATGTGTTCCTTGGCCTTCCTCCTTTCCTTTTGTCTTGAGGGTTTCATGTGAGGGCTTGTCTTGTGACGCAGTTTGGTGCTTTTCGTAGTGTGTCCTATCCACTTCCACCGATTCTTCCTGATTTCCTCCTCCACTGGAATCTGGTTTGTTCTCTTCCACAGTACGTTGTTGCTGATCGTGTCTGGCCAACGAAAACGAGGTATTTTGCCTAGAAAACATAGGTCAGCAAACGTCTCACCATTTTTGTCCCTTTTTCCCAGTCCATGTCGTCCCATTATGTCTTCATTTCTGGTGATGTCATTCTAACCTTAGCATATTGGTCTCCCATCAGGATCGTCAATTCCTTTGGTGAGCATTTCTTGACGATTGACTGCAGCCTCTCGTAGAAGTGATCTTTAACGTCTTCATTGTAGTTGTTGGTAGGTGCATCGGATGACGTACATTTTAATTCCCTCTCTCTTTGTTTTGAAGGATGCCTTGATGATCCTTGGACCATGAGATTCCCATCCTATAAATGCCATTGTGCCTGTTTGGACAGCATCAGTGAAACTCTTTGTGTGTGCGAGGCATTTTATTCTTCATGGATAGATTATGACAGCAGCGCTCTTGAAGCTAGTCTTTGTTGTCCAACCTGTGTTCAATGTATTCTACACGTCAATTCCATTGCTGGATTGTGAATGAGTAATAAGCCCATCCTTTTCCGAGATAGTCTCACTTACATTCGGATTACTTATACTGGTTTGCTTGATAAGTCTGAACAGTTATCCACGGTTACCTATCTCCGCCACCTTTTCCATCACCCTTGCTTTCGCTACCCACCACTGTTCGCGATCATTGGGTATGCATTTTATCGGCTCGCACTTAAGCTGACTTCGCTCCCCATCATGTTCAGAGCAAGGTGGGTTAAGTTTCTGAGCATCTATCAGTTTTTCCTTGTGCTTGAAGGTAGTATTTGCTAGAAATAGGCAGTGATTTGAGCATAGCTGCAACAGACGTTCGTCACTATCAGTTCGACCAGCCGCGAAACCACGAGATCCGTCCAGGAGTCTTTCCTTTTCACTTAGTTTACCTACTTGAGCATTAAAGTCACCAGCCATTATTACTACATCAGAGCGCTTAACTTTTTGGAGGAGGTCCGAAAGCTTTCTGTAAAACTCATCTTTTACCTCGTCTGAGCTGCAGTCAGTGGAAGCGTAGGCAGATACGACGAAGAGGCAACGGCCTGTCCCTGTTTTTACGAGTCCTTACCGTCCTAATTAGTCCGACAGTGCTCGAGCGACTGTCTACAGGGATCCAGTCTAGGAGAGCTAGTTCTGCCCTAGGGTCTAATGCTATACTTACACCAGCGAGGCCACGAGAAACAGCCTCAGGGTTTCAAGATACATCAAGAGTAAATCGAGTTGGTTCTTTATTTTAACATGATGAGTTCGGACAAATGACACTACTCGGACCCTGTAAGCCCGTTTCGGAGACGCAACATACATCCATTGCATGAGATTCTAAAGTCCTAGCTAACGAAGCTCGTTTTCCTATTAGGCAAAAGGTTCGAACATCGAACACTCCAATATGTTATATAGAGCGAGATTTTAGGAGACCAGGAATAACGTTTCGTGTACTCAAATTGTTTGTGTCATCGGCGCCAGGTGATAAAGGGATGTGAGAAGTTTTGTTCATGGTAGAGAGAGGGTTATAAGAAGATGTTGGAGGGATCTGATTGTGATCAAGTTGACCTCTTGTGATGTTAGGTGCATGGGGGCAGATGTTATCTACTGGCTGCCCACACCGTATAAGGATGTTTCCTGAGGGACCTGAAACGGAAGGTAGATTAGTGTTAGAGACCTGGGAGCGCGACCTCAGAGCCCACATGACAATTCTTGAGGCAGGTTGCGCACAACCATTTTATGAGAAGTATTTAAAGTGCCAGCTCCGCTCTTTAAACGACTGGTTTATCGAAGCAATAAATGAATGTATCTGGAGGTAGTTTTTATTATTCTGTTTGAATCGGCTTCATTTTTAACCAGGAATTTTACGTTCAGTTGATTGTGTTTGGTTTGTTTCCTACCAGCCGAAATGGATGGTCGGTTAGACGAAAGAGACAGGTTGAAGTTCTAGATCGACATACTTCTGAAAAGTCTTTTTATTTGACAGTCATGAGGATTGAGTGTGTCAGCAATATGTAGTGAGTTCCCGTGCACTCAGTCGATCTCGTTTTGTAATCTCTACCAAGTTTGATGGTGAGATTCTAAATGCACACTGAACTTCAATCATATTACAAATGTTCCTTGAACTATCGACAATATCCATTCAACCTCTGTATTATTTTGGAAGATTGTATGTGGAGATGGATGGCGGTAAACATTAGAATTCAGGGCGCACGATTCGTCATATTTGGGGTTCGTCAGTTGGATGCACCTGCATCTCAGAGTTAATGTTTACTATGGGACTCGAAATCGGTACATTTCGGTTCAAACGATCTGACTAATCAACTACAGTCATAAATACCATTGAGAACAGTCATTTACCAAAACAGATCAATGGAAACGAGTATCAGTCTAATTACTAAACAGTCGAATCAGAGTGTGATTTATACTGTAGAATGTGCTGTGATGTAATCGATTACGATGGAGAAACCATAAAATTTATGATGGACCAATGTTGACTATTTTGGATGAGTATAGTTCGAGTGATAGAATGTATATACTACTGTAAACATCTAGACAGTTGAGTAGTATAGTCGGATAAAAATATATTTACCTTGTAAACTTTATGATTTTCAGTCAAATCATCGTAGAGAGAATACATTCTGTTCAACAATTCAATCACTTGTTCAACATCTATATGCATGCATTTTGCAGCGAAGTTGACCACTTTTGTAAAGCATATTGTGACTTCATCGAATGTCTGCAAAGGAGTGAAAAATCAATTGGATGACAGGAATCTGTTAAATTTCCGTTGATACATGGATGAATAATATAGATACTGGTTAATAAACAAACGCATGGATAAGTATAAGCAATGAAGATAACATGCCACTAAACTTGACTTTAAAATGACATATCCAGGAGCAACATGTTTGGACCATTTGTAGAGCAATCGTAGAGCAATTCCATCATATTAGTGAAAGACATTCACAATGGAAGAAAATTTCAACACAGAATTGTTCGTGGTGGAATTTTTGTTGTCATCCTAGTCGGAATCATGTATGGTATTTCGGAATCGGTGAAAATCTTGTGCATCATTCTTTGTTTGATCGATGTCTTTTGATGAATTTAAAACATGTCATTTGGTAATTATTAGTCACGTGACGACTTATGTCATTATGATCAATACTATAGTCATTTTTTCTTGAGACACATTCCAGAAAACACAAAAGTGATGAGTAAACAGAGAAAACGAATATGGCTCTCTCACCAATACAGAGGGTTATTTATGTTCAGACGAGTTATACCGTCGGTATACCTAATTTGCAGACAGACAGTGCTGTTTCAGTCTACATATGATGCGATGAAGTGACTGCTTTAACAATTAAATATGAATGAGTGATTGAATGTGACAGCCTACTGATTGATTTCACTTGAGTGATTATGTGTTAATTGCAGAGAGTCGTCATGAGTCAATCGTATGCACATACATGTTTACTTGTTAGGCTACATTTTGTAATTAGTTCTCTAACTTCGTTCTATACTAGTTGGCTAGTTTTTACTGTTGGTTGTGAAATAAACTCATGTGGTTACTTCAGATCGACTTCTACAAATCATATATCATTGGAGATGACAGTGATGGAGGTTTCGCAGTCGACTGACACACGAAATGTAGGAATAATCGTGAAGATAAGTGTGACTATAATCCACCCCAAATTCACGAGTGCTTCCATGGTTGCTCGAAATCTACTATGTTTTACTGAGGTCTATATGTATACATTTCTGATCAATGTTGATCTGTCAGACGTCTTCTTGACATAAATTTACATTGAAAACATCTCAAAATTTATTCTCAACACGTACAACTGAAACTTGAGTTTGATGCTGATATTCCTATCAAATACTTCTATGCTTGTCAGTCAATGATAGGCGGTAGAAGTTATTCCGGTGAAACACCTATCTAAAATCACCAGCATAGAATTACAAGTTGA
Source organism: Schistosoma turkestanicum (assembly GCA_944470395.2). Taxonomy (NCBI): domain Eukaryota; kingdom Metazoa; phylum Platyhelminthes; class Trematoda; order Strigeidida; family Schistosomatidae; genus Schistosoma; species Schistosoma turkestanicum. The sequence continues at coordinate 37,274,875 of OX103971.1, read as the reverse complement.
AGGTTACATATGCGCTTCCATAGTCCGGACGAAAAATTTTCGCCATCTCGGTAGGAGTCATCCAAAGTGCAGAATTATTGAAATGTCATCAATATTGTGAAAATAATAAGTTCAAACATAAATGTTCTATATCTGAAATAGCCTGTTTCAAGATTCTATCACATGAAGTATTGAATTTCGATCACAGTGTTCATGACTAGTCATCATAAATAACACTTATAATAATGTGGATATAATTTTGAAGGTACGATAACTACTATTGATGCAAGTGAAAAACTAAGATGACGTTGACAAACCTGAATTGTATCGATCGCTGGAGTTCCATTTCGAATTTTTCTGGCCACAGTACGAGGAATGCATTGATACAGTAGTTCATCGGTTACTTTTCTTATCTTTTCTAAATGCTGCATACTTTTCTCCATCTGTTTAGCCTTTTGACGTTGCTTTAAAAACAGTTGGTGATAAAATAAAGTTAGCTATCAGTTTGGTTCAGTAAATACTAAAGCAACATTTACTACTGATAATATGGTGCAAATTACTTAAAATTATCTTTTTTCTTTGTATGGTTTATTGACTATCACATCATATGACGTTACATTTTCAAAACATTATTCAAACTACTCATAGATATCAAGTAGTACAGTTTGGTAAAGGGAATGAGAAACAGTGGAGAAGTGAAACTGTCTTGTGAAGAATAGATTTCACAACATTAATATTTTATAAACGAAACTCAGCAGCATTAGCAGTTTTCTCTAATTTAGGCCATGCGGTTCTGAATTGAGAGATTCGGTGTTCAGATGTTATATTGAATGGGATTGACAGTATATTCTGTTCAGAACGAAATATTATAACATAGTGTCATCAAGATGACCTGGTTAACAACGCCTCACATGAACGTTAGTTGTTGAACAAATCTGAGATGCATTTGGGGGAAAATAAAAAGCCTTCTTTTTAAACTATTGATTTTTGTTCGTTGCAAAATGAAATTACAGTCAAAATTATAAACATTGATAAGTTTATTTTGGTTAGCCTAAGATAGCCTAATTACTTACACCTAATACATCTCGTGTGGCATAGGTACCATCTATGGAGACCCAATTAATCAAGTAATAAACCCCCCCTTTTGATTGCTTTCAGGTACTATTCGTTATTATGATATCTGCCTCCATTTCCTGATACAATGTGTTTTCTAGTCCAGCTCTTTTCCTTTTGTCTTGAAAATTATTAATTAGGGATTTCCTTAGTGATACAGTTGGTTGTTTGTCGTGAATTGTACCTTAATCAACTCCGGCATATTTCCCTAGTTTCCTCCCCAACTGGAAACTCGCTTTATCTCTAACAATATAGATTATGACTGTTGGAGACATCTGAGTAAATTGTTGTTTGTTTGTACACATACTTTCTTAGTCAATGTTCTGGCATCCCTGCAAGTTTCAATATCTCACGTTGCACTTTTTTAAAGTTAGTGTTGTTGGCTGAAAATTCTCTAATTATTCTCCAGTCGATGGGATGCTGACTCTGCTTTGTTACTCCATTCCTTCACATTTGCATTAGACCCCCTTTGCTTATTCTAGCGCTACTGCCGTTGCATTGCCTGGATAATGAACGAGATTTAAGCATTGTGTTAACAGCCTCCACCTCATAAAATACAACACTAACTAGCAAAAGTCAGTTTAAAAATTCATCCTTGACCCTAGATGCTGGAAATCCTTTATATAGAAGAGTTATGACGCCTCATGGTGAAAGCTGACATACTTCAAAAGTCATGACAACAAGAGCAATAATTCATTTAGGTACATGTAAAGCCCAAACAATGCCGGAGACAGGGAAGACCTTCCAAATTGCTGCGCAAATGAGATGCAACATCGCTATACTTAGACTGAGTAAAACTCTCTGGACATAAGCTGAACAAAAATGACTAACATAGAGGGACATTATGTGGCATTCTAATCACGTAGAAATTGTGTCCACCGAGCAAGTAGTTCAGCTGATGTTATCCAAAGGCTATAAACAAAGGCCTAAAGGTAGGCAATCTCAGCTACAGATTCATCGAAACATTCCTCAAAACAAAGAAGGAAGGGATTATAATTATTGTTATTCAGTGCTGCACGGCTACTTATGATAGAAGCAAAAATTATGAAAACGGGTTTTGGGAGACACTGCAGTTTTTTGTAGAGAACTGTCCATCATAACTATGACGATGACATATTTACACTCTAAGGTCAGAATGGACAAAGTCCGGTATGAAATATCATAGAAGACTTGAACTGAGAGAAAGTAATGAGAACGGTGCGAGACTGACGGATGTGTGCTTTTAACAGCATGGTTATAAGTGGAATTATATCCTATCACATATTCATACACAAAGCTATGTAAAATTCACCAAACCACACCAGAGAGAACCAGATCGATCCCACTTGTATCAATTAAAAGTTCACAATATCCATAGGAGACATAACAACGAAGTGAGTAGTCAATGAGGCTTCAGATCATCACCTGGTGGAGGCTAAGCTAAAACTGATGTTTAAGAAGTACAGGAGAGTTGGATAAACAATATCACAAAGGTTTGATATAAACTTCCTTGGAGATAGTTAATTGTTCAGAAAATTGAAAGAAGCTCTCAGCAACAAGATATAAGCCTTAGAAAATCTACATGAAGTAGTAAAAAGCAATATACAGAAAGACTGAAAAAATAACTAAAGAGGCGATAAATTCAACAAACCAGAAGATGTCAGGCCCAACAAATCACCCACATATAGAGTGTATGTGGATGGACATCGTGGACAACATTCTCAAGAAAGCAAAAACTAGAAGAGTGAAGTCGACAACAACCGAACAAGGAGAAAAGTCAGAGCAAATGCTGAATATTCAGAAATGAACAAACAAGCGAATAGGAACTTTGAAGCTGATTAGCGGAAATGTGACAGGTTTATCAAGTACAGCGGAAAAACTTTGGGAGAAGAAATATGAGAACTATATGATAAAATGAGAAGCGAACATGGAAATATAGTAAATCAGAGCAATCAAGAGGACAAACTAGGAATCAGTAATAGCGGGACAGGTGGGTAGAACACTTTGGAAAGCTGTTGGATAGATCAGCTCCAATGAACTATACATTAACTGCTTTGGTTATGAGAAGGCTTTTGACAGAGTGGAAAGGAGAACCTAGTGGAACCATTTTCGACACAAGATCGCTCCTGTTATATTGAACACTTGCAACAGACTGAATTACAAAATCGTACACGGAATGTAACTTTCAGATTCATTTCATGAGAAGACTTGTGTCAGACAAGTATTTATATTCAGATATAACAAGAAAGTATTCATATACTTGTGCGCTTACTGTTGTAAGACTTTTTCACATTTAATGAAGTATTGCTAGATCTCTTATATGTTGATTAGCAATCAGTTGACAAAGTTTTACAGTTTAATTGATTAACGGATAGATCTTTCTTCAAAAAAATAGTGCCACTGCTCTGGAGAGAAATAAACATTTAATTATGATATATGTCACTATTTACTGACATTATAAATCACTCACTTTTTCATAAAGTTTCATTATTTCGTCAGACTGCTGGTTGCCTTGAATTATCATATCACGACTACTGTCAAATGTATTCAGGTCAGAAATTCTTAGTTTCTTCTCATATAACTGTTTCGTGTCTCGAATTCTGTAGTTAGAAGTAAACAATATGGAAATGAATTTAAGAATACTGAGGAACTACCAATCTACTGGAATAAAATTCAGATAAACACAACTAATTTCACTATACACTAGACATTATTATTTAAACGTTGATGTTTAAAATTTTCTTCAAAGAAGCATACTATGTCTTCATCAATACTGCGAAATTCTCCAATTTTGAAAATGGATAACATGGACATGGTATTCGACAAGTTGGAAACTTTAAATATAAAACAGTCAGGTGGAGAAGCATTAGACCATTTCATGCTAGACACAACCTGGAATAGATTCGTTTCCGTTGGGGAAAAGGTGTCAATAATTTAAACTTATGGTGCTGAATATTGGGAATAATAGCTCAGAGTTTCGGAATTTAACGCTCTTCAGAATTTATTCTACTTATACACAACCACATAGAACATTGGGTAGTTTGATTCAATGACATGAACTATATAAAAAATAATTCACGTCTCAAAAATTCGGTGTCAGGTAACAGATGACACTTCGTGAATTGATGGGAGTTCATAGCTTCTGTATTTGCAAAGTTCAATGTCAATTGGTCATTGAATACACCATAGTTAAGTAAAACGCATGAGATCCCTTCTCTCATTTAAGTGTGTTGTTTGAACCTGTTCAGTTTGAAAAGTGATCTCGTCACACATGAAGATTGTCCTGAGAATTATCGGTAATTCACATACTCTGGACAATTGAAGTTTACCCGTTTAGGAATGAGAATCGTCGACGCTAACAAGTTCACGAATGATTGAATACAGACACTTCGGGTTTTGTGATGACAAGAATTTTTAATGCCCTACTGATATGTTGAGATCTATAGAGTTTAAAAGTTAGAGAGAGATATGTAAACCCATTGATGACTTTAGATGATGATTATGGTGTTTCGTTAATTGACGTGAGTTAAAAGTATTTTGCAGTTAAGTCACAGCTTAGAAGTTGAATGGTGTAGTATTAGTTTATGATACAGATTTGTTAGATTTCAATGCAATGATCACCGCACAGACAACTGATGAGGTTTGCTTTAAACAATTCAAAATATTATGGTGAGCAGTTAAAGTTATCGAATGGTCATTACTCTAGTTAAGAAACTCTACAACCAGCTTCTTCTCATCCTGAAATATAAGATAAAAAGCATGAAAACTAAGCAAATAAATAATATTGATTATCTTTAAGTATTTACACCGGTGAGCCTGTGAATAACAGCATCAACCATTCTTCGACATAGAACATTTCTCCTTTGAAGCGACAAATCTCGTCAATTTTGGTAGATTTACCTGAAATATATGAAAGCGTTGTGAATGAACATCATTAGTACTTGTCACAATGTCGTTCAGATTATTTGATGAAATGAAGTTCTCAAAACAAATGGTTGGTTCCTTTCAAAGATGCATTGATCATTTGTGTCGCCCTTAAATAAATATCAAATATTCCGGAATAACAGAAAGACGAAATTGACACAAGAAGAGGAAATGATTTAATAGACAAGATACTCATTTTTATTCATCGAACAATAAGAAATAGAATTCTTTCGAAACCGTACCCAGTAATCTGAAGTATTCTGTTAGCATTTTAAGGTCAGACTAGAAATCAACTGTTGAGTACCCGATAAATATGCGATATATGAGCTTTGACGAATTGGTGGATTATGGAGTAGAAAAAGTTACCATTACACAGCTACCACACATTAGTAATAAATATCTATTAAATGATCGACTAGACTTCACATAGTCTGAAGAAGAAGACGAAAAAAATTAATGATCCGTTCACTAAGAACGAGTGAAAATGAAGAGAAAACCGATCTATTTCAAAGATATTTTGCTCATAGAATAATTTCCAGAATTCATAAAAGTAATTACACGCTATGTTACTAGTTAGATTACTGAACTGATAACAGTACCAGGGAGAGACGCTCATGGTTAATAGCGAATTGTCAGGTCAGTTATTAAAAGAAGAGTAAGGAATTAGCAACCAATGTGCACTACGTATATTTAGGGTAGATGGGTATTAAGTCTTGACATTCGGTATTTAGTACGGTCCTATGAGACGTGTGAATGAAGGACTAATCTACCCTATTCTGATCTGAATAGTTCTGTGGGAGAAATCGATGAGTCCCTAGCATACAGCATCTTAACATTTAGCCACAAACACAGGAAGACAAAGTGTAGGGGAACTGGATATTAGAAGCAGAACAAGCATAGCACTTAAAAATGTCACGACTCTGTATACACAGTAACAAAAGCATACAGAAAATCAGTGGGCTAAACGTAGTAGCAACTAATTGCAAAATGACAAACACGATGCAAAAAACAGAAGTAGGAAAATGACATTTGCGATTGCCGTGACTAGTAAGGCTTGAGTATTATTAGGAACAATTGCGTGTTTTCGTAATCACTTTGGTGATATGCTTCTGTGCCACATTCAAGTTATACTGGTTATACCGAGAAAAAAAATCCGTAAAATTTCAGATAACTAACATATCAACAGCTTTATTCAAAAATGTTGCAAAGAAAATGAGTTGGTAACATATTAAAGCTCAACAACTGCTCTTCTTACAAGACCTTACGATTTATATGTGCTAGTTGATATGTGAGTCGGTAACTCTAAATCATTATCGGTCGACAACTTGGTAGCTCCTTCCTTTTACTATACCTCTTCGTCCAGATGTCCACAGCCAACACCCATGAAATTCCTTTATATGCCAAGCACACATAGTTTACATAGAAAACATACCAAACCGCATTACACCATAGAATGAGAAAATACATTTATACATGAGCAAGCCAAAATTTATGAGAATAGAGAAGTCTGTGAGTGATAAACTAGCTAGAGATTAGGAATGGTCAGTCATACAAAATTGGTTAATGGATTAATCTAGAGTTTGTGACAAAAGGAATACAAATATGTAATGATCTAGTTATTTCATAATTATGTAATGAGTATATATTTAATAATGATCCATAGGTTAGTCCTACGAGTTATCATTTATCCAGATAAGACAGAAGCCAACCGATTTTACATCAGAATATTGACTTACAACAGAATATCACTCACTATAATTAACATTCAAATATAACATCATACTAGTAAAGCAGTCTGCATTCAATCATTTGAGTACAATATACGTTTGTGTTATTGATCTAGTATTTTAGAATTTACAAGAGATTTTAATAGATGAAAAACTTGTAGAAAAACATTTGTAGATTGTTCAGTGATATTTGTTGGATGTGTCTTCAGTAAATCGTTTAGTTGATAAAGTGTTGATTGAAAATTATAACTCACGTTTTGAGGAGACAGTGTTGAAGAGAACAATTTCAAAAGTGGTGAACCTGTTTGAATATATCTGAAATAAATCACAAGAAAACAATGTATAAGTTCAATTGAAGATGTAAACTTTGATTACACATCAATACTCCATCGAATTCCTACTGGTTTTCCATTTTTAAAATAGGATTATGAACATAGGAATGTTGTGAAATTGTTTTTCCAGTTTTTGAATACGTTTGATTATTGTGATGATGTTACTTGTAAATATTTATTATAATTTTGTTGAATCTCGACACATTGAAATTTGATGTTATTTTGGATTGTGCATTGGAAGAGTTAGAACTGTTGGAACAATTTTTCGTGTTTTTACTCATATTAATATCGTATAATTTGTAGATAACTGTATTATTGTAATTTTTTTATTCTGCTTATTGTAAGCATTAAGTGAACATGTTAACTATCCTCAAATGTTCTATAACTCCTGAGTCATCGCTAATTGGTGCTGACATTTTGCCTTTGGTCTCTACCACTCCCAGGATGATTGTCTTTGTGTTATTATTTCTTATTTGGTGTCCTTTGAGATAAGCATAATGTGTATGATGAAGTGGTGTTTGGTTAGAAAAATGATAGAAATACAGGAATACAATGCCTAAGAAATAGTGCCAAAAACGCCATGAGTAAAATTAAAATTCATGTATTCAGTATTCTCGTTTCACCCCATTTAAGACCTATCGTCTGGATAAACCTTCATTCCAGTGCCCATGTCCCTTCCAGGTTTAGAGCGAAAGGTAATGGTTACGATTCCTGGAGTGGACACCAACTCTGAGAGGCAGATATGTCCGATTGAGGAGTCCTAAATAAGACAAAAGGAGAGTTCTGAATTCTGCTCCCAGACACACTATCTCTTCTATGTAAACTTGCGTGATTATGGCAATATCAAAGTAATCCACAGTGGATGCACATATGCCAGCTAAGATCAATATAATTTCTGTCAAAATAACAACTAGATAATGTAAAACACTACAAGTTCAGTTTATAATCTGTGTAAGGTTTTTTTGTCAAACAGGAAGTGCTGACAGTTCAAATGTCATCTAATTTATCCAGACAATAGTGACGTGAGCATTGATACCTTGTTTAGTTAGCTATCTTGTGGTTCATATTTTTTTTAAAGTATAAACCCATTTCGGCTTACCACTCATTTGGACTGTGTTACTTTTCTACGTGCTTTATGGTGGCATTGAATCTGTCATTTGAGTGTTCATTTTACAATTCCTATCACCTAAAGGCAGCTTAAATACTTTTTGAGCAGTGTCATCAAGTTTATCTCTATAGTTTGCACATTAGTCTACTTGACAGTTGTTGTATGATTTGTATGATTGTATGATTTCCAGAGGACGAAACAAAGTTGTAGTTGGAGCTTGACTTAAAGGCTGCTCGAATTAAAAGACCGGCAAGCAAAAAATGAGGTCAAACAACCAATGAATTCTGTTTCACTAGCAAATAAATAAGCATATGCAATTAGGTCATCAAGTGTTTTAGGTTACTGATATTTAAGCGAATATGCAGTCAAGCAAATATACTCCTTGGTACAGAAATGGAGACAAATATATATGGAAAAGATAAACTAATGATTACGAAGTGAAATAACTCTGTCTGAAAAACAGGTAGTAGCTCTTGATAAACTTGAACACATAAGACCGCGTGTGATGGTGAGGATACTACAAACTAGATTATTTTATAAGAAAGAATACTTTCACACTTATTAGACACCTAAGTAATGTAAGACATTAAAGAGGAGACTTATATTTGGAAATATCAGCGGTTGAACTTTAAGTTAATTACATTAATGTTTGAGATTTTTCAGTATTGGCGAGAGCATTGTATGGAAGTATTTAAGATAGCCGCGACTAATTTTCACTCATTTCTTAGCCAATCGGGAACTATTTCCTGCAAATGGATAGTTTATGGAAGAGAAAACAATGATATTACAAAAAAATAATCAGATTTTAAATATTTAATGCACTGTTATTCGATTCTGATGTATAGTTGTAATTGTTCTGAAAAGTAAAGTCTCTGTATACAGTTATTTCTATTCAAGCAGTATTTAGATGTGTAGATGATAGTTTGTTCATATGAACATTTCGTTAAACATGTTTGAATTCCTTTGATGAATCTTCACAGCAATAAAGATTATAGATTGAAAACATCAAGCAGTCAGCATCATTAACAAAGAGTCATACCACATTATTAACCTTAAAAGTATCCAGTAAATATATTACTTCAATGTGACGTATTATATCCGATTACCTAATACTGAATTTCGCTATGCGACGAGGGCAAAGTCAGAGTATACACAAAAATATCTAATTTTTAGGAAAACATTGTAACTTGGATTGAAATATTTTTCAACTGTTCTGAATAATAATTACTAATAGTCGATGACTAACTTAGCTTTATCGTTCGCCAAAGCATATCCCTTATTAGGAATTATCTTAGGAAAGTATCTATTAAATATTGTTTGGTTTGTCAGATGGAATAGATAACTAGACCAATCAACACCTGATAGGAAATAAGCGGATAACAATATGTGTTGTATACGACTCATTTGCAGAGTCAAAGAAATGGTATTGATAGAAACAGTGTAATTTGTAGTACATATAGAGATGTAATTAATATTTCAAAGTTAGAATGACTGAACATCAATCACGGTTCTGAAAGAACAGGTAAAAGCATTTCGAAATGGTCTTTTCAGTATAACTCATGATGTAAAATATCGACTTCAACAGCAATTTTAATTAATTAAAATCAAAAAACCATTGTCTTTGACATAATCGCATGCATCTCATAATAGTATATGATGATTACTCATTTATAACTTACATCATCGAATGTTGGATTTGTTTTTGGCTTTGAAATCAGAAAACAAGTGATAAACTCTCTGCCCAGTAAATCATTTCGTAGGCGCGAGAATCCCATACCTACACGTTTGATTATCATATCTTTGGTTATTATTAAATGGAATGGTAGTATGCCTAGAAATTCCTTCTCTGGTAAACTGATTGTCAAATCCAATAGAGATATATGTTTGTTGAGTTGATTATCTTTTTCTAATAATTCGACCCACGATAAACCTTTATTGTATAATTTGAATGTGTATATGTATGAAGCTGCTTGCTTTCGTTTATCAACTAATTTTGCACTAACATCCAATTGAAAATATAATTTAGCTATATATATCAGTTGACTTCGCAGATAATTTGAGAATTCTTCACGTATTGAAGAATAGACCAAAGTGATAACATTGTGATTGATTGAAGTAATTTGTATACTAGGTGCTTTAATTTTTGGATAAGAATAATGTAAATATTCATGCAGTTCATTGAGGTTGTTTAGAAAATCAATGTAATTTTTACCTAATACTTGTAGTGATTTCTGGAAACCATTATTACTCAAATAATCAACTGATTGAATACCGAATTCATAATAAATATCTTCTTCCGGTAGGCCAATAAACTCACACAATGTACCAATGATTCGTGTTAATAATCGAGTGGAATAGTTTTTATTAACTTGTATTTCAAGTGGTTGTCCGTTGACTATTTCTACAGCAGCTTCCCATGTTGCTGGTCCGAATGTCGATTCAATATAATTTCGTAGAATTTCAAATAATAAACCATACATGTGTTTGTATGATTTAGTGAATGAGTTAGAAGTAATTTCTTTAATATAAATATATATATATATATATATATATATATATATATATATTCATTCAATATACAAATGATGACCTCGAAATCGATCATTATGAACAGAGTTTGAGAAATGTTTCTAATCATTATCACCAGAACAAATAAAATTTTGTTTTTGTTTTTAACCATCTTCCCCTCCCATTTTTCATTTGCAAATACTCAACAATCAAGTTTAAATTTTAAAATGAGGTGTTCACAGAATAATTCACATAATAGAATCAAATCTTGAAGTTTAATATAAATGTAGTACTTTCAGAGGATTATAACGACCGAAATCTTTTTCATTTGTCACAATGAATGCTAATATCCTCAAATATTCAATGAGTAAACGAGTTAATATCGAAAAGGAACTTGATAAGCCAGTTTGTTACAGATGAATGAAATAATTGAGTAGATCATAGTTAAAGTTGATGCATTTCGGATAGAATTAATCCATATTAGTTAAGTCAGTCAAACATTCAATTAAACGAATTCGATAATAGGTTTGAAGAATAATTTTCGTCATTCACCCGGCTTTACTAAAGACAATTTTGTATTAAACAAAAGGTGAATCTCACTTAAATCATTGGTCGCTCAATGATAGACTACTATTCCAAACCAAGACTACTGTGTGGCCGTTTTATCCTAGTATGATGCTCACCAACAGTGTATATCTACGACCACGCAAGCAAGAATCGAACCCAGGAAGTTCGGTCTCTTGAGGGAACGATTAACATCCCGAGCACTGAGCCAACATACAACGGTGTTAAATAGCTTCAAGAGGGTATTCTCGGAGTTCTATGGAAAAGCAGGGGTCAATTTAGCTTAATCATGTTGATTGTGAGATAGTTACAGATTGTAGACAGTTAGTAATGGTCAGACAATATAGTGGATTGATTGAAGTTGGACAGTAACACCTTCGAATCCGGATTCAGTATTCTAAAGGTTAAGAGTTCACGGGAAAGACCGAAGTTTCTGGTTTAGATTATCTATTGTGGGTTCGTGGATGTGCACTACTGCCGCGTCTCATACTAGGACGAAACGGCCACCAAGTGCTTCCAAGCTTCTGAATGTAGTCCATAGTCAATGGTTTAAGTGAAACTCAACAATCTCCACAAGGGTGTAGCACAAAAGTTGGTTCTCATTGTTATCGTTATTTGTTATTTGTAGGTAGGATAACTTTGTTCAAGACCTCTGCTCTTTGAGTAACAGAGGCACAGTTAATTACTTATTTAGACTAATTATGTGAAAAAATTATTTCGAAAAAACACTCACGCCTATAACCATTGTGTTCTACAGAACAATAAAGATAAGAAAATAAATAAGTGTAACTCTCTATTTGTTATTCAAAAACAACACAGTTGTACTTTAGTGTGAACAATGAGCATAATGTTGATGAAATTAATAATTAGCAGTTTCAATCGTTTATCTTGTTTCGCATTATGAAATTTCTAATACAAATCAAAATAACATGAATTTGTAATGTTTCCTCTCATAACTGTGAACGGCCACTACCAAAGATTACGTAAACCACTTACTAAACGAAAAACAGGTTATAACATCAAGTAAGTGTAGGAGAATACAAAAATATGTTCAATTAGGTGTACAAATATCCAGTCACAAATCAGAGTTATTCTAACATTATTCATCATGATTCTATGGTGTTTCATCCTTAACACTTCCAGCTACTCCACAATCATCACTGAGAACCTATGATTATCTAGGAAGGTCAGATCATCTAAGCTACACAACTCCTAGTGAACACATACAAATAAACGATGGTGAGATGATGATTCCGTCTGGAATGATAAACTCATTCATGTTGAGAAATTTAGATTTCACCGAATAAATGAGGATAAATTCAATAGACAATGAGAAAAGTGCCACCACTTATGATGACCTGTGGCAGTTAGAACAATTGAAACCACTCCCCTTATGACTTCTAAGATCTCTTCAACCCAGAAGACAAAAATGCTAACAAATCTTAAAAAATTCCATTGATAATCTGCCACTAGTGATTTTCCATCTTCGTCTCTGTGTCCAGTTCTATTGCATTTCTCTTAAACTTAATTTCATGTTTTTTATATGATAATGATGAATGAACATGATCCTGTTATCAATTTTTAGAAATATTACTAGTAAGTGTAGTTCATTTTTGTTGTTCTGTTTCAAATAAATGGTATTTTTGAGGCGTAGTCAATTTTTTATCACGAATTTTCATGATTTTATCACAAACAATTATGTGCGTGTTAACGAAATGATTTAATAATAAATAACATAAAGTTAATTGAAATTAAGAATGTTAAATATTTTCCTTTCAAAAATCTGTGCATTGTGCTGTCTGGAGATAAGAAATTCGTACCAAAGGTGAAACATTAACTAAATCAAAGTTTATCATAAAAGAAAGATAGGAAATTTGTTTGTATTTATTTGTGAGAGAGTGATTTAATGAAAAAAATGAAATATGCAATTATTGTAACATCAAAAAGATAAACTAATACTTCACAAAACATAAAAATGTAACATGATTGATTGTTACTAAAATGACTGTTACACTACTGGCAACTTCATGAGTCTTCATTCACAGAATTTTTTGTAAATTCGCAAAGCCAGTCGCCTAGATATTGTAGTGGATTTTCAGGTTGAACAACACCAATCTCTGTTAATCCTAATGTTAATGGATTAACTATGAAATAAAAAAGAATAAAGTAAAAACTATTATTTTATTACAGTGTATTTATTTGTCATTAACGTCAAAAACAATTGTAAATCAAGCAACATCCGAATTCTCTGACACTGCAAAAAATCTATTCAAATAACCTTGGTAGTACTTTTTAGTATAATACATGGTTAGGAAAACTGCTTGAAAATGTGAGTTCAAAACATATTCATTTCAGAGGCTTTATAAAGTAAACAAATCAAGAGTGAAATCTTTGCTTAAACGCAATATTGCTATTCCCTCATTTCACTGACTCTTTGTCCAGTTACGTCTTTGCGAAATACTACTTCAACTTTCTCATTTCTTCCCCTTCATCATCGTTTTCATGGTTGTGAGTGACATTCATCACAGATTTACTTCATCTTGGGTACCATTGAAAACTAGTGAGCACCAGACATTTGCTTTATCTCAATGTTCACCGACAGCCTTGCCAGAAATCTAACCAAGTATCTTCTGGTCTTAATGTTGGGGTTATGGATCAGACCTCTGGGTTGTTATTCGGCGATATATATTTCCAACTTAGATCAATTCACGATCATCTATTAACACCATTTACTAGTTTTATCTTCGATATGCTCAAACTTTACTGGTTACAACTTGCATCAGAAACTCAGCTTGAAACAAATCACTAAGGAGTGTGATATAGCATTGATGTAGTGTTGTCATCCATGTCAGGTGGATAATTCATCTTCACACTGTATTGTAATACCCTTCAGGCTACTGAATAAATCCTATCGAATACTTGGTATCTTTGATTCCCCTATTAATGAAGTAACACAATTTATTATGGACTACTGTGTTATATAAGTACGGCTATGATTGTACAATTCTAGTAAATTGTAATATTGAAAAGAAAATTTTATCTACTAAATGTTTAAATTTCTCAAAATGACAGGAAATCGTTATTTCATTAGTCTCTTAGATCTTGGTTTAAAAAATATTAATCAACATATAAATTAAAATTCAATTAAATTTGAAGAAATTCTAAAATAAAACGTTTATAACATTTTATGAAACTAGGAATATCATCATAATGAAAATAGAACTAATTTCCTAAATGAAAATGACCAACTTAGTTGCTTTGTTGATGAGTGGAACAAGGAATTGAGTACTTTTGTTTAGATAAAGTATCCCAATGAGAATTTGGAATTTAAAAATGATCAGACATGAGGTATACTTGGAAGCGAACTGTTTGAGGTGATTCGAAAATCATTCTTCTAGAAAAGCTATGATTAACGTTCGCAAACTGCAAACGATTTTTTATATATCTGAGAGATAAAACTTTCTTTATTCTCTACCTGCCATACTGAATTACAGTTTAATTGGCTTTAATCACCCAAGCAACCCACATATATGTTGTTTGTAATATCAAGCATGCCAGTTTGACCCAGTAGAAATCTTAAGTATTAATGGGCTAAAGACTGAACAGTGAATCTACATCTGAACTATAATGTTGACTTCATCATTATAATCATATTATTATTATTATTATTGTTTTTATTTCACATACTTAGTCGAAAGCAGATATATCCATTGTGATAATTTAAATGAAGCGAAACACTTTCAAATCAAGAGAACCGAATAAGTTATTCGTTGGTTTCAGTTTTATAAAATTTTAAGTAAGAATATTTAAGCATGTAGAGTTTTTTCGTTTGTATAACTCCTAAACTGATTGTTTTCCGTTTAGCTATTTACATATAAACCACTCAATGAGATGTTGAAATATCATTATTTATCAAAGAAAATTAACCAAACATTGTACACAGTATTATTAGTAGAGGTGGATAGTGGCTGGCAGTGAAATCCAGGACGCGCATTTGGTCCAATTTCGGACTCATTATCTGCATGTACTTGCATCTGAGGGCGGAACGCATGTCCTGGATTTTACTATTAGTCACTATCCACCTCTACTAATACTGCTTGTAACCTGAAGTGAATATCGAGGCAATCCACTCCAGATGCACATATGCTAAAGAGACTGATCGATTGCAGCCATAAACATTAATAGGACGATATATATACAGTAGTTTTCAGAAGTCTTAACTTTTTATGTTAGGAATTTCTAAACGTGTTTCAGATCATTATAAATGTTCATAGTTTTATTGATTAACCAATCAGGACAAGATAAAATAGTTTTGCTTACCTATTTTCTGAAATATTAACGATTTAGACGATTTAAAAGACTGAATTAATTCTATTCGCTCATTTTCATTCACAAGTTTGTTTGTATATTCTGATTCTAAAATGTAAGTTGAGAATTTTGTTAATGATTGAAGCGATAAAAACCAAACTATCAATCCCTTTTATAAATTTCGATAGAACAGTGAGAAGACGTCACTGATCAGAACAATTACATCTTTTCACTCTTCTGTCGAAATAAAAATTGCTACAGTTATTTAATATCAGATTAGGTTTAACTTGAAAAGCAACTGATACAGTCTAGATTCGACGTTGTATGAATATTCAATTCTATTATTAGTTTTCTCCCAAGGAGAGTAGAAAATCTTTCTTTTTACAGTAATATTCAATATAATTCAATAAACAGCTCATTGACATTTAAAAATTCCATAAAATAAAAAGTGGTTCGATTGTAATAAGTTTCTTGAGTGTCACAGTTGTGCTTTGATGATTTACATTGTATCAAGCATTTCAGCAGCACAACTCCAATGGAAATCATATCGGTTTGTCCAACTATGAAGACCAGTTCCCAGACAATAAATGGTCCGCTTATTTCTAGACATATTTATTGATAAAATAAGTCGTTAGAAAAATCAGTATTCAAATAAAAGCGTGACCATAAAAATAAGGTAGAAATAAACGAGACAATAGGTAAAATGACAATTTACGATTCTGTTCTAGTGATATTAATTCTGGTAAATTTCGTGTCGTTTGCAAATAATCCATTTGTTTAAATTGTACTTCATGTTCCTTTTGATTATTTTTGAAGCAGTGCTCAGCCGAGACATTACTTTGAATGGCTATAGTGTTGATTGTTTTTAGATTTGTTTCCTGAGCTTTGTAATCATTTTGAATTTCTTCTATCTCTGCCTCATCTTCAGAAGGAGTAGCCGTACTTGGTTCACTTGCATAATGATCATCATTAACTTCTAAATATGAGTGATTTAGTTCATTTATTTGTCTGTAATGATTTTCAGCATCTTCTTTCAACAAATTTCGGAAGTTCAACTCTTCTCCAGTTGTTCCATCAATCATCGTAAATTTTTCTTTACGGCTTTTAACGAAATAAGTGGTCATTTCTCCTTTACCCTATTTCATAGAGTAAATAAAACATTAACTTGTTAAAGTTTCCATCACAAGTTGACAGTGTTTAGTAAAAATCGATTAATGTAAGTAAAACAATAAGGAAAGGTAAAATCTCTTTAGCAATGAATTAATCTTAATTCATGCAATTTATACTTAATGGGAGTGATAATGAATCTAGTCTAAGTAATTGGATTATACAGACACATTCCTGTTAGCAATTTTTAAGTTCGAATACACGTTGTATGACCTCATTACTTCGTTTATATAGATTCGAATATTCATTTTCAAATCCACGTTTATCTAAAATGTCAATGTACATTAAGGAAACTTTTGCTATGCTGTTTGGTACACAGTGTATGTTGAGTCGTAGATCAATGTTTTGTGACTGGAAACATTGATTATTGAAATATAATAGCTCTAGGTTGGACTGTTGACTACAAGGCTGATTTGTATTGACTCAACTGTTTGAGAAAGCAAGATGTGCATTATAATTACAGATTTACCTCAATAATAACTATCAAAAGAATAAACCTTATGTTAGTGGCATTTCAAATGACTAACTAATGTGGTCAAATATACATGTATTTAGTTTAGTATAACAGATGAGTCTCTTAAATCTTATTTAAAATACTATAGAGGTGATGATATACATATTTTCTGTAAAGCAGACTGAATTATAAAATGCTGACTGGATAATATTAATTCCGTAAGTTGTTGAAATCATAATCTGAAAGTCATAAGACTAGGTTTTAAATCACATGGAATTATATTGAAAACTTATTTCTCAAAATATGCTAGCCCATTTAAAACAGGGCTGAATATTAATCTACACATTTTCCGACTTACCTTAATGGTCTGTTCACCTCGATATTCAAGAATATAAGGATAATTAAATAGGTTCTTTGCCAGGTCCGAACTAATATGAACTGTATCTGGCTAAAAATTGAATAAATAAATAATGAGAGGAAGTTTCCTGAAGTAAATCTTTTAAATAAAACCAGATTTTCATTAAAATTAGTGTTATTTGAAGTCCTTGATTATTAAACAAGGAATTCCAAAGCTCTAAAGGATTCAGTAATTAAATGAGGCTACGATGAGTATTTAAAGTACTTTAGAGAAGACAATGTCTTCAAGAACTTCTATTTTATTACGAAATATTTGTTAACGTTCACCACTTAAACATGATTTATGAAGGATGTGAAAAAAATTTACTGAGCAATCTTTGAAATGGATTTTAATTATCACTTCTTTAGAATAAAGTCAGCTGCAATATTGTTTGCCAAAGTGACATTACATTTAATTTACAACTCACAGTATATGTTAATCAATCAATGATGCAAAATACGACTACTTTAATTGGTGAAAGTTTTACAGACGTTGTAGAAAAGCAGTAAAAAAACCAATCTATAAATTATTAAATCTTTTATTTTGGCAATAACCACACATATAGGCTATATGCAACTTATTCCTTTTAATAAACTTCTGTAAAGAAAGAAAAACTAAGTCGTCTATATAAACTGAATTCACGTAATCACATTTTCTTCAAGTTTCCCTGTTTTATCATAGCTCAACTAATTACTTCAACATTAATCAGTAAAATATCTGACCTATTGATTTAGTCATCCAATCGATAACGTTTCTACTCTATACAATCTTCACCAATTTCGATTATTGTCACTATTATGAAGATGGTTTTGTAGTTGTCTTTCGGTAATTGATAACAATCCTACTCTTTTATACAACTTAACCAAAACGATCTGCGCATATTCTTTGCGTTCGATTAAATCGTAATTTGTTATTGACTTCCCTATTTCATCATTCTATAAATTGAACTTGTATGACAAAATAACTCAATGGTAAAACGGGCTGTATAAAACATGGTAAAAAAGACCTTTAACTTACTAGTCCAGTACTCATCATTCTATTAGCAGTATTCACTGTATCACCAAATAAACAATATCTTGGTGATTTAAATCCAACAATTCCAGCAACAATAGGACCAGTATGACAACCAATGTATAATTGTAGCGGTATATTTTGTTCAGATTGAGTTACAGTTAAATTATCCGAAACAGCTTCATTAGGCCAAAATAAATTTTGTTTTGTAACTTCTAGAATATCTAGAGCCATTTCAGTTATATGAGCTGAATGTAAATATGATGGACTTGGTGCACCGGATACCAGCATGTAACTGTCATTGACTGTTTCAACCTTGGTGTAACGAAAATTAAGATTCATTTCACTTGATAACAAAACATGAAGTATTCTACTAGGGATGTATTGTAAGAAGATGGAAATTTTACCGTAAACAATAGAAATTTCTAACTGTTTGTTGCATCTTCCATTAAAAACCCGACTATTTGTACCTAAATGTTATTTGATAATATTACTCGTGGTAGTAATACTAGATAAAAGTAGCTGTTATTTTTGTTTAATCAAGAATATCAGTGAACTTGGTAATTTTAGCAGTTAGCTTCAGCCCTCATTGACCACGAGTTGCTGTAAAGCTATCTGTTGATGAACTGGAAGTTAACGATCAGATGTATACATCTTATTCACTCGAGAATTTGAGAACAGTATCAAAAGCCCTTATTATAGAGTAAACCTGTCGAGATCTGATTGCGAAATATCTACCATAGAGTTTTCGAGTTAATTATTCAAATGCAAGTGTTCTGTCTCCAATGTTATTTTAACATTAAAAAAAAACACAATAATACAATGTCTTCTAGAAAGTTTTATTTCTGTTGTTGAGTAGGACTAATTTACGTAAAACCTGAATGTATATTAGACGATTATCTCATGGTATAAAAAAGTCATCTTCATACAGAAATCCTAGTCATGTAAGTTATTCGTGATTGTATAGATCTTTTATTCATTTCTTACAAAGTAGTTTAGACATGAAGCAGAAATAGTAAAAATAAGCCAGAAAAAACGATTCATTTCTCAAACTCAACTATTTCATTCATTCATCAAGAATGCTGTATGAGATGATGGAGAAAACTTGTAGCTCAGGTGGGTGATTGTTGTGGTGTTTCGTTCTCTGAGCTGGATGATTCGGTTGTGTAGCTTTCGTTGCTCTTATGAGCAACATCGTCAGCACAAACTTCGGATACTCTTCTCAAACTCAACTATCTTATTAATTCATCAAAAATGATATATACGTAATTTTTCATTTTGACGCTTAAATTCTTATCTCCAACAATATTTTGTTTTGATGAACAGCTGAAGTACAGAACTATAAATTTTGTCTTTTAATCAACAAAATACACTGTCGTACTCTTGTTCAGTTTATTAGTTATTTGAAATGCTTTACCAGACAAAGCTAAAATACCGGGCTTTTCTGTTAATTTTTGCACTTCGTAAATGAAGAAAATTAGGTAGCAAGTTAAGGGATAACTTTTCTGTTTGAATTATCATTATCGTTTTGTTCATGTGAATAGACTTTTTCATCACTCCATTTACCTGAGTTAAAAATCATAAGCTGATAGATAACTGAAATATCATAGTAGTTTGATAGAGTACACTTTGAACGTTTTAGTAGAAAAATTTTTTAGTTTTGACTAACGATCTCATTATTACCCTCAAAAATATAGTTGTAGCCTCGCAATATAAAATAGTGTTTTAAAACTTTTTTTGTAGCTAGGCAGTCATTCGGAAACAACACCAAATAATATCAGTTATAATGTGAGTATCGATCAATATTCAACAAATATATAATTCTAAACCTTATGAGTTCGGCTTTCATTCATTTCATTATTTGCTTTCAACTCATCTCATGTACTTTTGTTTAGGTAATTAAGTTAGATGACTAGTTTTCTAGTACAATGTAATAAGAGCTACCATAGTTTACAACTGATTTTCACTTTGCTTTTATTATTCGAATGATTTAATTAATAGTATACAATAAGCTTCGGAACAAAGTCATCTTATCAGTGTGAAGAAAATAAACCTTTCCAAATAACAAATGTAAGCAAATCTCTACATTTGTATTCTTATAACAATCGGCCAAATCAAGCGTAACATTGCTAATTTTACAAATAAGCTCTAACGTCGTCTCTCGAGATTACTGAATAAGAATATCAGCCTAATTTTGAAATTACAATTTGTAAGCAAAGGAATTTTTTCTATAGTTTATAAAGGTAAAGTTATGATTTGTCTGAGTTCTGTAAGCCAATATCGGTTCCATCTTAAAATGTGAGATTTTTGTTAGTTATTGTGATTCTAGTTCTTGTTTGGTAACTTTTTAAAAAGATTTATGCAAAGTAAACGGAAAAGAAAATGAATTCATTTCTGTTAATTCTGCCAGTAAAGAAGTTTTATTTCTTTCTGTCAGCTTCCAAAACTACTAAAAACTCAATAATGAATGAAGTTTATACTTTCCACAATAATACATCAGGTTTAAATTCCTATGAACACTTCTACAATGGTGGTTTAGTAACGGAAGTTAGAGTGAACATTTCGTCTTGATGACCAGTCAGTTAGATTTATCCACCTTCCAATGTTATTGTTCATAATAAAACTTGCATTCAGTGATCATTCTTTCAAAAAAAAATTAAAGTGCTTCACGCAATTTAGACCTGATTTCTTTTTCATTTAAAATTGCTCTACCTTAAAGAAATATCTGCATTTGTTTTAGATTTTTCATCTTCAATAAATGATTTCATATAAATTAACAAACAAAGAAATATAAACTGATTGATTATTATATTTAATTATTTATACCTTATAAACATTATGTGATTCAGTCATTGAATCATATAATGTGTACATTTGATTTAATATATCGACAATTTTATGTGGACACATTCGACTTGAATAACTAGAAAAATTAACCACTTTTGTGAAGCATATTGTCACTGAATCATATGCCTAAAACATGTTAGTAAAATAAATAAAAAAATAAAAAAAAGAGAACAGGCAAAATAAAGTTGTTGATAGTTTATGAAATTTTAAAAGTCATCTAACTTAATATAAACAGTTTTTTATGCTGATCCGTAAATGTAACTTATTAACTAAGTAAATTATTGAATATTTACAAAAGTCCGTGAATCTAAGGGATTCAGTTCAGTCACTTCATGCATGATATTAAAATGATATTTATTGAGAAAATTTTTATTGTGGATACAGCAACAATATATCTCCTGATTGGTTCTTGAAAGCATCATTGGTGAACTTTTGTATGTTCATAAACATTATTCCACAGAAAAAAACATTTCATCACCTTTATCCGGAATAACAGAGTAAAACTACAGATGATGTATTATATACTGAAGCTATAAAATGGTGGCCAACTTATCATTATTCATAACTGCTTACATTATATTCTAGCCATAAATCTAATTTATAAGCACAACTCAAATTTCTAAACTTAATCTACAATCCTAATCCAATATCCAACGTTGAGTCCTAGTCATGACATAAATCCTAACCCGAATACTTAAGCAAAACTGTTGGCTGTTTTTATACTGCATTCCAATTGGCTATATACAGTTTCTATTCTCTTAGGATCATTTAAAAGGCTCTGATTGTCGTTGGTGCAATATAGTTTTATGCAGTATTTACCATTTACTCCGTGTTCTTGTGAGGCAAACGGACCAATTAAATGCAATAAACTGTAAAGAATACAATAATTCAGTCGTAAACTGAGTTTTTTTCACAACATAAACAAAAAACCAATAAAAATAATTACGGAAATGTCAATTGAAAACGTTAATAGGCAATCTGAGTAATCATTTTCGTGAATGTTGGCGAAGATATCTGTAATATTAAAGTAAACATATATACCAGTCAATGGTTGAATGACTTCGGAAATTTCTTGTATTTATAAAGTTATTTAATATCATTTATGGTTTATGATAACTAAAAATATTTGACTGGTAATTGCTGAGTCATTCGAAATTATGATTTATTGGTTATTTTAACAACTATTTGACTTTCCTATATACCCTCGATATTTTTGACATCGTGATCAAGTTCATTAAATGAATAGTAATAATAATTCAAAGATGAAAATTAATTTTATACTTTTAACAGACAAAATGAATTGTAAGTAGTTATTAATTCACTCTCTTTACTAAGTTAACAGACAAGTGAATGTTATTTCATTTTCATTAAAAATGCTACACAAAAAGAGATAAATGTAGAAAAAATATTCACCTTCATTGTTTCTGAAGAATGTTTTCCTTGACTTATTTGTTTTGCAACTTCTTTAGGTAAACATTGTTCCAATAGTTGATAGGTTTTTATTCGTTGTTTATCAAGTTTTTTGGATATTCTTGATAACTCTTTGCTTTTTCTTTTTTGCTATGTAGACAGAAAATTCAAAGTTGATTTTCAGTGATAATTTAATAAAATCATTCAAGTCACCAGCAAAAACAAGCATGGTGTAAACCTATTAGTGAGTTTAGCGACAAGAGACTTTCAGTGACCTCTAAATGATGATTATCTAGGTCATTCTGGTACTTGTTTTTACCAGATTGACCTGTGGTAAGTACGTGTGATTATCGACCTTCAGTAATAATTGAAGTCTGGAAACATTAAAAGACAGTCTGTTCAAACGAATCTTTGGAAGTGGTTTTCATTACCAAAGGCATATGAAACTAAAATTTTTCCTTTAATCTGAAATGAAGCTAATGTTAGTAACATTGGTAAAAGGAATCACTTGAAGCTGTCGAAAGGTCAACGAAGAGGAAATCTGTTTTCACTTATTTCCATATTACTTCACTCAGTCATAATTTATGATTTAAACGAAATGCCATTCAGAATCATTTTCTAATAGGTACGCATTTTAAACTATGATCTCTATTTTCTTTACTTAATTATGCACCATCACTGTTTCTATAATCAGGATCAATCGCATTTTGTGAAATCGGCACTGTGATCTTAATTTGCCTGTTACGTTCAGATATGTCTGCTTAAACAGTGATTTCTCTTTACATGCATATTGCATTTACACATTGTACATCAGACATAAACATCCACTTAAATCTTCACTGTTCTCACCTAAGAGCATAAGGGTAAAAATTTAGCTGTTCTCTCTAACTCCTACAAATATTGTCCTATGATATCATCCCAGGAATGTGGGTGCAATGCTATATGTGATTAAATGATAAATTATCTTGCATTTTAAAAATTCATCAACCTGACCTGGAGTCCATCTGAGGTTACTTCCGGTCCCAAGTCCGAGTAAAGGGTCAAGATTGGGCATGGAGTTGGCGACCCCATCTTATACAAAAGTAACTCGCTAAAAAAACGCTAACCAAGAAAAACAATTTAACCATTTAAAATATGCCCTGGAAGTTAGAAGGCCTTAATTCAGAAGAGTTATGACGTCTTATGATGAAAGCCGAGTTCCTTCGGAAATTATGAGGCCAATACCTTTTCTGACGACCAGATTAACCATTAGTAAAGATACGTGGAATGTTCGTACATTTTGAAAGACCGAGAGAATCATCCAAGTTACTGCATAAATGCAGGTTAGACAATTAAGACTAGATTCAGGAGCGCTGTTGTTACACTCCAGCCAAGAAGAAAACAATGCTCCACACACAAGAAGTTGCGCTGGTGTTGTCCGAACAAGCACAAAAGGCACTGATAGAATGGTAATGACCAAGGTATCCCCCAAAACAAAGAAAGAGGGTATTAGAATGAACTTTATCCAATGCTATGCGCGTATCAACGATTACAGTGAAGACGTTAATGGTCGATTCTAAGAAAGGCTGCAGTCAATCGTTGACAGATGCTCACCAAAGGATTTGACCATTCTTATGGGAGACCTAAATGCCATTGTTGACATGGATAACGTCGGATATGAAGATTTTACCGGACGACATGGAACGAAAATGGTGAGAGGTTAGCAAACCCATGTGCTTTCAACAAACTGGACATCGGTGACACAATATTCTCACACAAACGCGTACACAAAACCACATGCATCTCACCGGATCACACTATTCAGGACCGAACCGATCATATACGTAATAAGAAAATGTTCAGAAGGACGATAGAGGACGTGAGAACCAAGAAAGGAGCTGACATAGCCTCAGATCACCACTTGCTGGTCGCCAATATGAAAATGAAACTCAGGCAACACTAGACAACGTCACAGACAACATCACAGAAGGTTAATACGGCCTTCGAGCTCAACGAATTCAAGATAGACCTCAGCAATGGGTTCCAGGCCTTTCA
Organism: Schistosoma turkestanicum; assembly: GCA_944470395.2. NCBI lineage: Eukaryota > Metazoa > Platyhelminthes > Trematoda > Strigeidida > Schistosomatidae > Schistosoma > Schistosoma turkestanicum. The sequence goes on along the minus strand of OX103971.1, from coordinate 37,250,013 downwards.
TGATCATGATAGAAAGGATACAACCTTTGAGAACATTTGGAAAGGGATCAATGAGGCAATCACTTCAATATGTCAGGAGGTTCTGAGCCACAAGAAGTACGATCACAAGGAATGGACCGCCGTCGAAAATCTTGAATCGAAGAGCTCCACTGAACCTACCCAACATCGAAGCACAACTCCCAGTCAACGTCAGTGACTATGAGAAAGAATTCGATAGCGTAGACAAAGCTTTTCTAACATTAGGGCGTGCCTGAGAATATAGTCACCATCATTCAGAATTCTTATGATGAATTCAACTGCAAAATCGTGCACGGAGGACAGCTGACAGACTCGTTTGAGGTGAAGACCGGTATCAGGTAAGGTTGCGTACTCTCACCCTTTCTCTTTCTCCTGGTGATCGACTGGATTATGAAGACGTCGACATCTGGAGGGAGGCACCGTATACAGTGGACATTCAGGACGCAGATAGACGGTCTGAACTTCACAGATGATCTGGATCTTTTAGAGCACACGCAACAACAAATGCAAGAGAAGACGACTAGTATACCAGAAGTAGGTCTCAACATACAAAAAGGGAAAAGCAAGATTCTACGATACAACACTACATGCGCCAATTGAAAGCATTTACACACATTTTTTAACAAAGGCACGTGCGGTTGCAGAGCAGCTAATTTTACTAGAGTATTATGTTCCTCAGTTTATTTCCTCTATGACTTCATTTTGTTTCAGTTCAGAAGATTAACTTCTATAAGTATGTGAAAAATTATTCTTTACATTGTATATAAGTATTCTTGTTAATTTTTATTGTAAAGCATATAATAAATGTCATCCATGACTCTTATCGCGATAGCTAATTTTTATAAGATTGATCTTAATTACAGTTATATTGTATTTGTTTGGATAATAATTTCATTTAACTTTTTCTGGAGCTAAAATATAGTTTTCGCGTTGACAAGGCTCTTTGATTTTTTGAAGGACAGATTAAGATTATCATGATTATTATTAATTTATTTCCGCTAGTGTGAAACTACTTTGAATTACAACCCGACAGATCAACTCATACATCGTTAACTGCTACACCATACTAAAACTGGTCAGGTGCCCAATTCTCTATTGATTTATTCGCTTTTACTCAGTCAAAATCAATGCATAATTAAAAGCGTATTTGAAGTAGATTTAACGTTTGATGAAATAAAAACAAATAAAAAGATAAAACTTACTTTTTCTAACAATAATAAAAGATTTTTAGACTCTATATCTCCTACAATCATTTTTTCAACGTTTGTATCATATAAATGAATATCATGTAAATAGAGTCCAAAATCAATGAAAGATTTGACTTCTAAAAAACTAAACAATGAAATTAATACGAAATAAAACAACCTAAAGTACAATCATTTAGATCAACTTATATCAGTTTAATTATTATTTTGATTGTGTTAAGAAGAATAATTACAATTATAATTATTATTTTATTAGGATTTTCAATGAATAATAAGTCTCCTGATAACATTTATGTGGAGTAAGTTTTTCTAACGTTTCTAACAGCATCATTAGTACACATTTTGAAAATAAAATGAGTTTTAACAATTTTTTGCGCAAGTTACTCATGCATTCAACTTTTTTTAAATTCTATTAAATCATTCAGATTTTTTTTTCAAAACAAGAAGTATCTTGTAAGTTTTTTAGATTTCACTATAATAGTATTTTTTGAAATCCACTTATTTTGCCTTCGTACTATTATTGCAAAATTAAATTTTCAAAATGATAAAAATCGGTTCAGCCAAGAGTTTTTATTTTATGATATTTTTAAAATGATAATAATCACAGTATTATTGATTATAAAAATTTTGTAAATATAGTAACAGTGAAGAGAAATGGTTAAATATAATATCCTTATTTTCATTGATTGCACTGATAACAATGTTATTGTAGGGAGCTTGAATATTCATCATGAAGACAACTGAAGAATTACAATTGGAAACGGAGAGCTAATTATAGTAAGATGAAATGTTCAAATTTTATACGAACTGTTATCAGTCGGATCATAGAAAATAAAATAAATCAGTTGAGGTGAGAGTAAAAGGTATATAGAGAAGATGGAAGGAAAGCAGATGAGTGTGAAAGGATAAATAACTAAATCAGGAAAGATGGAGACTATAGTAGAAGAAGAAGTTTCTGGTTTTATCAAATGTACAGTAAATTCTTTGACAATGCTAAGAGGACGGAAGCTAACTCACCTTTCTGTTTATCTTTGAGTCTCAGTGGGTATATCACATTTATTTACATTTTTAAGCGATATCGTAATATCATTCAGATTGTAATCATGACTATTAGTCCAAGAATGGTGTATCTGCGTTTTGTTTCTAATTAGTAAATGGTATCATCAAATAAAATCTTAAACCATTGGATACATGGTTAGGTTCATAATACCTGAGCCAACATTGAGAACACATTCATAAACACATAACAGATGATGAGTTTGTACAAGGTATTGATGAAATTATATATATTAATTGTACTGTAATTGAATAATTTACTTACTTTGGTTTACCAATAAAAAGTATCATAGACCATTCTTTTATATAAATCATTTGACCTTTAAGATGTAACATAGATTTACGATCCTTATCTATGAGAGGAAAATAAAAGTAATCTTTATACTGTTTGATTTAACAGCAATTTAACAATTTCAGTCTTTGGTTCAAAAAAAATAAAAAATTAATAGATATGAAATTTGAAGTTAAATACACATTTTGTTATCAAAGATAACTAAGCTTTGATATTCAGACGGTACCTGATCAACAAGTGTTTCGCCATGCTCTCTCGTTAACGATTATTTTTCATGGAAATTTACAGAGAAAAACAGAATCAATTTTCGTATAATTTTCCATTGACTATGTTAAAGGGTATAGCTTAGAACTTATTCTCTTTGCATTTGAAGTTGCAGTTAAAAGTGATAGTAACATTAATAATAGCGGATTTCTATTCTTTACGAGAAATTCTTTACAGTATAAAGTTCTTATCTCTAGTAATCCATTATTGAAATACATTTATCATACATTAAAGGGTTATGGAGATTGTTGGGTTACTTTGGAATCACGATTTGATCAATCTTAAACCATCATTGGATACCTAGCAGCACTGGATGGCCGTTTCGTCATGATATGGAGCTCATCAGAAGTAATCGAACTCCCAAATTACAGTAAAAAACAAAGTTTAATAATAACTATGGTTTTTCACATCCTATTTTTCAAATATCTAGCACTACAACAATTTTTTTAACTGCACAGCTTACAAGTACATGACCCAAATATTCAAAAAGGCTAGTAACTGAGTTTAGTTCGTTTACTAAACTAAGTAAATGGGTATGATTAAAACAAATTGACTTTTTTTAAGTACATCTCTTGTATAAGCAAACGTTTGTGGATAAATTACTAGTAGCAATCATATGAAATATACTGATTTTGAGCTGAAATCCATAAATACATAAGTTTTACTTATAACAGTCCATAATCTTGGTGAGATAAAGTCATATAACTAGTATGAAATCTTGTCCATAATTGCATGTATTTCCTTTTTGATTTACTCAAAAATGCTGGATTGTAATTATGAGAGTTGATAATTTCTCTTTGTTAATATTTCGAAGCGAAGGTTTTCAGTTTCACTTATTGTATATGCAACTTGAGCTGAAGGTCGCTACATAAGCATTCGTCAAAAGATTTTGAATATATAATTAATAGGTGAATCTAGGAAAATTATATTTATAAGTAAATCAGTATCCAATGAAATAGCTTACATATCTAACTTAAGATTACTGAAGTATTTAGATGATTGTGAAGGAAAATCGTGAATACATATTTATGATTATCAAATGATATATTAAATAATGTAATACATGATAAAATGAATTTACTAATTCTGTAATTGATAAAATAAGTAATTATCCTGTACACAGCGATCACCATGTCTTCAAATGTTTGTTATTCATTCAATGGTGATCTAACATTGATCGGTTTATGATTTCAAACAAACTCAGCAATCTCCACAACCTTATATACTGATAATCTTTTAAATGTATCTATTCAATATTTATCTAAACTGTCCAAAATAACAATCATCTTCTGATTAAAGTCATTCAGAGGAAGATACAACCAGAGAATATATATATATATATATATATATATATATATATATATAAATTTCGTATATGTTTACTGGTATATTCGAACCGAATAAAAATTTTCATTGTAGTCGAATATGAACCGGATAAATTTTGAAGCCGTATTGGATTGATCAGCTGTCTTATTCTGCTTTGGAAATCCGAGGTAATGAAGAGTCGAATGGCTTCAGAATTTAATGTTTCATATTTTACATTTAGCACCGTCGAATGTCATCAATATGTAATTTAGTCACTGTTGGTAATAGTCTAGTGATCACCTCTAACTTACTTTCAGATAAACTGACTAAGGTTTCCATAAGTAACGATAATTTTTAGAGCCAAAAATGTTAGTAGTGGGATAGTCATTCAGTTATGAGAATTGTATCACTTCACAAATCAAATAAATCTAAATCATAAATTAGTGTATCCTGATTTAATTGTTTGAAGATATGTTATCATTACAATTCCTCAAAATCCTTAGTAAAAACTTACTAAAGACCCAACAGAAATGGCTCTCTGCCTCAGGGTATAAATAGTTGTCAGATTAAGTAAATTTTCACAAACAACCTAACAGAGTAAACAAATCTTATTGATTTTCTGGATTCCATTGGAAAATATTTTAGATAGTAATTAATATCTTGTACGTGGCTTCTATACATGACCCCATATTCAGTTTAATATTACATCTTATCTTTGAAATGATCTACAAACCCAATGTTTACGTGTTTACTATCCACCTATTTTAGAGCATTCAAATTAATTAATTAATTAATTAATTAGTCATTTATTTACAAATTTTAAGATAAAATATATTCTGTCGAAGCTAATAAACTTTATTGTTCTTCGTAATCCATAATAAATGAAAAAAAAGTTCAAACCAATTGAGTAGATGAACTTTGAGAAATTATTCTTTACTATAAATTTAAAGATAGACTAGTTGTTGTTTCTGTAAGGTTGATAAAAGAATATGGCACTGTTGGATTAACTAGGCAGATCAATTTTATTCATAGAATTTATGATCCATATGTTAAAGTAAACAAAACACGTTAGTACATGAGCCTAATTGACATTAGAAAGGAGGGCAAATAATATTACTGAACAGATGATTGAATTGAATGACATTCTAATAAATTTTTTCTCTTAGTCTATTTTCATTATTTCAAGATAGTCAAATTAAAAAAATCGCAATCAGAGGTACATTTTCGGTTTTGTCACAGAATAATGAACCTATAATAGATCTTTAAAGACATTTCTTCTATTATCATTCAAATCTCACTGCAAACAAGAGTATATACAATATTTTTCATTTCTTTTGTATTCTAGATTATGGCATTTAATTATTTCTCACTCTTCATCATCTTGTTATCATCATAACTTCCAAAGTTTATTCATCATTTTGAATTCTAAGCAGACATTACATAGTCAATTGTTGCTATGTCCAATCATTAAAATAGGTTCGCTGATTAATACCCAGAGGTAATATGTAGTAAACACTATAATTGTATCTCATGTACCTTTTAGTCTAGTATTATTATTATTACATATTTTTTGGTCAAAATTAATGTGTTTTAGACACAAATTTTCCATAAAACCAATTTTACTAATTAAAAATTTTAAGAAAGACTATTAATTAACAAGTTAGACGATAATATATGATCAACACATGATTAATAACGATGTTAATTAATGAACTACGAACTCGAAAACAAATGTACAAAAAGTTATTCAGCAAAAAGAAATACAAAAAACTACCCACTTGGATTCCTTTTATCGATTTTTAGCCCAATTTTAAACGTGGACGAAGCAAACATCAAAATCTGTTTCAAATAGAAATAAACATGTGATGAAAAGATATTGAGATAAAACAATTTCATTTTAGTAAGATGTATTTCTGAAATTGTTTCCCAGATCAATAATTTAGTGTATGATTTTAATAAATCCAAATATACACTGTTGAAATACGATCCATGTTTAGGATAAATGTACAATATATTTCAACACTTATTTAATACTTATAATTCAGTTATTTTATGAAACGGATATTCAACTCCTTGATTTACACTTTTTATTACAAATGAATAATCTCAAAGTAAAAATTTATAATTATAGTATGTAAGTTATTTGCAAGATAATAAGTGGAAATTTGAAGAAATCCTTGTTTTATTCGATCGGTAAAATCTATTTGTAATGATATCGTACAGGTAGGGAAATGGTCGAGATGAATTTCACAATCCTGAGATTCTTCATTTTAATACTTGATTAAGCAAGATAAGTTTAGAGCTAAAAATTATGTGATATATTTTAGTCAGAATTACTATGATTAAGCTTTTATTTGTCTCAGTTTGCTAGCACTTATTAAAGACATATCTATACAACTTCAGGTCTTCAAATCTCAGGTGCTTATCTCTGAAAAACATTTAGAGATTCTTCACAAATCGGTCTTAGTTAGACTATCATCGAGAAACTTAGAAGCTCTAGCTGGCCATTTAATCCTAGTATAGGACTTTTTGGCAGTGAACATCATTGACTCCGTTTTTGGAAGTAAAACCCGGCACCTTCAGTCTTCAGCACAAACGCCTAACCTCTAGATCACCAAACCGGGGAGTCCAACGGTGTTGATATCTAACTTCAATCAATCCATTTCCTATCTCACACTGGACATTGGTTGAGGTCCACTGGTCGCAGTTTCCCACTAGTACGCCTAGAGTAAGATCTTGAAGCTAGACTTTTGTGAGCACATGATTGTTATTAATATATATTGGATTTATGGATGTCAACTGTCACTACAACATACCTTTGTGTAAATCCGAACGAATTCTAAACTGATACATTTTTCAAGAGTACAGACGACTAACTTTTGATGGAATAATTTAGAGATATGTTCTTCTATAATGAAATGCTGTATGGAAGAAATAGACTAAATAGTTTAAATAAATACCGTATTTTAAAAGTGTACAAATTTGCAGCTAACTAAAAGTTGTTAACATTTGTTAATGGTAAAACTGTCTTCAGTACAACTCAACAAATGATATGTAAACTTTATTTAAAGATTATTTTGTTTTTAAATATGTCATTTTATTTCTTACCCGATCAAATAAAGGTTTCATAATTGGCAATAAGATCACGAAATTCTCTTGAAATATACTATTGATTAAATTTGGCTGAAACTCTAGAAATCGTTGGCCTGCACTATGTATCATCAAATTTTTATCGATTAACAAATGAAATGGTATTAATTTGAAAAAGTTTGTCTTTGAAATTCTCCGAAACATATTCATTGAAGTTAATCCAGTCTTAGTCATACAGATCTCATTTTCGATAAAACTTTCACCAATGCATAGTTCTAGTGAAAATACAGTTCGATATATTGCACCTTCATGTGATTCTGAATTAATTCTGATAATTAAATGTAGCTGATAAAGGTGTTTGGCTACTTCAACTAATAATCCCCTTGTATAATGATTATAACCAGGTCTTTTTGTCGTATACTCTAACATTATACAACTTGATGTACTAGATAATATGACAAATGTCGGTGGTCTAATACGATGATAACTATAACGTAAATAATCATGATGATCATTTAAGCTTAATAATAAATCCTTAAATGTTTTACCAAATACACGAAGTAGTTTTTCAAAACCATTTTTAATTAAATATTGTATGGTATAACGTCCAATATCAAATAGAATTGTATCTTTATCTGTAAATAATAAATCACTCATTATTGTGGCCAGTGTTATCATCAAGTTATCATGATATATTTTTCTAGTTTGAATAACTAATTCTTCACCAGTCAACTTTTTAGATAACCATATCCATGTATTCTCACCAAAATTGTCTAAAATATAATGTTTAGCAGCTTCCAATAATATGCCATACATAATAACTAAATAATAACTGGTACTGAACAGAGGAAATCGGAAAGAAAACACTACCTATTTACAGTTTAGTTGGAGATATTTATTTACGACTGTTAAGCATTCCAATTGGTTTATTAAAATAAATAAGTTTCTCCTACTTAAGTAGATTTATAAGATGGATGTATTAACGTTAAAATAATTCTCAGTTATTTCGATGTATATCATTGATGGAAACTAAATGAAATTAATCAAAAATATGATAACCATGCAAACATGTAAAAATCGATAGTCTTGTGTACATTTTAAGTATGATTCAAATATCTTCTTATTAGTTAACTGGAACTAGATTACATTCCCTAATGATTATAGTATTCATTTTTAATACTACACTAAAATACTGTTTTGTGTAACGGATTCTTCCTGAAACTGACAATGGTTTATATAATTCATGCTGATATTGATTTGTTTTTAATGTCTACGGACTAAGATAATTTGACTATACTGACTATGAGATTGAAAAGTGAATCACCTCGTGAAAGCATTCGATTCTAAGGGCTAGTGTCGATTAATTTATAAGGCTAAAAGTATGAGTAAAGTTTAGGAATAATTAAATCAGTGCCTAGAAGACTATTTATGAATATTTACTGAAAGTAGCGGAGTGAAAAACGGCTGTAGAACAATGATTTCAACTAGTTTTTTGACTTGAACTGACTAACCTCTGCATAAATACGTAACTTTTATATTATATTAAAGTTCAAATTGAAAAAATCGTAAAAAGTACACCGAAAAGAAGTAATCCTAGCCCTGATTTTACCGTTATTTATCTTTTCTGCTCTAAATATATTTCATGTTAATGTAAACACATATTCGACAGTGTTCCTACTATCTGGATAAAAATGACCCACAGAGTAAATAAACACGTCTAAACATATTTTACGGCATTAGCCTTTGTAGTTTTATTGTTTGAAGGTTCCCCTTTGGTAATATTCCTGCATCAGTATAATTACCTTAATTGACTTATTACTTAGTAGGTAATCAATAATGATATGTGGTTTTATTCCCTAATTGCCTGTATTATGTATATGGAGAGTGTACAAAATTCTTGTTCCATTTCCGAGTAAATTACAACACTGATCATTTTAAGACACAGTTCTAAACAAATCAAATGCAACTCAGATGTAAAAGTATGGTCGTTTTGGTTGTAGAGCTTTCATTATTCTTCTGATAAACATCATCAGCGCGAAATTCAGATAGAAGTTTTTTATACCTATGCAACATGACTGACTAAACTTTATTACATTTAGTGGTTTCTGTACAATTGCCTTGCGTGTTTGTGTTTAAGAATACGTGCCTAAACAGAGCTAAGATTGTAACTAAATTATTAGCACTATTTCACATCACCTGTTTGACTACTTCACTATCAGAAATCGAACTACATGTTAATACAATAACAAAGATCTGCAGTGGGTACACAGTGATTAGCATATAAATGTCGCTTGTCAGTTAACAGGGTTGTTCACAATAGCTAGTTTATAAGACTTTGAAATTTAAACTTAAGCAATTCAAAAAATTTATTTTGAAACTGATCTGATTATTGGACTAGTCGACAGAAAAATTTCATTGTCTTCGAATAATAGCTGAATATAAGGTTAATTTTTATTAGCAGTATGATGTGTTTTAACTTATGTCTTAGAATAATAATTATAGTGAATAACATAGAATTCAATTTCAATACTTGTGCTTTGTTATTATAAACCTATACACTTTATTAAATACGAAGAACTAACATATGCAGTAAGCACAATGTCTTTGTTAATAAATATAAAACTATAATGATGATGAAGCTTGGTTAAATGATACAAATTACTGCATTTTACACAGGTAATATTTCTGACAGAACTAAACTATCTGATTATTGTATACATTTAACTGTTACTTATCATTAGATGTAGCTGACTTTTTGAGTTTTATTTGAAATAAGTATGATAAGAATTTTTACTTAAATTAAATTAAAACTACAGACCAATAAATAGATGAATAATGGAAGCTTTATAGACTTCAATGTTCTGAGTACTGATTTAAACATCATCTGTGAACAAAACCACCAATAAGAATAATATGCAATTCAGATAATTTGAAATAAACATCAAGAAATCACTGAAACCAATTAGTTGACTAGATTATTCACCCAAGTTTTGAACGTACGTTGTTTCTTTTATCCTTTATTTTTTAAATATCAATCCATTACAACAAAGTACTTCTTTGTCATTGTCATTTAAAATTACTGGCAGCGGTTTTAAATGTCATCAGTCGAATGAATCACATTTCCAACTGTTTATTTTAATGTTAGTTAGATAGTTTTATATTATTCTACTTAACATTTTGTTTACTCATTCAGCAAACAGTAGCATAAACATTGTTGCATAACAACTATACAGACTGTTTGTTTTTCTAAGCTATCTGTACACTTTTTTTCAAGATGGAGATTTGAATTTATTATTGATGTGTTGATGTAGAAGTGCACTACACGAAAAAGACAGATAATTTTGTTTAGAATAATAACAACTACCCCAAAGAGTAGTAACCACAAAGAGTAGTAAATCGAGGCGAGGTATATTTTTAACAGTCAGATATAATAACGATAGTAAACATTCATTTTCTGAAATTTATTTATATAAGATTTAATCGGCTTTAAAATCGGCGGCTTTAACTCAGTAAACACAATACAATAATGAACTATCATCAAATGAAATATGATAAAAGCCATCAAAGCAGCACAAACAGACCTTACTATAAATGCTACCACAACTACAATAGAAGAAATCTGCGTGGTTATCCGACAAATCCAGAGGGTTGGACGACATACCACCTGAAGCACTGGAAACAGATATAAAAGTAACTGGAAAGATGCCTCACTCTCTTCAGCAAGATTTAGGAGTAAGAACATGTTCCAACAGACTAGAAAGGACTTCTCCTCGAGATACCAAAGAAAGAAGATCTCAGCATGTGTGAGAACTATAGAAGAATCAGACTGATATCAGTACAAGGAAAATTCTCTAACTGCGTGTTGTTCAACAGAATGAAAGATTTAGTAGACGCCCAACTACCATATCAAATCGCGACACTACGGAACAATGGACTGAATGAAATTCACCACTCTACATCAACTTCACTGACTACCAGAAAGTATTTGACAGTGTGAACAGAATAACAATTTGGAGGCTTCTTCAACACTATGGTGTACCTGAAAAGATAATCAACATCATAAAGAATTCTTATGATGGATTAAACTGCAAGACCGTGTATGGAGGACAGCTCACACACTCAGTGCAAGTGAAGACTGGTGTCAGAAAAGATTGCTTACTCTTACTATTTCTCGTTCTACTGCTGGTTGATTATATTATGAAAACCTCAACATCTCAGGGGAAGCACGGAATACAGTAGACAGCTCCGATGTAGCTGGAAGGTCTGGATTTTATAGATGACCTGGTCCTTCTGTCCAACACACAACAATAAACATAAGAGACGACCAGTGTAGTAGCAACCACTGAAGCAGCTGGCTTCAACATACACAAGGGAAAAAGTAAGATCCTCCGATACAACACAACATGCACAAATCTAAACAGACTTGACGGAGAAGCGCCGAAAGATGTGCAAACTCTTACACACCTGGTCAGCGTCTATGATAAACGAGGTGGATCTGATGCATATGTAAATACACAGATTCGAAAAGCAAAGGCATCATTTCTATAACTGAAGAACATTTGGAACTCAAAACAGCTTTCAACCAACACCAGTCAGAATTTCCAATATGAACCTCAAAATTATTCTATTGTAAGGAGCGGAAACTTCGAGAACTTTAAAGTCCATTATCCAAAAGATACATATATTTATAAGTAATTGTCTACGCACGATACTCCGGATCCGTTGGTCTGATAGCATCAGCAACAAGCTACTGTGGCACAGAACAAACCGGAAGAAATTAAAAAAACGCGCCGTAAACACACAGGACAAACATTAAGGAAATCAGCGAATTTCATCACAAAGGCAAGCCCTAGCTTGTAATACTCTAGACTAAGAGAAAATAGGAAGATCAAAGAACACATTACACAGAGAATAGGAGGTAGTCATGGAAAAACTGAAGAGAACTTGGGAACAACTAGAAAGGAAAGTCTAACACAGAGTTGGTTAGAGAATTGTGACCGGCCAACTATGCTCCACGAGTGGTGACAGCTCAATTAAGTAAGACATATGATAAGGTAGGAAACATAACTCAACTTTTACTAATCTGAATAAATTAATTTTACTGTTTTATGACAAGATATTTTTATGATCAAATTAAGAAATGAAGTGGTCTTTTCAGATCCTATATCTCAATCAAATAAATTATGTGAACATTTATTCTGTTTTGAGAAATCAACTAATAACATATTTTTATTGTATGTACAAGAAAGAAAGGTGGAGTTTATTTCGTTTTGTTATCTTATTTGTTAAATATGCAATTAAAGAATATGATTGAAAAATAATGTCTTCCATTGAATTTGCATTATTTCGAAACCATTTTAATGAAAAGAAAGTTTCATGATAAACAATCTCAAGAAATGCTTCATAATGAAAGAAATCGTAGGAATGAAACATCATAATAAACAAATATTATCTTGGTAGAAAATAAAGAACAGAAAGAAATAAGTCATATATGTATTCAGAATCTTTATCTAAGTTATAATAAGCTATAAAATATAAAATAGTTAATATAATTCGATAGCTATGAAATTATAAGTTTGGCAAAAAAAACAAATAAATAATATTTTTATAAACCTAATCATTGAAAGTGTAGTTCTATTCGTTTGAATATTGTCATTTCATGTTAATTCTGAATAAAATATGGAATAAATAAAAAGGCACGTCTTAATAGAAGTAAACAAGAAAAGAGTGATTATCTGATGTTTTGTGGTTTCTGATGAAAACAACTAAAATCTGCTGTTTAATTTAAATGATACTAATTAAGAAATAGGAATAAAAATGAAATATATCAATTAACTCCTGATAATTATTAGCTAATTTATCATTTCAATTATTAATATTTACTTGATATTATGAAAAATCATTGATCAGATAATGGATCATGAATGTTTTTTTCGAATTTCCATTTTGAAGGATTACTAAAAGGTTCAATGTTTCAATATTAAGTTAATATGGTCAAGGTTTAATAAGAAGTAGGTTTGCTAGGTAAAATAATTAGAAACTGGTTTACATGCGACGATTTAATTACGATTGTGATTCAAAAGACGACAAGCATATTTGGCCAGAAAAAATAACCAATTCGAATGAACGAATTAATTGGATTCATGCTTTGATTTAACTTATTCCTTTTAATCGGTATTCACCATATTTTTCTGATCATATTTATTTGAACTTCGAGGGAATAAAACTCATCAGCGTTTCAATATTAGTCATCTACGGTTTACATTGTTGTGTTGGTGTATTGTAAAAAGCAGTGATTTTAAATTGTTTTGAATTGACTTTTGTGTTATGTATTCCCACTTCAAATATTTCAGTTGAAGTTTAGACTTTGGATAGATTTTGTTGTCGAATTGTACTTTTCGATATTCCTGTGACATGCTAGGATCTCGGGTGTATTTTTGTCGTTTTATTTTGGAATGTTGTTGTTGTGACTTAAAAGAGACGGAAAACGTCGATCTCAAAAGCGACATGCCAATGATGTAAATCATTTAGTGATATTTGTGCTGAGTGGTCATAAACTTTATGCGTTAATACCCGTGAATTGATCATACTTGTAAAGAATGTGTGTGTATCAGATAAAATATAATGTTATGCTGTCCGTACAAAGAGTAAGCTTTTGACAAACGGATAGTCTATGAAAAGACACTATTGAGGCCTCAGTCCCCTTTTTTGTTTGCTTGAAATACAAAAACTCTAACAAACTTGGTTATTGAACAAATAAACAGTACTTACTTCATGTTGCAGTTTAAAGCTTCATGTTTAGAATTTTAAGTAAGGTACCTTCAACTACGATTGTTTATGATAGAATCGATAGTTTCGGGACAAATGTGATATTTATCAATCATTTAAGGTAAGCTATCGAGAAAAATACAATGACGAAATTTACTTACAGCCTTTCCTACATATTTTCCATTTGACTCCGAAATTTGAAAGCATTCTTCGAAGTTATCTTCATTCACAAGTAATGGGTAGAAAGCTTTTCAATGACTTTTTTCGCATCTTAGTATCGTTTATCAAGAATTATTTATCATTTTAATAAAATTAAACAATTCCTCTCATCCAAAATTCATCATTCCACTCCAAGATCAGTTGTTTCCAGGCCAACAACATGCCATTTTGGTAAGTGATGTCATCTTCCTAACTAAAATCTAGTTCTGTTGGCTAACCACTAATCAATAGTATACTTTCTGACACTGAAAAATCTCAGTATAATAGATAAAAGACATTTTGTTCAGTAGAGCAACTGAAATACTGTTTTAAGCACTGTGTGCCTAAATAGCTGTGCTTGATTCAAAACTACAGAAAACCGAACATTATTTATCATAATAGTACAATAAGAATTAAAACCTCAGGATGTTTTCTAAATTTTATTTGTGAGTGCTAATAATGGGGAACTCAACCCAATAATTCTTAATATTTAATACCGAGTAGTGTACGTGTTTCTGTAGAAGCAACATTAAATCCATGACAATAACACCTTGTTATGATGTAAATTATTTACAGCTTATAAATATTTTGATATCCGATAACATTTTTTTATCTTTTAGACAGCTCAGACTTTTTGACATTAATCCGATCAATGAAATAACACAGACTGAAACAAATTAGACCATTGAAGTAGAACGTTATCACGAATCACATAAACTGGTTACGAAATAAACTAAACAACTTCACTTAAGCATATTGAACAGAAAATGAATATGTTGTCTGAGATCCTAAAGGAAACAATTTAGGAATTCAGCTATCTCTCGATCTTGCAAGTGGTTGAGATACACTCAAAGTTTATTATTCTGTATCATTCCCAGGATAGTCAAAGCTAGATGTAATCTCAATCTTTTCTCATCAAACTAAAAACCTAAGTTAATATAACGATGATTTTAATTCTAGACTTCCGAAAGGCATATGATTAGAAACACGTATTGGCAACATTTCGAAACAACAATGATTCGGTAAGCTGACGATAAAAAACCAGCGATCATTGATTATAAAATTAATTCTGTGGATGGTTTCGCTTGATAATTTAAGCGAAAAAAAAACAATACAGACAACCTTGGTAAAATTTAACCTTGGAATTCAAACATGTGATATTGATATTTCGTTTCGTCAAGAAATATAATTTTTTGTAGTTCATTAAATCAGACAACTCTGCAATATGGTCGAGGAAAAGTATTACAGTTTCTTCATAATTATTTCGCAAACGGGTGATAATTTTTGTTTAAACTGTGGAGTTGTCAACATTGAAACCCTCTTTTTAATATAAGTAAAAATTAAAACAAATTCTGTTGTAACGGAGAATATTCAACATTAATGGCGTTTAAATCGAAAATATTATTAATGCCGATGGTCAAACATTTTTACCGTCATTATATATTTCTTTACACAGTGATACTAAAATATGTCCCAAAATAAAATCAACAGAGTGAAGCATTTCTTTTCAATTAATTCTTTATGTACTTGTTACCTTTTTCATATACGTGTCGGTTCTGTTATACCCGCGGTATTACTGTTGATACTTGATAAACGGGAACTACTGTGATTACAACGGAGCAAAATGCGAGCACAACGAATGATGTGGTGAAGGTTTACCACACCTTCCGAAATACGATCACTAAACAAGACGCCCAAAATAACACTGTATACTCCTGACGATTAGTTAATTAACATTAAGTGGGAGGATAGACGGGGTTGTTACAAAGCATACACGAAGTTCACACGGAACAATACAATATACAATGTAATATAATCATCATACTGAACGAAATTCATACTTACGAGGTTCAAACATTTTAATATGAAATAACGTTATACTGCAAAATATGAGGTCACAAAATGTTACATTGAGTCGGATAAAATGTGAACTCTCCCTCTTATTTAAACTTATGATCAAGGCTCTATGTTAATATACATAATTTTTAAACTAAGTATAAAATCAACACAAGAGAAATGATGGTAGGATCAATAGGAATATTGAATAAGACTGTTTTAATATGAAATTATTGATTTGGTTTTGAACCAAACTGCTTGTTTGTTGAATGCTCATAATTAACACGAAGTGTCTTTTCAGGCTGATTAGGATTGGAATTTATCACATTTCAGTTGAGATTACATAGATTTAACTAAAAATACTATCGATCATCTTTTATAATTCCGCATAAATATTACAAGAACGTTTTTTTCCTACAGTATGATAATAACTGGAAAGAACTAGAAAGGGATGTCCAGGACAGAGTTGGCTGAAGAAAACTGGTGGGCGGCCTATGCTCCATTGGGGGTAACAGGCGTAAGTAAGTAAGTAAATAAGCAATGATAATAGTTCACTACACAATATCAGCCAAAAAAAAAGTATCAATAATAAAAAGAAATATTATGAAAAGTAATTGCTTTATGTAATTTTATTTGTAATTTGGTCATCACTATGATTATTTACAATGTTTTGTTTTATCCAATCAGTATAATCAAATTGTATTCCGAGACTAGTTAAAGTATTCGAAAAATAATTCGGTAATTCAAATGAATTACATGTTAAAAAGTAATAATTGACTGGACAATTATTAGGATTGGTATTATTATTGTCACTTGTTGTGGTTGTTGTTGTTGTTGTAGTTGTTGTTGTTTTAGCATTATTCGCCTTCCATTTAACACAAGATAATGACAATGAACTAGGCTTTGATGATGTATTACAAGATTGTACTAATGAAAAATTTCCACGTTTCGATTTAAACAAATGTGAAGGTTTTTTAACATATGATTTGATACACAAATTGGATGAATTCAAATAGAATGGAATAGGTAAATATAATTGGGAACGATGAATATGAACTGGTATATCATCTAAATTATTATTATTATTATTATTATTATTATTATTATTATTGATTTGATTAAGAATTTGACGTTGTTTGGTAGGTAGGGTATAGTTTAAACGAATTTTATCAGGTGGTAAAATAATAGGTGATATTCCAGTATCGATAAGACGTGAAGCCTAAATAAAAGAAAGATATCAATAGAAAAAAAAAAGAAGAAGAAATGATTATTTTCATTCGAAAACACAAAATTTATATAAGGATTCCAAATTTTTTCTAGAAATATAGATCAAATTAATTGAGACACTATTCAAATAGTTTTTTTATATATTTGAGATATGTTCATAGAAATAGCAAGACTTTATTTACTTAAAAAAAATAAGCGATAAAAGAGTGAATTAATAATTTTAAAAAAGGAAATTTTTAATTTTAATAAAATAATAATGCCTTTTAAATAAAAGTTATATATCTCTAGTATATAGCTGTATGGATCGGAAACTTGGAGAACGACGAAAGCCATCATCCACAAGATACAAGTGTTTATGAACAGTTGTCTACGCAAGATACTCCGGCTGCCTAAGCTCCATTAGAGATAACAGGCATAAGTAAGTACATGGCTTTTAGACAAACAAATGAACTCTAGTATGATCTTCTTGCTGTGTTTTGTAACCATAAAGAATAGAGTCCGTATCCTACAGATAAAAATATGTTACTACTACAGGATAAGTCTACGCTGTAGCCTAGTTTATCAATTTAAGATAACGCAGTAAAATAAGTCGATTGCCTCACCTATCTTAGCAATCCAATTGACTAGGATAGATAAGAAGTCTATGGATTTTGGTGTATTGTAGAGGTGTATAAGGTAAGATCTGTTTCCATCTATTGAACCACAAATTTACTATATAACATTCAGCTCGATATTAATTTGTTCCTGGGAAACACGACCTCTAGAAGTAGAGGATGTGTAAGTTTTAAATAATTGATTATGTCTAGGCGAAATACTTCGGATCCGTTGGCCAGACACTATCAGTAACAACCTACTGTGGGAGAGAACAAACCAGATCCCAGTGGAGCAGGGAATTAAGAAGAAGCGCTGGAAGTGGATAGGATACACAATGCGGAAAGCACCTAACTTGGAACCCTCAAGGTCAAAGGGAAAGAGGAAGGCCAAGGAACACATTACGCAGAGAAATAGGGAAAGACAAGGAAAATGAATAAGAATTAGAAAGAACTGGAAAGGGAAGCCCAGGACAGAGTTGGTTGAAGAAAATTGGTCGGCGGCGGTGGAGGTAATAGGCGTAATACAATAATATATATAAAATAAACATTGATTTCACATTTTACATTATTTGAATGTTTTCAAAATTAAAAAAATCATTTACGTAGTAATTTAGCAGACCCAATTAATCACTAATCATTAACCATAACTCTTTAGGGAGATGGAAAATTCAAAACGGGATAAAATAATTTATTATTATGATAGTTTATTGATTGAAAAAGATTCACCAACAAACATAAGAAAAATTATTACTAAAGTGTACTTCAATTGATAGTTTTGTTGTAGATTCCGAACAAAAGTATTGTTCCTGAATACATCAAACTTCTACTTGTACTTCTATATAAACTTTCTAAATATGATCATTTCTTATCTTTTTTATGAAGTATGATATCTGGAAGTGGTAAATATTTGTAGCGCATTCATAAATGATAGAGATATAAAAATGGAAATACAGTTGTAAGAATAAACAGCATACAGTTAGCTAGTCAAGTGCTAATTCACTATTAGATTGCATCATCTTAGTAAAAATGTAGTTAAAATAATATGGTATCGAAGAATAGTGTCAGGCGAAATTAAATATCTAAAATTAAACTGATGGTTAACTTAAATGTATTTGCGAATTTTAGTTAACCCAGAGGATGTCCACAAATCGGCTAGTTACGGAGTATCAATTGAATTCTATCGACCAAGCTGCAATGTGGCAACCAGTTTGAGTGAATCGACGTTGAGTGAATTGTATTTTGACGGAAGGTGCTTGGAGACAGTTAGCAACTGACACTAAACATGGGTTTCGTGTTAGTTGACACTAATCAGCAAGGCAAATCTAGGGAGTTCAAAGAAATTATTCTATCCATAGGATTTGAAACCGAATCTGCAAGCAACTTCTGAACAGAAAAACAAGTGACCTTGTAAGATAGTCGCTTTGTTTCTTTTAATTCGTTTTTTCTTAAAGTTTAGTCAATCGAAAGATGAATAAAAGCTAAAAGGATTGAATAATAACTACAGAAATCACAGTAATTTATTAAATATTCCTTCGAAAACACAAACATATGCCTTTAGGCTTACTTGAAATGTTTCTCCAACAACAGAACAGCCTTCGTATAACAAGTAAACTTCGGGTAAGCCACGATAAAGACTGTTTGTTTCAAGTTTGACAAGACTCGATTTATTAGAACCTTCAGAAAGAACTGTATGGTGAACAGATTTTTCTAGAATGACACCTTTTAATTTTAAAGCTCTAGAAGTTTCATTTGGAGATGGTCTGAAAATGTTGGAAACATTTAAAAGTAAGAAAAATGAAAAACTGTTTATATGATTGAATACTGATGAACTTACAACTTACTAATCTGACGAATGAGAAGTTGAACATGAAAAGAAATAATTATACTTGAGTTAGTAGATAAGCGCATATATATATATATATATATATAATCCGTTCCTTTATATCCGCATCAGATCCTACTTGTGTACCAAGTATAAAAAAATCGCCATTTCCTTCAGAGCACCGCTTTCAAGTGTGATTCGGTTGTTGCTCGCCGTGCTATATTTCAGGATTTTTTTTCCCTAGGAAATGTTAAGGCATACTGCTTTTCTGACTGTCTTCACTTGCACTATTGCTGTGTATGGGATAGAAGAATTACTCCAGCTTAAAAGTTCAAATCTTCTAGCTTCATTCCAATTGTTCACCGTATTTTGAACTTCCCCTCAGACGTGAGATTTTTCATAATCCAAACAATAACTGTTAGAAACAAAACGCGTGATTACAGTTGGTCTTGTTTGATACTAGTCTTTACTTGGAATGTGTCCGTGAGTAGCCCTACATACACAACTTTTAATTTCAGTCGGTCGTAAGAGTTCCGCACAATAGTGACGATTTACTCCTCGGTTCCACTAGGTTCGCCTAACCACTCTCTCAAAATCTTTCTTATAACCAAGGCAGTTAATGTATAGTTCATTGGAGCTGGTTTGTCTATAAATTCTTAAAAGTGTCCCGTCCACTTGCCGGCTGTTAATGAACCTTGATTTACTTTCTTTGTTCTTGAGTGAGCGCTCTAATTAACAGTATTTGCATGTTAGCTTCTTCTAATATTTCCTTCTCTCGCATCTGATTCCGCTGTTATCACTAGGTCTTAAACATATTTCCGCTGATCAGCTTTAAAGTTCCTACTCGCTCGTTTGTTAGTTTCTGGATATTCAGCCTTTGCCTTGACTTTCTTTTTTCTTGTTCGGTTGTTGTTGACTGCTGTCTCCTTGTCTTTCCTTTCTTGAGAATGTTGTCCAGGGTGTCCATATACATTCACTATATATGTTGGTGATTCGTGGGGCCTAGAATCTTCGAGTGTGTTGAATTTATCGGCTCGTTAGTTATTTTTTCAGTTTTTTGCATACTGCGTTTTACTACTTCACGTAGATTTTCTAAGGCATAAATCTTGTTGTTGAGAAGTACCCTCAATTTGCTGAACAATTAAGCTTCTCCAAGGAAGTTTATAGTAAGCCTTTGTAATGCTATTACTCCAGTTGTTTAGTGCTCGTGTCTAATGATTCTCACTTAACGTAGAGTAAGGTTGCGTCTTCCCATTTCTGCAGCTATCTGAAAGGTCGTCCTTGTCTCCGACATTGTCCAGACACTCTACCCTTATTAATTGTTGCTCTGGTTGTCAACAGATACATCGGCATACTGACTTCCGAAGAATCTCGGCTTTCATCATGAGAAGTCATAACTATTCTGTGTGAAGATCCTTCAACTCCCAGGACAAAGTTTAAATGAATAAATTTTTTTCTAGTTGGTCTTTTAGGACGGTTTTTTTACGGAACGGAGGTTGCTGATCTCACACTCAACTCCTGTCCATTATACAGGCTAGAAATCAACAGTAACCCTAGAAGGGTTTCAAGTGAAGTTATCTCATTTGCTGTCTTTAACAATAAATTTTAGATCATAGTTCCACACATTTTTATATCCTACCTATGTGTAGTACATTGGAAAAATGAAAGTATATCAAAACACTAAACTCTGTGAAAACTTCTACGAACAACATTAAATAAATTCAATTTATTTTCAGCATGTTTATTCATTATTTGCAAAACTGATCAAGCAATCTCAACACAATTATTAAGTGAACTAACAATTAATTATTTTCTCGCATGTCATCAAATATGTGTTAATTTATAAATCAGGCTTTCATAATACAAAGAAGAGGAAGATATTAAATTCACGTATCATATGAAAGTTTGTGATAAGTGTCATGAGAAATATGAGAGAGGAAAGTAGGTTAATGGTTATCTTGATACCTTGAGAGCTTGACTGCAAAAGTCGAAGTATACTTGTTTGAAGCTGGTTATATGCGAACGTTATGAAAGAGGTTTTTGATGTGTTAGATTTGTAAATGTAAAACTTTACTGCCAGAGACAACAAAACGACTGTTATTTTTAGATCCAATCTTTTCTAACCTTCACCCTCCATCGGGGAAAGGTAACATCTCTGGGAATGCCAGTAATTTGAGCGAAACATCTTTCCTCATTGCCATCAGAAGTACGACTTGACCCTTGGAACTCTTAGTCAATCATGATGGAGGAATACAAGCCCAACCACCACATCAAAGTAAAAGTTTATCAAAATGATCGACTCAAACGGTACGTAAAATATAAGTTTCGGTTAAAACCTAAATGACTGAATCAGTTAATCAAAGACCTTAAAAATTGCATGTTATAGTCATTTGGTGTGTAGCTAATTTGCAGGTAAATTTATCTTGATATTTCTTACTTCGATCACAAATTAAAAATGAGATGGTGAAGTGGTAAACAAGTCTAAAATTACAACTACAGAGCTGCAAGTGTACTGCTGAACTTACAAGTCTTATAGTTTAATTTAAAACACCAAGCTTTAGTCAAACTTACGACATACAGATAATTAGAAGTTTTACAGGAAAAAACAGACAAAAGTACATTACATGTGAAGGTATATGTATTTTGAAAAATCGGTTATGTAGCCGAAGAAAACACCTTTACAATCATACAAACATTTCAGACAACCATAGACATAAATAAAATGTGCAATAAAAACAATTTAGTTGTACAGACATATGTCTCAAAGACTGGTCGTTTTTTATGCGCTAATCAATCTGCTTAAATATGCTAAAAACAAAGCACGAAGTGTACTGTAAACTAGAAAAAAAACAATTTATTTAACAAAGACTTGTGGATCGTTGTAAATTCTCGTTTAATACTTTCTACAACATATTCATACTGTCGAATTAAAGGTGAATAGACCCACACATTAAAGCAGGTCATCAACTGTAAGCTTTGAGCTAATCACAATTGTGTGAATTTATTTAAATGTAATAATCTTCAAACCCTTAAACATTTTACGGCTCTTTATTCGTTTATCCTTTTCTTATTCTAGTCTTCCCGATTTTGTTGATTTTCTCTCTTCATGGTATCATAAAGTGCTTTATCCTGAATAGATGAACCTTAAATCGTTTCTTACGTAGTTGTTCTTGGTAGGATAAATCACTCAGTCATTGGTATATATTCATGAATAACATTGTCGCCTAAAGCTGAGTTCAAATGCGAATTTAATGGAAACGTATTTCTAATCGAAGAGTTTGGTGAAGAAACTGACAAAATGCAGTCTTCTAACCACATTAAACAGAAATGCAAGCATGTTTGAAATGCGATTTAGCCCCACCAAATGCAAAATGTTGTTTCAGGATTGGCTTGCATCGGCTCCTTAAGAAGTGAAGTAGTCGAGTGTGTCAACCGCTCCACATATCTTAGGAGTCTAATCGGTTCTGATGGCCTGCCGTCTGACGAAATCTCGGCCCGGATGCCAAAGGCTCGACTGGCTTTTATCAACTCCCGTCACTTATGGTGTAAGAGAGATATCTGTCTGTTAACCAAAGGATGAGTTTACTGTGCAGCAAGTCGCTTCATTCTACTGTACATGTGTGAAACAAGGCCACTAAGAATAGAGGATATTTGTACGTTACTAGTATTCGATCACAGGTATCATTGAAGCATAGCTCGTATAACCCTGACTATGAGAAAGCAGTTGATAGTGTGGACAGAATGACACTTAGGAGGCTTCTTCGACACTATAATGTGCATAAGAAGATAGTTAACATGATACGGAATTCTTACGAAGGACTACACTGCAAGATCGTGTATGGAGGATAACTCACAAACTCACTCCAAATGAGGACCGGTGTCAAACTAAATTGCATACTCACACCCTTTTTCTTTAACTCCGCCAGTAGAACCTTCGGGGCTACTGCCGGTCCCAAGCCCGGGTAAAGGAGGAGGGTTGGACATGGGGTTGGCGACCCCATTCCGTCAAAAACTAACTTGCCAAAAAAACGCTAACCAGAAAAAATAATTCAAACCATTTTAACTCTGCCCTGGGAGTTGGAGGAAGAATTATGACGTCGCGTGATGAAAGCCGAGTTCCCTCGGAAATCACGGGGCTGATGCCTCTTCTGACAACCAGAGCAACCATTTTTTTAGGTACATGGAACGTTCGTACATTGTGGGAGACTGGAAGACTATTTCAAGTTGCGGCAGAAATGAGAAGATACAACCTCGAGGTGCTTGGAATCAGTGAAACACATTGGACACAAGTAGGACAACTGAGACTAGCTTCAGGGGAACTGCTGTTATACTCTGGGCATGAAGAGGAAAATGCTTCACATACACAAGGAGTTGCATTGATGCTGTCCAAACATGCACAAAAGGCACTAATAGGATGGGAATCTCATGGACCCAGGATCATTAAAGCATCCTTCAAAACAAACAAAGAGGACATTACAATGAACGTCATCCAATGTTATGCACCTACCAACGACTACAATGACGACGACAAAGATCAATTCTACGAAAGGCTGCAGTCAATCGTCGAGAAATGTTCACCAAAGGATTTGACGATTCTTATGGGAGACCTGAATGCCAAGGTTGGAATGGACAACACTGGATATGAAGACATCATGGGACGACATGGACTGAGAGAAAGAAACGAAAACGGTGAGAGATTTGTAAACCTATGTGCCTTCAACAAACTGGTCATCGGTGGCACAATATTCCCGCACAAACGCATTCACAAAGCCACATGGATTTCACCGGACCACACTACTCAAAACCAGATTGATCATATTTGTATCAACAAAACGTTCAGAAGGACTATGGAGGATGTGAGAACCAGGAGAGGAGCTGATGTAGCCTCAGATCACCATTTGCTAATCGCCAAAATGAAACTGAAACTAAAGAAGCACTGGACAACGGGACAGACAACATCACACAAGTTTAATACGGCCTTTCTTCGGGATACTGTAAAGCTCAACGAATTCAAGATAGCCCTCACCAATAGGTTCCAGGCCTTTCAGGATCTACACAATGGAGAGGAAACAACATTGGAGAACAATTGGAAAGGGATTAAGGAGGCAATCACTTCAACATGTCAGGAGGTCCTTGGTCGCAAGAAGCAGCATCATAAGGAATGGATCTCTGTTGATACTCTCGCAAAAATTGAAGAAAGGAGGAACAAGAAAGCAGCAATCAATGTCAGCCGAACAAGAGCGGAGAAAGTTACCGCACAAGCTGCATACACAGAAGCAAACAGGGAAGTGAAGAAGAGCATCAGAGCTGACAAACGAAAATACGTGGAAGATCTAGCAACGACGGCGGAAAAGGCTGCAAGAGACGGAAACTCGAGACAATTGTATGAAACTACAAAGAAGCTCGCCGGGAACTATCGTAAACCAGAACGACCAGTGAAAAACAAGGAAGGCAAAGTAATCAGCAACACTGAGCAACAGAGAAATAGGTGGGTAGAGCACTTTAAGGAACTCCTAAATCGACCAGCTCCTCTGAAGACACCCAACATCGAAGCAGCATCCACGGACCTCCCAATTAATATTGGCGCACCTACGATTGAGGAGATCAGTATGGCCATCAGACAAATCAAGAACGGCAAAGCAGCAGGACCAGACAACATTCCAGCAGAGGCAATGAAAGCAGATGTAGAAGCAACCGCGAAAATATTTCACATCCTCTTCAAGAAGATTTGGGATGAGGAACAAGTACCATCAGACTGGAAGGAAGGATACCTGATCAAAATACCAAAGAAAGGCGACCTCAGCAAGTGTGAGAACTACAGAGGCATCACTCTTCTTTCAATACCAGGCAAAGTCTTCAACAGGGTATTGTTAAACAGAATGAAGGACTTCGTAGACGCCCAACTTCGAGATCAACAGGCCGGATTTCGGAAGGATCGATCGTGTACTGACCAAATTGCAACATTACGGATCATTGTGGAACAATCAATTGAATGGAACTCACCACTCTACATCAACTTCATCGACTACGAGAAAGCATTCGATAGCGTGGACAGGAAAACACTGTGGACTCTTCTTCGACACTACGGGGTGCCTGAGAAAATAGTTAACATCATACGGAACTCTTATGATGGATTCAACTGCAAAATCGTGCACGGAGGACAGCTAACAGACTCTTTCGAGGTAAAGACCGGTGTCAGGCAAGGTTGCCTACTTTCACCCTTTCTCTTTCTCCTGGTGATCGACTGGATTATGAAAACGTCAACATCTGGAGGGAAGCACGGTATCAACTGGACAGTTAGGACGCAGCTGGACGATCTGGACTTCGCAGATGATCTGGCTCTTCTATCGCACACTCAACAACAAATGCAAGAGAAGACGACGAGTGTAGCAGCAGCCTCTGCAGCAGTAGGTCTCAACATACATAAAGGAAAGAGCAAAATTCTCCGATGCAACACAACATGCACCAATCAAATCACTCTTGATGGAGATGCCTTGGAGGACGTTAACACCTTTACATATCTGGGCAGCATCATCGACAATCAAGGTGGATCGGATGCAGATGTGAGGGCACGGATTGGCAAAGCAAGGGCTGCATTTCTACAGTTGAAAAATATCTGGAACTCCAAACAGATATCAATCAACACCAAAATAAGGATTTTCAATACAAATGTCAAGACAGTTCTAATGTATGGAGCGGAAACATGGAGAACTACCAAAGCCATCATCCAGAGGATACAAGTGTTTATTAACAGCTGTCTACGTAAAATACTTCGTATTCGTTGGCCAGACACCATCAGCAACAACGAACTGTGGGAGAGAACAAGTCAGATTCCAGTGGAAGAGGAAATCAGGAAGAAGCGGTGGAAGTGGATAGGACACACTCTACGAAAAGCACCTAACTGTGTCACGAGACAAGCCCTCACATGGAACCCTCAAGGCAAAAGGAAAAGAGGAAGGCCAAAGAATACATTACGCCGTGAAATAGAGAAAGATATGAGAGGAATGAACAAACATTGGACAGAACTGGAGGAAGAAGCCCAGGACAGAGTTGGTTGGAGAAAACTGGTGGGCGGCCTATGCTCCATTTGGGGTAACAGGCGAAAGTAAGTAAGTAAGTAACCCTTTTTCTTTATCCTCATGGTTGAATGGATTACGAAGATGCCAACATCTGGAGGGAAGCAACGTATACAGTGGACAGCTCGGATGCACCTGGACGATCTGGAATTCGCAGACGATGTAGCCATTCTATTTCATACACAATAACAAATGCAGGAGATGGCCAGTGTGGCAGCACACTCTGTAGCAATAGGTCCCCACATATATAGGGTAAAAAGCAAGATCCTCCATTACAATACAACATGCACAAACCAAATCACAATTGAAGTAGTAGCTTTGGAATATGTAAACACCTTGACATATCTGAACAGCATCATTGATGAACAAAGTGGATTTGATGCAGATGTGAAGGCGCGGGTCGGAAAAGCAATGGCAGCATCCCTACTATCGAAGAATATCTAGAATTCAAAACAGCTATCAAAAAACACCAAAGTCAGAATTTTCATTACAAATGTCAAGACAATGCTACTGTATGGAGCGGAAACCTGGAGAACTACGAAAGCCACCATCCAGAAGATACAAGTGTTTTTCAACAGTTGTCTACGCGAAATACTTCGGATTCGTTGTCCAGACACTATCAGCAACAACCTCCTGTGGGAGGGAACAGACCAAATTTCAGCTAAAGAAGAACAAGTGCTGGAAGTGGACAGGACACATATTGCGGAAACCGCCCAACTACGTCACCAGATAAGTCGTGATTTGGAACCCTCAAGGCCAAAGGAAAAAAGGAACTTCGAAGGACACATTACGCAGAAAATTGGAAGCAGACATTAAAAAGATGAGCAGCAATTGGGTAGAACTGGAAAAGAAAACCCAGAACAGAGTTGGTTGGAGAATGCTGGTCTACAGACTATGCTCCATTGAGAGTAACAGGAGTAAGTAAGTTTAATAATAAAATAGTTGTGCGTGACCAAACGCAAACAATTTTCTCATGAACTCTGTAGTCACACTCTCAGGTTATCAAAATCACTGCTAATTCAACTTCCTTTTCAGATATTTCAAATTTTTTTACAAAAAAATGAAATTGAGATAGTTTGTTCTTCAAATGAAAATTAAATTTAGTTAGTAATATGAAGTCGATGTTTAATTATGTGTCATAATAAACTAGAGAGCAGTGAATAGCTGTGGTATCCTAGTACGTGATTCATCATGAATATGTACTCACAGATACTTTATACAAATGAAACTGACCTATACAAAACAATAGTAAAAACTAATAATAATCTCACCTATAACCGACATGCAGATGATCATTCAGTGCGTAAGAAGCAATCGGAAATGATACTGGTGTTGAATGCAACAGTTGTGGCTTACCCCAACAAACAATTAAAAGTTTCTGATATAATTCCCAAGGCGTCTATTTCGTTAGAAACATTAAGAAAGAAAAAGGAAATTTGGGATTTGAAAAAAAAAAATTATGTAGGTAGGATAGGACTAGAAAATAAACAATATGCTAAATTAACTTTATATTAAACTAAATGTTCATTTAAGTATGGTTTAGAATATGATTAACCAGACTTTCTTATTTGTTGACGTTTCTAGTGAATCAATAAAATTTGAAATTTCATAGATTCTAAACACTACGAACTGATCTTTGTTAGATCATTATTAAGATTCTGGAAGCATTAGATGACTGTATGGTCCTAGTATGGGGATTTGTATATTTTATGTCAGACATCTACTCACCAAAAGTAGTGGAATATGGTTGCGCAATATTTTCAATTGATTGGAGTCAGATATTAACACTGTTGGATGCCAACTCAATGGTCAGGAGGTTAAAATTTCGCGCGCAAGACCAAAGATACTGTATTCTTCTCCAAAATACGGAGTCATGTATCTGCAGTGCTAAGTCGCACAATAGGATTAGAAGGCCATTGAGAACTGTTAAGTTTCTAATAGTGGTCTAAATGGAATCATTGTTTGATTGAAAAACTTAAATTGCCACATATCTGCAACACGTTAAGGGCATGATAAGTTAATGAATGTTATTTATAAATGAGAAGATACACAAACGTTTGGTTGACAGATTTTCACAGATTATGTAATTTTGGATCACAAAATGATTTTATCCGCGGAATTACTGAAATTACGGAGGTCTAGATAGCTGTTTCGAGGTTAATGGCTCAAATCCTTAGGAAAAGTTATGTCTAGTAGGGTCTAACTATGCCCATACCGAGACAGTTGCCAACTAATGGGTCCTTAATGCTGTCTCGGTGTTTAGTGAATTTATTGAAGCTGGAAATGTAAACTATAGAAGGTCAACTCAACTCAGTCCATAGGAGTTCTAGATTCGAACCCCAGAGGTGTCAGTGTACATTATTAAGAGATCGCATTTTGGGACAAACCAGCTCTGCAGTAAGCGTTGGCCTGCAATAATACATTGACTAATATTCATGTTTCTTTTTTATTGCTTAGTCTCAAATAGTACAACTTCACAAATCAAGTATCGAACCAAAGTTCTATCGTTGTCACTGTAAAACGTTAAATGCATCTACATAAAATTTTCTTTTATTAGAAACTAGATAAATTATGGGAGAAATATTATGTAGTTTGAGAATTTCCAATAAAAGATGACTATAATATACCAACAGTAAAACTTCTACGAAGTGTATTAAATTAAATTTTACAAGCTAAAGAAATGAGGGAAACAAAGACAGATTATTACATAAGAAATCAGCACTTATCGACCGTGACATAATGAAAAAATCAACCAATCATATATTAAATATAACGAAAATAACATTTTTGGCTAATTCATTTATTTACCCAATATCCAGTCTAAATATTTACTATCTATAATCAAAAGACATACTATACTAAATATTATGAAGTGACCGATGACAAATAAAAAGAAAAGTTGAATTGCTTAACGGTGATGAATATTATGCAAGTGTGACTAAATTTAAACAAGTGCTATTAAACTTGAACCTATGATTATTGAGTGTATTCGAATTGTAAACAGAAAAAACAGGAAGAGATTAGGCCTAGTCCGTTTCCCATGCTGTTAGAGATATGACAGTGGTTGTCACTTTGCGGTCGCCCACACTGTAGAAAAATACTTCTTGGAAGACTTAGAAAGGAAATTGCGATGAGAATAGCCCTGACGACTTCGGAGCGTAACCGCAATCACAAATAAATAGCTGCTTGAAGTCAGCTTCATACGGTCTTTCTGTAAGTAGTTTTAGAATAATCAACTCCGTACTTTTGAGGTCTTATTATTGGCGTCAGGAATTTGTGGAACAAGTTTAACTATTCTCCCACTAACCTTCCTGGGATGATACGACTTAAATTAGTGAATGTCTCAGGCAGTATAGTTTGACTGAGTTATCGCGATATGGAAGCCCAATCAGGACATAAAGATATCAGCTACAGTCAAGAAGTGGCTTAAGTAGTGGAAATATTTTTCATTTTCCACTAGTAGACGATGTGTTCAAACCCCATTCGATTAGTGGGGTAATCTAGGGAGCGTGTTTCGTCATATTCCAGACTCGTCAAACTGAACTTACTTGCATTCCAGTTATGATATTGACTCTGAATCTCAAAACCAGTACCTTTAGCTTCAAAAACCAATATGTCATTTAATGCGTTACTGAGTCCAGATAACCACCAGCTTGTGCAACCGGTATGAATTTTGTTTGTAAAAGTTTGGATTTTCATACTCATCTCATAGAATGAGTATTATTATAATATTATTATTATTATTATAATAACCACGACACACAAACTCCTAATTTGTACGGTATGTTTTTTACACACAATTTTGACTTGCTGATTATATCTCATCATCTCAAGTCATATGATTTTCCTTACCTCAGTGTTAGCAGTAAAGAAATTTTGTTGTTGTTCCAGAGCATTAAAGACTGAATCAACGTAAAATTTTCCATTTTCAATTAATGGCATGGATAAATTAAACGTGAATATCGTGTCTAATACACTAATGATTTTGTATTTACGACTACAGAACATCATGAAGATGCTGTTAAAAAATGATCGTTTGTTCTTGTAAAATCTAATACATAAAAAGTCTTAAATAAAAAATATTAAAAAAAAGAGACAACTTACACCTCCAAACATTGCAGATTTATAAAATTTACGAGCAGCAGTAGTATATTTTTCATTTCTACCTAATAAAATGAGACCAGAATAAGTAGCTGGCAAAGATTCAATAATGTACAATTTGGGAATTTCAACAGGTTCACGTGAACTCAACGAATTATCATCGAAAATATGCTGTTGTTCTCGTTCCAACGATGTTATTATAGTGTTTAATTGTGGTAAACAATCATTTATACTAATATCAGATGTACTGCATAACTAGTTGGATGATTAAAACATTCATGAAAATAACAAAAAGGAAGTAATATTGTGTTGAAAAAAAATGTAATTGGTACTTGTAAACAGACATAAAAATATTGACTTATAAACAGATGAGAAATTTAAAACAAGAAGTTTTAAGAGAATCATTCAATAATTTTATCAAAAATTTAAATCAAAAGTATGTTATTAGTTAAGTTCAATTATAGAAAGTAAACTAATCAGACAGACTGATCATTTCATTTTCTTTGTAACCTAATTAGCTTTATGCAGTTAGTGTTGGATCAAAAATTCAAGATCTATACAAATAACTATCTGTAACTATTCACAGCTTTTAACTAAACTTACTTTATATTCCACATTACAGTAAAGGTTAACGTTCGGATAAACTGAGACACTATGCCCTACGTGACGTGAATGTGATGTGATGCGATACGATGAAACTTCATTGTATACCATCTTTATAGAGAAATAAAATTGTAGCAACCATTCTAGGATAAAACGGCTTTTAACACATGAATTTTATAGAAAGATCAGAGTACTATAGTTAAATGTCTAGATCTTGGGAAATTAATGTGGTTTTTGGTCTATCTCACGTATGTATCAATATTACTGAAATCCTCCTTACAAAATATACAGCTCAAAGACATTTTTACTAATAGCTTATCAACTTTATCGACGTAGAAATTGAAGCAACTTACACATGAAATCCTATCAGGCTACATCAAACCTGTTTGATAACAGACCAAAATACATTCAAAAACATGTGCTGATATCACATGTTATCTACAAATGCTGTGGTGAATTATATTGGTCAAACTAGTAATTGACAATTAATAATTATGTTAGCAAGGAGATACAAGAAAAAACAAATTATCATAGTAACAAAACGTTAGTGAAGTTCAATTAGGAACTGAATTATCATTTAACTAAGTTAAGGCGAAAATTTATCTGCATTTAACTTTATATATATATATATATCTTGTATAAGAACTACACTTTAGAAGTGATATAAACTCTGTAATTCGTCTAGGGAATTCCACAATTACAACTTTTATTTGTAATGTATTTGTCTTAACCAGCATATTCATTAACTTTATGCATGTTATTCAAACAACAAATGTATCTGTAATGGTGAAACGATGATATATTTGAGCCTAGAAAGTGTATGGAATCATATAAATTAACCTAAAAATTTCAGGAATAATTATATATAGATCTATTTTCTTACTTTACTCTATTACAATGAATGTTAGCTTTTAAAACAAGTTGTTTGATTGTCTGAACAAAGAAATATGACTCCAGTTTCTTACTTTAGAATTAATCATTGAAATTGCTTCACGATTAGCTAGTGAATGACCCCAAACAGAAAGTTTAGGTGGTTTATCAATCACAACAAAATGTTTAGTTAAAGCTACAATACGCTGACTAAGATAGTGTGCCAATTCATGTGGATCTGTCCAAGACAGATGTTTCGGATATGGAGATTGATCATTTGTCTGTTCAACAGAATTGTTTATAACATTTTGGGAAGATGAAGTTGAGTACTGGGGAAGATAACATCGGTTACTATTGAATATAGATCCGAATGGTAACCGATCAATAACGCTTGAAATGCAACAGTTTGACAATCTATACAAATTTAAACGTTTATTCAGAATAATATTCTTTCTTCTCATTATCGATCTAAAACTAATAAAAAGGAATTTATAAACAAACTCAAGGACGAAAAATAAGAATATAAATTTACATCACTAAAATCTTTTGAATACAGACATAAAAATGTAATGGCAATCGTGTAGAATAAACCAACAATCCAAGGTTACATTAAGTGATCAGTGATAATCGATAGGAAACTCTAATCCTAAAGTTTTGGCAGGTTAGCGCTAAACAGCAAAATATGTTTGTGGCACTTAACATTATGATGTTTGCCGTGGAATTCGAACTAATGCTAAAATATATTATTATTGAGCTATATTCAAATCATCAAAATGAAACTGTAGTTGTGCTTTACTTTGTAATCGTTGTACAATATCGAAATGTGGCTTTATCTTCAATAAACTATTGGGTAATTATATTTTTTGTACATCTAACTTATATAACTAGTGGTTAAACATACTTTATGTTAGATATGTCATTACAAATTAGCATTGTATGAACGAGAAGCATATATTCTATGAACATTTTACAGTGTTATCATACATGTTAACAAATTATGAAAGAATCTAAAAGTATAAAAATAAGTAGTAGTTATTGGCTTTACTATTGGACCAGAAAGAAACAATATTATATCAATTTTAAACTTGTTAAATCATATTAGAATTATGCTAGCTTTATTACTCAAAGTTGATAAATAAGTAAAAACTAAATTGTGTTCATACTAATTAATAAAATGATATTTGGTAGACAGTTATTTTATAAATCCGAAAATATTCAGATTCTTCTTGGTTACCGATATCTTAGGGGATCAATATGAAGTGTTTCAAAATGATGAAAGATGTAACAATCGAAGATAGAGTAGCAAATTTTTCAGTTTTTCACATAAATTCAATAACTAACTGTTGGTTCAGAACCTAAACAAACACTTATGTACATGAAAAGTTAAACAGATACGTTAATTAGATCTAATGTGCAGTACTGTAATCAGATGTCCTATTGTAATATGTTATTAGGTGCTTTGACAAAGATAGTTTATACCCTAAAGTTGATGGCATTCATTCATATCGAACGCTATGAACATCAATTGATACTGGATGAACCGAAAAATATTTTCAAGTGTAGGATAAAATCGAATCACGAAATTCGCTAACACATTGAAACTAACAGATCAAGGTCTGGAAAAAAAAACTAGGATGTAAATGTTAGGATATTCATCAAATATCCTAAGAGAATCATTCTTGTAAGTCTAATTCTATTGATCAATTCCTACTGATCAATATTATGGTCGTCTTAGCTATCAATGTCACATCAAATGTTGTTTCCCATTCAACCTAACTGAATAAATACGCATTATCTGTAACATCTTATGACCCGGACCCAGATCCTTAGTCCGGGATCCTGATTCTCTTCTGGACTCAGACCACGTACTTCCTCGATGCTCGTGGAACACACGTTCTACTTCATACCAAGTCTTCTTCTATCCAATGGGGGCTTGGGACAATAGGATTAGAGTAGCCTGTCATGTCGCCGGATCCTTGATCCTCACATTCGTTTCCCGACTAAGGTAAACTCGTAATAATTCAAGCACATGAAATGACGTGTTTACGTGCATGCGTAACAGTAAAACATCAAGGAATATACATATATATATATATATATATATATATATATATATATATATATATATATATATAGACTATTAGAATATCATACTTCTTGATAAGCTTGAGAGAATTTTAAGCCCAACTGAAACCGTTATTTTTGAAGGTGTTAGTAGATAACATGTTTTTAAACAGCCTATATAACAAATTATCAGAAGTGACTACTTATATATGTTCATATTTGTTTACCTATCCATTTGGAGACAATAATATACTCTACTGGATCTATATTATTTACAGAGAGAATCTACAATCAATCTAATATCAGTATTTTAATCAAAGATTCATCGTTGACACCAACAAACTAGTTGTAGCAGATATTTTACACAGATTAGTGGTCGGAAAAGTAAAAACAATAGTCCTAAGATGTTTACTTTCCTTACACTAAAAGTTTAATCTTTCAGATTACTTTATGCTTAGATTTTATCCACTAACAACTTATTGTTCACTGACTTCTGGTAGTATTTCTCTTGATTACACTTTCAACAGAATCTACCTTATATTACTTAGCAGATAGCTATCTTAAGCCAAACGGTTGTAATCAATGTTACTTTTTTGGGCTAATGATTAAGATTCATAACAGTTTTGGCTGTTTCATCGAAAAAATAGTCGGATTAATTCTATTAGTTTGAAAAGTTTGATAAATAATGCAGAATTGTTGTCGATAATAAGAGAAAATCAAATATTTCAAGAAACGTAACTAACAGGAGATGCAATTAGACGAAAGAGAACTGGCGTCGTTTTTCTAATTAACATAAACTAGCGACAACTTTTTGTGTACATGGACCAAACAAATAATCTAAAACTTTGTGACCTACCAACATTGCCAATTTTCTATTCACTACGTAGTCTCAATCGAGTTTTCTCAGTTGCTTAGTAGGAAAAAATATAGCGATTTTATCATCTAGTCGAGGCAAACTACTATATTCGAAATACAGTTACATAATCTACCAATAGTTATCAAAAGATGGAACAGAATTTTTTTTCGTTTTACAGAGTGAAATCAGTTTCGAAATGAAGTATGATTATACAGTTAATCCATGTAAGGTGCGAGTTGTAAGACATAGCTGAATGTTATCTAGTTTTGCTTGTGATCGGTAAATAACTTTTTTTCACAGCATAAGATAACTATTAAGTGAGAAAGATATGATAAGTAAAATCATTTACAGATACATGTCATGTTTTGAATTTATAGAAAGTTGGTTAACTTTTACTATTATTAGTATAGAAATGGTTGTTACTAACCCACACTATGGCTAAACGCTTCTGAAAAAGATACGAACATGTAGGCAACGATGTGTTTACTTAACCATTTTCCCCCATTATTTATACTTATTGTAAAGGGCTAATTTGTCTTTTCTGCTCATAGTCCTGTTAAGCATTGGTAAAAAATCTCCATTATCAAGTCTGTAAACTACGAAATATAGTTAATTACGAACGATACGCAAGAATACATGAATGAAGAAATATCACGTACAAATCACAAGTATACAAAGGAAGAAAACATGCTTAAAAGCATATATAAATATATTTCATTTTATTTACTCGAGATACAACTTATTAAAATACATTGAAATAAATAAAAAAACGATTTATAAATAAAATTCTGTATATTATACCAATACTTCAAAACAAAGCGTTAAATTAAGCAGTAAAACATGCAGAGGATAAGAAAAACAAATTATACACAAGAATCGAAGATAAAATAATATGTGTAGATGATCATTGTCAAGTATTCGTCAAGTATTATCACCTCTACTTGTATTGCTTTTCTCAGACTACAATAGTTAATAGCAATATTAAATGAATAAACCATATATATATATATATATATATATATATATATATATATATATATATATATCAAACAAGCAAGCGACTAATATATACAAAACTGATCATGTATCTTACAATATAACACATAATAAAGTGTACTTGAAAATGTAGATATGAAATTAATGTCTGAAAAAAATTGATTCCATAAAAAAACAAGCTGACGAAATAATTGATCAGTTCGGCAAATAATTAACTGACTAACAATAACAGTAGTAAATAAAGGAAAAAATATCAAAATAATAAATTAAAAACTTTTCGATTGAACTGATCCTCCAATACTATGAACAAGACGAAGAAGAAGAAGAGGAACGAATTCACTAACTAGTAAGTAATTTTGATTTAAAAATGCGAAATATTATGTACTTTTTTAATAATCAAAACAAGGCGATAACATAGAATAATAATAATAATAATAATAATAATAATAATAATAATAATAATAATAATAATAATAGCATGAAGAAACTGATAGTGTCAATATTTTCTAAATCAAAGAGAAAAGAGGTGGAGGGAGAGACATAATAAATAACGGTGTCTTTTGGTCACGGTTTCCTGTTGAACAATAATAAAGATAAACTTATGAATAAACAAATCTATAAAACAAACCCAGTAGCTTAGAAAAAAAAGTATTATTTTTCAAGATAAAAAGTATAAATAAGTAGTTAAAAATAAATGCTGTAATAATAGTGATAATAGTAATAAAATGTTAATTTTAATATATTATTGTGACACGTTACCGAGAAGTATATATATGTTTAACGACACCGGGTAATGATACAAGTAACAAAAAAAGAAAAAAACAAGTAAAAAGGGTTACTCCAAAATACAAATAAAATATATGTATGTAAAAAAACACTATTTTGTATAAATTAGTAGATAAGTTTTACAATGTGAAAAATTAGTAAATTACGTAAAACTCAAAAGCGAATAAACGAGCAAAGTATAGTTCGACAGTAATGGATGTAAGAATTTAGTATGCCTTTAAACACAAAAATAATAAGAATTTCAAGAATAAATAATAAATAAATGCTTTATATCAGTTAACACTGATTAATCGGTATATTTAAGCTTAACGGAGCCAGATGTCTTGGTATTGACCACGGTTGAATTGTGTCCAATTTCAGAGATACATCAGGACTAAATGATGTCGTGTGACGGAAATCTATTGGATTTCCATCATATCCTGTTATTGAGGTTGATGGAGTATTGGTCTTGAATACATTTCCGATTTGATAATCAGTAGACGTCATCGTAGTTCTTGATATAGAACTATACAACAATTGTTGTTTGGTCTGCCATTCTAAGAAATTAAGTGTATTATGCAACTGTTGTACCGTGCCGACTAGTAAAACACCTCCAACATCAGATCCGTAGCACTTAGTCGGTAGACATCTAAATTCAGGCATCTGCACTTGAGTTAACAATGACCGATTAAAATTATCGTTTGGTTTATTACTGGAAAGGGGATTCTTAATAAATAAAAAATGCAACCAAAATGTATGAAAATAAGTGACCTAGAATGATTTCTGAAATTAAAGGAAAAATAGTTTGAAAGAATCATTATAATAAATATGAGCTGTTGATAAAATAACTGCGTTAAGTAGTTAGTCATAGAGATAGGGACTGAACACAATTATGAATCAGTTCAATTTGTTATACAACATTAGAACGAGAGAAAATTAACCAAGACGTCGTAATAATAGTGCTTTCCATGGTAACAAATATTAGACATAAGAAATCTAGTTCAGAAAGAAGAAACAAAGTATAACAAAAGGTACGACTAAAAGATAGGGGGGTAATACATTTCCGTCATAGAGAGGGATTTTCACTCAATCCATTCAACACATAATCAAATTACTGATTGACATTGTGCCACATGGACGCCAAAACAGGAAGTCCATTTGCACTTATTCATAGCGTTCATACCAACAGCCAATGATTTCAGCCCAGAAGACGCACTACTGTTAAAATTACCACCCACTTAAGCTATAAATCTTCATCAATTCAAGCGAACTTGAAGATGCACAGAACGTTGTCAAGAGCATATAAATATATATATATATATATATATATATATATATATATATATATATATAGTGCGGTTTATTTGGATAAATTCTTAAGTACGATAGGTAGTTTACGAGTTCGACAGGAACTAATTTTTGAAGCCCCATGACTGTTTCCTATACAAGCTTATTAATTATAGAACTTAGTTTTTAACTATTTAGTCAACAGTTAGAACAGCACACTTGCTCCTGTTTTGAGCAACCAGGTAGTGTATCCATCATTGAAACCGGAAAATTATTCCTGACAGCAGTAAGGTATTTCCCTCGGACAACCAGCATCTGCAGCGATGCTGCCTTCTCACAAGGAAGGAAGGGTTAGAAAAGGTCGACCCTAGAAATGTCACACCTCACCCTACTTCACGGATTCCCGTCTCCGACGGTAAGTGTGCCCAACAAGGGCTTTTAGGAGCGGAGCTAACACTCAAAAAACCTTTCATAAAAAGGTCGTGCGTGACCGGCCTCAGGCAGTAGTCCCTTGGGCTCTGCGGTCACGCACCCAGGTCTCTAAGACCAACACTAATCTACCTTCCTTTTCAGGTTCCTCAAGAAACAACCTTCCAGGGTGTGGGCAGCCGGGAAGTGACAACCGCCCTCATACCCGTAACAGCACACGAGACCAAATTGGTCAAAATCAAATCCTGAACTGATGTACGTAGGTATGAAGTTCTGCGTTGTATTTGTCTGCCTTATTCCACAACTAAACACTTTGATAGACAATTTCTTGGAAAACACTGGAGAAAATATTCTTCAAATAGATACGTTGAGACAATTAAGTCTGAACTTATAACTAACCTGAGGATTTGATCTTTGAGAGTTAACAAGCAAATGTTGATTGGGAGCAGAAGAACATTTACAACTTTGAGTACTTGAACAAACTGAGTACACCGAATTGGGTGATACCATCGTCTCAACTTGGGATAGTGTTTGCTTATTTTGTTCGTGACATGGTTGCTGAAGAAATAAATCACTCGTGAAATCTTCTGAAGATGATTGGAGTTTGACACTGAGTACACTTTCTGTGAAAGCTGAATCAACTGACTCTCCACTTAAATAACGAGAATGTGACTGGTTATTGACTCCTGAAGTCTCGAAAGGTACATTACATTCAACTTTGTTTCCCCCAGTTATTGGACAACTACCACCCTTTTGACTTCCCGATATTAAGTAATGGGGATCATTCAGAGTAGTGATTTCAGCAGTGATCTGTGTTGTAGGTGCTAACGTTGGTGTTATAGTGATCTATAAAGAAAAGTGATAAGAGAAAAAATTCAACTTGACAAAAGGTTTTTATGTTTGACGGGATAATTAGGGGCACTTAATGCCGATGAAATTAACGTTCTTATATAATTTGCATGAGGTAGATATTAAAAAAAAACATGACTAACCTTTTCATTGACCTCCATAGATGATTGAAGTATATAATTCTGAATACCAGGCGTTCGTGGAATAAAATCTGGATAGAAGGCAGAAGGATGTCCGACATAAAAGACTTCGTTCAAACCCAAGTCAGGATAACCATATTCTGACTGCCTAATTAAATTCGACTGAGATATCAACGGTTGAAATACAGTGTCACATGAGGTCAGACTGACAACTGGATTAGTGCTTCTATTTACCACACTTTGGTCGATCCAAGGAACAAATGGAATTACTGTGTGAGAAATTGCAGTCAAAAATAATAATAGGTCGGAAAATTATGTTTGGATTTTCCAAACAGATTAAAACCAAATGAAAAACGTCCTCATTGCATCACAAAACTGCCAAACAACCAATGGAGTAAAACTGTCCACTAGAAAGTATTTCTATAAATAAATGCATGGATGTTAGCATATTATGACGTCAACTTAAAATATTCATTATCGAGAGTTCACTTCACTTGCCACACAATATATGCGCACTGCTGATGAGTCCCATACCAAGACGAAACGGCCGTCTAGTGCTTCCAGGTTCCTAATGGTGGTCTAACAATGATTGATTGATGATTTCAAATGTGTAAAAACACTAATCTCTATAACTCTAATTGAAAATATGTAATTAGTTTATGACATACTAGAAACCAGAGATTTAATACAAGATATTTTTAGAACAATTAACAAAACTGATTTTGAGACTGGACTGATGTGAGTGACGACATATAGCTATCGAGCAAGTAAAATATCTATTTAGTAAATTGTTAGAAAATGGTATACCACTTTATGTTCATGTGACCTAAACTATTTAGATATAATGTGTTTTACGTATTTTCACTTTCAAAGTTAGTGTCCTTAAAGAACGTTAACATCATTTCAATCGTCTCATAAAGTAAGATACTAAACACAGAAGACTGCTAAAGGACATGAAAACTGTCTTATTTATCAACTTTGATCAACTAAACATTAGTAAATCTTACTCCTCTAAATCATAAGAAATTTACAAAAGAATGACTACATAAAATAAAGATGAATACAAGACGCCGCAAAAACGTCTACTAGTCACAATTCATGTCCCGCTCTCAATCCCTGATTGTCTCAAGTCTTCTTGTGACAATCACATAGGAATCAGTTTCACTAATATAATGTCTAAATTGTTAGCTTCGATAATCCTTAGACGCCTAACTAGAGCTCGTGAAGAGCAGACCAGAGAAAACCAGGCTGGCTTTCGACCTGAACGTGGTTGTATAGACCACATACTCACACTACGACAGGTCCTAGAACACAGACATACATTTAGGAGACCGACAATGGTTGTCTTCCTGGACCTTAAAGCAGCATTTAACTCTGTCGATCATGAGGTTCTGTGGTAGCGCCTGTCATTGAAAGGTGCACCAAAGAAGTACATTAACCTTATACAAGCTCTTTACTAGAATACCACCGGTCGAGTGAGAGCTTATGACGAATTGTCATCGGAATACCTTACTTCAAGTGGTGTCCGCCAGGGATGTCCACTCCCCATTCTTTTTTAACTTTTTCGTAGATAAGCTTTTAGAGTTGACATTATCATCGTCTGACTTCTCAGTAGCGGACCTTTTACCAGGGGACACGCTTGCTGACATAGTTCCACTTGGCGAAGACGCTGATAAAATGCAGTCTCTTAACTACCCTAAGCAATAATGCTAGCGTGTTTGGGATGCGATTCTCCCTCTCGAAATCCAAAATTTCCCTTCAGAATTGGCTTGTATCAGCACCTGAACTAGTGAGAGATTGAAACAGTTGAGCGTGTTAACCGCCTCACTAATCTCGGGAGTCTCATCAGTGTTGATTGCCTGGTGTCTGATAAAATTTCAGCACGGATACAGACAGCGCGACTGGCTTTCGCCAACTTGCGTCAGTTGTATCGTTGGAAAGACACTCGTCTACTAATCAAAAGACGAGTACACTGCGCAGCAGTTCGCACCGTTATACCATATGGGTGAAAACATGGCTAGTAAGATTAGGGGATATTCGTAGGTTACTAGTATTCGATCATAGATGTCTTCGATGTATTGCTCCTACATCCTGAGACCACCGGGTAAGTAATGCTAGTGTTAGGAAAAAAGTGATAAGTATAGCGAATCAATGAATAAAGCAGTAAACCTTCATCAGTTTTTGTGGTTGGGATGTGTGTTACATAAACCCAACCACCAACTGCCCTGACGAACTATGTTTTGTAGTGCAGGAGTAGGTTGGAAGAAAGCTAGGGACGGCCAAACCAAAACATGGCACAAATCCATGAAGTCACTGACAAGTGGACTGAGTCACGTCGGTAGGTGTCGACTGACTGGTTGGGGTCCGCGAGATGATAGTAATCGATGGTTAGAGACCCTGAATGACATGGTTCAAAACCGTTTGCAATGGTGCACGTGCATTCATTCTTACTGTTCTCTCAAATAAAACCTTCAGAGTTCCTCATCACTTTATCATTATAAATTTCTTTCACTAGATTCTGCTTCTTGAATAATATCTCCGAACCCTAATCTCTCTGATTACTGCTAATAACTTTACTACCTCTACTACTATAGCATTTGAATTGACAGTTGCGCCTGTGTGCTAATGTGGTAAGACAAGTTGAACTGATGTATGTACGTACGAAGTTCTACGTTGTAACTGATTGACTGACATACTTCATGTCGGTAAGATAGGTAGGAGTCGATAGAAAATACGAAAGTGTGAAGAGAGAGAGATAAACCAGAGTACAAAGAATATGGAATAAGAAATGTATAAATTAAAATATGTGTCACAGCAATTGTGACCAATGTCGAATTTCATCAAGTAGTTTCCTTGATAACGAAAGTCATCGGACAGACACCAAAAAAAGATAATCCAGCTAAAAATGAGATAGAAAAATCGTATTTGAATGTCATATAATATAAAACTACTCAGGCAGCTAACTTATGTCTGCACTTTTGAAATGTGGGTGTTGCTACCTTACGACCAGTTACTTATTATTCTCCTTAACCTACACGAGACACTAGTAACCGATGGTTAAAGACTTTGAATAAGATGTCTCAAAATCGTTTGTAATGGCGCAGGTGCATCCATTCTTTGTCTTCCCTCAAATTCTAATCTTCTGGATTACTCATGATCTTTTCTCTCTTGTTTAAACTGATTCCACTTGGATATGTTTCTCGAATCATATCTTCGACCCCTATTTTTGATTACCGCTAATACTTCTACTACCTCTACTACTATGGGGTTCGGATTGACCTTTCGATGTTTGTGCTTATGTGGTATGGAAACTTGAATTGATGTAAGTACGTACGAAGCTCTACGTTGTAGCTGACTAAGTGACTGTAAACTAATCTGTGTTTCCAAGATTATATTTCTCAGTGATGCAAACGTTCGTTAAACAGTGGGAAATGAGCACTCGTTAGATAGCTCATGTAACTGACAATAACATCGCTGTCTCATTTACTGTTAACGACAAACGACCGAGACAATAGAAATACTTACTTGAATCAAGATTGGCACTTGTAAGTGGCACTGATAAAGAATGATTACAGAAAAGAGGATCTATCTGACTGATAGTGGACTCGTGTTCGAAGGTTATGGTTGGCAAACCTTCATCACAAAGATTTGGGATTAAAATTTTTGACTTGCACTCCGAATCTGTATTTGAGTTATCCATATTTACTAGAGGGTGATAGCTAATTGCGAACGGGGAACCTATTGAAAATGCACTAGCGACTGGTTCCCTGACCTGGGAATAAGAGCAATTTGAATAACAAGCTGAATCAGGATTCTCGAGGATTTTACACAATATCATTTCTACTGCTTTTCTCCTCTCTTTTAACTCGCCTAAAATTATAAATAACACATATAATGCTGGTAATATTCAATAAGAAACATAACATTTTCAAAATCTGTGGGCTAGTGGCGAGTTTACAGTTCAAAATTCCAATCAAGTTACTAACAAACGACAGACACAAATTTGAAAAAACTAAAGAACAACTACTTTCTTTCTGTATAAAATAAAGACCACTAGTTTAAACGAATCAAGAATCATGAACATGGTTTGTTCTGCATTTAAATAAAATGAAATTGAGATACTTAGAATTAAGTTTATGAAAATCAGCAGCTAACTCGTTCTCAAGGGTAGATAAATTTGATCTAGGTAGCTAGTGACAAGTAATAAATACAATATGTAAAATACAGATATATCTGATACTAAAGAATTCTACATTGACCCAGTACATAACAACACTGAAAGCCCACGTAAACCATAATGGTAAACTCTATGGTTAACTAATCTAATTTAGTATCACAGGTTTCGAGATAAGAACACTTGAGGTATTTAATTCACTAGTAGGTATCGCGTTTTGTT
The DNA here is from genome assembly GCA_944470395.2 of Schistosoma turkestanicum. Taxonomy (NCBI): domain Eukaryota; kingdom Metazoa; phylum Platyhelminthes; class Trematoda; order Strigeidida; family Schistosomatidae; genus Schistosoma; species Schistosoma turkestanicum. The sequence goes on along the minus strand of OX103971.1, from coordinate 37,205,907 downwards.
TCCCACTAGCTGCCATATAAATACCATAATAATAAGGGCCTGAGGCTACGAAGTCTAAATAGGACAATAACTATAAAATAAGGATGAAAATAAAGTAGTAATTAATAGGGGTTAGATGTATGACTATAAAAACAATTAACCCACCTGTTATCACAATGCACCTTTCAAATAACTTTACATCTCTGGGCCTTTGAGAAACTTGAATAAAAGCATTGCTTTTTTCTTTGATTTTTTCGATAAAGTTCCCAAACTTTCCGATAATGATACCAGCCATACCGTCTGGAACTAAAATTTTAACCTGCAGTAACAAGAGCTAAGTGGTTAGAGACAACTTGCCTGTTTGTGACGTTCCATGCAATTAACCCCTGTTGGAGTTATTATAGATATATTCTGAGGTCGTTTGCTTATTTTGGCCATCACATAATCATGTAACTGTATGCATGCTTCAAGTGTACCAACAATGAGACATACTCTTTCAGTAGTTCCTTAAAAAATAAACCGCAAGATATGGGTTGAACTACCTGGATAAAAGTCATTTGCTCGAGACATTTTGAGCCTTGCTCCAGTTTGACGCTTGATTGTTTCAATAGCTTCTCCTTTCTTTCCAATGATCGCACCAGCAGCAACATTAGGAACAAGAATCTTAAAGTAAAGTTCTGAAAGCAAACAGGACGAAGAGAGATAACAATGAGAATGACTGAAGGTCGAGTAGTGATTGAACTAATAAAACAGCGACTGATTTAAGTCTACTTACTTTAATTCCACTTACATAAATAAGCGCGTATTGCCCGCATCTGTGATTAAGTGGTTTAGACACACTATATAACCTCAGAAAGGTTATATATCGCCTCGTATAGTCTACAAAGGTTCTTGAAAAGTGAGCATAGATAACGCACTAAACTAATGGTCGATTTAAATCTTATCAACAATCAGATTTGAATTGTCTGAAAATTAGTATAGCTTATACATCAAGTATGATCAATACGTATAAATGAATACAAATGCAGACTGTTTATCCTGAGGTATTTAAAAATCTCTGATTTTTCAGATAACTGGAATCACTGACATTTATAACTGGGGTTGAAGCTATTATTAGAAAAAAACTATACCTAGTGATTACATGAGAGGATTCTTATCACCAAATTCTCCGAAGTCTGTGTTACAGGCAAAAGCACGCAAAACGCTATATTTAGTGACCTTAAAAGCTATAAAAATACATGAGGATAAGTAAGCACGTGATGAACGCGCAAGAGAAGCATAAGGACAGAGTAACATCGCATAATTAACATTCTCAGATAGATTTCAGACAGAACTATCTATCAATTATTTGATCTATTTTTAGTATTTGTAGAATCCAAAACGAGATAATTATGTGGGACAACTATAAAAACCAACGAAATAACAACTACCTGACATGTGAAAACGTAGAGAGAGTAACGCAAAGAATTGTTGGTAGCGCAACTCTGGTAGACCTAAAAACAGTTTTGATAAAGAAGTGACAAAAAAGGTAAACACTCAATCCGTGAGAATGTTGAAATTAGGTCTTTCTCTTCTTAATTTCACTGGTAACGTTTTTAGCTTTAATTGTGTTACTACATATCTAAACTCCGCCTTTTCTGTGTGACGTGATTTCTTCGGTTAAAAACTAACTTCATGTAATTTCTTCTGGTTGATGAAAAGAAAAAGCTAGTGCCAACTTGATGCATTATTACCTCCTCTAGAATAATATGTAATAATTGAAAGTACTCACTTCCTCTGTGTGCAAGTTACCCCTTTCTTCTCTTAATACAACTTAGTTTTCTTTTTCTTACCTTCATGCGAATACTCTTTGAGCTTAGGACGGCTACCATGTTGAAACATTCGCCCCTTCCGCCATGGCAATTTGACTAGCTGTGTGTTGGATAGAAGAGCCAGGTCATCTGGTTCCAAATCGTCTATCGGTACCGCATACATCCCCTGAGATGTTTGGGTATTCATGATTCGATCAATCACCAGAGGGGAAAAGAGCGGGAAGAGTGATCTGTCTAATCTAAAATCAGCCACCACCTGGGTTAGGGTTTTTGTACGTACTGAGGTATCCCTTCTTTAGCTTCTTGATGAGATTCCCTACCTTTCAGTGTGTTGGTACTTGTATTTTTCTCAAATATTGCTGGACAGAATATATAACATCGGTGCAATTCTGGTGGCATACTTTTACGAAGATAACACAACTGCTGAAATGGAAACACTTATTATTGTACTTAATTCTAATAATTTTTATATTGTACTGCTTTAGTTTGACTGTACTAAAGACTATCTATCACGCACCAAGCGCGTTACTCCCATTCTACTTCTCTCCTCAGTGGTTGTAGGCCACTCCATTATCCTGGTCTTGATATTATTTCGATATCATGTGGCCGGCGATAAATAAACTTCTTGATCCAGAACAGTCTTCATTCTGACTTCTGACTTTAGGATTTAACTTGGTGATTCCGCGAAGATGTATATTTATATCAACTCACAATACACTCAGTACTCTATCTAATATGTTGTCTGGCCATGCTATTTTCCCACTCATAATTTGTATCATAAAAATGATTTCTTCGGATATTGGAAGGCTAACATCTTAGGAAGTATGCTGGTGCTGCTTTGTTTCCCAGTGGGCTTAGGAAGCTGGTCTATTCAAGCGCTCTCAAGATGATCTGTTCATATGTTCCGCTGTTATTGAAACCTGATTCACTTTCTTAGTTCTTCAATGATCGCTCTTAATTACCATATTTTCATTCTGGCATCTTCACTGTGTCAAACAGTTTTCCCATATTTTCTCCTTTCTCATCTGATTCCGCGGACCAGCTCTAACGCTCCTCTTTGCTTGCTTGTTCGATTCTAGATATTCAGCCTTTGCCTCGAGTATTCTTTTCTTGGTCAGCTGTTATTGCCTGCAATCTTCTGGTCTTTTCTTTATTGAATGCTTATTTATTCTAAAGACCGGTACATCTTGGGGCCTAGCATGTTCTGGTCTGTTTAATATATTGTCCCTTTAGTGATTTTCTTCAGTTGCTCTGTATATTGTGTTTTATTTCCTCATGTAAGTTCGTAGGGACAGCTACCTTAAATTTGCTTAGCAACGACAAGGTGTTGACCTGATGCTTCACCATTCCCTCTCTCTGTTCTTATGTTTTATATGGATCCTCTAAACTTTTAATTGACGGGAATGAAATCGATTTGGCTCTGAGGTACGGTAAGTGTCATCTAGCCTTGCGTATGCATTTGTTGTGCAAAACGGCGCCACCTATAACTATATGGTTGAAATACACATATTGGCCAGTATCTCACTATTCTTGTTCCTATCACTAAGTTTATGCCGTCTCAGGATATTTTTGAAACCATGAATCAATCAATGTTAGACCACCATTAGAAACCTGGAAGCACTGGACGGCCGTTTCGTCCTGGTATGGGACTCCTCAGCAGTGCGCATCCACGACTCCTGCACCCCGCAGGATTCGAACCCAGGACCTTCGGTATTGTGCGCGAACGCCCTAACCGATAGACCACTGAGCCGGTATCTAACGATGTTAATGTCTAACTTGATCATATTCACGGATCGATTCATGGTTTCAAAAATGTGAAACGTAACAATCTTCACAACCCCGTGATGCAAATTACCTGTGCTCACTAGTGACTAGCTTCGTGAGGAATCTTCTCCGAGTTCTAGTGGGAAGACGTGACCAGTGAAGTTCAACCTGTTCGGGTGTAGACAGTAACTACCGAAGACTGTGTATGAGGTTGCGCAACTCCGTGAATACGATCAAGTTAGACATTAACACCGTTAGATATCGGCTCAGTGGTCTATCGGTTAGGGCGTTCACGCACAATACCGAAGGTCCTGGGTTCGAATCCTGCGGGGTGCAGGAGTCGTGGATGCGCACTGCTGAGGAGTCCCATACCAGGACGAAACGGCCGTCCAGTGCTTCCAGGTTTCTAATGGTGGTCTAACATTGATCGATTCATTGTTTCAAAAATGTGTAACGTAACAGTCTCAGGATATGTTCATTCAGGGTGTAGTCCAGATGTAAGTGTAGTGTAGTTCAGATATCTTACGAAAATGATCAGGTCTTTGCATGAACATCGCTCTGAAATCCTCCAAAGAATTAGTTCGCATTACCGCTGATTTCATTGGTGGCTGAATTAGTGCTAGATGACATTATTCGAAATCCGTTCCACTTGTTTGGTTGTCCTGGAGTTAAGACTTTTATAATTCTTTAGCAAGGCTTTGTTCTACAGGAAAACAATGCTAATCGTATATAGAACCCTGATTCCTAGTCCGGGCTTGGGACTTGGAGTGACTCTAAACAGTATTTAGTTTGGGTCTTCGATGTTATCCAGACTCCATTGCTTAAACTTGCCGAACAACTATCGGTTGAACAAGCGGACGATAATATGGACCTGAGGTTGCAACTTATTGCAAACCGTCCTTAACCCATTAACCTGGTTTTCGATTTAGAGTAGGCAAGAGCTTGAGTGTCTGTGCTTGCCTCTATAGTTATCGCTATTTCTCCAGGTCAAAGGACAGAATATCATGCTGGTTGATTAATAATTCCCTTCTTTCTGTTTTAAAAGCTCAGGTTCCTCCTAAAAAACATTAATGGCCAACTACTACTGCACACAATATAGTGTAAATCGAAAGTTCATTTTATTCCATTTGCGACTATTCGAATTCGCTGAATAGTAAGATTTTAACGATCACACAACTCCAGCCTAATGCTACCGAGAGGGTGAAGTATTCGTGATACCCTGTGGCTCACAATTCTGGATTGTCCAATGTTAAAAGTACAACACATACTGATTTAATTTAAGGAGCTTTTGGATTAACAAAGAATGTCGGATATTGCAAGTTAACGCTTTATACAGAAAACATAGTCACAGATAGGACCCTACACAGCCTAGAATTTACAGTCTACGTGGTAGTGAGCAGTTGTCAGGAAGGTTACGTTCAGCTCAAAACCAACAGCACAGATCAGTAGTCATGACTGGCAGCAGTAATTTGTGAACCTATACGATGAATTTATGAAGTAAAGGATAACCAGAATGCCGAAGTCATCTTCTTCGTCTATGTCGCGCCATCGGAGTCAAACGATTCTGGCTTTTTGTACGAACAGTGGTGACCAAAGATAATCAAATCCAGGATAAAAGCATTACATCCACATCCAAACGTAGTTAGATACCTAAAGAGATACTTTGCAGTCAAATCAGCTTCGTTCTTTTTCACTGAAGTTATTAATCGACAATTATTTAGCCACCACTGCAAACCTGGCATAGGACTGGTCAGCAGTGTGCATCCACAATCCCAGTCCACAAGAGTCGAATTCAGGACCTTCGACCTTCCGCACGAATATTGAAACCCTAGACGATTAAATTGGCATACAACGATGTTAACGTCCAACTTTAATCAATCCAAGGTATTGCGAAATCTCACACAGTATCTTCAGTAGGTTACTTTCTACACCTAACAGGATTGAACTATAATAGTCGCGACCCGTCAGTTTATTTTGAAAATCATAAAGTGTACACACTGGCGGCTAGCTTCATAAGGAAATTCTCGAAATTTTTGTGAGAAGCCGTGACCACCCTAATTCAGTCCTATTGTGTGTAGGCGATGACCTACCCAAGATATTAGGTGAGATATTTTCGATTGATTAAAGTTAGAGATTAAACTGATGTATGCCAGCTCAACCATCTACAGTTTAAGTGTTCATGCGGAAGGTCCTGAATTCGACTTCTGCGAACTGGGATCGTGGATACACACTACTAATGAGTCCCATGCCAGGATGAAAAGATCATCCAGTGCTTCTAGGTTCTCAAGCGGTTTGACAATGACCGAATTATTACTTTATTAATATTTAAGAATCCCCATAACCCTTTGATGGAAGTGTTTTAATTATGTAAATGATTGTTTTTGACGTCAATCAGTCCAATAAGTATCGTCTGAACATATTCGCGTTCCAACTCAATAAGTTCTCTGTATTTAAGAATACCATCCAGCTTCTCCCTATTCATTAGGTGAAACAAATGTCCCTCTGACAGTTTGATTATATAGCAAATTAATCTGAGTTTTCAAAGACCACCTTGTTTTTACCATATAAATGCATCTTGTCGTGCAGGATATTTCGAAATATACTCGTAAATTAGTTGCTTCTATTATCGTATTTCTTCATATTTTCTAGTCAAATATAACTCATATCCATTGTTTTGATGATTTCTACTGATGCCGTCGTTCATACCTAAAACTGATGGCCACCCATTCAGTTGATGCTTAAGCTTAATGGCTGACAGAATTTCTGATTTGTTCATTAGACAAGTAAAAACAACTATCTAGTGATACCACGATACTGACGCTGAGCCGAATCCTAATCTAAGTCATCCGCCGACAAAAATCAACTGTGTGAACCTTATTTGTGTAACTAACGAAGACATTAAAACTAGATAGAACAAGTGACTACAGTTTAGTGGCAAAATGTGTACACTTTCTATTCAGATCGCAATTCGCAAAACAAGCGGACTGCTATCTTTTAGTCTTAAAAATGCTTTAACCACGCCACACACTGGGGTCCAAAACTCTCCTCTGAAGCAGTAACTTCTGGACGACACTTAATTGCGTACTGCTTGTAATCCATTTTGTAAGTGGTACCCACCAGATTTGTCGTGAATGCCCCGAAATGTCATAATTAGCGGGTTAGGGTTGTCAGTTGAACGACATGGATGATACTGAATACAGGCATAGATCTACATCAATGAGTCCGATATGAACTAGTACTGCGAATATCGTCCTATGACATGGTTCCTTGATTCTACTGAAAGAAAAACGATATCCATTTCGCTCAATGTGATATTTGTTGCAGCTAATGCCATTCGTCTCTTCACAGTTTTGTCTCTTAATCTAGATGGAGTGATAAGACGGTGATAATCCCATGATTATTTCATCTACCTTACAAAATATAACACCACAAAAATCACCCACCAGAGTTTCAAATAATTAGGTCGGTAATCTATGAGAAGGCTTACAGTTAGCCCGATAATAAAACAAATAAAGTTAATCGATTGTTTTCGAAACCTAGAAAACCTTCAGAATATTTCGGAAAGTTTGTCGCGTTTAACGGAGATTTTGGATGAATTCGAGATCATGCCAACTATTTTTCAAACAAATCTCAAGGTAACCGTTAGTAACGGATCAAACAGGTCACAAACTACGAACTTCAATTAGCTAGTAGCAAAACTCATTTATCGGACCCCAAATCTACGCATTAATATGTGGAAATGGAGTTCAGCGAAAAGATAAAAGATATAAAACCATATAACTGAACACTGACTTCAAACAAATGTATGATAAATTAGTCAGGTTTTGAGTACAAATTCCAGCAAGCACAAGTGACCGATGATTAGTCCTGAAATAGATACATGAAACCCATTTATTCATGTAACAAAGGTAAACACATCCTAACCAACTAAAACTTCAAGTACTGTACAATATATACACTAGTTACAATTCACTGTGAGGATTTATTGTTGTCCCTGTGTTGCGTGAGAGATTCCTAGTTCAAAAGAAAAGCAGAAAAATAAATACATTATGATGATAAAGATTTTATACTCCCAAAAACAAACGTATCAATTTCAGTTAAATTCTAAATAAAACTTTCCTATTCTTACAGAAAAAGTTAGTTTCACTGGGCAATAGAAGTGATAAAAAGAGTGGTTTCTATAAATTTTATGAAGTTAAACAAATGCAAAGACAAAAGTTATTACCAACGCTGCTTATGATACTGAACATATGAGTTTCGAAAAAACGATAGTGCCGAACCGTTGAGTTAACTCAAATGGAGCCCCTTTAGCGCTACTGCTGGTCCCAAGCGCGGATAAAAGAGGAGGGTTGGGTACAGAGTTAGCTACCCCATTCCGTAGAAAACGAATCATGACATCGCATGACGAAAGCCGAATTACTTCGGAAGTCACGAGGCCGACACTCTTTCTGAAAACCAGAGCAACCACTTTTTAAGTACATGAAATGTTCGTACATTTTCAGAGACTGAGTTTGTCATCCGATTTACTGCCTAAATGAAAAGATACAACCTGCAGGTGCTTGGAATCCGTCGAACACATTAGACAAAGGTTAGACAACTAAGACTAACTTCAAGAAAACTGCTGCTATACTCCATCCATGAAGAAGACAATGCCTACACACAAAATGAGTTGCACTGACGTTGTCCAAACAAGCACAAAAGACACTATTAGGATAGGAGTCTCATGGATGAAGGATGATTAAGGCATCTTTCAAAACAAAGGAAGAGGGCATTACAATGAACGTCATCCAATGTTATGCACCTACCAACGACTACAATGACGACGTTAAAGATCAATTCTACGAGAGGCTGCAGTTAATCGTAGACAGATGCTCATCAAAGGAATTGACGATCCTGATGAGAGACCAATATGTCAAGGTTGGCATGGACAATACTGGATATGAAGACATCATGAGATGACATGGACTGGGAGAAAGGGACAGCCCTTACTGACGGGGATGGGAATCCGTGAGGTAGGGTGAGGTGTGACATTTTTAGGGTCGACCTTTTCTAACCCTTCCTTCCTTGTTAGAAGGAAGCATCGCTGAAGATGCTGGTTGTCCAAAGAAAACACCTTGCTGTTTTCACACCCCTCTGGAGTCAGCAGTACGACTTCACCCTCAGACTTTGAGTATTTGCTTTTAGTCTCATCGTTCTCAAATCGACCTTCCTGGCATGGTAGAACCTTCAAAAACATATGTTCCAGCCAACATAGTTCGGTTTGGTCTTCGCGATTGGCAACCCTGACCACAAAGTCAAGGTAGCAGCAACTACGGTCGGGCCTCATTTAGAACCCTCAATGTAAAAGGAAAAGAGGAAGGCCAAAAAGCACATTACGCCGAGAAATAGAGGAAGACATGAGGAAAATGAACAAAAATTTGAAAGGGAAGCCGAGGACAGAGTTGGTCGAAGAAAACTGGTCGGCGGCCTATGCTCCTTCGCGGGTAACAGGCGTAAGTAAGCAACCGTTGAGTTCATTAGTATACTAATCGAAAAGAATCGAATGATTTATTTTAACATACGTGGTTTGTATACAAGCACACCCGACCACATCTCATCAAACATTGGAAAAAAAAGTGACAGAAGAACAGGCCAAAAGTGGCTGTGAATGGCGGAGACTACGAATAATAAACTAGCAACAAATTAAGAATAATAAGTCATAAGTAGGTAGTTAATGAGAGCTCAGGATACAGGGTATGTATATAAATCTAGTTACTTAGTGACTATAAAATAAGAATATATACAATAATACTCCATAAATTAATTCTGAGAGTTACCACCCCTTCCATTTTCGTTCCAATATAATACGTACATATAAAGCGTGGTTTATGTTTCTTCACAAATACATCTAGATTACATATAGCTTAAGTTTGTACAAAGCGATCGAGCAGTAAGGATAAACCCTAGGATAGATGAGGCTAAATTTTATAGACATTGATAAACGAAAAGTTCTTTACAAGACTCATTAATTTCCAATTAAATAACGAAACAACTAATGTAAACATGACAATAATTTAGATAAAATTAAAACTTAGGCGGGCATAAACATGATTCCATTCTGGTTTAAATCGAATATTCACACCCATCCCACCTATCAATGAGAATTGTTCATATCTCCAGTCCTATTCATAAATGTATTCCAGTATCCAATGGAATTAATAAAGTGAAAATGAAGCCATTGATTATTATTCTTATTATTGTGATAAGATGGATAAGAGGAATAATCTGAGTTATTTGCGTTATTGCTAATTGTGAGCGACAATAATCTATCAAGTAGAAGGTTTGAACAATTTTCGTTAGTTGATGGGATTGATGTGAATGTACATACATCATAATGTTGGTGTTCACGCTGAATAGGATAAAATGCGCGTTCTTAATTCCACTGCTAACAACAACCTATTTTTTCTACACAACTAGTGATAGAATGGCTGTATGAAAGTTACACAGGTTGTAAATATTTCACATAAAATCATATTTTTCCTATTGACGCAAATGATTCATAGGGAAATAAATAATTTTAACTGACAAAAAATGTGCACCTGAACTTATTGTGATGACGCTTAAATTAAACATTATTTTTCAAACGTTTATAATCGGTATATTGGAATTATTCTTTACAAATATACTGAACTGAAAGAGTATACGAAATATTAAGAAAAATGAGTGGTTTTTTATAATTCAGTATGGTTTTATGATTGTGAAGTCATCACCCAATGAAAATTAAACAATCGCTGCAATAAATTAACAAAAGCTGACCAGATAAACAAATGAATTGTTTAACGAATGGTTAATTTTAGTCAGCGTTCACTCTAATTAAGTCTTATCAGGTTAATCTTATCTTTGATTTGCTATAGTCAAGCTCCTGCACACCCCCTAAGTTTATTTACATCCATTTATTAAAATACGATGCAAGACAAATAATAGTCAGTCAGTTGCAACGTAGAACTTCGTACGTAAGTACATCAGTTCATGTCGCCATACCACATCAGCACAGAGATATAATTGTCAATTCAAATCCAATAGTAGAAGAGGTAGTAAAGGTATTAGAAGTAATCGGAGAGGTTAGAATTAGGAGATATTATTCATGAAGTATGATTCAATGAGATAAGTTTAGAAATTAAAAACTAGAGGTGTTGAAGAACACAGAAGATTAAGATTTGAGAGAACACAAAGAATAAATGCACCGGCGCCATTACGAACGATTTTGAGCTATGTCATTCAAGGTCTCTAGCCATCGATTATTATCATCTCGCGGACCCCAACCAGGTAGTCGACAATTAACGACATGGCTAAGTCCACTCGTCAATGACTTCATGGATTTATGCCATGTTTTGGTCTGGCCGCCCCTAGCTTTCTTCCAACCTATTCCTACACTACAAAACAAAGCTCGACGAGGGAGTCGCTGGTTAGGCATACGCAACACGTGTCCCAACCACCTCAACTGATGAAATTTCACCACTTCATCGATTGATCTGCCATTCTTACCTAGTACCCGTTTCCTAATAACAGCGTTGCTCACTCGGGTGTCCCACGATATAGGCTAAAATTGTTACAACAGACTCAAATTACGTGGTAAAAAGGAAAAGACTGGAAAAGGAAATCTATCCTAGTACAAAATCGAAATCCTAGATCTCTATCATAAAAATATAGTCAGTTGGTGTTTACGTATGTCACTATTTCCAAAATGTTGAGGACAATTTCCTACATTTTCATTACATACAACACAGTTACAGTGAATATTATCTATCTCATAAACGCTAAAACTGAAGACTCTACTGGATTTTGAAACGTTATCCTCAATTTTAATGAGGTCAAACATTTACATGGTTTATTTACTCACTTCATAAAACCCAGTTTGGTAACCACAAATAAACCAACTCAGTAATAATGGATGTAACTGTAATTCACTGATGTATTGTTGTATATTTGAAGCATCTAATAACCGACTTTGTTTCATGGACTCGGAGATATTCTCAACCGACAATTCATCAAGTCCAGATTTACACAAATTCCTAACTTTTGATTCTTGTTTTTTATTACGATAAATAAGTGGATTAAGTGAAGTTTTGTGCAAATGAGAAGAAATTTCGTTCAGCTCTTTAACGTCCGCATCTTGGACAGAGGATTTGTATGTTTCCCTGGGAATAAAAAATGTTTCAAAACAATAATACACAAGTTTTAAGCCTAAGTATTAACTACAGAATATTAAGAAACAGTAATATAACGTAAGACAAACAATATGCAGTCGCTTCAGATGATGAATCGTTACGATCGCAAAACAAGTAGAAAAGATAGCTAAAATTAACTAATTTATCAGGCCATAAAACTTCAAGTTTTAAACAACGATATTCCTATTAAGTTCATACCACGTACTAAGCTACCACTTCAAAGGCTATCAGACTACTTAGCTACAATTTAGGTGCCTTTACACAGTGATCGCATACTTTTGATCCTAAAGTAAATAAAGAGTAATTTGTTGAATCGTGATTTCTACCAGTCAGATTGTAGGAATATATTTCAGAGAAGATTGGTAACGAGTCCGATTGAAGTTCGCAAGGCGACAACGGGTTAATTTTAAATCAAAAACTTATGAACTTTAAGCAGTTAAACTAAAGTTCAAGTCGCATATCAGTGCCACAAGATCAACACTGAAGTATGTTACTCCGAAAAAAATCTAACTAGACTGTCAGACCGTATGGTAAGAAGCTAAGTCACAACATGATCTGGTAATAAATAGTTGAAAGAAATGAACGATAGATTCGGAATTTCTGTTTTCTACATTTGATTAAACAGTCTGGAAATCGTCCACTCTAACATTTCCTAGATATCTGAAGGAAAGTTATGCATTTATATTTTGAATACATAAATAGTTCACATACATATTCAACTTACACAAACAACTTAACATATCCACAATTACTGGTTGAAGTTAAATTCTGCTTATTTTTACAATTTAAATTTCAAGACTGATATATCTTCTGGGTCGATTGTAATACCTAATTTTGGACGATTTGTTGTCTGAGCTATTAGCTAAATTGTGGATCTTTCATTGTTCTGACAACGGCATGCACTTCAGTGAGAAGTGAGTTACCAGAACTTCTCCACAAGTAACTAATTGTGGGCAGCTATAGGCATGATTGCGATTGGGAAAACGTCAAAATACTGAGCAGGAGAAACAAAATTAAGGAATTAGAAGCATGGTACTCTGGCAACGTATCAATCAACCGACATCGAAATTGACATGACCTATTAATCAACATGAAAAAGGATAAACGATTGCTAGGACAGTGGGAAAACAGTCAATATAACTATGGAAACAACAGCCACACCTATGGAAAACAACGAAGAAAACTCTAGGTTGGCAAAACAAGCAGCTAGTCAATTGTGGAGAAGTATGTATTAATGATGTTATCAAATGACAATCAAAACTTCGTGTCTGAATGAAACAGCTCAAAAACAAAACTATCTCGAATGGGCTACAAATATCCTCTACCATATCACTTTGAACTATTATTCAGTGACAGACAAGGTATGCGAACAAATACACAAGAATGAGCATAAGGTAAATGTTACATTGACCTTAAGTTTCTTATGAAATTAACATAGAGTACTTTGACTGTTAATACTTGTTTTATAACTCTACTCTTATTCAAAGGAGAAAATGAAAATAAATCCAACAAATAGACAAAAGCAACACCTAGAGTCAAGTAGAATAGTGTCATGCTTCACAACCAACATAATGAGGACTTTAGAGACAAGGAAAAATAACAAAGCCATGGGAGATCAAATTAAAAACATGATTTGTAGTTGGAACTTCCTCTCTCACCACTAAAAAGACGTTGAAATCCCGCAAGAACTAAATATTCCTAAAAACAACTGTAATTTACTGTTTGACAAACGACATACTCCATAAGGGATGTAACTCAATCCCTTAACACTATGAAAACAGTCGGATTTAAGAAAAATCCTTCATTAGTGACACCTAACAGGACATTGTGATAATACTTAATCAACATAAGCAGTCAACTGTTTTGGTATATCGTTTTTCAATTAAAAGGGGCGAAATAGTGCATGCCTACAAACAACTGGTATCAACTCTTTACAAATCAGTATCATTGAGAATAAATGCAACAACAGCTAGTAATACAAGATATAATCTGAAAATCCAACTCAACAAATATAAATTAAAACTATCATAGGACTTTGCACACATTCTATCGATTAATTGTTTAACAGGGTTGTATTTGCTTTGCTTGCTTCTGCCTAGCTAGTCATCTTATACAAAACAGAGAATGAAAAAAACTGGCACCTCAAAAAGTAAGAGCTATTTTCAAATGATAATGAAAAGCGATAGTAATTTCTTATCCTAAATAATGATAAAAACACTCTACGATACTTACAACTGACCACTAAAATCTTCTTCTTCAAGTTTGCATTGACTAGCAACGATCTTTTCCTAAACAAGCAGACGAAGGGTTAACCAATGATAACAATACCTTCATTGAAAATGCGAATGACTTATTCATTATGTCTTTCACGTACACTTCAAATCCAGAATTGATGTCATAGAGATCTTTGGAGGATTTTTGTTCAACGTTATCATAAAAACAAAATGATACTGTGAAAATATCATTTTCATAATCAGCCGTTAATATTGTAGCATAGTAGTAGGCTGCATCTTCACTCCAAGAACAAATACACAGATCTCCATTGTTCCATGACTGAACAGGATTCTTCTGGCTTTCACTGTTCGAGTTGATTGTACTCTACAATTAATAAAGAATCATCCAATATTACTTTTAAAACAAACCGTAGAGGACGGAAGATTTATTAAACAGTTAAGTTTGATGGCGAAATAGGAGCAATCTATGGACTAAAGATTTAACATTTGAGCAGAATGTTCCTAAATACCTCTAGAGTAGACGTGATTTTTTCATTTTGATGTAATAATTCGACGTTCTCTGGAGCTAAGTTTAGCAAATCACTGGAATGGCATGAAGTTATGTAGTTGTGTGAACGAATAGTAAAAAGAGAGTTCTCCAAACTGAACTCCTCAATAACGAATAGATCATAAACTTTGTTCTCGCGTTGATAAATGCAAATATCTCCTGGAGACCACATCAGTTAGTCAAAATTATGAAATCTATGATGCTTTGATGCCATGAAGTCTCACTAAATAATGAAAAAACGGTTTATTATATTTAAAATGAATTGCTTTAAAACATGAAAACAATTCAGCAGTAAACTACATTCGTTTACCAAACGTTGAAACATATTATCAACGTAGGGTACGGAGTAATTTTCCCAAGCAATAGTTAACTGCAGTAGTTAACGCGATCTAGTGATGGTTGTAAAGACGACACGTTGCAATTAAAGTCATGTTTCGAAAGATCAAATAATTTGAGCAATAATATTATAAATGTTTTTTTAAACTTCGAATTTAAACTACTTGAATAAACAGTCAATATTGACTTCGGTAAGATGAATGTCAGCCCTGGGACCTCCTATAGTAGACAGATAAATATGGTGCCCATTGAGAAACTCCCTCATAGAACTCTGTATTATTTCAACTTATATGCTACTCTGCAGCTGAAAGTGACTTGGGTCTATTGAGTCGGCTTTTGGAACCAGAGACTAACTTAATCTATCCCGCCCCTTATCTCTGTTTCCTCTCCTTTACTTACACTTCGGTCCTCTCGCACAATCTTCAGTAACAATTATTAAACTAAATTATCCATCATTTACTTAGTGCTGAAACCTTGCTCTTATTAGGATTAGGATTTTCTATTTATTATTCTCTATATTGCAACTAACTGAACTCCGGTTTGGTTATGTGATAGCTGCTAGATATCCGAAAACCCTACTGCCCTGAAATAAACATATTCATTCAAATCACGGGACATACAAGCTCACAACCAACTGACTAGAATTAGACAGCCGAGTAGCTAGACCCCCACTCATTGGACACTATCAAACACCTGGGACCGTACCGAAAACACAAGAATCGAACGCAAAGAAATCATTTGGTTGATACTAGATAGTGGAAAAAGTTTTGGATATTGGATACATTGGATACGAACCCGGCTCCAAATCAATTTAGTGTAACGTACACTTTGAATAGATGACTACTCTAAAATAATAATCAGTTGCCAATGGAAGTTGAACAAAAAATTATTCTTATGAGTAAGGCTAATATCGTTTGAGAATGCAATGAAATATTCATTATAGATCAAACTGCTTGGTGTTTGTCATCTTACTGTTGTGTGATATCGATAGAAAACTGCTGCGGATCGCCTGTGTAAATTAAAAAGATGAAACCGCTCATTAAACCTTGAAGGACCTCGTTCGAACATTCTATATTATGTGAGGTCTGAGTCACCATAAAATCAAACTGCCAACACTATAAATATGGCACAAACCATTCCAGTAATGGTGACCGAACACTTCTCTTCTTCAGCTCGTCTAAAAATCATTATTGACTTAATAAAAGGCTATCAAAAAGTGGGAACCTATCATATCTACCTCGCTATCATGGTAAAATATACTGGCTTAAATATCCATTGTGATTAGCAAATTTATGATACAGTGTTGACCCTTTGGAAAACAATGTTATTGGAGAGTAACCACGTCTGCTGGTGTAAGTTAGTTTCGTCGACTATTACGAACTAAGAAATCTGTAACTTTAGATAATACTGGAAAAGAGTTACTGGTCGTTAGTCTGTAGGGTTATTGCATTCGAACCTCGGGTACGTAGCCCACTTTCTCCTTCCCCAGGACTTAGACTAACGTAAGTGAAAGCGATACATGAACATAAGTTAACAGTATCGAGTAAGCCTTCATAAAAATGAAGGGATTAACCGTCTCTGGACATCTGTACAAAGGTTCTTACTTTGCTTAAGTTTTTATTATGTCCGATTATTGCTAGCTCATTCACATTCCCTCCAACACTAAGTTTTCAGTTCAAGTACGGTTACGGTGAAGTTGCACAGCATTATAAGCTGTTTAAAGATTTCAAGAAACGTTTATGAAACAGATTAGTAGCATATAAGATTAAATTCGTCAACAAACCACCGTGAACAAATATCTATTTCTGGACTACCCAACTTACTTTTTCATAACTCAATTGGGATAACATCGTAGTTAAGCGTTGCAAATAAATGCGTAAGGTCCGACGAACGTTTAATTCAACTCTAGGAATAAATTTCAGGAATACGACCACACCATTACTTTGCCTGGTCACTGATCAGAAAATTTCGGTTTGTAGGGACGAAATCTAAGCTCATCTGAAATTTCTGGAAAGGCGCTTCTGAACAAATCTAGCGATCGAAGTCTGAGAGATTTACCTTATGTAGTGTCATTACCTGAACAGTTTATATTTAGCGGAGACAGGGGAGTTTTCAGTCTTCTAAAATTGAGATAACTGTTCTGGTACAAAACAACTACCTAATTGTCCTAAATCTTGGTCGTCGTAGAGGATCTTGGTGATGGACTGATGATGATGTCCATGCTGGGATCACAGAATTCCAGACAGAAATAATTTCGGAACTAACGGCAATACCACCTGATTTTTCCGTAGCCTGGAAAAATACCGAAAGTATTGGTCCAGCCCTCTACTTACTTACGTACTTTCTCCTGTTACCCACAGTGGGACATAGACCGCCAACCAGTATTCTTCAATCGTCCCTGTCCTAGGCCTTCTTTTCCAGTTCCGCCTAATTGCTGTTCATTCCTTTTACATCCGCTCACAGTTCTCATAGAATACGGTATTTTGATCTTCCCCTTCTCCTTCGTATTAAGAAATCCCAATGAAATCTTGTTTTGTTTTCGAGTTGTATCACTGAGATAGTCCAGCAGACATGTATTGCATGGCCTGGACCTCAGAAACCCAGGGTTGGAGGTCAAGATGGGATTGTTATGAATTAGGTATTTCACTACCGCTGCCTTTAAAGCTTTCTCCATCACCCTGAATGTTACTGAGGTTCTGTTTATGAGTCGGTGATTTTAAACATTTGCAATAGGCACTGACTTAGTTTAATCAATCATGTGTAATCTTCTAGGTATCAGGGTAACACACTGTAGACAGTGATATAATAATTAACACACAGATCATTGCTGCCATTTTTCAGCATACAAGTTGGGATACCATCTGGTTCTACAATGTAAGGGTTTTTCAGTGCGCTAATCACCTTAGAAATATTTTGTACATTATCGTCTTGACCAGTGATTTAACAGGAAAGTATTAGAGTCGGTTGTGATTTATTCAGTGGATTTCCGTTCGTTAATGGTGCACCAAAGTAAGTGTTCGCAAAATGTCTCTGTCATATGTTCAGGGTCTTCTTACACCTGGTTGCCCTCAAAAAATGCCCCCTCCCTTCACCTTAGAGCATTTAAGTTTACTGAGAAGGATTTTGATGAGTGAAGACGATTCTTTATTCAGTTTGACAGCACGTTTTTCTTATGTACTCCTTCGGCTTCGACAAACTAAGGAGGAGTTCTGAGGTTGACGGAATCGAGTGGCAATTCTTCAAAGACATTTTCATATATGCAGTAGCGCAAGTAAACATCCAGAAATCCCTAATCTCTAGTGTCTCAAGGGCGCGATTTTTTTTCGAAGATATTACTATTGTCATGATAAAACATGCTTGTTAGCACGTCTGTAGTGTTTTCGGAAAAGAAGGCAGTTCAGTCAATGCTGTTGAGATTGTTTTGAAAGTTTTCTCAATCAACCTTACGAAGTGTGTTGGTTTTGCGCTTTGTGTTTTTCATATTAAAACTCCACATGACGATATTATGATGGCTACATGGGAACGTCTTTCCAATATATACAGTATTGGGAAAGCGGTTAACGGTGATAACTAAATCCAAAATATGGTGGTATCTGATATGGCCGTTACCATATTAAATCCACTCTTCAATAATACTGATATATTCATGCTCAAGTAACGGCATGTTACAAGACTCTTGTCAGTTTACAGGCTAGATCAAATTGTTACAAATGCTACCACATTTACCGTAGAGGTTAGCAAAGTGATATTAGAAATAAGGGTCTGTATCCGATAGCACATTTACACCATCTCACTGGCAGGAACTGTTTGATACAGCCACATTTTCGGCAAGTGAGTGCTAATGGGGAAGGTACACAGTAGAGTCCTTGGCTAATTTTCACAACTCAGAAGTGAATTCGTTGTGAAGCGTCAATTATAAAGCGCCTGATACAAGCTGCAACATAGACGTGCGCGTGCGGAATGTGTATTTGGCGTGTAAGCACCGTGGATTAACAACTGCGAAAAGGGTTCTGAGAAATGACAAAACAGAGAGAGGAAGGGAAAGAAAAAACAGCTACGAAGCAACAATATATATATATATATATAATCAGATCACCGTTTAACCGGTCATGGTGAAGTAGACAATGCAACGGTAAGCTAAGATAAAACTCATAATGATCACTAAAATTTAAATAAATCGTAGTAATATAGCCCACGAATTAAGTAGTAAAGCAATGAGAAAGGAAGGGTTGTGGAGTGTGTCAAGGGGATAGAAGATGTCCGTATATTGAAGCTCAAAGTTCAGTAAGAATAGTAAACTTGGTAAAAAAACATTGACAGTTATATTTTTCACTTTCTAACTCTTTTTCATCGAATTCCAACCTCTAAGTCATACTGTCAGTTCGTGAGTAAGCATGTCGAGGATTGTCTTGGTAGATTAGCGACCTCACCATATTTTTAGGAACAGGAGTCTCAGAGGCAGAAAGCTTATAGGAGCAACTATAATATCACTGATTAGCCACCTCACCAATCAAAAACAGACAAAGGCAAACAAAGGTAGATTCATGTCATCGCCCACACCAATGTTTTCTTGTCTTTAACTTCACCCTGCCTCCTTCCGTGTCGTTAGGCTCATGCAAAATGAATGTAAGATAAGATTTTATGCTCTATTTAAGGCTCCATGGTTCACATTCTGCTGAGAACCACTATTTCTACAAGTTCTTTTCACAAGCTTGTCTGTCTATTACAGCTTATGAACTATTGTTTAGGCATCAATACAATGCAGTTAACAGTTATGGAGAGAGGAAAGCACGGGTTTTGAATCAAAAAATAAGAATGGGCGCAGCAGCCATACTTGAAAAGAGGGGCATATTGATTTTTCAGATTATTTTGGAGGCGAGTCACTTGACAACTGACGTTTGACATATCACATTCTTGAAGGCGTATATCGCTTAGTTTAGTGGGGTTATGCTATACTCAACCGCACTGTATAAAGAAATTACTCTTTTCTTAACATCTTCAGCTACAAGCTGTAGTATCAATTCGGCTTTAGTTAGTTCCTCAAGGTTTTTATGTACATCAGGGGTATTAACTGGCTAAGCTTATCATTAGTTCGGGAAAGTAAGTTTTGTAATCATTGTATATCGATGCCATGTTGATTACTGTATTGATCGATATCAGATAAGTCACTCGACACTTTGGTTTGTGAGCTTTTAGTTTCTGGCTTTCCAACATTATACTGATGTTTATGCTGTGTTGATATCTCAGTATATGTTGGTGAAGTACCTCCTACATATACCAGCTTTTACGGTTGGTACACCAAATGAAGAGGTCGAAGAGTATCTGATAGTGATAGCAAAACTGTCGGTTCAGATGTGCACGGTTCATAAGACGAAGGTGTAACTCTTTCAACTATAAATTCGTTAGAAATAGGGCTTACTGATTTCGGAAATTTCTTTCACCTGAGTTTCTGGTCATAACCGGAAACTGAGTCAAAACGAATTTCAACTAAAACGAGTCACGATTTCCAGTACAAATGGCACGACAGTTCTATTGTACGGAGCGAAAACTCTGAAAAGACGAGAGCGGTCATCCAAATAACAGTTATTTAGGAATAATAACAGTTATTATCAATGAATGATATGGGTGTTTATTAATATTTGCCTACTCAAGATACTGTGTATTCATTGAATGAACACTGTCACAACAATCTACTGTGGCAAAGAATGAATCAACCGATAAAAAAACCAAAAAAACTCTCGAGATGCATTGAACGCACTGTGGAACTTACCCAACTGAGTCACAAAAAAGGTTCCAACTTGAAATTCAAGGCGTGGAGAAAGGTCGCACGAAGAATACACTGCCCCAGGAATTGGAGCAATGCAAAAAAATGATAAACAACACTGAGGGAAAACTGGAAAAGAAAGCGGTGAACATAGTTGGTTGTGGATTTTAATTAGGCAGCCTGTGCTAAAAAAGGGGTGATAGGCTAGAGTAAGTAATTTTCGTTATTAAGTTAAAGATATTGTTGAGAGTGATCGAAATCATGAAGCGATCATTGTTAGACCATCATTGGAGACCTAAAAACGCTTGACGGCCTCCTTGCATCAATGAAGGACTTGCCATCAGTGCGTATCCATGACATCCGCACGCGGGTTCGACGTCAGAACTGTTGGGAGCGGGCTCCGCAGGCTAGACTGAAGGTCCTGGGCTCGATCGCCGCTTGCAGAGTCGTGGTGGTTCACTGATGATAAAATACACACTAGAGGGAAACGTCCATCCTCTGCTTCCAGGTTTCTAATGATAGGCTAGCAATGATCTATTGATGATTTAAATGAAGTAAGTTGGGTGGCAGTGTACAAGTCTTTTCGATTGTGCTCCTCAGAACGATTAATTTTGTCAGAATAATAGGAAAGCGAAAAAAATCCTTTAATTTTATAGATGATAAATTGATAATATACATATATATAACACTGAAATATCATGTCATAAAGCTTAAAACATAACTTGCTTACTACTATACTGTAGCTCCATTTTCTACCGTAGCAGTTCAATTCGATTCCAATAGACGTATGTCGAACGCGCCTTCCCTTAGTCGAATATCAAAACACAATAATTCTAGGAGAAAGTGGTCTATTTATATAAAAGAAATGGAAATACAAACGTTACCTAACGATTCTTACGTCTTCCAATTCAAATTTACTCTGATGAGTATCCAGGTTCCAGAGACTAGGTGAAGCTCGTATACTGCAACGATATCAAATCCAATAATGTGGCTGTAGCCATATTATATCAAATCTAAACAACATGTGTACAGTTCAGAAGCAAACACAAAAACTTCAATATAAGTACAAAATATAGAAATAATAACAGCATACAATGATAAAATCTCAAATTGGAATCAAATAGAGTACCAAAATGTCAACAGAAAGAGTCAGTCATGTCATAACAAAAATATATAAACATAGAGGGATTTTCCGAAAAACAAAACATTCAAAAAGATTCTACACCGGCCCGCAAAATCCCTCCATGCAAAAAGGCAAGCGTATACTGACACTTCAAGTTAGGGTTACCTCCCGTTCCCTAATCCACACCGAAATAACGAATA
>OX103971.1:37056311-37183493 GCA_944470395.2 Schistosoma turkestanicum | reverse complement strand
ACGATTTTTACGTCTTCCAATTCAAATTTACTCTGATGAGTATCCAGGTTCCAGAGACTAGGTGAAGCTCGTATACTGCAACAATATCAAATCCAAAAATGTGGCTGTAGCCATATTATATTGTGGAGATGGCATGACAAACGTATTTTGAATTTATTCTGTTAATTTTCGACTGTTTGTACATTTACTATAAAATGATTGTACATGTTGTTTGTGTGTGTTACCTTGGATACAAGTAACGTTGACTACCCGATTTTTCCGTTCAGTTGTACACGTAGCACGGCACTCAATGCCTGAGCCTATCAAATACACTTTATACACACAACTTATGTTCTCATTCGTTCATTAATATGCTAATCGGATTCTAATACGTATATTGTCTACATTTATAGACTACAGTCATACTGTGGTGCTGTGGTGCGAACTACTTATAAGTAGTATATAGCGTGAGTGTCAACGTAAAGTCTGGTAGCATAATAGGGGGGGAAGATCAAGAAAGGAAGAGTCAGAAAACAATGGAATTTGTATGAAACGCATGAAGAGTGACAATGGATTGATGTTTGGCAACAGGAACAGTCCAGTTCCATAGGATGAACTGATCTTTTGCAAATGAACGATTTACGATATGGTTTTCCGATTTTACTGAGTAACTCTGTAATTTTCGTTAAATACAATTCGGTTGCCTCCATCTGTGTTCTCACTCACTACATTTGGTGTCGCTGCCTACGCAAAGGATGAAGATTCCATGGCCGAAGGAGTTTGAAGACGGGGATGTGCGGGGCTTCCTGAAGGAGTTTGAGGCCGTGGCGGAGCTGGTGGGGGTGAAGGAACCGAAGGCGAAGCTGGTGGTGCTGGGGACGCTGCTGAGAGGAAGGGCGAAGGCCGTATATGACGGCTTGGACGGTGCTGGCGGGAAGACGCCATGGGAGGCGGTCGTTGAGCGGCTGATGACCGAGTTCGACAGCCCGGTGGACAGGGAGGGGGCGTTGCGGAAGTTCCGGTTGGCGAGGCTGTCGGCTGATGGTGACCCGCTGGTGCTCGCTGTGGAACTCAAAAGGTTGCTGCGCCGTGCGTTGCCGAATATCGATGAGGAGTCGGAGGCACAATTGTTGGCGTCGCAATTTGTTGAGAGTGTGCCTGCCGCTGTGTCCCAGCAGCTGAGATTAGTAAATGCAGCACAACCTATGGACATCGGTGAACTGGCGAAGGTGACTCGTCAGCTGATGACACGAACAGTAGCTCCGGTCGGGTGCGAAAAGCAGGAGATAAATACTTTCGAGAAGAAGATTGAGGAGTTAGAGCGTGAGATAGCAGCATTACGAGTAAATCATAAAAGGAACGATAAATGTTACGCTTGTGGAGAGGCAGGACATTGGAAGATAAACTGTCCAAGAAGAAGACGACGACGATATTTTAAAAATTATAACGTGTTTTCTTTCCGACATCAGAAAGCCGACCCTAACCTTCGGGAGGTGATCAGAGTGATAAAAGAGGGAGAAGATGTTGACAAGAGTGGAACAGATAAAGAATTAACAGTGTTGCTGAGGCAGAAGGAGAGACTGAGAGTGAACGGATACGGAGCCTTGACCTGGCGGGATGATGACGAGAATTGGGTAGCAATAATCCCAAAAGATCTGCGCCAGGAGATGATTCGTGAATGTCACCAGGTAGCGCACACAGGTATTGCACGGACAACTGATTTGCTGCGACAAAGTGCGTACTGGCCAGGTATGAGAGACGATGTTGCACGATATGTATTAGCGTGCCAGCGATGTCAACTAATGAAAGGAGATCGATGCATACGACCGCCATTGCAGTTAATTCCAGTAACAGCAGTTGGTGAGTTGTGGTCAGTAGATGTTATGGGACCGTTCCCGCAGACGACAAGTGGTAACCAGTACCTGCTGGTGATGACTGAGCATGTCACACGATGGGTAAATGCCGTGCCGATGGCGGACCAACGTGCAAGGACGGTGACGGAAGCGGTAATGCGGCACATTGTGGCGGACCATGGGATACCAAAGATAATATTAACCGATCAAGGTCCCTGTTTCGAGAGTGATGAGTTCAAGTCCCGTCTAAAGCAGTTAGGTATCAAGAGAGTACGAACAACGCCGTATCATCCACAGACGAATGGGTTAACGGAAAGGAATAACCGAACGCTAAAGGAATGGCTAGCATCTAAAGGGGGTGACTGGGAGAAAGAATTACCATTAATCTTGCTGGCACATCGTGCCTCGGCACAGGGAACAACCAGGAAGTCACCGTTCCAGCTGATGTACGGCAGACGGCCAAGACTACCAACGCATGATAAAACCTGGCCGCAACAACAGAGATGGAATACAACAAGATTGAGAACAGAGCGGAGACAAGCAATCAGGAATGTGAGAGAGAAACAAACATCAGACATGGAAAAGTCAGAACTGGAGATTGTTTGAAGTGGGAGATCAGGTGAAGTGTAGAGAACGGAAATATACCACAGGAAGAGGGCCAGGGTCAGGTAAGCTGATCCCGAAGTGGGAGGGACCGTACGTCGTCACCGAGAGGCGCGGCGCAGTGTATACGATCCAGAAAGGAAACAAACAGAAACGCGTGAATGCCAGTGAACTCCAAAGGTGGTTCCAAGTGCGCCAAGAGGGCGAGCCACAAACACTGATGAAGAAGACGGCTGTACGGAGATCAGAAAGACTGCGACGACAGCTTATTAAAAGGGGGGACGAGTGTGGTGCTGTGGTGCGAACTACTTATAAGTAGTATATAGCGTGAGTGTCAACGTAAAGTCTGGTAGCATAATAGGGGGGGAAGATCAAGAAAGGAAGAGTCAGAAAACAATGGAATTTGTATGAAACGCATGAAGAGTGACAATGGATTGATGTTTGGCAACAGGAACAGTCCAGTTCCATAGGATGAACTGATCTTTTGCAAATGAACGATTTACGATATGGTTTTCCGATTTTACTGAGTAACTCTGTAATTTTCGTTAAATACAATTCGGTTGCCTCCATCTGTGTTCTCACTCACTACAATACGTATAAACTACCTTACGGATATTTACATTAATTGTATTACTGATCTTCTATAATTGTGGATTTTTTAGTACCAATCACATACGAACACGCACAAGCAGCAGTCAGTCAGTCAGATGCAACGTAGAACTTGGTACATAAGTACATCAGTTCATGTTGCCATACCACATCAGCACAGAGATATAATTGTCAATTCAAATCCAATAGTAGAAGAGGTAGTAAGGGAATTAGAAGTAATCGGAGAGGTTAGGGTCAGAAGATATTATTCAAGAAATATAATTCAGTGAGATAAGGTTAGAAAGACAAAGGTAGAGGTGCTGATGAATCCAGAAGATTAGGATTTGAGAGAGCTCAAAGAGTGGATGCACCTGCGCCATTGCAAACGATTTTAAGCCATGTCGTTCAAGGTCTCTAACCATTGATGACTTTCGTCTCGCGGACCCCAACCAGGTAGTCTACATCTACCAACATGACTCAGTCCACTTGTCAGTGACTTCATGGATTTCTGCCATGTTTTGGTCTGGCCGCCCCTGACTTTCTTCCAACCTACTCCTACACCACAAAACATAGCTCGTCGAGGCAGTCGGTGGTTAGGCATACGTAACACATGTCCCAACCACCTCAACTGATGAAGTTTCACTACTTCATCTATTGATCTGCCATCCTTACCTAGTACTCGTTTCCTAACGACAGCATTGCTCACTCGGGTGTCCCACGGTATACGAGCAATGCTTCGAAGACACCTATGATCGAAAACTAGTAACTTACGAATATCTTCTACTCTCACTGGCCATGTTTCACAGCCATATAGGAGAACGGAGCGAACTGCTGCACAGTACACTCGTCCTTTAGACAGCAAACGGATATCTCGCCTACGCCATAAGTGACGCAGGTTGGCAAAAACCAATCGAGCCTTCTGTATCCATGCTGAGATTTCGTCAGTCACCAGGCCATCGGCACTGATGAGACTCCGAAGATAAGTGAAGCGGTCTACACGTTCGACTACTTCACTCCCTATCACTAGTTCAGGTGCCGATGCAACCCAGTCTTGAAGCAACATTTTGCATTTCGAGGGTGAAAACCGCATCCCGAACATGCTTGCATTGTTGCTCAGGGTAGTCAGAAGACTCTGCATTTTGTCAGCGTCTTCACCAAGTAGGACTATGTCATCGGCATATTCTAAATCAGTAAGCGAGCCACCTGGTAGAAGGTCTACTCCTGAAAATTCAGACGAGGATAAGGTTACTTCTAGGAGCATGTCTATGATAAAATTAAACA
Source organism: Schistosoma turkestanicum (assembly GCA_944470395.2). NCBI lineage: Eukaryota > Metazoa > Platyhelminthes > Trematoda > Strigeidida > Schistosomatidae > Schistosoma > Schistosoma turkestanicum. The sequence continues at coordinate 37,179,189 of OX103971.1, read as the reverse complement.
AGAATGGAGAGAGTGGACATCCCTGACGGACACCGCTTGATGTAGAGAATTCCGGTGACAGTTCGCCATAAGCCCTCACTCGACCAGTGGTGTTCGAGTAGAGAGCTTGTATAAGGTTAATGTACTTCTTTGGTACACCTTTCAATGACAGACACTGCCACAGAACCTCACGATCCACTGAGTCAAAGGCCGCCTTAAGGTCCAGGAAAACAACTATAGTCGGACGTCTAAATGTGTGTCTATGTTCCAGGACCTGTCGTAGTGTGAAGATGTGGTCTATACAACCACGCCCAGGTCGAAAACCAGCCTGATTTTCTCGAGTCTGCTCTTCACGAGCTTTCGTTAAGCGTCGAAGTATTATTGAGGCCAATATTTTAGATACTATATTAGTTAGACTTATTCCCCTGTGATTGTCACAAGAAGACTTTTGTCCTTTCTTATAGATTGGGACAATCAAGGATTGAGACCAGTCAGATGGGATTACGTCCAGTTCCCAGATTCTACCTAAGATCTCAGTCAACCTAGCTGATAAAACTGGACCACCATCCTTAAATATCTCAGGGGTCAGTCTATCAGGACCTGCAGCTCGTCCTCGTTTCAGATTTCCTAACGCTTTCTCAACTTCATTAAGACTAGGGGAACTTAGGTCGATTTGCCATTCAGGATGACTGGAGATCGTGGGTAACCGAAGAGTGGCTCGTGGCCAGTTGAACTGATCCCTAAAGTGTTCTGCCCATCGATCCAGCCTCCTGGATTGAGAATGGATAATAAGACCATCCTTTTCCGAGATAGTCTCACTCACATTCGAGTTCTTAATACCAGTTTCTTTAATAAGGCGGAAAAGTTGTCTAGTGTTACCGATCGCCGCTGCCTTTTCCATCGCTTTTGCTTTCGCCACCCACCACTGCTCGCGGTCGTTACGCAGACTTTTTATAAGTCTGCGCCTAAGCTGACTACGCTCTTCATCATGCTCAGAGTCAGGTGGGATGAGTTTTCGAGCATCCATCAGTTCGGTAGATGAGACTGATATCCACGGCTTCATCCTAGCCTTATGGTTTACCTTACTAGCAGATGTCACTGCTGTTTCCACAGGCTTTTTGATATCATACCAATCTGCAGCCGTATAAAGTAACGTCCGCCACTGAAACAACCTTATGATGGACCATATCAAGTAATTAAACGAACTAATAAACATTTTATAATCAACAAAGGTGGAAAGAAGGAAACTATCGCTATCGATAGAATTAAACCAGCTTTCTACGAAACTCAACTCGACAAAGAAGACAATACCACCGATAAACAAAACCTCCTGCAAAGCCACAAGAAAGCAGTAGAGGAGCAGAAACCAACCGTTAAACCTACTTGTTTAACACGTTCTGGCAGAGCCGTGAATAAACCTAAACGCTATGTACATTTTGCTGATTAAAAAGAAAACGGAATTCAACAAATTGCTGTTAATGTACATTATATTGTTAAAAAACTTTCAATCTCCTAAATAAAAACTATTATAACCTTTTGGTCTTCTAACACGTGCATATAATAAACCACATTTTTTTTCTTTTTGCAATAACTCGTATTGTTACATTATTCTTTTTACACTATAATTAACGAGTTAATTCTATTTTTTTTTAAAAAAAAAAAGAAAATAATAACAATAATAATAATAATAACTTTTTTTCATGAGAAGAAACAATTCAATTTTCTTGTGTGTTTATTAATAGTTTTGCACGTTGTTATTTTTTTTATCAACCAACCAAAACATTGTATGTCTGTATTTTTCCTATTTTTTTTTGGCATGCCATGCAACATTCACACTAGTTTTTTTTTAAATTAACGTGTTGTATAATATTAATGTACATGTCATACCATACTCCACTTTCCTGCATTGCTTTTATAATTATTATACACAAATGCACACACTGTACTCTCACATATTATTTTTTTAATATATCCAGTGTTACCTCCGGACACTCTGGGGGGGGGGAGCTATGTGGAGATGGCATGACAAACGTATTTTAAATTTATTCTGTTACTTTTCGACTGTTTGTACATTTACTATAAAATGATTGTACATGTTGTTTGTGTGTGTTACCTTGGATACAAGTAACGTTGACTACCCGATTTTTCCGTTCAGTTGTACACGTAGCACGGCACTCAATGCCTGAGCCTATCAAATACACTTTATACACACAACTTATGTTCTCATTCGTTCATTAATATGCTAATCGGATTCTAATACGTATATTGTCTACATTTATAGACTACAGTCATACGTATAAACTACCTTACGGATATTTACAATAATTGTATTACTGATCTTCTATAATTGTGGATTTTTTAGTACCAATCACATACGAACACGCACAAGCAGCCGTATAAAGTAACGTCCTTACATTTTGTGATTGTATTTATTACATTTAATCGATATATTTCAATATACATCTGTTTGTATTCAATAACTTTGTTGATATTTTGAAATAATACATTGATTGGTCCACCACAATATCAAATTTAAACAACATGTGTACAGTTCAGAAGCAAACGTAAAACCTTCAATATAAGTACAAAATATAGAAATAATAACAGTATACAATGATAAAATCTCAAAATGGAATCAAATAAAATACCAAAATGTCAACAGAAAGAGTCCGTCATGTCATAACAAAAATATATAAACATAGAGGGATTTTCCAAAAAACAAAACATTCAAAAGAGATTCTACATATACCACTTGATAGAAAAACTATATCATTCCTGACAAGTTTTTGTATATTAGGTTGTAAAACCGACCAAAACCTTTTAAAAAATAAGTCTTCAAAGGAAGCTGATGTTGAAGTCCGACGTAGGTGACTAAGAGTTAAACTTTGACGTGCTATGGAAACATAACAAATAAGTTCAGGGTCATTTGCTTGTTTATTTGATGAGAATATTACACGTCTCACGATCCTACAAATTTGTAGGTAGAGCCTGTTTCAGTAATCTTGGGGAAGGACAATAGAACTAACTTCTGCCGAAGGCTAAACCCAGAACAAGTGAGTGATGATCAAAGACTATGAACTTCACTTACTGTTGTTTTTACAATCTGTTGGCCATCAAGGGTGGTCACAATATCAGTGTGAATGTAACAAGAGTTACTAAATGATTATATCAACTGGACGGTCCCTATGTCACTCAGTTCAAACTAGAAGTAGAATCCAAACTGAAGTTTGGACTTAGGAATAACTGCTCAGGGAGTTTAAATACGCATCTTGCCCAGTTCAATTCCAAAACAAGTGATCTGGTTAAGTTACAGTTCTATTATTATTCATAAATATAAATATACATCATTGCCTAAACAATATTACCACAGTTACTCCTTCAATAATAATGCAATGTTTCCAATTCTGGAAGTGTGCTCCAAATTGCTCACTTCCAGTCAATATGAACGTAATTATCAACTTAAACGACATAATGCAGTAGGGAAAGAAACATAGAAACTCAAGAAAGACACACAAAATAGAAACTACCAAAATAGAAATATTATCATCCCATAATGGAATTGAACAGATTATCAAAATGTAGAACTGACAGAATCGATATGGACATATTAGGATTGTATACGTGGAGGGTTTTTCCCCGAACAAAGCCTTCTAAAATGGATCGTACACTAGGTATTGAAAGAATTCGAAGAAAAATACTTCAGACCACAAAAGTGACTAATATTAAAGAAAACGACACCAGGTAGTTTGACATTTATGCACTGCAACTAAATCAATTAATTACGTGATGCATTCGCTCTTATATGCTCCAAAGCCTAATGAAATTTTCTCTCTGACAAGTACATTTTCATGAATTAAATATCTTGACCAAGCATCAAGACAATTCTTCAGCGCTTCCATTACCTTTAGTAGTATTGGTAGTAATGCAACTGGCCTGTGACAGGCTGGATACTTCCTATCTCCTTTTTTCATGATTGGGGAGAGTAGGTTGTTCCAATTATACGCAGGTGTAAAGTGTTCTGATATTAAAAATGTTTGGGTAAACATACCTTTGTTTTATCCATAAACGTATGTGCGAAGCCGTTGTTCGGCTTTGAACATGAATATTTTCTGTTCTGCTCCTCGTCCCGTTTTCTTTATTCCTCTTTTTTCAGAACCTTATTCCAATCCACATATATTAGTCTGGATATTTGCAGTAGACTTGGTTACCCTAGCCAAGAACATGTGAAATCATTAGCTGACGAATATCAACCAGACTTTTGTACATTTACCGCATCAATTCTTGTTATATGTAAACCTGTCTGTACCATGAATCATTTCTCAGCCCATAAGATGATTGTCGTATCGCAACCTTCGTAACTTGCGCCAATTGATCGCTTTGTACATTCCATCTTTAAGAAAACAATGAATCTTGTGAAATGTTTCAGTAACTTTATACCGTTTTCAGAAAAAAATATGTTGCTAATCTTAACATTTTGATCTTGCCTGTAAATTGGCATGTCTCTTGTAACATGTTTGTTATTTGAGAATAAATTATTATTATTATTATTATTAATGGTTGGCGTGACCCCAATGAATGTCTGAACAGGCCACATACTGATTGTAGAATCCTTTTTGAATGTTTTGTTTTTGGGAAATCCCTCCATGTATATATGTTTGTGTTATGATATGACTGACTCTTTCTGTTGACATTTTGGTACTCTATTTGATTCCAATTTGAGATTTTATCATTGTATACTGTTATTATTTCTATATTTTGTACTTATATTGAAGTTTTTACGTTTGCTTCTGAACTGTACACATGTTGTTTAGATTTGATATAATATGGCTACAGCCACATTTTTGGATTTGATATTGTTGCAGTATACGAGCTTCACCTAGTCTCTGGAACCTGGATACTCATCAGAGTAAATTTGAATTGGAAGACGTAAAAATCGTTAGGTAACGTTTGTATTTCCATTTCTTTTATATAAATAGACCACTTTCTCCTAGAATTATTGTGTTTTGATATTCGACTAAGGGAAGGCGCGTTCGACATACGTCTACTGGAATCGAATTGAACTGCTACGGTAGAAAATTCAACTACAGTCTGACAATTAATAAGAACGAGTCAGTTAAGGTCTGACGTTTGATTAGAAGAACATCTACAGTCTGACTTTTGTGAAGAACAAGCCTACTACAGTCTGAGTATTAAGAAGAATAAGGAAACATTTGGAATTTTAATCGTTTACAATATTAAACTTCTTGGAAGAAGAACTTTGGATTACTTGTCTTTTTTTTGATCGAACTGTATTTTGGAAAACGATTTTCTGATTTTGGATTTTACTAACGAAAGTTTACCGGTGGAATTTCTATATTTTGTATTTGTTATTTATCTTCCGTTGAACTTCAATTACCCATGACCTGCCGAAGGAAAACAAACACAAAGAGGGTGGAAGAGCATGAAGAATCCCGAAATGCTAGGCAAGTCGTTTATGATTCTTCTTGTTTAATGGGTTCACTTTCCACCAGCAATGATTTTATGTTTGATACTTATTATTGTAAGTCACCCTTAGAAGGCATTAAGGAACAAATTTGGGTGAGAATTCTAAGGTACCAGAGAAGGATCAGATGCTTAGGACACCGATAGTAGGCTTAGAATTACCTAAGGTTGAACTTTCATTCTTTGACGGCAAACCTCGCGACTACTTTAGATTCATTAAACAGATTGAATCGTTTATAGAACCTAGGGTAAGGGACGATAATTTGCGTTTATTATATTTAATTCACTACTGTAAAGGAAAGGCAAGAAATGTGATTGAAGGTTGTCTTATAATGGATCCACGAGTGGGATATAAGAGAGCTAAGGCTATTTTAAAACAGCTCTTTGGACAGTCGCATGTGATAGCCCGTGAAACCTTAGAGGACTTGTTTAGAATCGGGAACGCAGATTATAATGATCCTGAACAATTGACGAATTTGGCGATTAAAATGCAGAATGTTTCTATTACTATGGAACAATTAAATTGTGTGGCAGAACTAAATTCTTCAGTAGCTTTAGAACGAATAGTTAGGCTCTTACCTCATCGAATTCAAACCCAGTGGGCAGAGCTGGGAATTAGGTGGGACGAGGAGGAAATAGAACCTAATTTCAATGCATTGACGGTTCTTATTATGTCTCGTGCTAAGATAGCTAGTAGTAGGTTCGGATGATTAGCTAATCGTGCTAAAACAGGACATGGTACGGAAGCTATTGGTGAACTGCGTGCGAGACATGAGGATTCTTCGTTTACACCTAACTCACACTCGGAATTTATGCGAGTTGTTAATTGTATCAGAAAAGTATGTGACCGCGATGATTTAAAACCCCTTGATGCGTATCCCAGTAAGAAGCCGGTTTGTGTAGCAGATAAGATGGCTTTTTTAAGTATGGAAAAGAAAGAAAAAGGCGAAAAGGGTAGGCATCAGGATGGATCCGAGGTGTGTGATGGTAAAAGCCTCTTAACTGCTCGAAAAGCCAGGAACGGTTATTTGGATTCGAGCAAACAGAGGTTGATGAGTACAGTAAATATGAATCAGGACAAAACAGGATTGGCTGGATGGAATAAAGCTTATGTTCGGAACCCTTCACGTGGGGTAAATTATTTGACTCGACCTAGAATTGATTCTAGGACAACAAGTTTGAATAGTGACACAGCACTTCATGTTGCTGAGTAATCACGATGTCTGCGGGCTACTATATCTAGTTCTATAGAGATCATGATAGTAAAGCGGAAGATATTAGCAGCTCAGCGCGTCCTGCTGATGTTTGTTTACGGTCAACGGATGGACAGTTGTATACTGGTCCAAGTAGTCATAGCAACATTGATGGTGTTAGTGAAAGTGGTAGCATAGCTTTAAAGCCTGCATGCCAACTATCTTGCAACTCGTCATTAACTATGAATAGTCGGAACATCATTGTGGACAACAATAACGTCAAGGTGGGAGTGAAACCTGATGTATCTACTAATAATAGCGTAGTTGATGTGAATAATAAACGTGATGGTAACGATAGTGGAATCACTATAGGTAGTGCTGTTTCTTCGGTTGATGTTGCTAATATAGCTTCCTTGTGTACTTCGGATCAAGATGAAATCGGATGTTTGAGCGTGGAGAATGTAGGCGTCGGTGGCAATAGCATTAGCCACAGTGATGGCAGTACTGTGAGGGCTAACATTCGGTCATCTAGCTTTCATGGACATGCTGTTGTGTTGAATATGCAGCATGAGGAATCGAGCACGGAATTGTTCACCTGTCGCACTCCACCATCATTGACTTGTACTACAAGCTTCGGGATGAGCACTACCAACAGTGATAAGATAGAAGAGGCTAAGAGCATTCCTAGTAAAGAAAGCAATGTTGATCGAGTAGAGTTAGCCACTGTGCGTGAGTCAACTGGATGTCATGAGAAGTGTACTGCTGCTTGTACAGCTGCGGCTACTGATGATAATAGCATTGATGATACTCCTGCGAGTAATAGTGATCGATGGAAGTTGAAAGACACTCATCGTCGTCGAAATGGTCGTGCGTTACGCTCACGTACTGCTACCCAAGCTAAGAAGCATAAGAAACAACATGATGCTACTATTATTAAGAAGCGTAAACTTCGTTCTCTTTCGGATGCTGTGACTAGCAATGGAAATAGTAGCCATCAGAATCTTAGTAGTGAGAGCGATAATAAGGAGACAGAAAGTGTCAGCAGTCCACTTATAGTGACTAGTCTATCAACTTCATCGAATGAACCTTCTAGTGATTTGACGTCATCGGACTATGCCGCGAATGTTAAGTTGATTGAGGATACACAAGGTTGTGTAACTGTAAGTGTTCCTACTTCGGCTGACTGTCAGTCAAGTGATGATGAGAAGGAAGCGTCTGATGGTTACAGACAGTCTACAGTGTTGCATGATCACGATGCTATTGATGTGCATATGTCTTGTGTCTCTGAAACGGAACATGAAGAGCAACAAGCGAGTTTATCGGTTTCGATTTGTGACACTAATGCTGTTCTTTCATGTAGTGATATGAGTTATACAAAAATGGAGGAGTTCCACTCTACGGATGCTAGTGCAGACCGAATCGACGCGACTTGTCTGGCAGAACGGAATCATGATGACGTTGATAATAATCTGGATGTCACTGATGTGACAAATGAGTTACCGAAGATGACGAATGCTGATCAAACCTCCTCTGTATCAGGAGATGGAAAGATAAATATTGATCCCACGTTATGCTACTTAAAGTCTTCTGGAGACGATGAAATGTCAAAATTGGAGATCCCACCCTTGCATATTATCTATGGGTCAAGAATTTCTGTTGATAAGTCAGCATCACGGACTTCATTGTATCTGCTGATCGGAGCAAGTGGTGGTGGATTGGCGACTCGTCCCCATGATAGGGAATGTAGTTCCCGGATAGGATATGACCAGTTTTACGACGTGTTGTACATGTTCGTGTGGGTTAATTGGGTAAGGTTTATACTACCGTTAGGTCATGCCACGATAGATAGGGGAATCAAGGGCCTAATGGGAAAGTATCGGTACCTAGTTAGCATGATAGGTCATATCCATGTTGGATGGCGGGTAGGCGTACTGCTGTAAGTCCTACACGTTCTTCCGGTGTGGATTAGGGGATGAGAGTGAACCCAAACCTGAAGTATAAATAAGCGCTTGTTTTTGCATGGAGGGATTTTGCGGGCCGGTGTAGAATCTTTTTTGAAGGTTTTGTTTTTTGGAAAATCCCTCCATGTTTATATGTTTGTGTTATGATATGACTGACTCTTTCTGTTGACATTTTGGTACTCTATTTGATTCCATTTTGAGGTTTTATCATTGTATACTGTTATTATTTCTATATTTTGTACTTATATTGAAGTTTTTATGTTTGCTTCTGAACTGTACACATGTTGTTTAGATTTGATATAATATGGCTACAGCCATATTTGGATTTGATATGGTCGCAGTATACTAGCTTCACCTAATCTTTTGAACTCGGATACTCATCAGAGTAATTTCGACTTGGAAGGCGTAATTATTGTCAGGTAAATGTTTGTATTTCCATTTCTTTTATATAAATAGACCACTTTCTCCTAGAACTATTGTGTTTTTATATTCGACTAAGGGAAGGTGCGTTCGACATACGTCTATTGGAATCGAATTGAACGGCTACGGTCGAAAATTCAACTACACTGATGAGCTGAGGGCTAATGAACACTGTTTTAAGATGTAGCAGGATGTAAGTAATCAGTGATACTGATGTTGGCTTTTTTAAGCAAACCACGTCTGTGATTCATGTTTCTGACCTTGAATTGATTTCACTTCCTTCCAAGAAATCCTATTACAAGCAGATTTGAACAGTTATGGTGAAAAAGTCTCGCTCATGACTTCTTGAGCTACATAGTTAAAAAATTCAATGAAATATCACCAAAGCATTGAACCACTGTACGTCCATTATTATATTCTGTAAATTCACATAATTTTCAACAAACTGGTTCTTCTGGATCTCCTCTATTCATGAAATTATTTGCCCGTTAGTTATCTTACAAGTAACTTGTCTTCATTAACCTACATAACTGTAGGTTTACAGTTACAGTTATAATTTTGGAAAAATGATTTGAGCAATAATACTAAAAAGCATCTGATGAGTCATGGCTCAGTTTTCAAAAGAATATTTTCTGTTTTGCTGCTCGTCCATTTCGCCTTATTTCCATTTTTTCAGCACCTCATCCCACGCCTCAAATAATGGCCTTGATAATTGCCGAAGACGTGATTACTTTACCCAGGAGCCTGTAAATTTATTATCTGATGAATCTCAGCAAGAGCATCATCATACATTTACATTGTCGATTCTTGTTATATGCAGACCTGGATTTACTTTGCATTGGTCCTGAACCGGAAGTGGTTCGTCGCAACGCAACCGTCGTAACTCGCGCCAACTATTGTATTGTACATTCCAGAGTCTGAAACATTATCGATAATTTCATCTGAAAGATAAACAGCCAATGTATCTTGTGAAATATTTATCTAAGCGAGCAACATTCGACCGAAAATATGTTGGCAATTTTGACATTTTATTTTGCCTGTAAATTGGCATGCCACATGTGACAAGTTATTTGAGAATGAATTGGCATTATTTTTAATATTATTGCGAAGACTATATGGCAAATATTACCACATCCTGTTGACTTTTCTGATCGTTAGGATTTAGTTTTCTTGGTACTAAGCCAAGAGTCAGTCAGATATTTTCTAGGCCATCGGCTGGTATTAGGTTCGAGTAACACTCTGAACTTGTAGGTACTTGGTTTAACTGAAGTGTTGAAGATCTCTGTCATCTTCGCAATTCGAACCTTTCAGGCAAAATACTCTGGTTTTCTTTTAATCATGAACCCAAACAGATATTCTGAGTTTACATGTATTTTGGCGCCTAGCTTCATTTGGAAGTGTGTCCTATCACTTTCAACTTTGGCATTACATTCGTTTCTCAATACGAAGTAACAACCACTGCCTGAATCCATCAGCGAGATATTCCACTCGTGCCAGAATCTCCTTTTCTCTCGTAGCAAGCATTTGTTGCCTTGCTTAACCCAAGTGTGTGATGTGCCAGCTAAGAATATTTGATCAAACACAAGGAGTGGTAGTTGCAGCATTGACTCAGTACATTTATCTTTCTGAGCGTTAGTACTTGAGGGGGGCCGGTATTTACTGTAGAATTATTTCGCCGGTGGCTGTCCTAATCGCGTCCAATAGAAACACTCCGGTACGTTACTCCTAGATCCAGGTTCCAGCCAAATTAGAAGGTCAAATTTTCTAGGAGAAAACGTCTCTATATTGTTATAAAATGGAAATACAGAGGCTTACGGTATTTTTGTTTCTTCCAGGACTAAATTACTCCGTAGAGTATCTATTACAATAGCTAGTAAGTGACACTAAGTCCAGCAGCCACCGCGTCTATCCAAAAATGTGGCGGTAGCCATATTATATCAAATTTAAACAATATATGTACAGTTCAGAAGCAAACACAAAAACTTCAATATAAGTACAAAATATAGAAAGAATAACAACATACAATGATAAAATCTCAAATTGGAATCAAATAAAATACCAAAAATGTCCAGAGAAAAGGTCCATCAGGTCATAGCAAAAATATGTAAACATGGAGGGATTTTCCAAAACACAAAACATTCAAAAAGAATTCTACACCGGCCCGCAAAATCCCTCCATGCAAAAACAGCAAGCGTTAATGACACCTTATTTAGGGTTCCCATGTTATCCCCTAATCCACACCGGAAGAACGTGTAGGACTTACAGCAGTACGCCTACCCGCCATCCAACATGGATATGACCTATCGTGTTAACTAGGTACCTATACTTTCCCATCAGGCCCTTGATTCCCCTATCTATCGTGGAATGACCTAACGGTAGTATAAACCTTACCCAATTAACCCATACGAACATGAACAACGCGTCGCAAAACTGGTCATATCCTATCCAAGGACTACATTCTCTATCATGGGGACGAGTCGCCAATCCACCACCACTTGCTCCGATCAGCAGATACAATGAAGTCCGTGATGCTGACTTATCAACAGAAGTTTTTGACCCATAAATAATATGCAAGGGTGGGATCTCCAATTTTGACATTTCATCGTCTCCAGAAGACCTTAAGTAGCATGACGTAGGATCAATATTTATCCTTCCATCTCCTGATGCAGAGGAGGTTTGAACAGTGTTCATCATCGTCGGTAACTCATTTGTCACATCAGTGACATCCAGTTTATTATCAACGTCATCATGATTCCGTTCTGCATTAGCATCCGTTTCAGCGGCACAAGACATATGCTCAACAACAGCATCGTCATCACACAGCACTGTAGACTGGCTGTTACCATCAAACACTTTCTTCTCATCATCACTCGACTGACAGTCAACCGTAATAGGAACAGTTACAGTTGCACAACCTTGTGCATCTTCAATCAACTTAACCTTCGTGACGAGGTCCGATGGCGTCGAAACACTAGGAGGCTCATTCGATGAAGTGGATAAACTAGTCCCTATAAGTGAACTGCTGACACTTTCTATATCCTTATTATCACTGTCACTACTGAGGTTCTGATGGCTACTATTTCTATGGCTAGTCGTAGCATCCGAAAGAGCATGAGGTTCAGGCTTCTTAGTAATAGTAGCATCATGTCTCCTAGGCTTCTTAGCCGTTACTGTACCACCATCACTTATCCTAGAATCTACTCTAGGTCCAGTTATATAATTTACCCTAACTGAAGGGTTCCGAAAATAAGCTTTATTCCGTTCAGTCAATCCTGCCTGGGCCTTATTCATATTTGCTGAACTCATTAACCTCTGATTACTCGAATCCAAATAACCGTTCCAGGCTTTTCGAGCAGCTAAGAGGCTTTTATCATCACACACTTCGGATCCATCTTGATGCCTACACTTTTCGCCTTTTTCTTTCTTTTCTACACTTAGAAAAGCCATCTTATCTGTTACACCATCCGGCTTCTTACTAGGACACGCATCAAGAGGCTTTACATCGTTACGGTCACGTACTCGTCCTTCATCAGCGTATGCTTTCGTGATATAATTGACAATTCTCTTATCTTCCGAGCGTGCTTTAGGTAGAAACGAAAAATCCGAATGTCTCGCACGCAGACCACTAGTAGCTTCCGTATTATTTCCTGTTTTAGCCTGATAAGCTAATCTTCCAAACCTACTACTAGCTATCTTAGCACGAGACATAATAAATTCCGTCAATTCGTTAAAATTGGGCTCTCTCTCCTCTTCGTCCCACTTGAATACTAGCTCTGCCCACTGGGCTTGCATTCGACGAGGTAAGAGCCTTACTATTCGTTCTAAAGTAGCCATAGAGTTAAGTTCAGCTGTACAATTTAACTGTTCTGAAGTTAAAGAAGCATTCTGCATTTTAATGGCCAAGTTCGTCAATGATTCAGGATCATTAAATTCTACATTCCCAGTTCTAAATAAGTCCTCTAAGGTTTCTCGCGCTATTACATGCGATTGTCCAAAGAGCTGTTTTAGAATGGCCTTAGCTCTCTTATATCCTGATTGTGGATCCATAATAATACAGCCTTCAATCGCATTTTTTGCTTTTCCCTTACAATAATGAATTAAATACAATAAACGCACTTGATCATCCTTGATTCGAGGTTCTATAAACGATTCTATCTGTCGTATGAACTTAAAATAGTCGCGAGACCTTCCATCAAAATATGAGAGTTCAACCTTAGGTAATTCTAAACCCTCTATCGATGACTTACAATAATAAATATCAGACATAACATGTGGGTTACCCATAAAAAGGTTATCACTAACGACTTGCCTAGAGCCTTGTGATCCGTCGAGCTCTTCCACCGTCCTCATGTGTGATTTTTTTCGGTTTGACATCATAAATAAAGTTCAATAAAGACGGTAACGAATACAAAATAGAGTAAATCCAAAATTCAGTTCAAAATTAATGATAAGTAGTTCCAATTTCTTCCTCCAAGGAAGTCTAGTATGATAAACGATTAAAATTCCAAATGTTTCCTTGTAATTCTTAATAATCCAAATAGATCCAAATTATATGCGTTCTGGTAAATATTTCCAAGTATAATTCACGCAAGAAGAGCAAATACCAGACTGTAGAATTATTTCGCCGGTGGCTGTCCTAATCGCGTCCAATAGAAACACTCCGGTACGTTACTCCTAGATCCAGGTTCCAGCCAAATTAGAAGGTCAAATTTTCTAGGAGAAAACGTCTCTATATTGTTATAAAATGGAAATACAGAGGCTTACGGTATTTTTGTTTCTTCCAGGACTAAATTACTCCGTAGAGTATCTATTACAATAGCTAGTAAGTGACACTAAGTCCAGCAGCCACCGCGTCTATCCAAAAATGTGGCGGTAGCCATATTATATCAAATTTAAACAATATATGTACAGTTCAGAAGCAAACACAAAAACTTCAATATAAGTACAAAATATAGAAAGAATAACAATATACAATGATAAAATCTCAAATTAGAATCAAATAAAATACCAAAAATGTCAACAGAAAAAGTCCGTCATGTCATAGCAAAAATATGTAAACATGGAGGGATTTTCCAAAACACAAAACATTCAAAAAGAATTCTACATTTACTACTAATAAAGCAATTTGTACCACTTGTGTTGAAGCGACGCCAGCATGAATCTGTCACGTTGGTTATTCAGCTACCCTGTAGTCTATTATCTCTGAAGTAACTGCATATACAAATAGCCATTCCTCCCTCTATCTGGTGTACCCTATCGCATCGAAATTGTGTCATGCCCTGCAAGCTCATTTAATCGTCTGCAATATCGGAGATAGCCATGTGTCACTTAGCAATATGATCTTCAAGTCCATCCGAGAGCACATATTCCTGATTTCTAACAGCTTGTACCTTAGTCCTCTTACGTTGCTATTAAGGCATTTGGTGGTTTGTGTAAATGTATTTCTACAGTGGCCGTCCCAATTGGTTCCAATAGAGGCACTCCTGTACGCTTTTCCCAGTCCCGGGTCCCAACCAATTCAAAAAGGACAAAATTCTAGGAGAAAGCGTCTCTGTATTAGTTAAAAAATGGAAATACAAAGCATTACGGAAATAGTGCTTCTTCCAGGGTAAAGTTACTCCGCAGAGTATCGGACACAATAACAAATAAGTGACGCTAAGTCCAGCGGCCACTGCGTCCGTCCAAAAATGTGGCGGTAGCCATATTATATCAAATTTAAACAACATATGTACAGTTCAGAAGCAAACACAAAAACTTCAATATAAGTACAAAATATAGAAAGAATAACAATATACAATGATAAAATCTCAAATTGGAATCAAATAAAATACCAAAATGTCAACAGAAAAAGTCCGTCATGTCATAGCAAAAATATGTAAACATGGAGGGATTTTCCAAAAAACAAAACATTCAAAAAGGATTCTACAGTTTGTATCATCAACTTGTTCACTTCTGCAGCAACAGCCCTTGTCGGAATTTCTAACACGGTGTTCAAAATGAGTTGGCCAAGTCTGTGGGAACTGGTCTCTTTAGGGTTTTGCTTGTGTATTACATTCAATTGGAGAGACCATGATATACATGTTTTTTCCATGAGTTGCTGTTATTGTTTCACAGATCCGAGTTCAGTCTCTCAACATCTAATGTGGCTAGAGATACCATTCCTCATGCTGTACTAATCTTGAAGTGCCTCACTTAGGAAGTCCCGTTCTCTGAATCCTCAGCAATCATATGTGGAAAATTAATGGTCGTGAGACGTGAACGACGAGGCAGCAGACTAAAGCTAATTGTCACGGTGGTATGAGGATTCATGCTACGTGATAACTATCGTCATTGTTGAACGTTATGTGCATGAGCTTTATCGAAGCTACTATTAAGCAGCTCAGGCACGCCGTGAATTACCATGTTTGTCTGCTCTGCTTTTCAGCAAGCCACACCCCGTCGTTGGAGCACATTGTGAGCTGTGCTGTTTCCACTTCCCCTTGTTATACTCACCAACTGTTCACATACAAACCGCAGCTTCGTCCATTTACTGACTCGAGTTATGGCTACCTTAGTCGCTTGCTTAGTTGGTTTCGTACTGGGCAGACCCAGTTTACCTGTAGGGGTTTGTACGTTAATTATCGGTGGGCCCTGTGGCATTTCTAATGCTATTTTTGTCTCAGCAATTCTGCACTATTGAAAAATATTCTGTAACCACTGACACAGGTGAGTCAGAATAAAAGCGTAGTACTCCCCAGGTTCTGCAGTGTCACAGTGACAATGCACACATGCACTACTGAGGTTACATTCAAATGCAGAGTCGCTGGTTTGAACTGGTAACGAGCAGTCATTAAGACCTTTCCTTGTGGGATTTCCGAACCGTAGGTTGTGTTGTTTGAGCATTAGGATGGCTTTTTCTCCTATTTTTATTTTGCCTACTGGTCTTACTAGGAGTAGGAATCCATGTAGTATCATCTTGAATTTTTTGTTGGAGACCGAGTGGAGGTGTTTGGGTCGAGTGATCGGAATTACGAGCATAACTACCGGGTATACTACCGAGTGACGTTCTGAGTTTTCCACATCTCTGTCGCTCATGACTGGGATTTTCGATCTACCACTAACCGCAGGATATGTACCTCGACTCGTTTACTAGTTATTACAGTGTAAGAAGTGACAGTAATGCTATTACTGAACACGTTGCCTAAGCGATTTGAGGACGGAAAACGAGATAAGTTAAGTAGGGAAATACGCAAGATAGGAGTTTTGAAAGAAAAATAATAAAAATACTAAATATAAACTAAGCAAGAATAGAATCTGAAAGTTATCCGAAATTCCAACTTTAACTTTGATCGTTCTGGTAAGCGACTTCTCATGGATGCAGTAACTTATCCACAAGTGAATGAATGTGTTCGTGTGTGGTAATGAAGTAACTACAAGGTAAGCAGTTGACCGAGATAGCTAGACCTACCGCACAGGGGTTCTGTCTTGGAATGGTTCCGTTCGTCCGAATGGTTACTCAGACTGTCTATCGATAAGTGGAGACAAACTTCAAATTTTGGGAAGTGATTGAATGTCTTAATCTGGTGTCTAAAACTGGATTATTTCCTGT
Organism: Schistosoma turkestanicum; assembly: GCA_944470395.2. Taxonomy (NCBI): domain Eukaryota; kingdom Metazoa; phylum Platyhelminthes; class Trematoda; order Strigeidida; family Schistosomatidae; genus Schistosoma; species Schistosoma turkestanicum. The sequence goes on along the minus strand of OX103971.1, from coordinate 37,162,567 downwards.
TAATGGTGGGAAATCAACGAGGACAAGTTTATTTCGTAGCGCGCGCAAACCTTACAGCTTCAGACGCAACGATAACCACAGCCGTACCTTTCTGTAATGAATAAGTATCCCAAATCACTTATACAAATGTCCTAAGTAAAAATAATTTCCTAATTCTGATAAGCAAAAGTTACGGTGTAAAATTCGTTTTTATCCGTCACTGACTTAGGTCGTCTGCATCGACCTACTGCATCCAAGCCGCCTATTTCGCTTCTGGTCATGACTATGGTAAAAGCAGCCTCAAAGAAGGGACGTAAAACATTGTCTCACCAAGGTGACCCAATAATCAAAGATGGAGTAGTTAAACTTAGGGGTTTGTTGCTATCTAAATTTTGATGTTTTTAGAAAAGCTAACAAGAAGACAAAAACAAAGACTTCAGAAACGTATATTGAAATCTGATAAGCATATTGGGAATAAAACTCATTCCAAGGTATTTTTCTCAGACACCCTTCTCATCATTAGGTTGAAATACCATCTGACAGTCTTTTAGCGACTAAAAGTGGTTTTCTTGAAAATGATATTAATGAACTCATAACTGATGACTTCGGACGTTTATCGGATTTGGAAGATGAAGATATGGAAACAAATACGAATCCTGTTGAAGCCGTAGATGAAAAGGAAGATATGATAACTAACCTTACTTCCGAAGATGCAGCTGATAAATCTGTTATGGATTCCAGTACTTTAAACCAGCGTATTCGAAACTGGCTTCATATCCTCGCCGATTTTAAAAACAGAGCACCAGCTGGCCTTGATAGGAGTCTATGTGTTCGAACTCTGATAAGCGATCTGTGTTCTCGTTATTCATACAACCAGTTTCTCATGCTGAAACTTCTTGATCTGTTCCCTAAAGAGGTAAGAAATATTGGAGCTTGAATTTAGTCTTAGATCGTTGAGGTTTTAGAAGCTAATGAAGTTGACAGACCGGTGACCATACGCACAAATACGTTAAAAACCCGTCGCAGGGAATTGGCTCAGGCAAGCCCTCTTCATTTAATTGATTAGATAGGCTTTAATAAATCGTGGTGTAAACCTTGATCCCTTGGAACCTTGGAGCAAAGTTGGACTTGTTGTCTACTCTTCACAAGTACCATTAGGTGCAACACCAGAATATCTTGCTGGTCACTATATACTTCAGGGAGCTAGTTCTATGCTTCCTGTAATGGCCTTATCTCCTCAGTCAGGCGAGCGAATCTTGGATTTATGTGCTGCACCTGGGGGAAAAACCACTTATATAGGCAAGTTTGAAAGTCTCATCGCTAAGCTAATATGTTATTATGATTGCATCTCTCGAGTACTACATATTTTTGTTGTGAGATAGTTACCAGAAACTATTACATCAAACTAGTTCCCGTTGTTTTGCGTAAACCCGATTCTTAAGAAAACTTCTATATCACCAGTCTCGAGAAATATATGCTGTATCTCCCGAGATTTTTGTGAATTTTAAATCCTCCGGGACTAAAGTTAACTGTCACACTACACGCGAGTCATGCTCTCCATATACTAATAATTCCTCAGAGCTTACCTATCTATTTAAAGTAAATAAAAATCTTTACTTTCACGCAGGTCAATTTAAACTTTTCATGGCGAAACCACTGACCTGTTTGCGCCTTGAGATGCGTTTGGGTAGTTAAGGCGTCACATTAAGTTAATAATATTAGTGATCAGGGAGTAACACTTAGTGTAATCTCAACCTAGTTAACCCTCGTGCCTTCGGGTCGATTTAGCCGGTATAATCTCTTTAGCTCTGAGTAGGTAGTTCCGTAACTTACTGATCGAAACAGCTGAAAAGTGTGCACGAATATAGTATGAAACATGCTTAGGGCGGTGTGTAGAAAAACAATTGATTTTAACTATGAAAATGCAGATTTTCGGTGACTTAAAGTCCCATTACTTAAAAGCTAAGTTAACTGAAGCCGAAAATTACAAAATGTTTATCCGCATAAGATATTCACAGTCCTTAGTACTTAAGTGTCGTATTAATTAATGAAATATACCACACTTACGTGACCAATGCAGTTCAACCATGTCAGGTATAGACAGTAACTACCGAACCCAAATGGGCGAGGTCGCGAAAAATCTCTAGATTGATCAGAGTTAGACACTAACACCGTTGGGTGCCGACCAAGTGATCTACAGATTAGGCGTTCACATGCAGGACTAAAGGTCCTGAGTTCGAATCCTGCCAGGTGCAGGAGTCATGGATACGCACTGCTGATGAGTCCCATACCAGGACGAAACGGCCGTCCAGTGCTTCCAGGTTTCTAATGATGATTAAGTGATGATTTCAATGTGTAAAAATACTTACGAAAATTGATTTCCTTGTTTATCTTTTTTGAAGATCGTTGCGTAGACCTTTCGTCAGTCTGTATCAACATTACCTTTAATCCTCATCGTAGTTAAAGCCTGGCGTGACAGATTTTCGAGCATTTATCCATTTGGTCGGTGCCACTATAGTTTACAGGTCATTCCGAATTAGCGATATCACATCTGTTTGGATATCATGTCCAGTTAATGAAAAAAACAGAAATCTCGTAATAAATACGAAGAATTGGTATCGCTAATGTAAGGTTTGTAATTATTTCTTTAGCGGTTATCTGGCACTTAACTACGGTTTGTGAAAAGAAGAATGGAGGGAACTAATTTGATTTCACGCTTGAAAACGAATATGTAGATCAAATATTCTTTCTTCATCAGGCTCTGAAACGTAGACATACCAACGTCCATTTGTGTACATATATATATATATATATTGTGTATATCATAAGCTTTCGGTTGTCCCACAAACTTCTATCACACGGCTTATGATTCGTATTTCTTCACTAGCCTATTCTTTACAGCCACTTTCGGGCCTGTTTGCGTATAATTATTTTAATTTGTGGTATGATATGGTCTGCTGATGTAAAAACTACTTCTATTTGAGAAATATAGTACAGGCTAGTTGCTGATTTATGGATTCGAGGACAGAGCAGAGCAAAGCTACAGAATCAAGAACTAGTAGGAGCTCAGCTACCAACTCAAGATTAGAAGTGCTAAGCGGACGCGTAATTGGTTAAATCAAACTTATTAGTTCGCAAGTGGACTTTTTCATTACTCCGGGAACTGTCGTTACTTCAACTTCGTTAATGTTTGCTTTGATAATTTCACTCTATCGTGTTGTCATGGTGTGACAAATTGAAATGATATACATATTTTCCAGGTTCTGCATTACCTGTAACTGACTGTTACGAATATAACCTAAGTTGGCCATCAGTCAACATATTTACGTATGATTATAGTTGCAATATCTTATTATTCCAATATTAAACCACTGCAGATAAAATCATAAAAAGCCGATGAAATAAGCTCTGTCCATATTCTTGCTTTTCTCATCATATTCTTGTCTAGATTATGATAATCGTCTTCGTTACTATCCAGTTTCTGTATGATGACCTTGTACTAATCATTCTACCATTCATTGTTTGCGTGTAGCACAACTCATGAAAAACACTGGGACCATTTTCGCAAATGAAATAAACCCCAATAGAGCCAAAGCGCTGCTTGGAAATTGTCATCGTATGGGTGTAACAAATACTGTCATTTGCATAGAAAATGGGCGGAAATTTCCAAATATTATGTCGAATTTCGACCGAGTTCTCGTAGATGCACCGTGTTCTGGAACTGGCATAATTGCCAAAGATCCTTCAGTAAAAACCACCAAGAATAATGACGAAATTCAAAAGTGTGTAGAATTACAGAAAAGATTGCTTGTAGCTGCTATTGATTCCTGTAAAGTTGGAGGTTACATAGTTTATTCTACATGCTCCATATTGGTAAGTAACCCTTGAATACCGATGAAAATATTTTCTGATAGGGTTCTGTTAGGATTTTACTAAATCTTTCGTTGTTCGATATTATGACAGTGAAAGGGAAACTCAATGACTAACTTTGTAGTTTGCCATACAGAACGCAAATTAAGAATCACGCAATTAGAGTGGCATGCCACTTTTGCTCCTGTCATCTGCTCACAGACTTTAACTGATGAGTTCGGAAAATAAATCCATGGGTAGTCAGATGAAATAAGCGTCATCAGCGTGTAAGAATACAGGGCTACCAGCTCACTCAAATTTTGATATCTGAGTATCCTGCTTCATCTGTTACGATTTGAGTGTCTGAGTAGCATCATCAACGCAAAATAAAGTATATCATACTTCGCCTCGTCTTTTTCATTCAATACTAACAAATTGTGGATTGAATGTTTTAAAACAACCTATATTACACAACAGAGCCCTAACTTGGAATTTCGGGGCAGTACAATAAAATCTTAAAAATGCCATATTTCCTTACCATGATAGTCAGTCAGCCAGTTGCAACGTAGAACTTTGTACATCAGTTCAGGTTGCCGTACCACATCAGCACATAGACGCAACTATCAATTCAAATCCCATAGTGGTAGCGATAGTAGAAGTATCACCAGTAATAAAGGAGATTAGGGTTCAAAGATATGACTTGAGGACTATAATTCAGTGAGATAACTTTAGAAAGAGAAATATAGGGATGAGGAATTCAGAAGAGTAGGATTTGAGATAACACAATGAATGAATGCACCTACGCCATTGCAAACGATTTTGAGCCATGTCATTCAAGGTCTCTAACCATCGTGACTTTCGTCACGCGGACTCCAACCAGGTAGCCTATATCTTCCAACATGACTCAGTCCACTTGTCAGTGACTTCATGGATTTGTGCCTTTTGGTTTGGCAGCCCCTAGCTTTCTTTAAACCTATTCCTACATCGCAAAACATAGCTCGACAAGGCAGTCGGTGGTTAGGCATACGTAACACATGTTCTAACCAATTCAACTGATAAAGTTTCAACACTTCACCTATCGATTTGCTATCCCTACCTAGTACTCGTTTCTTAATGATAGCATTGCTTACTCGGTTGTCCGAGGATACTCGAGCGATGCTTCTGAGACACCTGTGGAGCGGTCTACACGCCCGATTAGTTTACTCCCTATAACTAGTTCAGGTAGCGATGCAACCCAGTCTTGAAGCAACATTTTGCATTTCGAAGGTGAGAACCGCATCCCGAACATGCTTGCATTGTTTCTTGGGGTCGTCAGAAGACTGCGTTTTGTCAGCGTCTTGACTAAATAGAACTATGTCATCGGCATATTCTAAGTCAACAAGCAAGTCTCCTGATAGAATATTCACTCCTGAGATTTCTTATCACTTTCTCAACTTCATAAAGACTCGGAGGACTTACGTGATACTCTTCTACTGAATCTATTAAGCCAACAATATACCACCGGTTGTCGATGTCATTTCGGTAACCCGCTTCGTACAAGAGTTGCATGGTTCATTACCGTTTTTTGCAGATTAGTAATCATCTACTTTATTTTAAAAAATTTGTTACCGAACGTAAATAGTTTCCATAACCCAAATCAAAGGCTATTTAAATGACAGTACTTAATCACGATACATTTCAGAACGTCAAGTTTGGAAACATTAATAATGCTTAGTAGAATGCAAGTAGATCAGTTAAGAGCCCCTTCGAGTAAGACGAATCGTTACGTAGAATTTAATAAGATTGTGAAGGCGGTTCATCTTAGCTATAGCAAGTGGTACAAAAGCGCCCTAGTACTGCCAAGAGTGGAATAATTTCGCTCTCCCCCTCGAAATTATGTCATATAACCACAGGAGGCTTGATTGGGTTAGCCGACTTGCGTCACTTGTACCACTGGAAAGATATCCATCCGACATCATCTACTAATCAATGCTCAAGTAGGTAGACTATGGGAAAAGAGAAGACACGTGGGTGGATCTTATGGTGTCGTGGCTGTGTAGCTATGCTCAGATAACTGCTATTTCTTGCTAATACTAACCTTAAGCACAAGGAGAAACCATCCACTCTTTTTCTTCTCTCAAGTCCTAATCTTCTGAATTTCTCATCACCATCTTTCTCTTTTTAAGTTTGCCTCACTGAATTATACCTTTTGAATTAGTTCTTCGATCCCTAATCTTTTTGAATATCGCTAATACTTCTACTATCTCTAGCACTGTGGGATTTGAACTGACAATTGCGTCTCTGTTCTAATGTGGTATAGCAACCTGAACTAGTGTACGTACGTACGTTCGAAGTTCTAGGTTGTAACTGACTGACTGGCAAAGGACGAGTGCACTGTGCAGCAGTTCGCTCCGTCCCACTGTACAGGTGCGAAACATGGGCAATAAGAATAAAGGATATTCGTAGGTTACTAGTATTCGGTCATAGGTGTCTTCGAAGCATTGCTTGTATATCCTGGGACTAAGCCTGCTAAGGGACCGCGTAGTCTGGTGGCGAGGGTTTGCTTACGACTTGAAGGCAGCAGCTGCATTCGGCAGCTGTCAAAAGCTGCTTCAAATCGTCGGAACCACTAGCAGCAAGAGGTCTGATGCGAGTGAAAAAATCTATGAACACCACGCATATTGCAAGATATCAATGGTTGTTTCTCGACATCAGGGCCGCCTTTGATCCCCCTAGATAGAACTGTTTTTCAAGATTATCTATTGCAGTATAGTTTGTCTGAAAATGTGAACATTTCGTAGACCTTACATACAAACACTTCAGGTAGGAGAGCAAACGCGCACTGGCACATCTCTTCATTGCTTAATTCAAGCAATGGGGTTGGGCAGGGTTGTCCAGTACCGTAATTCATCCTCAATTTGACCATCATTGACTTTCAGGAAACAGTCCTGATCGAAGTAGTCGTTGTTTGGATCTGCTAGCTGGGCAACGATTACGATTTTGAGTATACAGGTGATATTGTCCAACCGTGCGATGATGGCTAAGTCATGCAGTCCTCAATTAACTAGTTGAGAATCGGCGTCCCTAGATATGGCATATGCTACGCGCCTTTTAAGTGCGACGTACTTTTACAAGACCGTCAGAATCCTGTTCTCACCCGATTTGTTAATGAGCCGAAAGAAGTTGTAAAGTTCATGTACCTGGGTAGCTGTGTAAGTGCTGGTAGTGGCGTGAGTGGTAAGACTAATTCACATATAGTGAGAGCCAGAGCAGCTTGTCAATTTGGGCCATTTTCGGCGCCTTCCTTGTGTTTATGAAACCTTCCCCTTAGGTTTGAAATGTTAAGAGGCCTTGAGTCTTTTCTAACGCATTTCTGATACCTAGTCACAACATGCTATTAATGCTAAATCGTGCCCGGGCATATTGGTGATAGTACAGTTGGTGTCACCATCTTGAAACGTCTTCGACGGCTTGAACAAGTACCATGAATGTCAGCGAATTTCGCGTTGTGCACCATTTGCTTATGCTGGAACTGGTTATAGAAAGCGAAGGGCTGGTTATTCTATTACACGATGTCGTGTAATAAAGAAAGCTGTACAGGGCTGGCTTCTATTGACCCTTCACAAGTCCCTGATTAAGGTTCTAGACATGGTACAACTTAGTGGACTGAAATCGTATCAGACATTGAGCAGAACAGAAGTGGTCTCACTGTAGGTTTATATTACTCCATATAAATGAGGCAAACCTTTTTAACCGGGAGGATTACTTGTTTTTAATTTCCTTGACTAAACCTTTTCTTTATTATTTCACTTTCGTACGCCATTTTCGATTGATTCTCCATATAAAGCCAAGTGTGTAAAAAAGATACTTACGAACTCAGTCTCAAAGGTGTGAATATCTCCTATGTAAAAGCACTTTATTTTGAAAACCATGGCATGAAGCCCTTTGTAAGGTAATTTTTTAGGTACGAGACATTTTCCTACATGAATGCTATGCTTCAATGTAATTGCGTCCTCTACTTCACATTGAGGGCACTGACACACCATCTTTTTGTTTCTATTTAACAAGGTAGAGGAGAATGAAAATGTAGTGAACTTTGCGTTAAGACGACGAAAGGTTCGCTTAGAAGAAACGAAATTGTTTGGGGAGAAAGGTTTCACTGCGTAGGTAAGCTTTACTAAAACATGATTTTCTCCACAGATTTAAAGGATATCAGTTCCATCCACATATGACACGCGTTCGACGCTTTTATCCGCACAAACACAATGTTGACGGGTTTTTCGTGGCGAAAATGAAAAAGTTAGCAACAGCAGCTACCAAGAAGAAAGAATCTGTTTAAGACCACATATGTAAAGGTAAATTACCAGAAGTATCATGCACTTATTCCTACTTATAAATAAAAAAAACTTAACCTAAAGTTAGTTCTTACTTCTTCAGAACCGTGCACGATGGACTTCATTGTTAAATTGACCTCATCGTAAAAAAAAAGGATTTAGAACAATTAACGATGTCAGAAATCTAGACAGCTTCTTTATCTGGTGCTAATGTACCCAGTTCGTTAAAAGGAATGATGTAGTTGGCGATCGCGCTTACTGTCTGTATCCAGTTAGCTGACTGACCACCTAATCATGTGGCAGTTGTCTGTCCTCTACCCTAGAGATCTATATCCCGTTTCCAAATATTACCTCGCTGTTTCAGTGGACAAAAAGCTCACTAATTGGATCCCTAATCTGCAAATTCGTCTACCTTTGTCTCTCTAAACTTATCTCACTGAATTAAACTTTTTCAATAATATCTTGGAAGCCTAACCTTCTCTTTTACCAGTAGTACTTCTACGATTTGAATTGACAATTGCGTCTCTGTGCTAATTTGGTATGGCAACATGAACTGATGTATTCACGTACGAAGTTCTACGGACTGACTGACTGATATTTGTTTACGAATACAAAGTACAAACTTGCCACATTTTCGATGTATTGGAAACCAGGTAAGAACTATCGGTTAGGAAAATAAAAACTCTGATGCATACTAATCAGATCAAAACTCAATTACAATAGAGGTTGAGTGTGTGACAAAACTTAGAAATGTACATAAAAAGATTGGAGTTTCTCCTCTCAATTGCATTCATGATTGACTGCGCCTGCGGAAATCCTCGAAAAAAGTTCTTACTTCTGATTCCGTTACAATCTGTAAGACAAAAAAGGGATCTGAGTAAGAAAGGCTATGGTTAATTCCTGGTTAAGAAAATAATGAGCTACTAACCTACGTTGATGTTGATCACTTTTTATGTGACGCATAAAATGCATTTCGGCTAATCAATAAGTCTAAAAATCTTAACTATAAAGCGTAGGGATAACAATCTTTTTGAGGGACTATTACAGTCGCCTCATTGAGACATAATCAAACTCTGCAAATAACACTGTAAGAAGTTCTCAAGTGGATTATATTTTCCCTGGCCATGGTTTAATACGTCGCTAGAAACTATGAAGATAAAGATTTGTATGGGTCTCCTCACTGTAATTAAGGGAAGATTTAAACATATTGTATAGGGGAAGTAAACGGATACACGAGGTACTTACATGATTTTCATCTCTCTTCTTAGTAAAGAATTCTTCCAGGGCTTCCTTCAGTCGCGCAAATCCTAAATTGCGAAACATGTAAATCAATATTGTTGCAACATATACGAATGTGTCTTTGTTCATAGACTTTCAGATCTTTCTACACGGTTATATTATTTCTTCATTCAGTTCATATAACCTAGGTTATTTAAGTATAGATGTTTTTATCATAAGGTCTCATTTGGTTTGTAAAGAACTATTTTCGAACAGATTGTGTTCCGAAGTGTTGTAACCTACTAACTGAAACAAAGGCGTTTAACATGCTCCTGTACTTTATTGGTAGTTTAATATCAATCGTATAGCAACGTAGTATAGACTGCCATGCTTATTCCTGTCATATATAATACCTTTCTCTTTATTCTATCATTCATACTCAATAGCATTTGAAAATATATGGTGACTGTTTATATGATGAAACACAGCCATTTACAATATAAACGAAATATTGCACAAAATAGATGTCTAATTAGGAGATTTACATCTGCTAAAAAGCCATATAGGATGTTTCTTGATGTGCTTTGTTTCAGTTACTATGACGAACTCATTCTATTCGAATGTTAGAAAGGCAGGTCGGAACGAGTAATCAATCGAAAAGAGTTATAAAACTCTAGTCTACATGATCTTTGGGGTCCAGAGGGTATGAGCGGTGTGCGGATTTATTGTTACTGAACTGCTACCATCAGATCGTTGCTCCGCTGCCTTGTGGATTAAACTTTTAGACCAAAGGTTCGTAAAGTGATAAAGAAACCTATCTGTTTCGACTTAAGCACCTCGAAAGTATTTCAGCCAACAAAAATTCAATAATTTGCTTGGCGCATACATATTTTAGTTTTTATTTGCACCAATATTAATGCGTTGGAATAAAAAAGTAGTTTGAATGTAGTAGGAACTATGATCCTCCTAATACTAATGGAATATTTTATTACATTCTCATCAAAACCATAATAAAGTGTGAATGCACGAATAAATAAATAAATTTTGATGGCAGAAAATATTTGAGATACCTCACAAAATTACAGCGCGCTTGATCTCATCCATCCAACGTTTGAGTGTACTGATTCAGGGTTTTAGTCAAACAATGGGCTACTTGTGTTAATTTTTTAGTTACGCAAAAGACCAGCATTGTGAGTTGCCTCGACAACAGAAAAAAGCTTACGAACTTACTGATGAATTTTGGAACACAAAATTTTACTGACCGAATATTGATATTAGTCAAACAAATACATGTCCATTGTAAGAGTGATTGACACATAGAAAAGGTACATAACATAACCATTATTAATTTTGCTGAATCCTAACACAATCTTTGTGATTCAGTTGTGTCGAGTTAATTTTACGGAGTTACTATAAGTGTTCTTACTATTTCTACGTATAATTTAGGTTCACTACTATTTATCATGCGATAAATCAAGGTTGTGAAGGTTACCTGTTGCAAAATTCACTGCCACAGGATGTGGCAGCTCTGCTAGAGCTTCATTTAGTGTGCGTTTCTCCTCCTCGGTAATTGATTTAGTCCTTTGTTTTCCTAGCTGCATATAAAAAGATACTGAGTCTTCAGGATCCAACAGAAATTCGACATTAAAATTCTTGTACATTTTCTAAACCAAAAAGATTAAAAAATAGCACTCCATAATGAAAGCATGTTAATAACATCAGCTTTAAAATATTAAGCACGTTCAATCGGAGTCGCACTAAATCTAAAAGTGTTACGACCTATATGTACATTGCTAACAAAACATTCACAATATTCGGATGTAGTTTACCTAATTCAGTTTCCTGACATCAAAGAATTTTTCCTGGAACACTAAGTCTGCTGCCCAATTATCATTACTAATGGAGTTTGTTGGCCATTGGGTAGACCCACTCACGTTTTGACAACTTAGTAATTTGAAAACCTCATTTAAGCAAAAATGAAAATAAGCACTTTCTTTTAGAGGTGCTTAGATTAGCAGGTGTATAATGTCACTGTCGATAAACTACCGGAATATTTAGCTGGTATTTATATGGTGCTTGGCAAACCAGAGTTGGTAGAGTAAACTTGTAACCTATTCTGTGAGGAATAAATGATGAGTTACGATCGTTAGTGAGAACGACAAAGAGTACAGCTGCATCATCATCAACAACGATTAACTTTTATCTGAAGAAACTATTGTATGGTTTCGGATATTCGGATTTGTAATCGAGATTCTGATGACAGTTTTTAAGAAAGTAGTATGGTGCTAACCTATCATCGGAAAACTAGGAAGACCTTAATGTAGTGTTTAGTTTGTCATAGGAAATGGTTTGCAAAGTGCAACAATGTAACTGTCCACTAGTTGTAAATGATTTCATTCACACCACTCAAATTCAGGGTACGTCTAAAAGCTGGATTTGATTTACTTTTAATGGTGGATATCTAGTACCTGTTGGTCATAACCACGATGAACGAGACTATTGCATTGAGAAGTTTAACTAAAAGCAGTATAAAATGCAATAGAGAACCGGACCTCAATATGTCTACAGAAATACAAGAACGAGTATATCAGTGCAACTGATTCTTAGTAACATGACCTAATGGATCTAACTTCACATAACAAGTACCTTGTGGGCAGCCAGCAGGAAGATTGCTCCTCGACAACCGGTCGTTCGTCATCCGAAGTCATTATGATTCATCTTTTTTCACCCAATCACTCAAACTCGCGATAGGGGGTAGCTAACCAAGTGCAACATGACCCAGTCATAGCAGATAATTTGCCATTTTTATAATGGACTTTTACAGAGAAGCGAAAGTGATTATCTTTACATTACCCATTTTTTTACCGCATGCATTCTTTTCTTACTAGACTTTCACAACATCATTGTTTATTCGATTGTCTCAGGATATAAGAACAATGCTTCGAAGGCACAGTAGGACGGAGCGAACTGCTGCACAGCAGACTCGTCTTGTTAGTGAACGGATATCTCGCCTACGCCATAAGTGAAACACGCCGGCAAAATTCAATCGAGCCTTCTACATCCGTGACAAGATTTCGTCAGTGGGCCATCAGTATTGATGAGCCTCTTGTTAACACTGACAATGTGTAAATAAGTAGATTAAAACGTAATTGCTGAAAAATACCTGTAGTTCCTACAGGAATTTTTTTACCGAAAACGTTGATGCTGGCATATCAACCACTGGATTCCTTCAATGCAACTTACCTTGCAGTCTACGCATCGACAGAGACAACTTCTCCAATCAGAAATCCAAAACACTGATGGTACCAAACTACAATCTAAGTTTTCTATGCCATCAAGTGACGAACAGCGGAAGTCAGATACATGATGTTTCATTCTACTAGCCCACATAGAAAGACGACAATCACAACTGTCCCCTGTATGAGTCGTTGCGTCATTTCCAGCCTTTTTCAACTTTTTAGAATCTGGAGTATAGCTTGACTCAGAGCTGTTAATATCGAAACAGGTAGTTAAATGACAGGATTTCCGGAATGTCCCTTCATTGTCGTATGCATGCATAAAAAGAAATGCGTACTTTTTGATGCACATAAAACAGGTCATCTCGTTGTAATCCTCAGGAGACTCGAATTCTCTATCCATGTTGAGATGCTAAGCAAATCTTTTGAGCAAAAATGTGGTTACCTCCAGGTGGAACCAGTTTTCACAAACACCACACTGAATCATTTCTTCAACACCCTAGTAGACCAAATAATAAGTTACAGAAAACTACATCATAATCCGGGTCTGGATACGGACGTTGGCATGTGCAATATCGGTTACAGAAATTGTCATTGTATTCGTTCAAGTTGTTTTCATCATCTTTTTCCTTTGAAATTTAGCATTATATTTGCATTACCTCCCACAATAGACATTGACAAACACTCGCAAATTTTGCATTGCCACAGTCACATCTGAAATAGCGTTTCGTGTATAGCTCAACTATGTCGTGGTCAGCATGGCAGACAGTTGCACAAGGAAAACATATCCCAGCTTTCACTTTGTTTATGTCTAAACATGTTCGACAGGTGTAAAGCGCTTGTCGTTTTACATATCCCTGCAGGCCGTAATAATAATAGGTAATGCTACCTTCGTAAATGTACAAGCGGATTTATCATCGATCCCACCCATGACTATACAATTCTCTTCATCAATATCCTGGAGTACATTTTCGATCTTTACGACCGTATCTTCCTCCTCACTGTCACTACTCATTTCAAATCGAAGTGAGCGAAGTCATGTTATGTTTCCCGCTACAAAATTCAATCAGTTAGATTCACCATGTTCTACAACTCTGTGTATTCCAATATTTATTGTGTTTAAAACCAAAAAAGATTACATCATATGGTTATAGTTATTTTAGAAGAATAAAGCTGGTTGAAATGTTGTTATGCTGATATATATGTGCGTAAGCGTCATATCAACAGAAATTTCGTGTTTTATATTTATCGCTGTTGCATGATGTACGAAGGCAAAAACACAATGGAATCATGCGTGCATTTTTAAATACACATACTTTCTCTTTTCTTTTCCGGATGATTGGAAAAGATAAAATCTGGTGGAAGAACACGAAGGATTGAGTTTGCCATTGTTCTTTTTTGTATAATATTGTGTACCTGAAGAACCCTTAGAACAGAAATAAATGATCAAACGCTACTAGAAGAAGTAGGTTATCAGTAGGCTACTTGCTGGCTTCATGCTCGTTGGGTTTAAACTTCTGGCTGGTCTCGCCTATAAGTCACCACTACCCTTTAGGGGGAAAAGTAAGCTGTAGAAATCAATAAATTCTCAAAATAATCGGCTCCTTAGGTCTTCGAAATTGGTACTGGCACCTGTAGTTCTGCTTTACACAGCCGAAGGCACAAACTCACGCATCCCCGATTACCGATGGATACCTTGTGCAGCTCACCTACATACATATATTCTATTGGAGCAATCTGGAAATACTGGATAGAAGGATCACAGAGAAGCCTGGCACTCAGGTCAATCAGCAATCAACAAACATCGACAGTGACCCAATTTATCAACCAGCCAGTTCAATCATAAGCGACACTGGATCAAGAGACAGATCTAATGAGGGACACAATCAAAACAAATGTGAAAACAGCGACAGATTTAAGGTCAAAATCAACTCATCAAAATTGAAATTAGTAGAACGAACTACGGGTCAGAAAATGGAGAAATTCGAATACTTCCATCTGAATTTCGTGCTGATTATGTTATTCAGAAGAACAACAGAAGCTCCGTAACCAAAATATCCAGCTCAGAGAACGAAACGGTTCCACGATCATCCACCTGAACTACAAATTCTCTTCACCAACTCAAAGACACGTCCTTTTATCAACTAGCAAGCTAAGTTCACTCGCTCCTCAACATTCCAACCACTTTACAAATATATTTACAATCCTGTTCATTCTCGACTCTTGGTTCGACTTCACCCTGGGTGCCCTCGATCTGGAGCGGGTTGCGGACAAAAGCGTTATCCAACTTCGAATATCCATGACATCTTGCATTTTTTAAATGAGTATAGTATACCACTCAGTGCAACAATCTATAGTGCTGTCAGTTCACTACATTCATCTGTGAAATGAAATCTAAGTAAATTATGATAAAATTCTGTTCTGAACCATTACGAATACATCAAGCGTCTTCTCAAAGGACCGTCGGCAGGTCTCTTCAACCACTTCATCTCGTAGTCAGTTTCAGAATTCGAATACAAAATCTTGCATTTTTTCTGAAACTGAACTTGTGTAAGTATTCTGAAAAATGCTGAGGAGTGTTAAGGTTGCTATATGTCACTAGGTCACTTCTGAAAACGATTAAGTTCTAAAGGCTAGAGAATCAGTGGATACACTTTCTCTTCATAAGGTCTTGATTTGAGTCGTGGAGCTGACTATCTAACTAACCTATGGATATGTACAAGTGCATTGTTATCTTTTCGAAATGTATAGGCAACGCTAATTTTCTATACTCGAAATTGGGTTAAATAAAACTGCGGAGGACTAAGTGGCATATTCTGCAGTCAAAATGTCAAAAAATTCACTAGAACTTCGCCATCGCAAAATTGTTTATGGTTTTTTTATTGTAGTTAACGCAAGGCTTTAAATAATAGGGTACTATGACTCTTTAGACTTATTTCAACTAAGGACACACCTAGAGGGACGGTACTCCGGTTACACGTATAGTCTGAAGCATATCTGAAGTGGATCCCTTTGCAATTTAGTTGTTAAAAGCTGGTCCGTTGTAATTCACCTAATCTTGAATTCGAGTAATATTTTTAGACTTTTCTGGTGTCACTTTCAACTGACTGGTAACAATGAGCTCCAAAAGTCATACATGTGGGCATGATACTTTACTGTTTCATGTGGTCTAAACTGTGATATTTCAAGCCAGTTTAGACAGTAATGTGACGCCCACGTAAGTTCTCATGCTTTAGACAGCCACATAATGGAAATCCTATCCTAGTAAAATAGGTCTACCATTCTAGTGGCATAAATAATTGCACTAAAACAGGCCTAAACCACAATCCTAAAAGTAATCATGAGTGCACCGTGTATAAGTACTGTGTAGTTATGTTTGTGCATGCTAAGAAACTAGCGCAAACGAGATACTAGTGAAAATACTTGAAAACATATGTGAGCCATCCCCCATGATCATTTCCGTAGGTCGTCCACATTATTATCGGTATTATTTGCAAACAATTTATTCAAACATACATTTTTGTAAAAAAAAATGTTGTGTTTCTTCAGAGATGTAACTGCATATATGAATTTCGATGACGTTGACATTCATTATGATTTAACAGGTTCCGTAATGTTTAGAAGGAAATTGATGATCATCTTTATCCCGTGTTAATGAAATTTATCATGATAAATGCCATTAGTTCGAAAAATTTAGATCTTCTGCTACAGCGTACAAAAAAATCACGAATACCTATGAGAGGTTACACTAAGATTTAATATAGAACGAGTTTATATTTAGCACTTTGATAATGTGGGAAACCCACTTTTATCAACATTCAGTGAGAAATTTCCAGACATAATCCATTCGTATAACTTGCTTGTTTCTTCTTTGATTTCTGCTGAAAGATAACTTTTTTCGGTAGGAGACGAGAAGGAATAAACCATTTTCGAAACATTAACGAAACTCACTCTGAAGCCCCCTTCTTGGGTACTACTCCCGGTCTCGAGCGCGGATAAAAGAGGAGGGTTGGGTACAGAGTTAGCTACCCCATTCCGTAGAAAATGAATCATGACATCGCATGACGAAAGCCGAATTACTTCGGAAGTCACGAGGCCGACACTCTTTCTGAAAACCAGAGCAACCACTTTTTAAGTACATGAAATGTTCGTACATTTTCAGAGACTGAGTTTGTCATCCGATTTACTGCCTAAATGAAAAGATACAACCTGCAGGTGCTTGGAATCCGTCGAACACATTAGACAAAGGTTAGACAACTAAGACTAACTTCAAGAAAACTGCTGCTATACTCCATCCATGAAGAAGACAATGCCTACACACAAAATGAGTTGCACTGACGTTGTCCAAACAAGCACAAAAGACACTATTAGGATAGGAGTCTCATGGATGAAGGATGATTAAGGCATCTTTCAAAACAAAGGAAGAGGGCATTACAATGAACGTCATCCAATGTTATGCACCTACCAACGACTACAATGACGACGTTAAAGATCAATTCTACGAGAGGCTGCAGTTAATCGTAGACAGATGCTCATCAAAGGAATTGACGATCCTGATGAGAGACCAATATGTCAAGGTTGGCATGGACAATACTGGATATGAAGACATCATGAGATGACATGGACTGGGAGAAAGGAACGAAAATGGTGAGAGATTTGCAAACCTATGTGCCTTCAACAAACTGGTCATCGGCGGCACAATATTCCCACACAAATGCATACACAAAGCTGCATGGATTTCACTGTATTACACTACTCAGAACCAAATCGACCATATGTGCATCAACAAAAACTTCAGAAGGACCATGGAGGAAGTGAGAACCAAGAGAGGAGCTGATATAACCTCAGATCACCACACTCCAACATGTTAAGAGGTTCTGGGCCACAAGAAGTACCAGCAAAATGAATGGATCTCTGTTGCTACTCTTGATAAAATTCAAGATAGGACGAACAAGCAGGCTGCAATCAACATCAGCCGAACAAGAGCGGAAACAACCAAGGCACTTTCTGAATACACAGAAGCAAACAGGCAAGTGAAGAGGAGCACCAGAGCCGACAAACGCAAATACGTGGCAGATCTGGCAATGACGGTGGAAAAGGATGTAAGAGAAGGAAACTTGAAACAATTGTACGATTCAACATAGAGGCTCGCTGGAAACTATCGTAAACCAGAACGACCAGTCAAAAGCAAGGAACGCAAAGTAATCCTCAACATTGAAGAACAGCAAAACAGGTGGGTTGAGTACTTTAAGGAACTCTTGAATCGACCAGCTCCACTGAACCCACCCAACACCCGAAGCAACATCCACGGACCTCCTAATCGATGAAGGCCCACCAACATTTGAAGATAGCACTATGGCCATCAGACAAATCATGAGCGGAAAAGCAACGGGACCGAACAACTTTTCAGCAGAGGCAATGAAAGCAGACGTAGCAGCAACTGCAAAAATATTTCACATTCTCTACGACAACATTTGGGATGAAGAACGAGTAGGATACCTCATCAAAATACCAAGGAAAGGCGATCTCGGAAGTGTGAGAACTACACAGGCATCAATCTTCTCTCAATACCAGGCAAAGTCTTCAACAAGGTATTCTTAGTCATAATGCAGGACTTTGTAGACGTTCAACTTCGAGATCAACAGGTTGGATTTCGTAATGATTGATCGTGTACCCACCAAATTGCAACATTACGGATCGTTGTGCAACTATCAATTGAGTGGAGCTCACCATCGGCATATTCTAAGTCAACAAGCAAGTCTCCTGATAGAATATTCACACCTAAAAAGTCAGATGATTAAATTGTCGTCTCTAGAAGCACGTCAACGACAAAGTCGTACAAGAATGGAGAAAGTGAACAGCCCTGATGAACACCACTCGAGGTAATCAATTCCAATAACAGTTCGCCATAAGCTATAACTCGACCAGCAGTGTTCGAGTAGAGAGCTTGTACAAGGTTAATGTACTTCATTGGTACACCTTTCAGTGACTCACTGCCACAGAACCTGACGATCCACAGAGTCAAATGCCGCCTTAAGGTCCAGGAAGATAACTATTGTAGGACGCCTAAATGTGTGTCCGTGTTCCAGGACCTGTCGTAGTGTGAAGATGTGGTCTATATAACCACGTCCAGGTCTGAAACCAGCCTGGTTTTCTCTAATCTGCTCTTCACGAGCTCTAGTTAGGCGTCTAAGGATTATCGAGGCTAACAATTTAGAAACTATATTAGTCAGACTTATTCCCCTGTCATTATCACGAGACAGGATAGCTAACAGGCTTGTTCGAAGTGATGACCGGTGTCGAGCAAGGTTACGTACTCTCACCGTTTCTCATTCTCCTGGTTATGAAAACGTCAACATCTGGAGGGAGACATAGTATACGGCGGACAGCCCGGATGCAGCTGGACGATATGGACTTCGCAGATGATCTGGATCTTCTATAGCGCAAGCAACAACAAATGCAAGCGAAGAAGACCAGTATAGCAGAAGAAGTTCTCAACACACAGAAAGGCAAAGGTAAGATTGTTCGCACAATATCTAGCTATTCTGTTCACAAAATACTTCAGATTCGTTGGCCAGATACGATCAGCTACAACCTACTATGGTAAAGAACAAACCTGATTCCAGCGGATAACGAAATCAGGAAGAAGTGCTGCAGGTGGAAACGACACACACTGAAGAAAGCACCAAACTGTGTCACATGTCAAATTCTCACTTGGAACCGTCGAGGACAAAGGAAAAGAGGCAGGCGGAAAAACACATTATGCCGAGTAGTGGAGACAGATACGAGAACAATGAAAAAAATTGAACAGAACTGGAAAGGGAAGCCCAGGACAGCGTTGATTGGCGGCTTATGCCTCATCGAGGGTAACAAAGGTGTAAGCAAGTAAGTAAGTCACCGTCGAGTCTATAAGTACACTATTCGAAAAGGATCAAATCATTTATTTCAACTTACGTGGTTTGTAGTCAAGCACAACCGACATCCCACCAAACATTAGAATAAAAGTGATAGATGAAGAGGTCATAAGTGGTACTTGTCACTTATTAGTCATTATCAACTGTCACAGTAAAGAGCAAAACAATATGAATTCGGTCTCCTACAGAGGCGAATAAAAAGACGACTTGTGGTCCATCGTAAACAGTTTGACTTAGAGTTATATGATTATTTCTTATATCTAGGGTGGGTAATCAACGGATAACACTCAAAAACCTGGAACCTGAAAGAAATAGCGCTGTTCGTTGTAAACTGTGGGTAAAAAGCTTGTGACGGAAACTGTGGTTTCAAATGTATCTCCAATATTTCTCTTGGAATCGTGTCACATCTTTTCCTAATTTTTATCACTCAGATAACGGTAATTCTGATGACTTCACTTTATCTTTTTCAGCACACTCTATCAATACAAGGACCTAAAAACTCGGCTCACATAGTGTGATTCCTATGGAACTTAGGAGACAATCGAATAACACTGCATTAACCAGAAACTCCTCATGTCTGGTCAACTCCTTCTGGTACATCTTATGGCTAAAATATCAACTAGTATTCAAAATCCTGACGTTATACCCATGAATTTATGGAACTCCCAGTGCTTTGTATAAGTTTTTAAAACTTTTTCGATATATTCTTCGGTTCTGCGGTTATTTTGATCGACTGATCTAGATGATAGTCCTCGGTAATTCCATTTCTGATTAATAACTGTGAAGCTCATCAGATATTAAGTGAATATAACAGGATTTATACATCTCATCAGTTGGAATTGCTCCACCGTTACCCAGATGCTGATACAAACTGTCAAACTGCTATTTGAACAGTTTGATGTTCGAGTAACAAATAATCTTTTAAATTAGCGGTCGCGAGATTTCAAACCTGACGCCTCGTTTGTTAGTTGTTTTGTTACCAAAATCCTGTACATTATCTTATGATCTGCTTCATCGCTTCAATCGATTTCTACCAGAACATTAGTTTGTGGTAATTTTGCTACCAATATCTAGCATTCCTATGTTCTCGTAATCATATGTTTCACGGGGGTGAGTCAACAATATTTGTTCTCATTTTAACCACACATTTTGAGTGCAAATATCTTGATAAGCAATTAATTTGCTATTATTTGTGATACTTATTTTAAGCAAGTCTTACGGATTAATCATACTCTCTTTTACACTAGGATTTGAATGAGTGGTCCAAGTGTACTCACACTACATAGAAAAACCAACAATAAATAAAAGACACCTATTCATATTGATTTCTCTGCTCATGAGCCGTCAGTTATTCTGAATCATACAACCCACCTGTATCTATCGTAACATGATTCACACCAAGTAAATATCTAGTTAGTAGTGCGGATTACCATTCCATTGCGGCGTAAGTAAACAGGTGTCCAAATCTGAAGCTCAGTTCTTAAGAGTTGATTTCTTTACTTCTACATTTACACCTGTATGTACTAAATTTCTGGAATTTTATTCACTCACCCAAACAAGTGTCAGTACCGTCAATCAACACTCAACGAAAAGCTGGATCTTCGCTGTGAAACAGTTAGAAGGATCAACACAATTTAGCTGATCTACTATCTTCATTACTGAGATTGAAAATGTTGGAAGATTTTGCCTTGATTTACAGACAACATTGATCCTAACACATTTTGTTTTCCATTAATTGTTTCAGCTTTAGGTCTCTTGATAAAAAATAATGAGCTGTCCCAGCCCAGTCATAGTTTTTTCCAAGCCCTTTCAATCACTTTTTGGCTGATAAGCCCCACAGAATTTAATTTAAGCACAGAGTGTCGGGGAATGTTTTAGAACCCAACCATAGCTGCTACCTTAACCTGGTGGTGGGACTTACCTTTCATGATGACCCTAACGAGCTGTATTGTCTGGAGCATATATTCCTGTGGGTCTTACCATGACAGGCAAGTCGATCAGAGGACTACAAGACCGAAATCATCAACTTGAGTCCTGAGGACGAATTCGTACCTCTGGCTGTAGAAGGGTGTGACAGCAGTAAGTTGTTTCCCTCGGATAACATACATCTGTGGCGATTCTGTCTTCTCACAACAGAATGGAGGGATTAGAAAAGGTCTACTCCAAAACTGTTACGCCTCTCTTACCCTACAGCCTTCCTGTAAGGCCGTTTAAGAGCGAGGCTAAGCTTGGAAAACCCAGTTAAAAGGCCGTGTGTGATCGGCCTCAAGCAGTTGTTCTTTAGGCTCTGTGGTCACACCCCCAGGTCACTAAGACTAACGCTATCCAAATTCCTTTTAAGGTTCCTCAGGAAACATCCTTCCATGGTGTGGGCCAGCGGGAAGTGATTTCCTCACTCACCCGTAAAAGCGCACGAGACCAAATCGGTCACAAGCAAATCCTCTCTACACTTAATAGTTCTTATCTCCACTACCAGCCCTTCTCACATCCCTTTATCACCTCGGTCCGCTGATGTAAATGTTTCGGGTTCACGGAACACAATTCCCGGTCTCCTGAAACCCCGCCCTAAACTACTTGTTGGAGGTTCTAATGTCTGGACCTTGTGCCGAATATCATCATCAACAGCAACGTAGAACTTTGCATGTAAGTACAGCAGTTCACGTTGCCATACCACAGCACAGAAATATAATTGTCAATTCAAATCTCATAGTAGTAGAGGTAGTATGAGTATTAGCAGTAATCGGAGAGATTAGGGTTCGAAGATGTTATTCAAGAAATATAATTCAATAAGGTAAATTTAGAAAGAGAATGATAAAGGTGATGAGTAATTCAGAAGGTTAGAATTTCATAGAACACGAAGAATAAATGCACCTTCGCTATTGCAAACTGTTTTGAGCCATGTTATTCAGGGCCTCTAACCATCGATTATTATCATCTCGTGGACCCCAACCTGGTAGCCTACATCTACCAACACGACTCACTCTACTTGTCAGTGACTTCATGGATTTGTGCCATGTTTTGGTCTGGCCGCCCCTAGCTTTTGTCCAACCTATTCCTATATCGCAAAACATAACTCGACGAGGCAGTTGGTGGTTAGGAATGCGTAACGCAAGTCCTAAGCACCTCAACTGACGAAGTTTCAACACTTCATATATTGACCTACCATCCTTACCTAGCACCCGTTTCCAAACAACACCATTGCCTACTCGGTCGCCCCACGATACTCGAGCAATGCTACGGAGACACCTGTGATCGAAATCAAGCAACCTACGAATATCTACTCTCACTGGCCATGTTTCACAGACATAAAGTAGGACAGAGCGAACTACTGCACAGTATACTCGTCCTTTAGTCAGCAAACGGATATCTTGCCTTCCCTATAAATGATGCAGGTTGGTAAAAGCCAGTCGAGCTTTCTGTATCCATGCTGAGATTTCGTCAGTCACCAGACCATCAGCACTGATGAGACTCCTCAGATAAGTGGAGCGGTCTACACGTTCGATTACTTCACTCCCTATCACTAGTTCAGGTGCCGATGCAACCCAATCTTGAAGCAACATTTTGCATTCCGAGGGTGAGAACCGCATCCCGAACATGCTTGCATTGTTGCTTAGGGTAGTCAGGAGACTCTGCATTTTGTCTGCATCTTCCAGTAGAACCACATCGCCGGCATATTCTAAGTCAACCAATGAATCTCCTGGTAGGTTTATTCCTGAAAATTCGGGCGAAGATAATGTTATATCTAGGAGCATATCTATGACAAAATTGAACAAGAATGGGGAAAGTGGACATCCCTGGCGGACACCACTTGAAGTAAGGTATTCCGATGACAGTTCGCCATTGGCTCTTACTCAACCTGTAGTGTTTGAGTAAAGAGCTTGTATAAGGTTAATGTACTTCATTGGTACACCTTTCAATGACAGAACCTCACGATCCACTGAGTCAAATGCCGCCTTAAGGTCCATGAAGATAACTATTGTAGGACGCCTAAATGTGTGTCTGTGTTCCAGGACCTGTCGTAGTGGGAAATGTGGTCTACACAGACACGTACAGATCGAAGACCAGCCTGGTTTTCTCTAATCTGCTCTTCACGAGCTCTAGTTAGGCGTCTAAGTATAATCGAGGCTATGTTCCTCAAGGTTCTACCATGCCAGGCGGGTCGATTTGAGAACGATGAGACTAAAAGCAAATACTCAAGGTCTGTGAGGGTGAAGTTGTACTGCTGACTCCAGAGGGGTGTGAAAACAGCAAGGTGTTTCCTTTGGACAACCAGCATCTTCAGCGATGCTTCCTTCTCACAAGGAAGGAAGGGTTAGGAAAGGTCGACCCTAAAAATGTCACACCTCACCCTACCTCACGGATTCCCATCCCCGTCAGTAAGGGCTGTCCACTAATGGCTTTTAAGAGCGAAGCTAATACTCAGAAAACTTCTCATAAAAAGGCCGTGTGTGACCGGCCTCAAGCAGTAGTCCCTTGGGCTCTGCGGTCACGCTCCCGGGTCGTTAAGACCAACGCTAATCTACCTTCCTTTTCAGGTTCCTCAAGCAACACTCTTCCACGTTGTGGGCAGCCGGAAAGCAATATCCGCCCTCATACCTGTAACAACACACGATACCGAATCGGTCACAATCAAATCCTTCCTAAACCTCTTAATAACTCTCTTATCTCTTTGACCAACCCTTCTTTCGATCGTTTATCACCTTAAGCCACTGAAACAAACAGTATGAGCTCACGAAACATTATTATTGGGAGAAAGTTAGGGGCGGCCAAACCAAAACATGGCACAAATCCATGAAGTCACTGACAAATGAACTGAGTCATGTTTGCAGATGTAGGCTACCTGGTCGGGGTCCGTGAAACGTAAGTTACTGATGGTTAGAGACCTTGATCGACATGGCTCAGAATCGTTTGCAATGGCTCAGGTGCATCCACTCTTTGTGTTCTATGAAATTCTAAGCTTCTGCATTCCTCATAATCTCTACCTTTCACACTCCTCTGCAGTCATCAGTACGACTTTGCCCTCAGACATTGAGTTGCTGCTTTTAGTCTCATCGTTCTCCAATCGACCTGCCTGGCATGGTAGAACATTGAGGAACACACGTTCCAGACAATATAGCTCGGTTGGGTCATCACGATGGGCAAGCCCGGCCACAACGTCAAGGTAGCAGCTACGGTCGCGCGATCATTAGTCTTTTTGATTACTGCTTACTTCTGACATCTGTGTTTCTATGGGATTTGAAATGACGATAGCATCTCTGTGCTAATGTGATATGGCAGGTTGAACTGATGTCCGTACGTACGTTTGAAGTTCTACGTTGTAACTGACTGGCTGACTGAAAATGTTTTAATGGTAGTTACGTCACGGAAGTTCGTGGAACAGTGGTAGTTCAATAGGGTTTCATTGAAGTGTTGCGCATTTCCCGGGCTTATATGGTGACTACAAGTGAGAATTAGCATCCCGGGAAAAAATCGATATTAAATCAACATTGCTTCCAGCTTATAGCTTAAAAATTACACGCCGTTTTATTATCTTCATGCAATACGTTTGATTTTCATGTATTGGAATTCTTGGTCTATAAGCTAGACCTAAACGAATCACATGGAAAACTTAGGTACACTTACTATGTTCTCACTTCGCAGTCATCAGATCGTAAATTAATTGGTGCATTTGTTGTATGATTCCATTGCTGCCATGTTTGTGTTGATATATCAAGAACATCTGTTGCTAGATTTTTGGGCTCAAAGTTAGTGTTATAGTTCTGCATCTATTTTTATTTTGAGTATTTAGTTATTGACACAACGAGAGAGCTAGAACAGATCATTTTCGACGAGAAAGCTTCTAAAGATCCCACAACATGTGTATACTAAATTCAATGGCATAATCAAAATAGTTCTGTAATAAACTGTGTTACCTAATCGTAGGACTAACTCGAAATATGTTATCTGGCTGGTCGGTTTTATTTTGACTTGACTGGCACGTCCACCTGTTACTCACCACAGTTCTCAAATTAGTATCGTTAATTCGCCAACTTTTATCTCCTGAGGCAACCAGTCCGTTCCCACCTATATTCGAACCTAATAAATGTCGACCATGTTCATGGTTCTGTAATTATCTCTCCCCTAATTCACAGTAACGAACAAACATTTTAAATCCATATTTTTGTTTCTCAGCCAGTTGTAACGTAGAACTTGGTACATTTGCACATCAGTTCAAGTTACCGCACCTCATTATCACAAAGTGATGAGCTTGTCAGGTGGTACAGATAGAGAATGGAAAAGACGATTCAGGTAAACGAATCAGTAAGATAAAAGCAAAAAAATTATAAGGAATCGAGAAGCTTCGAATATGGGGAAGGACAAAGAATGGATGCACCCGCACCATTGCGAACGATTTAGAGCCATGTCATTGGAAGTCTGTAGCCACTAGTTACGATTATCACGCGGCTTCCAACCAGGTGGCCTATATCTAACACTACTCGATCCAGTTACCAATAACTTTATGAACTGTTACCATGTTTTGGTTTGGCCTCTCTTAACTTTCTTCGAGTCCACACATTGCAATATTACTCTTTGAGGTAGGCGGTGGTTGAGCATACGTAATACACGTTCAAACCACCTCAGCTGGTGAAGATTCACTACTTCATCAGTCGATTTGCGACAGTCTTCTATGGAGCCTCGTCGGCGATGATTGTTGGAAATGTTGTCTAGTTTGGTGCAGCATTGAGTCTATTGTGTGGGTCGTCATGTGAAACGACGTTTATGCGTATGCTTGAAGTTGGTATTTTCCAGAAATAGGCGGTTATTTGAGCATAGTTGCAGCAACGGCCGCCATAATCTATTTGACCAGCCACGACACCATAAGATCCACCTTGTCGTCTTTCAGTTTCGTTAAATCTACATACTTGATAATTAAAATCACCAGCTGCTATTTTTAAATCAGGGCGCTTAGCATTTTGAAGGTTAGAAAGCTTCCCATAAAATTCAGTCTGCTTCCTCTGAGCTGCAAACAGTGGGAGTATAGGTAGAGATAATGAAGTGGCAGCGGCATGTGTCCCTATTTTTCCCATTTCTCACTGTTTCCTTTAGTCGGACAGAGCACAAGAGACTACCTACTGGATTCCAGCCTAGGAATACTTGTTTTGCTTTTAGATCTGATATTAGGCCTACATCAGCAAGGTCACAATAAGCGTCAGTAATCCTTTCAGATACATGAAGCGTAAATCTCGACGGTCTTTTATTTTAACAAAGTGAGGTTAAATGCATGATACTACTCGGATCCTGTATGCAGTTCTTGGAGACGCAACATACATCAACGGCGCGAGATTTTATGGTCCTTGCTAAGGAAGCTTGTTGTTGTATTTGGCGCAAGGTCGAGACATTAGAAGCTCTAACATGTAGTTTAGAGCAAGGTTGCGGGAGAGCACTCGAATCAATAACATTTGTGGCACGTCGTGATAGATAAGCAAAAAGTGTTAGTCCTGAGGATAAGAGAGATGAGGGAAGGATTCGATAGAGAACAAGATTATCTTGGTTTCTGTTACGGGGATGAGGGCGGCTGAAAAACACCTGTTGAACAGAAATGCATATTGTCCTAACTCAGTGGAAACCAAGTTGTTTGGTATTCCATTGATTGGGTAACCTAGCTTCCAGCATTTTTCTTGTAAACAGGTATATCTCACAAATTCTACCCAGTACTAGTGCTGAATAACTTATTTAGCAACCTGATTTTTAACCAAGATGAGTAATAAATGTTGACTTCAGTGATAATAACTTGGTAGTGCTCTAAGTTTAAAGTTATAGTCTCTTGCCTTATATATATGCTTACATAGGTGAAAAACTACTTAATTACTTTCTTAGTTGAAATTGATGTTTTCTGACCACCATCTTCCTAAATGTATGATTGTAATTGCTTCTTCTGATCTAGGTTTTGCTAACATGTTCTTAACCATTATATCTCTAATTCTATCACATTTTCGGTATGTGGCATAGTAAATTCTGTTAGTGCGTTAGTTACTAAGGCGAACAAGCTAATAATTCCCTAAATGGCAAGATGTCGGTAACTCGTATATTCGCCATTTAGCCACTTTATTGGGACATTGGTAATGGTTTGGTTAGCAAGTGGGGAAGTGAAGTCACCTAAATCAGACCATATCTACGGGTCTGGACACTTTGTAAATCAGTTTATTATTTTTTTTCACTTCAAGTATTTGATGATAATCCTGTTTAGCTCTTTTAATAAATCACTCGAAGTATTAGAATATCTCCGTGTATATTTGTGATTCTTTTTTTCAACGGTTTACAGATAATAAACGATGATTTCTACAGACCAAGAACTCAAAATTTCTCGTATGACTAAAAGATCACAAAATAAAAAATTATTCGGCCGCGATAATTACAAGTTACGCGAGTTCGTATTACAGCCATATTGTATCCGGTATTTTGAAGTTAGCGGCGGAGTAAGTTGATCATCTTTCGGAGTATATGCTTTTTGTTTTAGAATCGTGGTAAAGAAAAAGGTCAGCTTCTTCTCAGTCATGTTAAGTTCATTGAAAAAGTGCAAGACGATGAGCTTGATAACAAAAAGAATGCTTTCCAAGTATGTTTAAAGTTATTAACTTGATTGTTATTTGGAAGGTCGCTTATGCAGAAGATGCGATCTCCAGCACTTGGTATCTTCTGTATATTGTCGCGAATTCCTCCATTGAACGAGATGACTGGATAAGTCTGGTTAGATTTTGTAAGTTAATTCAGCTAAACATGTTAGCACTTTCTGTACGTACTTCCGCTTATCAATAAACTTAATAAGGTGTTTGCAAACATTCTAGATACACGTGAACGAGGAGCTACTTTTCTACCACGTTATCACCCCGGTGTTTGGAAACGCCCCGGCAGATATAGTTGTTGTGATGATATTAATCGTCGATCTATGGGATGTCAACCTACTAATGAACCAGGTCCATCTGTGGTTATTGAGCAACTTTGGCGAACAGCTGCAGGAGTTGATTCAAGTAACTTTCAAACTCAATCTTCACAGGTTGTGACGACAACTAATCTGGTGACAAATACACAATCCTCTTATCCCGTTTCTACTCCCCAATTGGTTACAATGCAGCTTAATCCAAACGTACAACTTGCATCCAATCCACTATCAGTATCCGATTTAAGTACGACGAATGTACCTTCCACTGCGGCTTCATTTATTCCACTTACTTCTACTGTTGGGTTCCCTTTACTTCATCAAACACCAGGTCTTTCAGCTCCTGTTACAGGAGTATTGATGTCCACTGTCGTTACTAGTTCGGTTTCTCCACCAACCTTATTTCAAATACAACAGCAACAGCTTCTGCTACAGCAAAAACAACAACAGCTTGCTATGCTTGCAAATACTAACGCAGGTCAATTTTCTCATTTAAACAATGTATTACGTCGGTCAGGAATGAATCAAAATAGAGGACATTCCCTACGTTATATTCAGCCAGCTTTTGATATGGTAAGTGTTAATCCATTCTTTTGGTCTCAGCCAATGATAATTCATAGTAGGAACTGTAAGTCTAAACTATAGTTTCCTAATTCATGAAACAACGATATAGTTGCTCTTTTTTGATTCATTAATATTTAAAATTTATTAAACAGGTTTTCGATAACAAATGGTTTCATTAATTTTCACTAAATGTAAGATCAGGTGTAGGGTAATAAGTAGAAGATGCATGTTGATTATTAAAACTGTGTCAATATGTCTATATCTATATCAAGATATCTACATGTCACTCCCGAATTATATCTTACGTTTGCGCTATGCGAAACACCCTGAATTAACCCAAGATCAGAAGATACGGATTATTATTATTATTATTATTATTATTATTATTATTATTATTATTATTATTATCTAAGCACCGTACAATAATATAATGTGATCCAGTTTCGTTATAGAATCGTTCATTAGGTTATCGATATCTAGAAATTCTAAAGCTGATAGAACTGTAAGAATCAAAATGTAAGTAAATTGAGCATGGAAGATGATCTAATGATTACTGAACAATTTTGCCGCATTTAGCGATCTTGAAATAAAACTTGAAGAACTTCGTTGTCAAGAAACACAATTATTTCTTGAAAAAAGTATCGCTCAAGATTAAATCAAACTTGGATTCACTCCAACCTTTTCAAAGTTGCTCTTGGGATTTAAAAATTTGGTCAGTGGAATTGGTCCTTAGTGGCGCATCCAAGAATACCTGTTTTTGACTTGACTAATAATTATTTAGTTAACAGATTTGTCACTGATGTTTGGGACACTGAATAAAAAATTACTGAAGTTACTAACTACCGAGATCAAAAGCGAAGACATTTTTGCTACACAACATTTTACTCACTAATTCATTACTTCTGAGAATTCTGTATCGTACTTAATACAAATTGAATAGAACAGTCGTTACTGTTAGTATTATTATTTTCAAATTTGTATAAATACATATACATAAAGTGTGCTCTCCTGACCCACTTTTTAGGATGAAGGAGAAAATACTGTCATTGCAGTATATAACTATAATCCTGTAAGAGAGAACCAACTGCCTTTACAAAAAGGTGAGAAGTATTACGTAGTCAATCAAAGTAATGCTCAATGGTGGTATGTTAGAAATATAGCTGGCCAATTGGGTTACGTGCCTACCAATTATGTTCATAAACCAAACAGTCTGAATTCATTTGAGTAAGTTTATATTGTCGATCTTCTGAATTCTATCACTCAATAATCAACTATTTAATTTCCATTAAACCTTCGGCACTAACTCGATTTCCTGAAGATTTGACTGTGTAAGTGTAGTAGTGAGGTTTGCCTATCTTGATGTTTCAACCGAACTTTCTTGGTTGAAATGGTTGTTCTTTTAGATTCTACCATACCAAGCAGGTCGATCAGAGGACTATAAGACCAAAAGCAGCAACTTAAGGTCTGAGGACGAAGTCGTACTGCTATCTGTAGAAGGGTGTAACAGCAGTAAGTTGTTTCCCTCGGATAACGTACATCTGCAGCGATGTTGCCTTCTCACAACAGAATGGAGGGGTTAGAAAAGGTGTACCCTAAAAATGTCA
The DNA here is from genome assembly GCA_944470395.2 of Schistosoma turkestanicum. Taxonomy (NCBI): domain Eukaryota; kingdom Metazoa; phylum Platyhelminthes; class Trematoda; order Strigeidida; family Schistosomatidae; genus Schistosoma; species Schistosoma turkestanicum. The sequence continues at coordinate 37,131,973 of OX103971.1, read as the reverse complement.
CACCTCACCTTACTCCACAGATTTCCGTGTCCGACGGTAAAGCCTTTTAAAGAGCACAGCCAACACGTCTAAACTGTCTAATCGAAAAAGACCGTGCGCGATCGGCCTCAAGCAGTTATCCCTTGTTCTCTGCTATCACGCTCCCAGGTCACTAAGACCAACACTAATTCAGCTTCATTTTTTATCCCTTAAGAAACACCCTTCCACGGTGTGGGCAGCCGGGAAGTAACATCAGCCCTCGTACCTGTAACAGCACCCGAGATCAACTTAGTCACTATCAAAACCCTCCCTCATCTCTCTTATCCTCAAGACTAACACTTCTTGCATATCTATCACAAACTGCCATCAATGTTAGATCTTCTGTATTATGATCTCCTAATATTAGTCTATCATCATATTTTAACTCAGGTTGTTATTGATATTTTTAGTATAAGGTATGTAAATTTGTTTCATCTGAATAATTAATACCATGGTTTAAGGTTGTAAACAGTTGAGGTGAGTCGACGAAATAAATAAATTCAGGTTATTCTTCTACGACATTTGTTCTTTCCTTATTCAAGTTTATAAATGGAAAAAAGAGACCATCATAGATTAACCCCTGAGATTTTTAAGAATGGTGGTCCAGTTTTAGCAGTAAAATTGACTGATTTCTTAAGTAGAATTTGGGAACTGGATGTAATCCCATCTGATTATCCCAGTCTATAAGAAAGGATAAAAGTCCTTTTGTGACAATCACAAAGGAATCATTTTAAATAATATAGTGTCTAAGATATTAGCTTCAATAATACTTTGACGCCTAACTAGAACTCGTGAAGAGCAGACTAGAGAAAACCAGGGTGGTTTCAGACCTGGATACGGATGTATACAGATGTTCACAAGTCGTCAAGTCCTAGAACGCAGACACACATCGACGTCCGACAACAGTTGTATTTTTGGACCTTAAGGCGGCGTTTGACTGTTGATCGCGAGGTTCTGTGGCTATAATCAGATAACCGCTATTTCTAGCAAATACTAACTTTAAGCACAAGGAGAAACCATCCACTCTTTGTCTTCTCTCAAGTCCTAATCTTCTGAATTTCTCATCACCATCTTTCTCTTTTTAAGTTTGCCTCACTGAATTATACCTTTTGAATTAGTTCTTCGATCCCTAATCTTTTTGAATATCGCTAATACTTCTACTATCTCTAGCACTGTGGGATTTGAACTGACAATTGCGTCTCTGTTCTAATGTGGTATAGCAACCTGAACTAATGTACGTACGTACGTTCGAAGTTCTAGGTTGTAACTGACTGACTGGCAAAGGACGAGTGCACTGTGCAGCAGTTCGCTCCGTCCCACTATACAGGTGCGAAACATGGGCAATAAGAATAAAGGATATTCGTAGGTTACTAGTATTCGGTCATAGGTGTCTTCAAAGCATTGCTTGTATATCCTGGGGCAACCGAGTAAGCAGTGTGGTAGTTAGGCATCGAGTACTAGGTAGGAATGGCAAATCAATTGATGAATTGGTGAAACTTCATCAGTTGAGGTGGTTGGGACATTTGTTACGTATGGCTAACCACCGACTGCCTCAACGAGCTATGTTTTGTCGTTTAGGAGTAGGTTGGAAGAAATCTAGGAGCGGCCAGACCAAAACATGGAAGAAAGGCATGAAGTCACTGACTAGTGGACTGTCATGTTGGTAGATGTAGACTACCTGGTTGGGGTCCGCGAGACGAAAGTCACCAGTGGTTAGAGACCTTGAACAACATGGCTCAAAACCGTTTGGAATGGCGCAAGTGCATCCATTCTTTGATCTCTCTCAAATCCTAATCTTCTGGATTCGTCAGCACCTCTACCTTTGTCTTTCTAACCTTATCTCACTTCTTTAATAATATCTTCGAACCCTAGTCTTCTTCATTACCATTAATAATTCTACTATCTTTATCACTATGGGATTTGATTTGACATTTGCGTCTCTGTGCTAATGTGGTATGGCAACCTGAACTGATGTACATACGTACGAAGTTCTACGTTGCAACCGACTGACTGACTGATAACTTCGGAAAGTAGAAAATGCTGTACATTATCAAATATGTTTATCATTCAATATAAAATCTGTGAAAGAAAAAGCTTAGTGTCACGTCCCTGTAGCTATTTAATTCATATTCAAAGCTAGAATATTTTTATCGGAACAGTGATAGACGCTTTCCACTCGGAATCTATTGATTATTACAATCGATATATGTTTTTTCCCCTTCAATTTTTCAAGACTGTTTCTAAGCTCTTGCAGTTTTCAACAGAGTTAAAGTTTGTGATCTCTTCATTAATGAACACATTGTAAAGTATCCATTCGAGAATGATTTGTTCAGTATTTCGTTTTATAGTTCGTATCTATATTTTCATTCAACTAGTTTGTGACAATTTTTGATATCTGTCAACATTTTTTTAATAAAACACCTTATTTGAAAATTCGTTCAAAGCGAATGCTAAAAGTTTGAACCAAAGTTCTTAATGACGAATTTATGTAGCATGCAAAAATGAAGTTATCTTTTCCACTTGGAAGTAAATCCTAAATCTATGCTATGTAGGTAACTCTAATTTTTGTTTTGTTTCCTGGGTTGTAAATTTGATTCTCTCTTATTTCTTTCTTTCCTAAACCATACAGCAAGTAGTTTTCTAGTTCAGTATTTCATATTTGAAATACTGTTATGCATTTTGAATCAAATATGAAGAATGATAATTAGACTGATATTCTTCCATATTTATAATAACTCACTTTCCACATTGGATCTACGCAGTTTTCCTTTTCTATTTTTTTACTCGTTAGTTATAATCATGTGAAGATGACAGATATTTTTGATAGACAAGCTTAATCTGTGTGTGCTGTTCTATTTTGAGCATTTCAATATCAATAGTATTCAGTTCTTGATAACGTCTCTAATCCTCGCTTGTCCAGAAGAATTATGTTGTAAAATATGTTGATGATTTCTTTCAGTGAACATTTACCAGTTTGAGTACTGATCTATTCGTGACATTTTATGTAAACGATGATAATATTATGTGGTTGTGTAAACTTCGAAGAATGTAGGCCTATTCAAACCAGTGACGTTTTGGTGGAAATTTGAGTTAATCGCAGCTCTATCGTCGATTTTCCCTAAGTCATAGTATTTTTGCACTCCTTTTACGAATCCTTATTGAACGATTCCTCCCATAACACTGAAGAGATACAAAACATCGTAAAAAAACTTTGTTTTATCAATCGAAGTTTATGTTAAACATGTTATCCTCCCTTCGAATGCATACCTTAATTATTTCCTTCTTGATATTAACTTTAACTAAGTGCACGTATGAACACTTAACCCTCTAGCTGGTCGATAATATTATTAGCATTTGTTTCCTAGCTTTGTTAGAAAATATCTACAGAGAATGTACTCTAAAAGTATTCTATCGCCATTTTAATTGTCTGTAAACTCATGTGTTGGGCTTAAAAAATACATATATTTGGCTCCTGGTAAGTTGTTCCTTTAATGTCTGCTATCATATCCTCACCACATATCGAACTGATTGTTTCTCATTGACATATGGTAATAACTGAATAATACAATAGTGTAAATTTGTATCTTACTTCCAAAGTTGATTTTCCTACTAAACGCAGGAGTTGCTTTTAATTAATTTTTCAAGATTACATATGTTGGTCAAATGTGTATAGATTCATTTGTCGAATAATCCGTCTGTAGTAATTTTTCTCTTGACCATGTCTTTTTGGTTCAGAAAATGTATTATTATACACTATCTTTGAAATTGACTAATTAACTGTGTTTAAAATCAGAAAAATTTGACACTTTAAATATATCTTTCCTCAAAACCCTACAGTGAAAATAAGTTAACCAGAAAAGTATAATGATAAAAAAATTAAAATACAAATACAAAAAGGTAAGGAATAAATAATATTTTCAGACGACGATTATTCAAAACTACATAAAACCCCATCGGTATGACTTTCCTGCGATGTTATGAACAAAGGATTCAAAGTTCTAATTTCCATTATTTTATCATCCTACTTACAATTTATTTGTAGGTAGAGAATTTTGTCAGTATTCTCAGCTCTCTTACTGTCTTGATCTTATCAAATTACGTTATTTTAATTTCATTTCATCCCATTTACTTTGGATATTAACGCATCCACACTATTTTCTTTCGTTGTATTTCAGTTGGTATTACAAAGATATCACTAGACAACAAGCTGAAGCTATTTTGCTAGACGAGAATCGCGAAGGTTGTTTTCTGGTTCGAGACTCAGTTAGCAAAAAGAACACATACACTTTATCAGTTACTTCGAAAGACCCTGAAGCGTAAGTTTTATAAGTTTTATAACTATACTTTTACGCTATTTCATATATGAAGATAGTTTTCGTCATGGGTTGACTTCATTGGAGGAAATAATAAACAACAGGTAGTACTGAGAAGTTGTTTTGTCTTTGTAGTTTTTAGATAAGAGTTATTTTCTCAGATTTCTTGTTTTCTGTTTCGAAATAGTCAACTTTTTTGTTCTAGCACTATCCCCTAATATAATGTAACACTATTATCAAGTACACATTCTTAAGTTTGACTGGAAATCGAAATTGCAGTTCCGTTTTTTTATTGATTTACGTTACCATCCGTTATTATGAAGTCCTAAGAAGATTAGATTGATACATAATGGTAACTTTTCAAAATCGAATGATCATTCGGAGTCAAAATTAGATTAATTTTCTTTAGTTTCTTTTATTAATGTATTAAGTAAAAGGCTTATGAAGAATTCGGCTATTCTCTCCTATTTATAGTCTAATGTAGTCTAATCTAATGTTTCTATTTTGTACACCCCATTATCTCGTAAACCCAATCATCTGGTTGCTATAAGCTAGCAGAAGCTAACGCGACACAAATAACCTTGAATTATTATAGAAAATAAGACTTAAGAAACTTGGCATCATGAAATAAATATTTAACTGAGATTACTTTTATTTGTTTAACAGTATTTTTAAGACAATGCGAAAACTAGTTGTTTTCGATCACTCTACCAGATATATTTTGACTTAACTTTCAGGATGTTAGAGAACATTCCAAAAATATTCGTATCAAGTTGTTTTTATAACAATGTTCATACATTGAGCTACCTATCCAAAGACTTAGATAGACTGAGTAGTGTGACGAAATTGCTCTGTCATTTTATAATTCATCGTCCTTACAAGGAAGAAATGTTTTTGCCCTCGAGTATACTATCTTGATGCATTTTCTTGTTGACTCATCTTTTTATTTCATTCCCTCCGTCTTCCTTATTTAGTTGTTTTGGTTAAGATGATAGTATATGTGTATATTTTAGGCTGTACCTCTTTGTGACGTCAAAATAGGAAACTCTGTACTTGTTATATACTACCACTCAACCTTTATCCGAATTTTTAACTAGCTTTGTTACCCGATTCAAATATGATATTTTTCGCAAAATCAATATTTGGCATTGAAGAACGTTTAATTACAACTGAAAGTTGATAGTTTGTACAGTTGTCAAAAATATTAAAAATTGTATTCCTTTTTTCACTTGTTTTATTTCAGGCCAGGAAAATTAAAAGTACATCATTATCATATCCATAGAACAGAGTCATCAAGTCTAAATGGACACATGAATGGATGTGGTAGTGGTAGCAATGTTGGCTTAAATTCTGCTGCATCTGTTGCTACCAACGTTACAGTAACAACAAATTCAACATGTAATACTACTGTAAATATGAATGGTTCAACTGGCACAGGCTTGAATACTCCTAAAGTTGGATCAACCACTAATGGAGAAGCACAATATTATTTGTCTGAAAAGCATGCATTTCCTACAATCAGTGATGTAATACATTATCATAAGCATAACTCTGGTGGACTGGTTGTTCGACTCAGATCACCACCAACTAAAGATCGCGAAAGTCCTGTCACTGCTGGAATGGGTCTAGACGAGTTTGAACTCGACCCAGCTGAACTTCATTTAGAAAGAGAGCCTATTGGAAAAGGACAATTCGGTGTAAGTTGCTTTTATATGAAAATTCTTTCTATCTTCAGAATCATAATCGTAACTAGTGTTTATATAAGTCACTTGCAGACCTCACTTTACTTGTGCGTTCGTCGATGTCCTACTTAGCGATGCATTAAAACGACATGATTCACTATCGCTATCATGTACTGCTGTAATTTATGGAAATATACCTTCAAGATCATAAACTTGTTGCAAATCCTGTGTTATCTAAGATCACTTTTCAATGCATTTTCAGTGCATTACTTCATTAACTTCCCGTTTTTACTATCATTAGTGTCTGGTAATAATTACTCTAATAATTCTTACCAATAAATAACGATTAACTTCATCCCAGTAAGGATATTATAAACAAAACTTCTGGCATAAAACTAGACTTCTTACTATAAATAGCGGAGCAAGGCAGAAGTGGATGAAAGTGATCTTGTTCACGCTGTTAGCTTGATGCACGAACCTATCGATACTTTTAGACGAAATCAACTTTACGTATGACAGTAAGTACAATATTAAGTTATGCTATCTAAACATAGCTATTAACTCTCCAGCTTATCTAGCATGTGTCCATGAAGTTCTGTATCTTAATAAACCTCTGTAGATAATTTAAAAATACTCTAAAATTCTGATTCATCTATATCACTGTCTATGAATGTAAATAAAGCAAGTCACTTTCCGTAAAACCTTGACAAGAAACAATAATGATACATATAAAATTCGATAATAAAATCTTAGTTTCAACGAACATCTCAAAAACTTAACAATTTTACAAATTCTTACTATAATTTCCACTTTAAATCTAACACAAATACTATATAATCTGGTATTTTCAACTTATTTTCCCTTATCATATCAGCTCTTTGGAGTAGATTCTTTAACTAATGCATGTTATTATATTTAATAACTATGGGGTCAAACTAAGCTAGATTTAAAAGCCCACTTTCATGTTTATCATGCTTTGACTTTTAAAATGAAATTTACTAAATAACTACGTGTACTCAACTTTAGGCCACACTATCCCATATGTAACTGGTACTACATAACTACCCAAACAGTAATTAGTGAAGCTAGGTTAGACTATTTGATTCAGTGATTAAAAAGCGAGTGCTTCCATAATGAAGGCACTATTTCCTGACCTCTAGGCTTCAACCTACAACTCTTATCGTTGTAAAAAATTCAATCATTGCGCCTCTACGCTCTGAAGTCTTTAATTTTTAAGTCAACCAGTGCCAAAAACCTACACCGGTAACAGTTTAAATACTTTATATTTTACTCATTTATATGTGATCATTATAAACTATCATTTAAATAGTGTACATGTTTTGAATTCAAATCAAGTTAATGTACCAGTTCATGACGCTGTTTGCTGTCCAATTTTACTAACTCCCATTCATTTAAAATATGAACTTGAAAATACTACCATTTTGATGATTTTTAATAATCTTCCGTTCCATACTTAAGATATTATTAGTTACGGAATAGTGAATTTCTGACGTTCAACAAATATTATTTTAATAGTTTCACTGAATAACTAATTTGGCTAATTTGATTTTACAAAATTTTGTTTTATCGATGTAACGTAATGCCCCAACAACGTAAAAGTCGTATAGTTGATACCGAATCATTTTTATTAACGAACGAACACTCCCCTCGATGTCAGCATACGAATGCAGGTCAGACAACAGATAGGGTTGGTTATATCTCTGGAGAGTCTGAACATCGGCATTTTTTGTCTATCCGAGGCCCGTAATGAATATTATAGCGGCGCACTACATATTCTTTATCCATATACCCCTTCTAAAGCTAGTTTCTCGTGCGTTTATCCGGGTCTGGTTTTAATGTTGTTAGTGTCGCAGTAGAGCTTACTTACTTACTTACTTACTTACCCCTGTTACCCCCAATGGAACAGAGGCCACCGACCAGTATTCTCCACCCAACTCTGTCCTGGGCTTCCCTTTCTAGTTGTTTCCAGTTTTCGTTCATTCTTCTCATGGCTTTCTCTATTTCTCGGCATAATGTGTTCCTTTGCCTTCCTCTTTTCCTTTTGCCTTGAGGATTCCATCTGAAGGCTTGTCTTGTGACGCAGTTGGGTGCTTTCCTTTGATTCTCTGGACACAACTATCCTCTGAGATTGTCTATTGAAGGTCATGCCTGAGAAGTTTATTAGCCTCTTGATGGCCTCATATTCAGTCATCTCAGGAAGAGTGGTGTTAGTCTGGTTTTAAAATGTAGTGTCTAAATTGCGTCGGTGAGGGTACTATTCTTCTATGTTTGTGAAACCTTATCTCTCTAAGTTGGAGATAATAGAAAGATTTATATGTTCGGACACTGATGTCTCTGAACGATTGCTAACATTCAGTGGCAACATCATGCTAGTGATGCAGATGTTCGGCAACGTGAGTTTGGGCACAATGAAGGTAATTCAGTTGGTCTCACCATCCCGAAACATCGAATTCGGTGACTTGAACATGTACTATGGATGTTGTCTCAGCGAAGAGGCAGTCAGTACATGATATGGTGTCGCGGTATGAGAGAAAGCTGTATAGGACGGATTCCTGTTGATCTTTCAAGACTGTAATGTTGGAATCTTAGAGATGGTGCAACAGAAACCCAATTGAAGGCAGCGGCCGTCCTGCCTTAACTTTTTTAAAATTTTATTCACATCAGTAATAGAACTTTAACTGAAAGGATTCTGCATAATTGTTCTTTCCTCAACTGGACTTTTTCTCCCACCATTATTTCACTCTCATACACTAATTTCTATCCACTATTTTTTTTGTGCTAACCGTTCTTTCTTTATCACTTAACGATTTCAGTTTTATTGTGTGTTGCATATATATTTTTGCGCCTCCTTGTACCAATATTTGTGTCTTAAAATAAATTAAATAGGTCTTTAAAAGAAGTTCAAAAGAGTTCTCTTTGTTTTTTCTTTGTTACCTTCCTGTAAAATTCTACATTTATATGATTATTACGTAAGTAATCAGCAAGAAATTATGTTCTGCAGTTTTGCAGAAATTTATTGACTACTATCTCAGCAATGTACATATCCTTTTTCTTTTATTTGTTAGGTTGTGAAACGTGGCAAGTTCCGAAACATTCCTGTAGCTGTAAAACAAATGGTCGAAGGAGCCATGAATGAAGATGATTTTATTGAAGAGGCTAAAAATATGAGGTAATTCGTCTTTATTCGACTTCACTTCACATCAAGTCTTCATAACGGATAGTTAACTTCCTGATATCTTAGCTGTGAAGTAGAGTTATGACAGTGAATTCTGATTTTGTCTAAGAAATTTTGCATAAACGATTCTATGATGTCATTAATTCTAATTCGACTTAAACAGTAATTTTAATGAGATACAGCAAGTATTTTATTTAACTACAGAACTTCCTGTATCAGCAAAAATTAAAATAAAATATGTTTTAATTTAAGTATTATTTACTGATTGTTTTTTTTGAAAAACTACATCCTAGATAATCGGATAATTTCGTTGTGTCATATTACAAACCTTTGAAAACATTTGATTAATTGTTCAAACTTGATTTTCAACCATTAGGTTGCACTGTGAATCTCAAGTCATTTGAACTGGCGGTTATTATCACAAACTCCAAGACTTTAGATACACACCTTTTTTTGGGTCTCAATTTTATCTCACTTCAAAAGGATGAAATATTAGCAAAAGATTCTCAAGATGTGTATCTTCATTCTCATTAACTCAGTGGTAGATTTTGTTGTTTATTTGAGTCACCAAACGTTCACTTTTGTATGCTGCCCAGTATAAATATGAACATTAATGCAAATGCAACTCACTTGTTGACGCACTGAGCTTTCAACCCCACGTGTCAGGTTCAGATTTTGGTTAGGCAGCTATCATTATCTTTTACACTTATAATGTAGCTGAACTCTAAGTGAACAAATCTGTACTCTAAAGGAGTTCCCTTTTCCTATATAGACATTATTGGGTTTTACGTATAATAAATATAGATTAATACACTTTAGTTTAATTGCTATTTCACTAGAAAATGATTAACAAGTCTTCATTTACAGTATCTCCAAAAAATAAATTCCTTAGAATTATTGTTAATACTATAACCTAGTAGTAGAAGTAGTAGTAGCTTTGTCTTCTATATGCTAAGCAAAGTCCACCTATTAATTCACAAATGTTTACATAACTGTTCTGATGAGATAATTTACTGATTCTGTAGGTTTGTTGAGATTTTTAAGTAACTTTAATTGTTTTAAACAGATATAAATAAAAGGTAACCTTAATGAAGTTTGATTAATTTTGTATTTCTTATATCGAAAACAATTGAGTGAAAATACTGGATAGTTTTGGTGAAGTTAAAATATTGTTAATCTGAAGGCTTACTGCTTTAAGTTGTTGTTTATCTATAATTACTTACTTTTTCATATTTGATCATAATTTTGAAAGTGTGATTATGACTACGATATTGCTCTTGCTCTGGTTAGCAGGGCCGGGGCCATCGGATTAGAATAGCCTATCGTGTCACCGCATCGTTGATCTTCGTTCCGTTTACCGAGTAAGGTGAACTCGTAATAGTTTCAAGCATAACACAGTCTAAATGTTTGTTTTACTGTTATATAGATTAATAACCTTTAATTATTACATCATAAATAATCTTTGTTATTCATACTGCTTTTTTTTAAGTTTCACTGTATTTCAAAAATATATCACTATCGAAGTTATGCAGTGTATCGTATTGTTTTTCTTTCTCTTTGCTTTCAATCAAAAGTGTTTTTTCATAAAATCATAATAAATTATGATTTAATACTAAATTTGTGCTCTACTGTATTCTGTTTTCATTTTTTCAAACTTCCAATTCTTTATTATATAAACATCATTATATTCCCATGTTTTTCAACACATCCTACACCATTGACTTTAGCATTAACTGCTCTAAGGTGAAAAACCAACCCACTCTCCTCAAGCATAATACATATGAATTTTCTTATGGTGATCACTCTTATAAAATCGATATTTTCATATTATTGTTATTATCATTATTATCATTTTGCGTCGGAACTATGTAAATAGTATGTAAATACACACATACGTACATTATACTATCCTCTTTTCTATTTCTAGATTCCTTAATCATCCAAATCTTGTACAGTTGTTTGGTGTTGTATTGAAAAAGCGTCCAATTATGATTATCACTGAATACATGAAACATGGTAGGTGTCTTATTTGAATGCTGACATTTAATATTCTTTCGATGTGGTTTGTTTTTTCTCTTTCTGTTAGAACGTTTCTTAACAGGCTTCACTAAGTCATATAGAATAATAGGCCAACGTCAATAAAATATTACTTCGATTATAATGATTACAGTGAAAAGTAGCTAGCGTTCTTAGTTGAACTTGTAAAATTTGGATGTTTTTGGCAAATTCGCGATCTTATAGAAAGGGATTTATTTTGTTCTTTTTTTTAAAAAGGAAAGCAATACAAGTGGGGGGCCTCTGATCCCATAAATATATGAATTTGTTTATTATAAGCTGATAGTTAACCGTGACTAAACTGCTAAAACTAGGTATACCCAAGACTGTGTTTACCAAAAACCAATGAAACTTATTCACCTTACTTGGTGGTAATATGTACAGAACAATATTCCAGATAAATTGTTAATTTTTGAGCTAATATGTGTTTATTTGATAGATGATATACTTTCAAGATCTATGGAGTATTTTAATTCATCGAATTAAGTTCATTCATTTAAGTTTAAGGCCACCATATATTTCTCTTGATTGAAACTAGTATATTTGAGTATTTCGATAAATAAAAATGTTTTTACTTAGGGAGTGCAGATGTAGTTGAAAATGTATTTTCAGCTTTTTCTTCACAATGTAGTCTTTAGTGTGATATTCTGACCGTACACAAGGCTGCATCTTTAATTGCTAACGCAAACAAATTTGAGTTAGCATACACTAAGCTCTATTTTATTCAAAATATTTTTATTATAATCACTGCTATTAGTTTACTTTTAAGCTTTATATCCTAAACTAAGTATTTTTAATAGGATTTTCTTTTTTCTCATTATTTGTAAGGTAATACTCCAATATTCACGTGCTTTATTTTCCGATTGTAGATAACATTACTTTTTTTAATCCTTGTCTTTGTCTTATCAACTACGCTATCATAATAGTTAGGCTTATTTATGAGACCAGACGTTAGTAAATCTTTCACAGAGTTACTTATCTTCTGTTGGCTCATTGAGCATCGGATTTCAACTCATTAAAAAGTGAAAATCACTTTTATACAGGGTGTCTAATTGGCTTTAATTCTAGTGTTAAAGTTGATATGATGGAGAAAATTTGAAGCTCAGGTGGATAATTGTGGTGGTGTGGTGTAGTGTTTTTCGCAGACTGAATAGTCTATTTTGTATATAATGTTTGGTTTTCTTTCGTTTATCACTTTGTCCTTTGGTTTAGATAGGATTGGTTTGTTTCCTACACCCATTTCAAATGGTATCAGTAATCGTGCTGTTATTTCAAGTGTCTTTTATATGGGGTAGGATGATCCGTTTATTGGTTCCTGTACTTGATTTCGCTTCTGTTGATAATTTCAGTCGTTATTTTTTGATGAAGTTCAGTGGATAGCCATTCTTCTGAAAGATAGCCATCAGATATTTTTCTTCGTTTTTTGTGCTTCATGTGTGCTGCAGTGTGTTTTCTCTCGCTTGAACAAAGTTTGTATGTAGTTGATTTTGTGAGTTCTTGGGTTATTGCTATTGTAGTTGAGAATTATATCGCAACTACTTGAGTCTTCAGTTTTCCCGTGTTAGTTCTGGTGATTGGTACTTCCAGGGATGATAGTTTGTTGTTTGAATCCTTTTCAATTGCGAATTTTATGTCATCAGAGACAATGTTGATCTGAATCTCGGTGTTTTCCAGCCCGTCCCTGTCAGTTATGACAAATGTGTCGTCTACATAACGATCACTATTAAAATCGAGGCTTCTAGTCTCTGCCTCACGGCTTCTGTGATACGTTCTGTCCCGAACCTATTGGTGTTCCCTTCGTTTGTTTTGTTGTTGAATTGCAAATATATCGCTAAGCACAAATCGATCATTTCTAGGAGACTTAGAGTCTGAAGTTTCGTATATTTTGGGAGATTTGTGTCTTTGGTAAGTAGCTGGAATAGTTTCATTAGCTAGGCTTTACTCTATTGAGGTGAATAAGGTTGTTAGGTCGAAGGATATCACCGATTCGTCGTTGTCGGTTTGAATCTCCTTGAGTTTATCCAAGAATTGTATGGGAGACTTAATGGAGTAGTTGGATGGATCTACCAAATGTTTCAATGTCCTTGAAATTCCTTTTGATAAGTTGTTTGTCGGTTTTCTATGGAGGTATACAATTGGAGGTAGTGGAATGTTGGGTTTGTGTTGTTTCCACCTACTGTCGAATCGTGGGATTACTGGTCCATTAGATTCCTTTCTTTATTGATCTTGTTTTGATATTTGTCCTGCTTTGACATGCTTGTTTAGAGTCCTTCAAATTTGACTGTCTAACGTTTTTTTGGGTTTGTGTCCATTGGTTTACATACGTTTCTTTCCTCAAGTGGTTCCTTCGCCTTCTTGATATATTCTTCCTTGTCCATAAGTACTATAGTGTGTCTTTTGTCCTCTGAGACTATGACAATATATCCCCTGGTTCTGAGTTTCTTTAAGGCTTTTCGTTGTTGTGCTGTTAGTTGGTTCTCTCTTCCATCAAGTTAGTGGTACCATGATTTGTCTTATTTCTTGTTGACTTTCTTCATTGACTTCGGTCGTTTTGTTAAATTACTCTTATCAGTTGAGGGGTAATTTATTATATAAAATAAGTAATTATGTTTAACTTATCGCAACATTATCCGTGCATTCGCTTTTGCCTTTTCGGAAATGAAGCAGCCTAAAGCAGCAGTCCACATAACTAAGTCATTAATTTCAATATTGTAGCAAGATATATTTAAATCCAAGAAGGTAAACAAAAATTAGCTTGTTTGACATAAGTTAGAGAAAATTTGTAGCTGATGTAGATGATAATCGTGGAGTTTTGTTCTTTGAGCTGGATGGTTCGGTTCGATGTCATTCTGAATGTCAAAGTGCTGTCTTACTATTTATATCTTTATATTCTAAAAGTTGAAAATCGCGCTTTTACACTCCAATTGACTTTTTTTGTTGCCTTTATATCAACCGTTTTAGTAATGTGTTATAGTATTTGTCTATCTGGTTGCCTAGTTAACTGTATAATTAGCTTTATTATCTTCTAAATATGTTACGATATCAACTAAGTGTACCAGGAATTTGGGAAGCGATATTAAATTCAAAAGACTGGGTAAACAAAGATAATATATTTTTTCTATCAAATAAAAGTTTATATATATTCATGAACATAATAATACTCGTTTATTGCTTGGTAAATGCTGGTCCTGTTGAGGTTTATCAAATACACTTAATAGTAGCATCTCAGAAACGTATTGTATTCTATTTTATAACCGTATCTGTGGCTCCATTGCTCTTTTACTGACTGTATACAACATGTTTTATGTAGTGTGGTACGTAGTTTACACGAACCAGTAAAACTCGATGTAACACTCGTTTCAAAGGTCAATATTTTCCTTTTGTAATAAATACTAATAAAAATTAGTTTCCTTGAATCTCACTTAGTTTTCAGCAACTTTAACAGATCTATGTTTGGTCTTGCTTTCAAGCATCCATTGGTAAATATTGACTAGATCGTCATGTCCTGAAACGTAGTCGGCATTTTACTGATCTACAGACATCATATGTCTAGATCACTCGAGTAGTTTCATAGTCATATCTGACTTTAGGGCAGGTTTACAAAATATATAATTCCAACTCAGAGAGTTTTGGGTTGTCGTCTGAAATGGTTACAGCAAGCGGTGCCCTCCAAGAAAATTAACTGGCATCATTCTTGTTCAGTTTAATCGTAAGAAATGCTAATGACGATGATTATTGTAGTCTCGACTTTCGAATGCATTCATAGCATTGCTCGTATATACTGGGACCATCGAGTAATCAATAGTGTTGTTAGGAAACGGGCACTAGGTAAGGATGGCAGATCAACTGATGAAGTAGCGAATCTTCATCAGTTGAGCTGGTTGGGACTTGTGTTACGAATGTCCAACCTCTGACTTACTCGATGAGCGATGGTTTTTGATGTAGAAGTAGGCTTGAAGAAAGCTAGGGGTGGCCAGACCAAAACGTGTAACAAATCCATGAAGTCACTGACAACTTGACTGAGCCATGTTTATGAGTGTGGGCTACATGGTTGGGGTCCATGAGATGATATTAACCGATAGTTAGAAACTTTGAATGACATGTCAAAATTGTTTGTAGTGGCGCAGGTGCATCCATTCTTTGTCTTCTTCCAAATTCTAATCTTCTGGATTCCTCATTACGTTTTTTCTCTGTTTTTATTGATTCCTTCCGAATCATGTCTTCGATCAATAATCTTTTTGAATACTGTTTACCTCTACTACTATGAGATTTGAATTGACGATTGCGTCTCTGTGCTAATGTGATATGACATGTTAAACTGATGTAAGTACGTATGAAGTTCTACATCGTAGCCTACTGGCTGACTTACTTTCGAATTGATCTCCTGAGTAGAGATCCTCTAATCAACGTAGGTTTTGTGGACAATACCTCGACACAGGAAATCAACTCACTGACTATTGATCTACATTGTATTCTGTGGTGTAAACGTTCCAAGTGAGATTTTCGAGACAGTTTGATATTATTTAGACCTTAAATGATTTGACTCGAAATTACTCACAATGATATAAATATATATGTATCTTGTTATCTTCTAATCTATGATCACCTGATTGTCATACGTTTTTATTACTGTTTCTTATCCCACTATCTATTAATTTCTTTTTGTCTTCCCCCGGTGACATGCAAAGTTGAACAGCTCGAATCTCTCTGCTGGTATACTTTATTCAACTTTTATATATTTGTTTAGCTCTACTACTACTAAAAAGATATGTATGAGATCAAATGCTTTAGTTTCAAAAACAAACACCTAGATGTTCTTCCCCACTAGTCTTAAACAGGATAGAAACTTTCGCAGTACTGTTATATTTTCCTAATCGCCAAATATGATGAACTGTCTTTACTCTATTGTATTACCATCGTTCATTTTCTTAACGTTATACGTCACTGTTAGCTCCATATTGAGCCATGTACTTATAGATCTAGGGTTCCCAGGGATTTTCAATTTCAATTGTTTTTTTCCTCGCTGATTCCAGTTAATAATGAAAATAATATTTATATTCTAACTCCATAAATAATCATGTTAGTGGGTTCCAAGATGAATTTTTTCATTGTACCACTACGTGCAATGAATTTGGTTAGATTTGGAGCAATTACTCATCAAATGACGCAAAAAGAGATTGGTGGTTTTGTTCATATGAACGGATCGTAAACTTTGAGATTATTGATCAGTACCAAGCTGAAACGAAATTGTTATCCAGGGATATCAAATCTTAGTGGCAAATACTTTCGAAATACTCGTTAATAAAGTATAGTATATTCGTTGGTCAACTCGATCATCTTGTTATTGATTCTTGAATATTCATTTGTCTAATTAATCAAAATTTGATCTTTTTCTGTTGTCGCAACTTTATCCACTAATTCTTATTTAAATGTATCATGCAATACTTCTTATTTCTTCACCGTTAAAAATTGTTTACTTCACTTTATGGTTGTATTTTTTGGTGTTAGTTTTGTGTTATTGATTATTTTCCTGGTTATTAACAAGACCTTTATTCAACTGTCTACGCATTACAAATCTAGTTAATTGAAAATCTAGAGTAATTTTTCAACAAAAAAACTAATACCAAATAGTTTCATTCTATTTCTGAATACCTTCATAATTTTCCACCAGCCTAATTGTTAAAACATCAGCCAGAAATGATAACATCAATGTGTTACTTCTTTTTTTAAAAAAAATATCAGATATATATATATATATATATATATATATATATATATATACTAGCTTTTAGCCTACTCATTATTGTTTTTATTGCTCACTAGGTAGCTCTGCTATAGTTGTTTTTTTTACTGTTGATAAAATGACAGATAAAGTATTTACAAAAAATGATGATTACTTTTATTTTTATCTCATGAGACATTTCAAAAGTCCATCTTTTCTATGAAACGTATTGAGCCTGCAATTGTATTTAGTTGCGATGCTATTACTAAAGTTACCGAATCTATGCACCTCAGAAAATGCTACTTTTGAAAATATTTTTCTTTAGCGATATGAAACCTAAAATAATTTATACTGTATTCACTAAATTCCCCACAAGTAAATAATTCTCCTGATGTTTAACCTGTTTTAATCAAAATGCAGATATTTTTCTATTAAATATGCACCGGTGCTTATCACATTTTTATGTGAAAGTTTTGTTAAGAATGTGTGTAACTGAAAAATAATTCATTGGCAATAAGTTCCGATTTTGAAAATTTTTTGTAGAGTGGTACATGAATGATGATTACAATAACAGTGGCACTGCTCGAAAATTTATTCGATGAAGTGGTTATGTATAGGTCTCTGCTATTTTAATAAAGTGTGGAGATACATTAAAACCAGGCAGCACTGTTGTATCTTAATTTGTGGCTTTGCAGCCCTGGGCACATACAGCCTCATACGGTGTTACAATTCTCCCTTTATTACAACCTAGCTATTCCTAATGCTTAATGTTCTCGGACACCAATTCACTCGAGACGTTCTCCCAAATCGGAACACGGTTGAACACGAATTAGATTATATTCCAATGACAAGGTTTGATGGAAGGCCAAAACATCGGTATACTTATGGTTTTTACACGAGAATGTTCTAGAATGTTCTCTCAGTATCGGCTAGTTCTGATTGGATACGATAGAGCTAATCAGCGTGCTACAACGCAATCATGCTTTAATCCAGTCTATGTTGCTCTAACACACAGTATCAGCTCTATGGTTCTCAGGTAGTAAAGTGAACATTACAATGTTAAACTACCATAATTAATTTAACAATCAATATTCCAACTTCAATCGACTCATAATATGTCATGTGCTCTAAATCGCTTATCGCTTCACTGGTAAGATGTCTAAAATTAGGACGAAATATCTCTTCAAATTCTGTTAGTTCAAAATCCTACAATATTTATTATACTGTAACTTCATTATAGTTAAATCTAATATTTCCTAATCAAATAAACATAATCTCGTTAAATATCTTAATTTTTTCTTGTCTGCAAATGTTTTACTTCTGCTTCATTGCTTTCTGTTTTATTAAATTACCAAACATTAATGTTTATTAATTGCAACCTGTTCAATTGTAAATATCGTATCGGAGTTTACTAATTAACTTTCTGTTGAATACTGATATATATGTTTATTTAAAATGCTTACGGAAAAATACCGTCATGCATCCGTCCTAGCAGATTTGATGGATGTTCAATAAAAAATAAACCATTTGAAATTGTTTTCTTTTCATAAGAAAGGTAATATATATATGTATATATATATATGCACCACCACGGTTGCGCGACGATAACGATAATATTGATAAAAGTAATTATGATCGTGACCAGAATCTGTGAATTGTTAATCTAACTGAGGAAAGGTCATAGTCTGATTAGCACACATTGTGTGATTGACTTAGGTTAATGACTGAGAGTTCAAATTTTGATTGAAATAAAATTAAAAGTTTCAGCAATTTTTACTTCCTTCACTGAATCTTTGCCTAATAAGTTCATCAATGGATTTTTATCAAGTGGACTATTGATGATTATAATATGGAGAAAGTTAATTTCATTAGTCAAATAAGCAGGTCATAACAGAATAGCTGTGACTTAATAATTAAGAACCAAATAAAATGATAAAACTGAAAGCATAATCAGGATAAGAAAATTCCGCTCTCCCTCTTGAAATGCTTTCATATGGCTATACGAATATAGCTACTGACAGGGAAGTGCTACCTACTGTTTCATTGTAGGGGCGTCGTGTGTGAAATTATAAGACAAAAAGCGAATACCCAGAGTTTTGATCAATCAGGTTGCTGTGTACAGAAGGTCCACATAAAGAAACTGGAGAACCCTAATACTCGACCAATGATGAGCATGGGTTTCAGTATCCTGAGGGAAAAAATGGCATATGAACCTACTGTTGTTCACCGGTCACT
This sequence comes from Schistosoma turkestanicum, assembly GCA_944470395.2. Classification (NCBI taxonomy): domain Eukaryota; kingdom Metazoa; phylum Platyhelminthes; class Trematoda; order Strigeidida; family Schistosomatidae; genus Schistosoma; species Schistosoma turkestanicum. The sequence goes on along the minus strand of OX103971.1, from coordinate 37,112,752 downwards.
AAGGGACTGCATCTCTTAACGTTGCTTCACTGTCTTGTGGATCAGCAGACTGTTAGATTCAAGGTTCATCGACTTGCCTCCCAAGAAAACCTCCTGTTTCGGTTTGAACAGCTAGACAGTATCCTAACCCACATATATATTCAGTGACTTGTCAGGCGCACATATACTTTTGTACTCATTTGTACTGATGCAGTATAATCTAGCGATGTTCATCGAGGATACTTCTCACTCTTTGCCTAACTGAACATTATATGATGATGAGGAATGACAGTGGCCTGTAAGATATTTCTTTTGCATTGATAAGAAAACTGATATGAATCTATATACTCGTTTACACAGGTTAAAGTGGGTGTAGCGGTGGCTTTTCGATTGTTGTGAGAGAAGGCAAAGTTTTTGCCATAGGTCTAAACTTTGCATTCTTATCTCCAGTTACTTTTTGTTTGTGTTGAGATTATCTTAATCTTCCTTCACATTTCCAATATAAAATTAGTCGAGAAGGATTAATTGAAGATGCTTGTGAATTGATGAAATAGCACGTCAGCACATTTCTTTACAATGAGGTTTGAGATTTAGTTAGGTCCTAAGCACTGGAACAAGTTAAGTGACGAGATATTTTCGGGTATCAGTTTCGTATGCACACAATTCTTCTTCAGACTTCCGAGTATAGGAAGCATGACATCGGCCTATGGACGTAAAAAACTTATGTAAGTTCTAACTCGACCGTAGCTGCCACCTTGACGTGGTAGTCGGGCTTGCCCATTGTGACAGCCCAACCGAGCTATATTGGCCGAAGCATATGTTCCTTTATGTCCTACCATGCCAGACAGGTCGACTGGAGAACGGTAAGACTAAAAGCAGCAACTCAAGTTTTGAAGGCGAAGTCGTACTACTGCTGACTGGAGAAGGGTGTGACAGTAGTAATGTGTAATCCTCAGACAACAAGCATCTGAATTGATGCTGCTAATCCAGACTTATCAAAGAAACTGGTTTCAGAAATCTGACTGTTGGTGAGAATATCTCGGAAAAGGATGGGTTTATTTTTCGTTCTCAATCCAGGAGATTGGATCGATGGACAGAACACTTTAGGCAGCAGTTTAACTAGCCTTCAGCCACGCTTTGGTTACTCGCGATCTCCAGTCAACCTGATTTGCGAATTGATGTCAGTCCTCCAACCCCTAATGGAATTCAAAAAAGCTGTAGGGAATCTAAGGCTCGTAGAGCAGCGAATCGCGATAGATTGACTCTTGAGATACGTCCATTTTTTGTCTTCTCTCAAATTTTGATCTTCTGAATTCCTCATCACCTTTCGCCTCATTTTAAATTTATTTCACTGAGATTTAATTCTCGAATAATACCTTCCGTTCCTAATCTTCTCGATTACGACCTATAAAAACAGTATAGATTAAGATAATTCTCAAGTAGGATTTTGATTTTGAGAAATGAGTAGATAACTTAAAACATAAGCATAATTCCAATGACTATATCCAACTTTTTCATCAACTATACTTCATTCACATCCTATAGTCCAAATTATAATTTACGAATTCTATAACGTTCGTTATACTCATCTGTTCTGATGATAAGTTGGATAAACATATGTATGAAAGAATATTATTATTAATACGTGTACATCAGCTGTTATACAGAGACAAATATGTAGGAGTTTAATTATATGTATTAATAGTGTATAATTATCAGTTTTTTTTGTAAATAATATTGAACGTCTAATAGGTTCTGATGCTTTCTAAATTGAGTAGCACAACATGAAGTTTCATAGCAAGTCAGTTATCTATCTTCGACTCCTTTAAAAATATACAAGTAAAACGTTTTGATTAGGCTTCCGGTTATTTCTATTATTCTCAGTTTTTAAACATTGTATGTAGCTGTTTACTTTATCCACACAAAAATCCATTTTTCTTAAACCCAGGTTCTCTACGGGATTTTATGCGACAACGCCAGCCACAGTTTTGCAATCGACCAGTTGTGATGTCTGATATTTGTGCTCAAGTGGCAAATGGAATGGCCTACTTAGAACAAGAACAGTTTGTACATCGAGATTTAGCTGCACGGAACTGTTTAGTGAAATCAATAAGCCAAAATTCAGTTCATGTTAAGGTAGCTGATTTCGGTATGGCACGTTTCTTGCTAGATAATGTTTATGAACCAAGCGCTGGAACGAAATTCCCTGTTCGTTGGGCACCACCTGAAGTATTTCAATCTACTTATACAGCTAAAGCAGATGTATGGAGTTTCGGTAAGAGTTAATAGTGTTATTGAATATTTATTCAATTAATGATATAAAGTGCTTTACTTTTTTATTCACAAATTTATGTAATTTGTTACTTCTTACATCAATTTACAAAAATATAAAAAAAAACTACATGAACCCAAAGCAACTACCGAAATTACTACACTGAAGCTTTTATTTTTATTATTATTATTATCATGGAAAATAAATGAACATCATGTATATGTTTGTATGTAGTTTAGTAATGATCTAAAGAATCGATTACATTCACTTTAAGCAGTCGGTTTTAACTTACTGTATAAGAAAGCTTTTACTTAAAGCTTTTATTAGGTCAACTTTTAATCGAAATATCTATAAAATTTATTAAAATTATTTTAAATTGATTTTAATCCCGTTTACATCTCAAGTGTACCTATTTTTCAATCATATGAGATTATGCATATGTTTCACTGATAACTACCTAAAAAGACGTTTTCTTTATTGTTGTCAGTATTCAAAAATCTCAACAATATGCTTCCTTTTTGGCTTTCTCGATTCCAGATCATAATATATTCTGTAGGAAATTTTCAAACTACTATATTTCGAGTTTCCACGAAAATTAAATAAAGCATCAGTTTCGACGTATTCTTCATGTTTTTTTTCTTCTCACTGCTTAACTTTTTATTTTCTTTTTCAGCTGATAATTTTTTATCACCTCGCTATTTAATAAATCGACATAACATTGTCCTAATTCTTTACCGTACATTATCTTGTTTGATCTGAAAAAATAATTTGGTATTCAATAATTTGTGTATTTTATGTACATACCTGATTGTTAGCTTCCAGTTTTGGTGAAAATATGTTTCGGCAAAACTCCGGCAATCCGTTTTATTGACAGTACTTTTTTCAGGTTTAGTTTACCTCTATTTGCATGTACACTACATCATAACTCTTCTTCACTTGACCGATCGAACTTTAGTAGATACTTGATAATTCCAATCAGTGATTGGAGACTTTAGACGATTTGGTTAAAAATGGGTTACATCGGCACAGGTACATTTATTTATTCTAGATATTAGATTTCAGCATTCATATTCACATTTCTCAATTTCCACACATTTATTTGATAAATTGAATGACGTAACAATTATTGCTTGACTGGTAAAACAAAATATGAAAACGGTTTAGTAAGAGTACTAAAAGTATAAAATATCTAACCGTAAGGTAGGCTTTGATTTCTTTTTTTTATATCTATAAATATTCGAAACCAATTATTTTGGTATTGGGAGTTGCCTGCCTTAAAATGATGGATTGTATATTAGGTCTTATAGAGAAAAACTGAAAGAACGTCTCCAACGTTTTCAAACTTCAAACTATGTCTTCCCTTGATAACTTCCCAACTAATGATTCCAAATAACTATACATACCAGTTAATTTATCTAACATTATTTATTGATCAGTCAGATTTTCATCACCTGCTTTTTTTATCTGAAACTTTTACGGTAAAGTCAACATTACTTTCTTGATTTTGTTAATATTTTTCTCTTATAAAACCCTATTTAATTCACCAATCATGATATACACACGCATACGCACAATAGCAAACGGATTGTTGTGTATGTGTCTGTATGTTTATATATAACTGTCCAATGATGCTTGTATAACTGGTGAAAGATATTTCCCATGTTTGTTTCTTTGTCGTTACTATCATTATTTTGAATTGAATTGGAATCACTTTTGCTTCTTCTTTTACTCTGTCCTCTTCTCCATATGTGTGCTTTTTGTTCAGTCTGAACTGAAATGAATTGTTTTCCCACAATATCAACATCTGTCTTTTTATTTGTATGTATACTACATAAGGAGTTGACTAATATGGTTAAACATTGTGTTAATTTATGTTCAATTAACGACTTCTTCAGCTGTCTAACACACTTACTGCTGACTTATAAACAAGATAGAAAAATAATAATCATCAATGAAATGGGTTGTTTTTTTTGGTGAACATATTAAGTATGCTAGAACAAGAACTTTAAAATTCCGATTGTATATCGTTAAAAATGTAAAGGTTTTCCATTTTGAGTGATTGGCACAAAACTATATGATGCATATAACTTGTTTTAAAGAAATTCCTTATTACTGTTTCTTTTGGTGTGGTTGTTTTAAAAAGCCTAAATTCGAATTAATTTACTCACCGGGTACTTAGGTTATGGGCTACACTCATTGCAAGGACTTACGATACTACCCCGTTTATCCAAACCGATGTAAGTGGAGTTGAGGCTGAAACTTAGAAGCCAAAAGTCTAACACTTTATCCATCAAGCCACCGCTTAGCGATTTTGATCTATTATTCACACCCTCCTTTGTAATTCTTAAAAAGTAGTGTTTATATTAGTTTGTTACTACAATTTTGATATATTATTTGGTGACGATGAATACATTCCTGTTAATTAAGTTTAAGTTCTTGTATAAAATAGCTTGAGAGGAATTACTATTCTAAATCATTAAAATAATTTTGGAAATTTTTTGACAATCGAATGATTCTTTGAGCGAAAAAAGTATTCAGCTGGATATATTGAGCACATATTTCGATAACATTTAAACCAATCACGATATTTTTAATACTTATGGCCATACTTTCAAAATTTATGGTCAGGACTAATGAAAAAAACCACTATTGTTTTTGGGACTCATAAATAATCACATACCGATTGTGATAATTTAAGTGTTCAACATGGCATACATTTAGTATATGGGAATGAAAATAAAATCTGATTCTTCACTAGGCATGGACAAACAGGCACAGCCTACTGGCTATTAAATATGTGGTTTTCTTTCCTGTAATTGATCTCTACTGCAGGCTCATTGAGTATGTCTGATTGTATTTGTGTGGAACAAAATATTGTCTATCACTGACTCTGGATTTCTGCTTCGTCCATGTATCTGGTTTAGTGTCATCTAGTCTCTATTTCGTATCTATTTCAGTGATAGTATAAACTTGGTCACCCGGTTTCACCGTGTTGTCGTAGTAATACCGTGGGAAGAAAAATATTTATTGTCACCGTCATAACACAATTATACCTTGAATTTATTTTAATATCTTCGCAAAAATTTTCTATAGAAATATAATTTATAGTTTATCGTTTTCACGTTAATCATATTCTATCAATAACTTCTGTCAGTATTCAACAGATCTCTTTCATTATAGTTAAACATCATAAAAGGTCCTGATGAAATATTTCACAGCAATAAATTGTTTCTCATTTACAATCCAAATGATCACGTGCAAAGCAAAGTTGATTCTTGCTAGCTGATTGTCTTTCTCATCATCCAGCTGCATCATTAAATGTCATCTGAATTGCATGATGCATCTCTGTTCATTCTTATTATTTATGTCAATTTTACTTTGTTAGAATTCGCTTCATAATTTTATTTCGAACACTATTCTGTATTATCGTATTTGGTTTCGATTTTAACTAGGTGTACTCATGTGGGAAGTGTTTACCTGTTGTTCAGAAAATCCTTATCAAGGCATGAACAACACACAAGTGTATCAGTACATTGTCGGTGGTGGTCGATTGCATAAACCTGCTGTATGCCCCGAAAGAATTTATGTTTTAATGCTTGAGTGCTGGCAACATGTAAGTTGTAAAATACTATCATTATATCATTTAAATAATAAGTCAATCCGTTAGCTGTAACGCAGAACTTTGTACGTACATACATTATTTCAAGTTGTCATACCACATTAGCACACAGAGATCGAACTGTCAATTCAAATCCCATAGTAGTAGAGGTAGTAGAAGTAATAGCGGTGATCGGAAAGACTAGGGTTTGAAGATATCGTTCAAGCATAACCCAGTGAAATAAATTTGTAAAGAGAAAAAAAAGGTCCTGTGCTCATCAGAGAAGTCAAAGAATTCATGCATCTGTACAAACCGTGTTGAGCCATGTAGTTCAAGGTCTCTAACCATCGGTTACTACGATCTCGCGGACTACAACCACGTAGTCTACACCTGCGAACATGATTCAGTCAAGTTGTCAGTGACTTCATAGATTTGTGCCATATTTTGGTCTGGCCACCCCTAGCTTTCTTCAAGCCTACCCTTATATCACAAAACCATCGCTCGTCGAGACAGTCAGAGGTTAGGCATCCGTAACACATGTCCCAACGAGCTCAACTGATGAAGATTCACTACTTCATCAATTGATCTGCCATCCTTACCTAGTGCCCTTTTTCTAAACCCAGCATTATTTATTCGGTAGTCTATGGGTATACGGGAAAGTTTCTTTTTGAAAAACGAACTTCCGTCCATAACCTATTGGGTTTAGGTTTTTGTTTGTATAAAGAAGTTGAATAAAAATTTTAACCCTAATATTCTTTTATACTATTGAATAATTTAATGCATTTGCTGAGCCATGCGTTACTGACATCATCATCTGTTGTTTTTAGATTATTTGCTTTAACGTTTTGGCATTTATTTATGGAGTATACCGTTGAAGAAAATATATTCTTACTACAAATTAACATTGTGACGTAGCACATGTGCTAACATTTGACTGTAAAAGTATTGTCAAAGAAACTGGTAACAATGCATATCTTACGGCCTTCAATAAGTTTGAACATGCAAATTAGATTTAAGAGGAGATTTTCTTAGTATACGATGTTCTTATTAAATTACTTAATATTCACTTTCGAAAACGTATTTTATGTTTAAAACCAGTAATTTTGTAGTGGTCATTGGTTGCCTAACCTTGATCGATTCGTGATTGCAATAATTAAAAAATCTCATTGGTGAACAAATTTTCATTACATCAATATTATCATACAATTTACTCATCAAATCGTATTTTCATCATTTAATGGTTTGTTTTTATTACTTTATTCTTGTTTTTAAAGGATCCTAGTAAGAGACCAGCATTTGAATATATTTGTCAAAAAATTAGCGGATATCTGGATCAAAACTGTGAGAATTGACCTACTAGTTATGTAAACAATTATCGTGATTTTTATGTGGATAGAGTTTTGTTTATTGGACGAAATAACTCTTGGAATTTGTATTGTTAATTCTGCAGAGTTAGAATAAAATACATTAAGAGAATGTTTCACATATTTCAACAATTTATCTAAAAAGAAGGAGCAATCTGTATGAAAGTCCACGGCAAAAATCATGATGAGTATATAACAAATTATGGTTCAACCAACTAAATTTATCTTCAAAGTTCATACCATGACAACTTCTAACCCATATGTGTGTGAGTGCCAAGCATTTCGTTTAATTATTACTTATTCACTGTGGTGTTTAATTATTTTTTTGTTTTTTGTGCTTGTATCTCTTGGAATTTAGTCTTTTTTTAGTGTTTCGATGCGTTTATAATTCCTTTCCTGTATAGAGTCAGTCATGTACATCACTTTGTTCATGTCACTTAAATTATCCCCATCACAGTTTAGCTTCTTTTTCAATTTTGTCAAAAATAATTCCGGTGCTATTTTTACTTATTCTTTCTGAGAAATGACAAAATTCTCCTTCAGAAATTGTACTAATCGATTTTGAACTCTTCCATGTTGAATAAAATGATGTGTAGTGTATTGCTTTTCTTTTTCCGATGTCTCAATATATACATTATTGCGTATTCTTTTGTTTCTTTTCATGTTGTCTCTATTCTTAGTTATTATTATTACTATTATTATTATTATTATCGTTGTTACTGCGCAACATTTTTTCTTATTTTCAATCAAATAATAATCTATTTTTTAAAGAATCATGTATGTTATTGTTTCTTTTCACAATTTATGATACTTCAGCGTTTTGTATAGCTTTTGCTACAAATGTATTCTTGTATAACAATTATCACAGATTATGCGAGCTAGCAAAACTGTTCTCTACGTCTTCTCTTCTCTCTCTCTCTCCATATATATATATATAAACACTTGTATTTATCATGTATAGTGATTGCCAAACAAATATCAGTATAAATACTTCTGACATTACCTCCACGATTTGAAAAAGACTTTTAATGAGTAAACTTATTATTTTTTTTGTTTTGTTTTTCAATTCTCATTTTCCTCCCATAATTGTTTACATTTTCACTTGGCCTATATTTCTATTTAATAAACATATTCATCTAACTAAAAAACTGTATTATTTCTCTGTTATTTTATCACATCGATGTTTATACAGTTTATATTTATTATTATTGAAATAATAATAATAATTAATTGTTGATCATTGTTGTGTGTAAAACATGGTTTCTATCGAATTATGGCCTCAAGTTATCTGTCTCTCTTGAAAATATAATATTCAGTCTTGATTGCTGTAACACCTAATTACTATTTCAGTTATCCAAAATAACGTAGATATCATACACAATGTCTATCACGGTAAACGATCTTGTCAAAAAAAGATCCGATCAGCAACTAGCTATAATAATTATATTTTCATTGTCAAAACTCAATGCTATCTAGTTTTCATAGATAAGAATAATTTAACGAACTAATATAGTTTCCAAAGAGAATTCTAAAATTCTGTTCTAAATCAAATATGTATTTTTCTCCCTGAAATAAATCCCTTTGAACTTGTTAATCATCTACCTGATGATTATTTATTCACTACTCATTCAACACACTTAAAAATACAACTGAATTTTTAAATGACTATGATTATCGTTGTAACTCTGAAAAATAAATATCGGATATAAAGTTAAAAAGCCATACTTTGGAATAACTGCAAAAACAGGAATTCGTAATTATGTGACTTATCAGTATGAGACTTTCTCACGACAATGCCTTGGTATTTACAATTGGCAAAATGGTTAAAACCCGGTATTCTTTTTCAGTTTTTGCGTATAACAAGTCATTTGCTAGTAGGGTTCACTCTAACCTTTTTTTACATGTGAGTTGTCAATATCTACAAAGTAAAAATTAAAGGGTGTTTAGATCCATGCTACATATTTGGTCCATATTATCAAGATGGTCACATCATAGGTAGTTAAGTTCACGTTTAATTAGTTTTCTCTTTATGATGTCAGTTTTCTCATTACATCAAAATGTTACAGTACCATTTTGAGTTTATTTAAATTCCGCAAATACATCATGGTGCTTTTTTCTTTACTCACTACTCATGATTGTGATTTTTTTAATTGATTTTCTACAAAGAATACCATGTCTGTGAGTTTATCAGCATTAACAATACTTGATGTTTCTTCATCACAAATTTGTAGCAGTCCACCGATTTTATATGGCTCTCAGTCAAAAAATACCTGTGATAACATCTTTTAATCCTTCTCTTCCGATTTTTGAACGTACATTGTGATGCGTAATGTCGAGATGTAAATGCGATAAGTTCTGACTCCCAAATGGTTACTTAAGCGGAAAGGCGAAGAGAAATTCTATACAGTATGTGTTCACTTTCGTAGTAAAGGAACCATTCCTTAACTGATGATAAACATTCGTCCTTTAGGACATTTTCTGATTGTCATTCAATGGCCTTTTCGTCAGGTCACTTCTCATTCGCTCAGTATGTCAATTTCATCCCAAAAGTTTCTTAATATGAAATAAATTAAATGTATAACATGCAAAAGCTTTTAATCTGAGATTTTGACCGACAAATAGTCGATAATCACTCATGGTTTTGAACGTCTTGATGATGAACGAATTACTAACTTGATGTATTGTAGTCTGATGGAACAAACCATAATACTTGTAAATATCGATAAATAACTATGATATAATAATGACGTATGGGATAATTATTCTATGAAGAAACCTACCAAATTATACTTACAAGCGCTATGATTAAGAAACGAATGTTGTGTATTCTTAGTTTCTAAAGTACAGAATGATTATTTATTCTATAGACCATTTATTATTTATTTCATCAACGGTCTAAGAAAACTATCATATCTCTGACCACTGTAGAATAATACACTTGGACTACACATTAAGAATAAAATAAGTTAGTTTCAAAGTATTGAAAGATTGTTTTTGGTCAACTATTTATCAGAGTACAGATTTTACATTAATTGATTCATATCCAGTTATTGTGATGTGACTGTCTACAAGTTTATAAAATTACCAAATTTAGTAACTAGACTGACTAAATCTTCTGTTCTTCGGACACTTGACTAGTCCGCGAAACCAGAACACAGCCTGGACAGTACGCAATTACATTCCAAATAAACCAAGTTGAGTTACAGTGAATTACAGTAAGGAAAGGCGTAGTATAATTATATTATTTTACACATGAAGATTTTAGAGTCTTCTTCAATTATCCTCTAGCATTAACTGCCTTGGAATGGGTCAGTCAGCGCTCCCCAATATGATTTAATCTATCCTGATAAAGTGATACTATTTTTAGCTACAAGAACTAAAGGCGATCAGGTTTCGAAAACCTTGTCGATAATTATTACGACTTCACTATTTTATAACCAAGTAGTTCATCTTATTGAGAGAAACAAATTTACACTCTCGTAATTCTTGTTATAATAACACGAATTTTCTACATAAAATATTCGTCTACTATCTATCTGAGGAACATTTTAGTTACACACAAATACTGGTTCTTATCATATTTTTTTTGTACTTTTAATAAATTTCTATTATCATCTGCCTTAAGTTTGCAGATGTAAAATGTTTTCAATTACACACTCTATGAAACATTGCAGGTGTTAAGAAATTGTAACTTGTACCTACAACTAATCCTATCAAGAAAGTTGATCAATATACGATTTTTTTATATTATCTATAATAAACTTTATGAGATAAGTATCTATTCATTATACTATTAGAACAACAAAAAATCGTTTTTAAACTACATAGTTATCTTTCATGTTATTTTGTACTAAACTGACAATACTCCTTATACCCACTTACAGATAAATTCAAATACAAACCTGTATAATTTTAAAATAAAAAAAAGACTAAGCAATTAAACTCGTCATGAATTTCCATTACTTTCCAGTGCCTAGATATTGAATTGAAATATTGACTTCTTATTTCTTTATTCATTTTTATTTAACAAGAACACAGCGCAAAGTTTATGCATTCACTTGTACACATAGTCAATAAAATAAAATCGAAAAGTTAGATATGCCCAGTAGTGTTATCACCATGTTGTTACTTTAAATTGATAATTGGTTGATAAGCCTATTTCAGATAGTCCAGATGACTCATCATAATATGCAAAATATAAAATGTTCTGATTATTAATTAAACCAATGGTATGCATTAATTTTGACGTAGGCAAATTACTATTTTTTTATTTTTCTACTTCCTTATTCATCAATTGACTCTTAATAGATGATTTTAAATTTTTCATAATGTCCATCTTGATATTATTATGTCTATGTGTGTCTTGTTTTCCTCTTTTGTATATTTGTTTAAATTATTCATTTTCTAAATTCATATACGTTCGTACGCATTGTTTGTGCAAAAAGACTGGGATGTACGCAAATATTATATGTTTGTTGTTTCTGTGAGATTTCAGATGGGTTACTATATATATATATATATATATATATATATATATATATATATATAAACAAAATAATGAAATAATTTATTGAAACAAATTCACATTACGTATGGTAATTTTTGAAAGAAAAGAGACTATAAACAAGACTGAATATATGTTAATTTTCAATGTGCGGAAATCAATAAGGAGTCACTAATTTTTTTTTAACTAATCAAATATGCACACGTTTTTACATGTAATCTATATTACAATACTTCGCTTTTTTTTTCAGACACTTTCTACTATGAAGAGCAAATCTACTCATCGTTATGATTTTAAATATTTTGTAACTTTTCAAGGAAATAAGAGAATAAAATTCTTTGAAAAGCATAGCATGTCAAATCAATAACAATTCATGAAAAAATGTTTGTTGGTTAAGATCATTTTATGTTTAAAATTGATAATATTTTTTTGATAACTGAGATAAGTTAGATTCAGTAAAACATGAATTATGATATATCATGTATGAGAATCTTCGTTTATAAATGAACGAATAGTTTCCGATTAGTTGAGTACTGAGGAAAAGGAAATAAATTTTGGAATTGCAAACAATTACAAAGTAAATTCAAATACTCCATGACTACTATGCGTTTGAAAGAAGACAAATTATTGACAAGTTTTAATGTTTCCCCATCGTTCCTACTTTTCACTTTATTCAGTTTCCGATGAGACTTATACAGCAAAGCAGAAGGTTCGACTATGGAGTCACTGTTTCCTTAAACTTTTACGTATTAGTGCTTATATTGGAAATAGCTACCCTCCTCTGAAAGTGTCTCCATCTACAAAAATCTTGTTGAGTTACAAAGATGATATGTTTGTCCTTGTAAAACAAGATGAATTCGACAGCATAAAAAAAAATCGTCAACAGCATATTTGGTGATATCAAGTTTATTAACGAGGTCGAATCCGCTGACAAACTGCCATTTACTGACCGTATATTTGAACAGTTAGCACATGACTTTTTTACAATGGTGAAAGTTACAAAAAATCTTATGAACAAAATTCAGAATCTCATCATTGAATTGGATAACAGTGAATTGAATTATGTCCATGTTAATGAAGAATAATTATTATATGAACTTTTTAAAAAGAATGATTAAGAAGCTGAAAAACATAAGAGAAAAGAAACTAGAAACAATAGGCTAACACAATGATCACAAACCAGCTTCAGAAGAAATCAAAAAACTTCAAAACTGTCACAGTACAAGAGTGTCTTTTCAAACGAACAGTATTCCTAAGTCTAAACTAGTAAGAATGAAAAACTTACTAGCAAAAGAACAATCTTATTGAATCTATGCTGTGAAACATAATGACTGTAATGCTGTAAATGTGGATAAGATATCACGGTAGTTAAATGTAACGGTGGAAATGAACACAAACTTTGCTTCAAGCATCTATCTAAACCCACAGAAAACCCAAAAAAACTGGGGCAAAGCCGGTGAATCTGAAGATACAAATGACTTTAATGTCACAACAATCATTCGAAAAAATTTTCTTTCGTACAAAGTGAGACTGACTGTCCCACATACAGAAAATTTTGGGAGATGGAATACAATTAGCTGTCTAATGATAACTATTAATTAATAAGTTAATCCAAATTTAATCTTACAGTTTTTATTTGATCTCTTAGCCTGTGGTCGACACCGATTACTTTCATTTGGTTTAACCAGTTACTTTATCTGAATATACAATGAACAACCGACTAGCTTGATTAGCACGTCAACACAAACTTAAATTTATTTGTTTATTTTGTGACGTCTGTTTTGAATCTATTAAATTATCTAACTTCATCACCAAGCCTAAGCAGAATCTTTATCTGATTAGTGGATTTTTTTCTCACATCAGATATGTGCTTGTTATCATCCTACCAAAATGATTCATTCATACTACAATAAATCCATATTTGTAAGTATTATTTATATGACTAGATGATTTGTATGGCATATTGTTATTCTGTGAGCCATGAATTTATATTCGATAATTTTGATAATATTCTCTTGAAAAAGCTTGAACCAGACTGTCGAGCGTAAAGGTATAACCGCCTAAATGTTTACATACAATTTCTTTTTTAATGTCAGTGACCAATTCATGTTACAAACTGTAGTGTGTACCAATACGTTGAGCCCACAGGCCTTGTCTTAGTTTTCGAACAAACTAGTTAGTCTTTTATGTCTAAATCGTCATTTACATGTCTTCTGACCTTGTCAATTAGTTGCTTATGACCTTGGTTGTTTTTATTTGAATGCATGCTCAAATTGTTTGCTTGCATATATTTACCTCACGACATCATCATATTATAATCTACTCGCTCTCCTTCTTCACTTCTCTTTGATTTCACGCTTTGTATTCTCATGTCTATCCGTGCGAACTATCGCATGAAATAAATTCATCCGCAAAACTTTATTTGACTTCTTTTACCGCAGTCGCAAAAACGGGGTTCGCTTAGGTGTTATGTACGGAAGTTGAAGGGGAGATTTATTTCACAACACATTTAATTATTTGTACAAATTGGAGTCAGATCGTCAGTCACTAAAGTGGTAGGCCTACCATGAATTCAACGCAGCGACTAGAAAATTATTATGTTATTTTTTAATTTAACACTGATAAGTAATGCTTAATAATCTGACCAATTGATTGATTTCAATCATTGTTGAATAATAATCTAGAATATTCAGAGGTAAAATTATAACATCAAAGTAAATCTGGATTAGAATTAGAAAGTACACTTTATGAAAAACAGCTAGTCTGTGAATAATATCGGTCAAACTATGAAAATAATATATCCGTTATAAATTCAGCAGTCATCACCATTTATGTTTATCATGATAAAACAAACTTTTACTCTCCGAATGTGTGTTCAATTTAGACTAGTTATACATTGTTCGAATACATTGAAAAAACTGATGTTTGTCTAATAATATGATCACATACTTCAGTTTTTATTATTATTATTAACCAAGCGTGACCTAAGTATTTTTGAAACAATAGACTTCCTTATTATGTTAAACTCTTAGGTTATTTATTTTTTTTACCTTTCAAAATTGATTTAGAATGGTTTTCAGTCATGTTTTCATAGATGATTGTAAATAATACTTTCGTTTCACGTAGTTTATACTAATGATGCACATATTATTAAACGTTTAAATAACTGGATTAGTTTGATGCATTGATTTCTTCAGTTGAATGTGGAATTAAGTTACTGAACATTTTTAACAAAATACTATCATCGGTTGTTAAGAGCACCTTTAGAAACACTAAAATTAAACTGATATATTGACTGAAATTTAACTAGTCTTGGTTGACATTTATCTATCCTGTGTGGAGTGCCTCGATGTAGCCATTAAGATATACTTTTATGAAGAATAGATACAATGTGAATAGCACGTTACAAGAATGAATTCCCTTTGTCTAATTCTCCTCTGACAGTGGGATATTATCAGTAGTCCTCGGTTAAGCTCAAAACCAATTACATAAATTTGTACTTAGTAAACGTTGTTACATTACAGAATCATAGATATAAGATAACTTCAGAGAAATATTTTCCTCAAAATTATTTGATAGCTACTAACTTTTTTCAAAGTTTATCTTTTACCCAGTCTCCTCGTTGGCACAAACTGTTTAAATCTAACATAACGTATATTATTGTGACTGATAATCTGTATTTGTATAAACATCAGCAGTGGTTATGATTACTCTCCAATAACTTATTATTAGATATAGAGGCTGAATTTGGGATTCAACTCATTTACTTATGATGTATTTTTAAACAATATGACTTCTCTGAATTATCTTTATCCCTAAGTTATTCGAATCAGTACCTTTGTAAGATCCATTTTTGAAGGTTTTGATTGTGAAATCCCTCCATGTATATGTTTGTAATTCGTTCTTATTGATTCCTTCAGTTGTACATTTTGAGATGATAATATCTGTATTTTATTATAGTTCCCATTCCTTTTGCTTTCACTGAGCTTCTATGCTTCTTTCTGAACTGCATTTATGTTGTTTTAGCTGATACTTAGTCTTGGTGGCAGCCATATTGAATTGTGTCTCCTTTGATTGAGTTGCTTGCTTTGACTGGAAGTATGCATTTTGACTGTAAATTGAAGCACTCTTCAATAACAGGAAATTCTGTGTTATAAAGCAACCAAATATTATCTTTCGAACGAATCCGATCTATCCAGGAGGGATAGAATATCATTTATTTGTTGCTGTTGACTTGATTAATTGAACAATTGTTGGTGGAATAATTGAGTGGTAATATTTGTTTAGGTAATGATGTATGTTTATATTTATGATGAATATTAGGACCGTTACTTACCCAAATCACTTGTTTTGGATTCAACTGGGCAAGGCGCGTATCTAAACTACCTTGACAGTTATTCCTCAGTACAAACCTCAGTTTAGATCCTACACCTTTTCTATATTTATATCAATGATGAGTTATTTGATAATTTATTTTTTGTTTTTTTACATGTCGTTAAGCTATTACTCTAATTTGCAAACAGTCGCATTTTGACAGGATGTTTTAGAAAGTTGGCACCAAATTTATGAATATACACGTACATTGTACGTAATTATGAAATATCAATATATTAATCTAGTGTTACGGTCATTTCAGAACATAATACAGGTCTCTAGCTAGGATTCTACAGTGGTCGATATCATCATTTAACTTCAACCATGATATCTCTAGAAATCAATCTTTCGACCAAGGCTATTTCAAATAATCTAATCCGTAATCTATTCATTCATCCCAATTCTAACGATCTACTGTTGACTTCTATAAAAAAAAACTGATTCATATCGGTAACTTATGAAATAATACCGAACTGTTTTGAAGGTGATTGTCAGAAACGAAATCAATTATTTATATGCTAAACTGTATAAAATATCTAAATTAAATTTATTCAACGACAGCCAATAAGTATGTTTTCTGTGTGTATCAAATGCATTTATTTTAATCAAAAAAAAAGTAGATTTATTCAATGTTTATCCAATAGCATTATCATTAATCGGTAGACTACTACTCATTTATATAGTTATGTCTATTCGCAAATCAAATAGTTACGATCAATAAGTGGTCAAAAATTTGGATACAAGTAGCAATAAAAAATTTCCAAACCAACTAGTAAACATAAATATTACAGTATAGAAAGAAATAATCCATTAGTAAAAGATGATAATTAGTTTTGTTTATGCCTTAAAAAATTGATTGCTACACAAAAAGAAAATTATGAACTCATTCATTCATTCATACATAAAGCATTCATATTGTCAAAAAGTGCACTAACAGGCGACAATCTGAAGTACGTTTAGCATTCCTCATACATTTTAATGGAAAGTTGATATACGACTGATATTTCCAAAACTACTACTCATGAACCAGTTTGTTGTACCATTTCTTTAATCTGTTGAGCATAGTCGGTAACTAATATCTTAAGAGTTACTAGCTGGAAACTCATTCGTTGATTATTTTTATATGAATAACCTAAACCATTTCTAAAGAAAACTTCATCTCAGTAACACAGTTCACTTATTCCTCCAACCAGAATATCACTTTCTTCTTTAAAGCATCACGAGTGTAGGCAGTTGTTCTAAATTGATTCTCACTTTATATATCTCCATCAGACTATAAAATGATTCTGTTTTACAATATGAAACCTGTTTATATAAGTTCATGTTCTATGAAGATAATTGCTTGTAGGAAAGTTAGTTACTTGAAATCGGATTCATACCAAAACAATCATGCATATGGTTTAAAATACTTCACATTATGTAACAAATAAAATGAACAAAAATTTGTTTAAATTTTTAAGGATAAAAGATAAATTTTAGTTTTCATAAAGAAATAGTCTCTTGTTTAACTTGTAAAATGTGACTTGAATGTTTCATTATTCGAGTTAAATGTTTTTAGTTTAGATTTAATCTTAATTTTAACCATATATATGTCCAACTCATTTGATTTCATAGATTTTTTTTACTGCTTAATAATCAAATAGTAAGATTATGAATTAATCTTGATTAATCATTGATTGGAAATACTTCAGAACTATTCTACCACATCCAGCATTCATTCCTCAAGAACTTTCTCTATGATTCTTAGTTATACATTATGGAGAAAAAGTATCACTTTTTAAATTTATTTGATTGATGATTATTTCTAACCACTCTAATACTGCTGATCTTTAACTACTTGGAAAAATAAAAAAAAATTCCCATCATTATTTCAATAATTAACTAGTATACTACATTGTTAGAAGTTAAATAAAATTCAATGAATTCATATTATTCCACACTCATCACATTCCTAACTCCTATTAATTTGAATAAAAAGACTTCCACACTACCAAAATTGATTTATTAGTTCTGAAATAACTAGGCCTATTGACAAACACTTAGGAAACAACTCTTTATTTTTGAAAAAGAAACGAAGCAATATAAAGTACGTTTCAGAAGTCGTCTATCGCACCACTGAGCCGGAATATAAATACTAAAAAAAAAGTAAATACAACATGAGAATTCATTTCATTATTTATAAATCATACTACTAACAATCAACATTCTTTATTTTGAAATGGCGATTAAGATAAACAGTTGTTCAGTCAGAAATGAAAGAAGAAAAATGTTGATATATTTTCAGAGTGTAAACGATAATAATTACCAATAATGTGTATAAGATGTTTTAACATTCTAGAAATTTGCGGATTCGCAACGTTCTTCTCACGAAAATACAAACAATTCTATTATTACCAAACGACTAATGAATTAACTACATAAATTAGAATGTGAAACCATTTTTACATACCATCTTTTCACAACATATAATAAGTATCTGTCATTTTCTAAGAATTTAGCTCTAAAATCACTAATATAAAAATCAATGCTTCATACACAATTGAAATATGTAGATTACTGATAAAAATTTGCAAGTATAGTAGTTACAAAAGAAGTGTATGATTGCAGAAGAATGGTATGTACTTACTATACATACATGTTTTGTATATTTCAGTTACGCAATTCTTGTTATATCTAGCTTCTTATCCATCTAGCCTTTTCGATTAATAATACAAACTGAGACTTAGATATGTTACATTAATTTAATTTGTGCTAACCGTAAAATCCTTTTAGTTAATAATTTATATCATCTTTGGGACAAGAAAGAATGGTTTAACAAAGATAATTCTTTTCAGTGAATTCGTTCTGAAACTTTCAATTTTTATTCACAAAGAATATGTCGTTTGCTAACAATACCGATAAATTACTGAACATGGTAACAAAGAAGCGTAATAAACAAAAGCACAAAGTATTAGTTATATTAAGAAACTATCATTGTGATAATTAAAAAATGTGAACATTTCAAAGTTATTATGATAAGACAACGGATGAAATGAATGAATCGTCGTTAAGCAGCCTATTTTCGCTATCATTAATCTTTAATTAAGTTTGCTATTTTTTTTAAACTGAATATTCACAAATGAATTCATAGTTTCTTAATAACAATAACTTTTCTTTGTGTTTTTTTTTGTATATTTCACTTCTCTTTTATTATATTCAATAAATTAGTGATATTATCAACAGATATATTATTGATTAGCGATATGAAAAGGAAACTCTATACTTGTTAGTGCATACATTTAAAAATCAATTCACCTTTAAGTGATGATTACCTTATTAATTCGCTATTTCTGTTTTTTTCTTGTCTCTATAGTTGTTTTTGCTTAATTTTCAAGAATTTATGTGGTTGATGAATGATTGAGTTTTTTGGTTCTAGCTTAACATCTTTTACTACTGTATGTACACGCTTACTTACCAGATTCAATTTAACACAGTCGATTCCCCTGAGTAATACGTTATTGTTGAGTTAAAGGATTAGAACTCAATGATAAGTCGTAAAAATTCACCAATAGTTACCTTTTCCTATTCTCGTTATTCAAAACAACGAATCCGATGGATTTACTGAAGAGAATTAAGTTTTTGTTTAACTAGATAGCTATTAAGGAGAGTTCAAATAAGTTTTTTTCAAAAATAAAGCTAACCTTATATTCGTGTTGAAACTACTGGACTTAGCTAGTACTTTCTAAACCATCAGATATAACAAGAATATTTTGTTTAAAAAACGGAACATGTATATTAGCTGCCGAATGTATTCAGGCGATCTTGTAGAAATTTTACAAACTATTGCAGAGAAAATGGTTGCCGAATTCAAGCGAAAACATTACAGAGGCCGATGTATTTTCCTCCTAATATGTATTTCGGAGAAATCATAGACTACTGTACCAAAATTCATCATACAAATATATTTACGCGATGAATAAAGATGTTTTAGAAGTAAAACTAGTCAAAAAATTTTGGTTGAAGGTCTATTAAGGTTAATCACTGATGAAAAAACATGTTTTCATTAAATATATTCTGAACATTAACAAATTAGATGGCTAGAAAGCAGAAATTTGTTGTAATATCATACACTTATGTTAGGAATTCATTTCTGTACTCAAACATTACATTATTGAATCAAGCAATTATTGTTAACATTGCATAATCAGATGGCAATACCGTTTAGTATTTCTTGAACTATAATATTTTCTGGTAAATATTTCATCTTCACACTGAGTGATTTCAGCAAGTCAGTGGACGTGTATGAACATCTCATTTTTGTTGGAAAATTATTACTTGATTTTTAATTTAACTAATCCGTTCCTCTAGTTGTCTAATGATCAGTTTTGTTCGAAACATTACTTCTCGTCGTTTACCAGCCATTTAGAAAACATTTCAAAACAAAATCAGTAGTCTTTTAGCATAATAAGAAATCTTATCAGTTATTCATTAAAAGGCAAACAAGTTAATAGTAATTCACGAACTTCCCAGTTTATAATTGTTTTATCATCTTAAAATACTTTTTCACATCATCTTGCGTTTTAAAAAATATTGATTAGTAGTTCATTATCTTGTTCGTTAATAACTTCAATAAGTTGATCACCTATTCCACATAATCAAAATAACATCCATCCATTAAATTTAGAAGCTCATTAAAATCTCATTTTTATGACTTTTCGATAGGTAGATAAATTAATGGTGCATTTTTCTTTCCTTGAACAGTAAGATATAATACAGAAAAAAAATATACACACTGATAGTTAACCTGTTTCCAGTTCGCTTTTAACTGTGTATTAATATAAGCATCTTTTGAATATGATCACATTTATATATTATTGAAAATTGTGAAAAGGAATACTTTGTTTTCTTGCTAAAAGAATTGTTTTCTAAATAGTTAGCCTTTCGTATCCAATGTGAGAATGATGATTATTCAAGTTCCAGCGTATCAAAAGTGATAAATACTACAAGTTTCCTACACCACTGTCAATACTTACTTCTTAATACATGTTTCGGTAGCAACCAGTGGCCCAAAACGTTGGACATTATAATTGGAAATAAATCGCAATGGCTATGATGGATTCACTTTTCATCTTTCACCAAATCTTGAGTTTCAATATTCTTTTATACGTACTTTTTTATTCCGTTTTCTCGAGCTATATTCTTGATGCTCACTCTTCCTCACTATCGATGCAATCGCAAATTTTTCAACTCCTTTGCTATCCCCCATGCTAATTTCATCTCATCATGCTGATGTGGTGCGGTAAACGGTACGTACACTTGGACTTGGTTGTATCATAATTATAACTGACTCCATATTAACAGTTGTTTAATGAAATAAAGTAATGAAACAGTTTTGGGATAATGTTTCAAAGATTATTTATAGTCGAAGATAACCGATTTTTTAGTCTACTGAAGTTATAAATGAATCAGTGGTTTTGTGAATGACATGTCTGACTTCTGATCACTAGATTACATCTCGTCCATTTTCTTTCGACCACATGCTCAGCTGGTGTAAGTAGCCACACTCAGTAAATGAGTTGTAATATTGTTAATTATAGTTTGGCTTATAATCTATATTCCCTTGAAAAAGGGTTTCAGGTTATTTTCTATTATTGTTTAAGCAAAAATCCGAGAGAGAATATTTCCATTCTAAACAGATAATAAAAGAGTGCTGTTTATTCAGATCATTTTAAGTCCCATAAATGTTGATATTTGTAAATGCTTAACGTAATCTGTAGCAATTATTGATAAGCGGTTGTTTTCTCCATAATTTTTTACATAGTTAACGGATGAACGAATTAATCTAACTACTTTAGTTAGTAATTTCTGATAAATACTGATGTATTTCTCACAGGTGAATTGAAAATTTTATTCAACATCACTTTCTGAACACCATTAAGGCTGAGACAACATTCTTAGTAAAAAAAGTGATACACCAGTACTTTTCTGTTTTAACGAGATTTGTGAAATGGTAATAATTAGCTCAAAGATATATAGATCAAATGTAATATGGAAAAGATACTAGTATTGTTATGACAGGGATATTGGAATGATTTATTCCTGCGATATACTATAAACAGTGGTGCAATCAAAATTAGACTAGCATGGGTGATTAAGTTAACGTAACTACTGGATTGGATACTCAGACGATACACGACACAAAAACGGAACTTTTTATTAGATACCCGAATCATGACAAAAATGGAGAACCAGAGTAACGTTAGACAATAATTTATTCCACAAAATTGCAATCAGCCACACTCAATGATTCCTCATTAGGAATCAATAAGAGTAAATGGAATTACATATTTCATGGTCAATAGGCTAAGTGCCTATTTTTCTACGCTCAACGGCTAATCACGTCTTACTTTTATCACCAAGCATCAAGTATGTAGCGTTATTTGTTATGACCCAGGGCTAGCAATGCAAATGCAAATATTAAAATGATAAGTGCAACAAAACTACACTTTAGCATAACTTATAATATACCATCATGAACTCCCAACTCAGTCGTCAACTACTGAGAAGAAAGACAAAGCCTTACTCCCTACTACAACAGGAGATAATAAGTAAGAACATAAGAAGAAATTTATAGATTTCTAGGGTTTATTCAGAATCAGCTACTCAAAACGCGAGTTTTATAGGACGTGCTGTTAATATGTAAAATGGCGATAACCAAAAAATCTTTTTGCGATTTATGTAAGCAGAAATTCCCGTTAATAATACATTTCCCGACATTAGTACATCTGTAGTGAAGGAGAACACAGGTGGGGCAACCGGATTGTATTTAGCGAAAATTACAGAGTTACTCAGTAAGATTGGAAAACCATATCGTAAATCGTTAATTTGCAAAATATCAGTCCATCATATCAAACTGGACTGTTCCTGTTGCAAAACATCAATCCATTGTCACTATTCATGCGTTTCATACAAATTCCATTGTTTTCTAACTCTTCCTTTCTTGATCTTCCCACATCTTCTGCTGCCAGACATTACGTTTACACTCACATCATATACCACTTATAAGTAGCTCGCACCACACATCAAGACCAGATTAATATAATCATATACGTTAATGGAGTTATCAATAAACCTTAATAAAATGTTTGAAACCCAGAAAAGCAGCTTTTATACAACTTGCACCGTTATTAAAATAAATATACACATATATGTAACTTAAGTTGATGCTCTCATTCTTGGGGATGGTTGTATTTCTTTTATGACTTTAACAACCTGAAAATCTCTCACAGGTCTATATACTAGCTGTAAGTTACGCTTAATGGATGAGTTATTAATATGATACTAGTTTTCAAAGAAAATCCGCCTGTAGACCCTTCAAGGCTACTGCCAGTCCCCAGCCCGGATAAATGAGGAGGGTTAGGATTGTTGACCAGATCCCGGAAAAAAACTAACACGCTGAAAGACGCTAACAAGAAAAAACAATTCAAACCATATAAACTTTGCCGTGGGAGTCAGAAAGTCTTCATTTAGGAGAGTTATAACGTCTCATGATGAAGACCGAGTTCCTTCGGAAGTCACAGGGTCGATGCCCCTTCTGACAACCAGTACCCGTCCACGGTGTGGTGCACGTGAAGTAAAATCCGCCCTCATACTCATAAAAGCATACGAGACCGGATCGGTCAAAATCAAATCCTTTCTACACCTCCTAATAACTCTCTTATCTCCCTGACCAACACATGATATCTGGTCTCCTGAAACCCCGTGCTAAATTACATAATAGCAACCACCTGTTGCAACTATGCTCAGATAACCGCCTATTTCTAGCAAACACTTACTTTAGGCATAAGGAAAAACATCTTTTGACCCGATGACCCTGAAAGCCGACCCAACGATGAACCCAACTAGATCACATTGCTATAAGCCACCGGTGGAGAGGCTCTGTTGAAGACTGCCGCTCATTCTGGAGCACTTGTTTAGACTCAGATCAAGCAAGAGCGATGGAAAAGACAGCGGTGATAGGCAACAGTAGACTTCTATTCAGACTCATCAGCGAAACTGGTATTAGGAATCCGAATGTGAGACTATCTCAGAAAAAAAATGGTCTTATTATTCGTTCTCAATCCAGGAGATTGAATCGATGGACAGAACATTTCAGGGATCCGTTCAATTGGCCTTCGGCCACACTTCAGTTACCCACGATCTCCAGTCATACTGAATGGCAAATCGACGTAAGTCCTACGAATCTTTATGGAGTTGAGAAAGAGATAAGAAATCTCAAGCGAGGGAGAGCAGCGGGTCCTGATAGATTGACCTCTGAGATTCTTAAGGATGGTGGTCCAGTTTTAGCAGTAAAATTGACTAATTTCTTAAGTAGAATCTGGGAACTGGACATAATCCCATCTGAATGGTCTCAATCACTGATTGTCCCAATTTATAAGAAAGGACAAAAGTCCCCTTTTGACAATCACAGGCGAATAAGTCTGACTAATATAGTTTCTAAATTGTTAGCCTCGATTATACTTAGACGCCTAACGAAAGCTCGTGAAGAGCAGACTAGAGAAAACTAGGCTGGTTTTCAACATGGACATGGCTGTATAGAACACATCTTCACACTACGACAGGTCCTGGAACACAGACACACATTTAGGCGTCCGATAATAGTTGTTTTCCTGGACCTAAAAGCGTCATTCGACTCAGTGAATCGTGAGGTTCTGTGGCAGTGTCTATTATTGAAAGGTGTACCAAAGAAGTACAATAACTTTATACAAGCTCTCTACTTCAAGTGCTGTCCGTCAGGGATGTCCACTCTCTCCATTCTTGTTTAATTTTATCGTAAACATGCTCCTAGATATAACACTATCTTCGTCCGACTTTTCAGGAGTAGACCTTCCACCAGGAAAATCGCTTGTTGACTTAGAATATGCTGATGACATAGTCCTACTTGGTGAAGACACTGACAAAATGCAGTCTTCTGATTACCCTAAGCAACAATGCAAGCATGTTTGGGATGCGATTCCCCCCTCGAAATGCAAAGTCTTGCTTCAGGACTGGCTTGTATCGGCACCTGAACTAGTGATAGAGATTGAAACAGCTGAGCGTGATGACCGCTTCACTTATCTCGGGAGTCTCATCAAAGTTGATGGCCTGGTGACTGACGAAATCTCAGCACGGATACAGAAAGGTCGATTGACTTTTGCCAACTTGCTTCACTTATGACGAAGCCGAGATATCCGTTTGCTAACCAAAGAACGAATATACTGTGCAGTAGTTCTCTCCGTCCTACTTTATGGCTCTGAAACATCGCCTGTGAGAGTAGAAGATATTCGTAGGTTACTTGTTTTCGACCATAGGTGTCTTTGAAGCATTGATCGTATATCCTGGGACAACCGAGCAAGCTATGCTGTCGTTAGGAAACGAGTACTAGTTAGGGAAGGCAGATCAATAGATGAAGTAATGAAACTTCATCAGTTGAGGTGCTTAGGACATGTGTTACTTATGTCCAACCAACGACTGCCTCGACGAGCTATGTTTTGTGGTGTGGGCGTAGGTTGGAAGAAAGCTAGGGGAGGCCAAACCAAAACACGGCACAAATCCATGAAATTACTGACAATTGGACTGAGCCATGGTGGTAGGTGTCGACTACCTGGTCCGCGAGACGATACTAACCGATGGTTGGAGACCGTTTGCAATGGTTCAGGTGCGTCTATTCTTCGGCTTTTCTCAAATCCTAATCTTCTGGATTCTCCATAACACTTATCTCTCTTTCTAAGTTTATTTCACTAGATTCTACTTCTTGAATAATATTTTCGAACCCTAATCTTTCGGATTACTGCTCATACTTCTACTACATCTACCACTATGGGATTTGAACTGACAATTGTACCTCTGTGCTGAGCTTAGTATGGCAACTTGAACTGATTTACGTACGTACGAAGTTCTACATTGCTGTTGACTGATTTCAAACAAGTAGTTAATTAGTTAAAATCGCAGTATGTAAATCACCAAGAAAAATAAACTCAAAATTAATGGATAAGATTCGAACGTCACCTCAAAACAAACAAATTCAAAGAACAGCCTTCAGAACTAGCAAGTTTGGCAGGCTGCAAGTACATTTTGGTATTTGTATTTCGTTACTGCTAACATTTACCTCAAATACTATTGTAAAAGTAAGCATAATTCTGGTATATAAGGAATCGTGTATTTCATTAGATCATAAATCTTCTCAGATAATTTATTCACTGTTTAGAAAAAGAAATGCACCGCGTAAAAATGATGGACACATTTATTGGAAAGAGATGGAATTAAATTTATTCGAAAAAATGAGAAATGACATTCTTAGTTTTTTTCCGAAAATGAAATACACCATATTCAGTAAAACTATCGATAAATTTAATGGCAATTATGGTGTTACATAAATTAGACATTAAAATGAACTGAGTATAGAAGAAAGGGCCACACAGACAGCTTGATCTTTACTTCGTCACTACTTTTAATAAAATTTGAAAATTACCTTGTCAAAACACAACAGGTATATATATATATATATGTTTTGAATTAAACAAGGTCTAAACATTTAAAGTAAATTGCAACCTTCCATATGACAACGCCCTAACAGAGCACTCAATAATTACGTGGATTTGTAAAATTCTCAAACTATGCATTATGATACGATTCTAGGTTTACGACCAAGCTCGCCATACTGGGTATGAAAATTTCAGGTTCGATTAGGGTCACGTCTTTGATATATTTGACAGGCGTAATTTCGAACAATTATCAGTGGTAACTAAATCCTTGGAATTTTCCGAATGATATTAGAAAAGATAGCGTCCATATTATTTCAAATATTACACTGATGAATTGTAACGGAATAATCTGTGCATTACAAAAAACCACTTGATCACCGAAGATGACTCATTGATGTGAAAAGTTTGCGACTACTAATGTTATTAAGTAGTATTATGCTTACTGGTAAAAATAATCCCAAACTGATATAAATATTTCGGGATGACTTGAATTAATTGGGCTGAATACGAGAACTTGTCAACTTCCAAATTTTTCTTCTAGTACACTACCATTTCGTTAAATGAGTGCTTACAACGAAACATTGGATAAAATGAATTACAGTATATACAAAGATTATTTTATTCATAGATTTAATTACATGCTGTTTGTTTGTTTATAATGCATGACGATCGGCTTTAAATGTGAAAACAATGTATGCATATTTTTACATCAGATTAATTCTGCATATATCTTTAGTTAATGAATAGATTCATATACTTTGTAGAAGTATTTTTTTTATTTGCTCCTAGTAAGCAGATACTCTTGGATAAGTATTTCATCAACATACTTTTTAGTTTCAATTCAGGGGCCAAAATTATAGATTTTCGCCACCGAATTTTAACTTATTCCATAATATTTATGTATTAGGAATCATGTAGTGCGCTCATGTGCCAACTTTGACTTACAATGACTACACTTTATGAATACTATTATTATTACTACAGTCGTAAGCATGTTACACTTTTATCCTATGACGAACACTGTTTAGTACCAGTAAGCTATTGCTCAAAAAGTGAATCTCCATTGGGATCAACAGACCTGGAACATATAAATGGTGTACAGTTGTACCTGCTACCACGATATGATGATCGGGCTTGCACATCGTGACCACTCATAAGGATTATATTGGCTGGCTCATTACTTTAGGTCCAACCATACCAACCCGTTTGGTTTGAAAATGATAAGATTAAATGCTCTAAACCCGTTGTCCGAGAATGAGGATGTCAAGCCGATTGCACAGGATCCAACGGCAGTATATTCTTCTTTTTAGACAACCAGCATACACACAGCTGTTGCTTAACCATAACGGGGGGTAATTACAAAAGATTAGCATTAAAAATAACTCACCTCCCCCCGCCGCAGCGGTCGCTTTCCTTAAAACTACTAAGTACATCTAGGACTACATACAAGGTCATGTGGTTGGCCTTAAACAGTCGTCCTTTGGAACAGCAACCACCCTCTCGGGCTATCAAAGTCACCCCAAACCTTTTCAGGTCCCTCAAAAAGAGGAGTCCTTCTATGGTGTGAGCGACTGAAGCTCCAGTTATCATCACTAGTGAGAGATTTGTGCTATAACCATAGATTTAAATCATGTTAACTAAACCCCTTTAATACATTTAGTCACACAACAATCTGACTCTAACTACTCAGGATTTAATATCAGAAAACTAAACAGTGACAACTTAAGAAATTAGTCTGTTAAAGGTAAATAAATTTGAGATAACAAGAGACCCAACAAAAAACTTACTGAGTTTCAGTGTACACTATGATACATATATAAGTTTCAAATCATAAACAATTATATGTATATTTATGTTTATCAAAACAAGCATTGAAATATTCAAGTAAAGTCGATTTCGAGGAATCACAACAGATTAAAAATTACATTGCATATTTGAAAATTAACATCACTTTATACAGGAGCATGAAAAACATGATCTGCTGAACTAAGTTTAAGAACAAACAATAAGAATTTACAAGAATGTGAAGAAATAGCATAAATGAACACGGAATAATTAATAGCACTCTGGACTGGACATCAAATACAGAACATCTCACGTATGAGATTTAGTTCATGTATCATCATAAAAGTCACTAGTGCAAATAAATATCTGTTGAAAATTTTTTTAATTAGTAATGCGTTCATTAACGAACTCAGTTATTGTATCGCTATCCCAAGTATCGATAGGAATCTCCTCTTGTACCTGTCGTTTTTCGTTGAGCATGCGAATTGCAGGTCTATGACCTCTTTCGTACACTACTTTTAGATTAGTCATACTCTTCCGATCTTTGCTGTCAATGAATGCTAAAAAGTAAATTTTCAAAAAAAACGATCAGCTTATTTTATTTGATTTGAATGTTGACCTAATTAATGCATTCAATTAAAAATAAAATATAGCGAGGACTCAGTCAGTAAGTCAGTCACAACGTAGAACTTCGTACGTACGTACATCAGTTTAAGTTGCCATACCAAAGTAGCACGGAGATGCAATTGAAAATTCCAATTCCCATAGTGGTAGAGGCAGTAGAAGTATGAACAGTGATCGGAAAGATTACGGTCTGAAGATATTCTTCAAAAAGTATAATCCAGTGAAACAGATTTGAGACGAAAAAGATGAATGTCATGAGCAGTTTAGATTAGAATATGGGAGAAAACAAAGAATGGATGCTCCTGCACCATTGGAAATGATTTCGGGCCATGTCATTCAAGGACTCTAACCATCGATAATTTCCACCTCGCGGACTACTAAATAGCTATACTTGAAGATCACCTACGTCTCACAGTATTGCTTTCAAACTTGAGTACGTAAAACAGTGAAATAATGTGAAATCAACAAAATGGCTTGAGAAACGAAATACAGCAAATAATTCAGGACAAGCTCTTGGACTACTTGAAAGCTGACGAATTACATACCAAACAGAGCCATTTTCATATGGAATGTTAAGCAAACCTTCATCAGTTGATGTGATTGGGACATGTATTACGGATGCCCAACCTCTGACTGCCTCGACGAGCGATGTTTTGTGATGTAGGAGTAGGCTTGAAGAAAGCTAGGGGTGGCTAGACCGAAACATGGAACAAATCCATGAAGTCACTGGTATGTGACCTTAGCCATGTTGGTGAGTGTAGACTACGTGGTTGGGATCCGCGAATTGATAGTAACCGATAGTTAGAAACTTTGAATGACGTCTCGAAATCATTTGCCATGGCACAGGTTCGTCCACTCAATCCTTCGCTCAAATTCTAATCTTCTGGATTCATCATGACGTTTTTTCTGTGTTTAGATTGATTCCACTGGGATATACTTCCCCAATCATATATTCGACCCCCAATCTTCTTGATTATTGCTACTACTTCTACTACTATGGGATTCGAATGGACCATTAGATCTGTGTGCTATGGTAAGTTGAACTGTTGTATGTACGTACGGAGTTCTAAGTCGTTACTGACTGACTGACAATGCGAAAAAATCTGGAGTTAACTAGACAGACTAATATTTCAGCACACTCAGAACTTTAGCATTTTTCGAAGTATGTTTCATCTCGGCTATGGGTTCTAGGTTCCCAAAAGGTTGAGAGTACCTGGTTAAAATAGAACCGGTACGCTGTGTTTACCTAAAGAAAATATATTTACTATAGTAATTTATAGTCACGGATTAGTGAATAGTCACGATAATGGCCGCAGTATAAACGGCTAACTAAAAACTAGTATGTAACCAGTGGCACGAAATAAAAACATGAAATTTACTAAATCTTGAAGATTTTTGCTTCTTACATACGAAAACTTACCAAGTACTTGGGGATAGCGCTCTAAAGATCAGGAGCAAGTTACCAGTTCTGCAAAGGCATATTTCTAGCAAAATAAAGTATAAAATCAACATACTTTGGAAGCTCCAGACACATTTTCATCTTTACAACACTGGAAACAAGTTGTTTCGATTTTTTCTAATTTGAATTTCTTTAACTCAGAACAAGATGTGCATCTGAGTAATGGAGTAAACCCTGAAACAGCACAAGATTTCGTGTCGTTAGCGGAAGCACTAATCTGTAATCAAATTATATTTTAGAGTAATTAAAATTAATTAACACATACAGATAGTGTAATGAAATATATCAAAATATCAGCCAACAACATTACAACATAAGCGGGTCCACGTGTTCAACCCCAAAAATGCCATATAGTAAAGACAAACACAACTCCTATTGTTTATTTGTTTCATCTCACTCACGCAGTTAGGAAACCTTAGAGAATTTACTTTTGTGGTTACTAAAATTCGAAACCATGAAACGAATAGTAATTCACGCTAATGCTTTCACAGTATGACATTCTCAGGAGAATCTAAGACTTTTCTCTCTAAGATCTTTTTCTCCATTAAAGGTTGATGATTTCGGTTGCGAAGAACTGAATCTTTTATTTTTAATGTTAGGAATGAAACGTCGGCTAATAATTAGGTTGATGACCTAGCAAATCATCCACAGATGACTACCTGGATACAATTAGATGGGTAACGCTAAACCAATATCCAATATATTTATCTAATATCTTTTTCACGAGCTAGTATAAACTGATTGATTTCCTTGCGCTCGATTCTTGTTCTTTCGGTGCGGTTCCAGCTATCTGGCAAACGATTCTTCAAAATGAATAACTTTTTAGTTATCCAAAAGTAATGTCTACTTTTTAGACGTAGCGGACACTACTCTATGAAAAGTCCAAATCACTCGTCTTGGCTGGAAGCAGCATATCTTAGTGATCTACTTTATCATGAGGATGCGACTGGTTTATTATCAACATTAGTTATTATGACCCATTGTACCAGTGGTTGTTTTACTGCATATTTTTGTCTAATTGAACCAAAACTACACATTTTCCATTGTCCGTGACCTTGAGATTGCTCACGTAAGCACGTTATTCCCGCCTGTAAACCTTGGCATGATCTCGGTATTATTTCAACACCACGAGATCGCCAACAAATATACGTCTGCTCCCTGATCCTGTTTTCTTCCTTGTCTTAATCCTATAGGCAGATTAAACTTGGTAATTGGCACTTGACCGATCTGTGGTGGTGATCATAGTCACTCTTGACTCGAAACCGCACAGTAAATGCAGAGCTTTCCCCATCTAAATATTCAGCCTAAAAATTTAATGTTCATCAAACTACCCCTCTTTTTAAATGTACCGTCGGTTTAGATCATCAACCCTTTCTTCGATGTTTACCTTCACAAATCCTGCTCTACGTTATTAACGGACCTACCACAAACACGCTACTGGCTTTTAAATATAAAAGCGAAGGGTCGGCTCATAGTCCGAGAGTCCTAAAGCGAAAACATACTAAATCTACAGTTATATGGCTAGCTTTTTAAGCTGTAGAGGTTCTATTATTTGCACCAGTTAATGACGCTTTTCACATCATTGTGTGTTTCATTTGAATTCCAAATACAACGCTCTTGACGATACTCACAGGGTCCTCTATAACCTGAATACCATTACCGCTTAGGCAGTTTGTAGTGGTTTACTTTTACGAAGAAAACATTTATTATGGCACTTAATTCTGACAATAATTGTTATATTGTAAACCTCTTTTTTATCTGTACTACAGACTATCTCTCGCGCGCCAAGCGTTTTATTCCCATTCTCCCCTTCGCACGTCTCCAGCGTGGACGTTAGCTGTTTGTACGCCCTCTTTCCTCGATATTATTTCGGTATCACAAGGCCTGTATCAAATATACTTCTTCCTCTAGAAATTATTTCTCATTTGATTCTCAGAGTTTGTGGAGTAACATTTGTTATCCCGCGAAGAAGTATTTCGTACGAATCAGCCTTTAGAGTTGTGACATGTAATCAAAACCCACACACACTGAAACTACTCGAAGCTATCTTGATTGGTCGGAAAAGTCCAACTTTATGTGTGCAAAAACAACTGTATATTGACCTTTGTTTACCATGGTTCTAGTTAGTGAATGTCATGCTAAATAAGAAATTTTGACCTTATCTTCAAAACTGTATTTACACAAATAACATGTTGCTTGTATGTGACTGACGAGAAAGCACGAAATGGTACTATCTCACAAAATATGTCTTCTTATTTCTCTATTCAAATTTATCAAAGGGAACCACTGTTTTGAATAGCTATAAGTTCTTAATATTACTTGTTAGCATACGGAGTTTCAATACTTCTGATTAAAACAAATAGGCCTACGATTTTAGAGTAGGTTATGAACCTGGTTGTCGTAAAATCTACCCAACTCTTTTAATGAGTGCATCTATAGCGAATCGAAGCTATATTACGCCAATAACCATGGATAATCCCGTCAGGGGCAGAAACCAAAGATCAGCTAGGGATTGAATTAAAGTGAAGTCACTACACATCCGTGTCCATATGTCCCAAGATACACTCGCTTTCATTTAATAAATGATCTTTCGGAGAACTTTCCTGATGCTTCATCCCTACACTATGAACAGGCAGGCACAATTTTTAAATCGTTTTCTTAGTTAATGACTAGTTCTTGACTTATGTTTGATTTCGCTAAATGTTAAACAAAGCTTGTTGTAATTCACTCGTATTTTAAAACGAGTAATGATGAGACCTCGTTCTGATGATAAATTATGGTCAAACATAGAATTTTAAAGGATACCAAAAATCTGTTCCTATTGGCATTAACAGATATTGCACAGCATTTTAGTTGTAATCCTCCGCCATGAGTTTTATTTGTCACATTCATAGAACTTTAGTAGTATTAAATCCACTCAGAGGTGGATTTAGGAATAACAGTTCAGGAAGTTTAGATGCGCGCCCTGCCCAGTTAAAATCCAAAAGAAAGCAATTGATCTTGGTAAGTAACTGTTCTATTATTAATCGTAAATATATATAAACTTCATTACCTAAACAAGGTTACAACAGTTACTCCTTCGATAATAACTTAAAATGTTTCCAACTCTGGAAGGGGCTCCAGGACCCTTCCAGCCGAGATGAGAATATCAACCACCAAGGGATCAAGTTCCATATGGCTGTTGCCATAATTACATATCAACTTATACAATATAAAGCACCTCGGAAAGAAGCATAGAAACTCAAAAAAGACACGAAATATAGAAACTGACAGTATACAAATAATAACATCGCAAAATGGAATTAAAGAGATTACCAAAATGTAGAACTGAAAGAATCAATAAGAACATATTACAAATGCATACATGGAGGGATTTTCCCAAACAAAGCCTTCAAAAAGGATTCTTTATTAGGACAATCGTTACCATATATCCTATCGCTTATTATTATTATTACCTCTGGAGATATTATAAATGGATTTTCTACCGTAGCAGTTCAAATGGTTTCCAGTAAGTGCAATCCGAACGCGTATCTCCTAGTCCAATGTCCGAAAAACACAACAATTCTAGGAGAAAACGGTCTGAAGTTGATGCACCTTCCAAGTCACAATTACTCCGAGGAGTATCCAAGGTAAAGGGGAATAAGTGACCGCCACAGTATCAATCCAAATATGGCTGCAGCCATATTAAAGATCAAATTAAAACAACATATATACAGTTCAGAAGCAAACATAAAAACTTCAATATAAGTACAAAATATAGAAATAATAACACTATACAATGATAAAATCTCAAAATGGAATCAAATAAAGTACCAAAATGTCAACAGAAAGAGTCCGTCATGTCACAACAAAAATATATAAACATGGAGGGATTTTCCAAAAAACAAAACATTCAAAAAAGATTCTACTCCGGCAAGCAAAATCCCTCCATGCAAAAGACAAGCGCTTTCTGACACTTCAATTTAGGGTTCACTCTCATCCCCTAATCCACACCGGAAAAACGTGTAGGACTTACAGCAGTACGCCTACCCACCTTCCAACATGGATATGACCTATCAAGCTAACTAGGCACCTGTACCTTCCCCTCAGGACCTTGATTCCCCTATCTATCGTAGCATGACCTTACGGTAGTATAAACCTTACCCAATTAACCCACACGAACATGTACAACACGTCGTAAGGCTGGTCATATCCTATCCGGGAATTACATTCCATATCATGGGGATGAGTTGTCAATCCACCACCACTTGCTCCGATCAGCAGATACAATGAAGTCAGTGATGCTGACTTATCAACAGAAGTTCTTGACCCATAGATAATATGCAAGGGTGGGATCTCCAATTTTGATATTTCCTCGTCTCCCGAAGACTCTAAGTGGCATAACATGGGACCAATATCTAACTCTCCATCTCCTGATACAGAGGAGGTTTGATCAGCATTCGTCATCGTCGGCAACTCATTTGTCACATCAGTGACATCCAGATTATTATCATCGTCATCATGATTCCGTTCTGTCAGACAAGTTGCGTAGTTCATGGGTACACTAGCATCCGTAGAGTGAAACTCTTCCATTGTTGTATAACTCATCTCTCTACATGAAAGAACAGCATTAGTGTCACAATCCAAAACCGATAA
The DNA here is from genome assembly GCA_944470395.2 of Schistosoma turkestanicum. Lineage (NCBI taxonomy): Eukaryota > Metazoa > Platyhelminthes > Trematoda > Strigeidida > Schistosomatidae > Schistosoma > Schistosoma turkestanicum. Next base: position 37,077,656 of record OX103971.1, on the reverse strand, counting down.
ACTCACTTGTTGTTCTTCATGTTCCGTTTCAGAGACACAAGACATATGCACATCAATAGCATCGTTATCATGCAACACTGTAGACTGGCTGTTACCATCAGACGCTTCCTTCTCATCATCACTCGACTGACAGTCAACCGGAGTAGAAACAGTTACAGTTGCACAACCTTGTGCATCTTCAATCAACTTAACATTCGCGGCAGGGTTCGATGACGTCAAAACACTAGAAGGCTCATTCGATGAAGTTGATAGACTAGTCTCTATAGGTGGACTGCTCACACTTTCTGTCTCTTTACTATCGCTGTCACTACTAAGATTCTGATGACTACTATTTCCATTGCTAGTCATAGTATCCGAAAGAGAATGATGTTTAGGCTTCTTATTAATAGCAGCATCATGTTGTTTCCTAGGCTTCTTAGACTTTACAGTACCGCCATCACTTTTCGTAGAATCTACTCTAGGTCCCGTTATATAATTTACCCTAAGTGAAGGGTTCCGAACATAGGCTTTATTCCGTCCAGACAATCCTGCCTTGGCCTTATTCATATTTACTGAACTCACTAACCTCTGTTTACACGAATCCAAATAACCGTTCCAGGCTTTTCGAGCAGCTAAGAGGCTTTTATCATCACACACCTCGGATCCATCCTGATGCCTACACTTTTCGCCTTTTTCTTTCTTTTCCATACTCAAAAAAGCCATCTTATCTGCTACACAAACCGGCTTCTTACTAGGATACGCATCAAGGGGTTTTAAACCATCGGGGTCACATACTCGTTCTTCAAGAGGGTATACCTTTCTGATACAATTAACAACTCTCTTAAATTTCGGGTGTGAGGTAGGTGTAAACGCATTTGAAGAATTCTCATGTCTCGCACGCAGATCACTAATAGCTTCCGTACCATGTCCTGTTTTAGCGCGATTAGCTAATCTTCCGAATCTACTACTAGCTATCTTAGTACGAGACATAATAAAATCCGTCAATTCATTGAAATTAGGTTCTCTTTCCTCTTCGTCCCACTTAATTTCCAGCTCTGCCCACTGGGCTTGCATTCGACGAGGTAAGAGCCTAACCATTCGTTCTAAAGTAACCAGGGAATGAAGTTCCGTTGTACAATTTAGCTGTTCTAAGGTTAAAGCAGCATTCTGCATTTTAATAGCCAAATTCGTCAATTCTTCAGGATCATTAAAATCTGCATTCCCGGTTCTAAATAAGTCCTCTAAGGTTTCCCGGGCTATTACATGCGACTGTCCAAAGAGCTGTTTTAAAATGGCCTTAGCTCTCTTATATCCCGCTTGTGGATCCATTATAATACAACCTTCAATCGCATTTTTTGCCCTTCCTTTACAGTAGTGAATTAAATATAATAAACGCAAATTGTCATCTTTTACTCTGGGTTCTATAAACGTTTCAATTTGTCGAATAAATCTAAAGTAGTCGCGAGATTTTCCATCAAAAAATGAAAGTTCGACCTTAGGTAGTTCTAAGCCTACTATCGGTGTCCTAAGCATCTGATCCGTCTCTGGTACCTTAGAACTCTCACTTAAGCCTTGTTCCTTAATGCCTGCCAAGGGTGACTTACGATAAAAAGTATCAGACATAACATCATTGCTAATAAAGTAGGAACCCATTAAACAAGCATCATCAACGACTTGCCTAGCATTTCGGGATCCTTCAAGCTCTTCCACCCTCCTCGTGTTTGTTTTCTTGCGGTTGGTCATTATAAGTGAAGTTCAACGGAAGATAAATAACAAATACAAAATATAGGAATTCCACAGGTAAGAAATATCCAAAATCAGAAAATCGTTTTCCAAAATACAGTTCGAATACAAAAATACGATAAGTAATCCAAGGTTCTTCTTTCAAGAAGTTTAGTATTATAAACGATTAAATTTCCAAATGTTTCTTTATTCTTCTTAATAATCCGACTGTAATTGGTCTTCTAATCAAAAGTCGAGCCAACTTCAGACTGTAAATGGATTTTCTACCGTAGCAGTTCAAATGGTTTCCAGTAAGTGCAATCCGAACGCGTATCTCCTAGTCCAATGTCCGAAAAACACAACAATTCTAGGAGAAAACGGTCTGAAGTTGATGCACCTTCCAAGTCACAATTACTCCGAGGAGTATCCAAGGTAAAGGGGAATAAGTGACCGCCACAGTATCAATCCAAATATGGCTGCAGCCATATTAAAGATCAAATTAAAACAACATATATACAGTTCAGAAGCAAACATAAAAACTTCAATATAAGTACAAAATATAGAAATAATAACACTATACAATGATAAAATCTCAAAATGGAATCAAATAAAGTACCAAAATGTCAACAGAAAGAGTCAGTCATATCATAACACAAATGTATATACATGGAGGGATTTTCCAAAAAACAAAACATTCAAAAAAGATTCTACAGATATAACAGGCACGAAACAGTGTCTATTTTTATTCACCATTTACTCCTAATATATGGAAAATATCGATACTACTCAGTTATCCAAACTTCATAGTGTGTGAGAAAATATGGCTGCTATTATATCGAATTAGTGAGACTGAACTTTCTATGAGTAAAAGCCAAAATTACTAGTCGGTTCACCAAATCGAGTAGGAGAAATTGTGTTTAAGCTTGTAAGTTAGTGACTGAAAGCTATGCGTTTAAAAAGCTGGTTCATATCATGAGGAAAAAAACTGCTGTTTCACACTTTCCTTTTCATAATTTCAAAACTCTCTACTGTACTTTGTGATGCAACTTTAGGTATTTCAGTTTTATAAAATATTTCATCAAAAAATTTTAGGGATCAACTTCCATTATTTTCCCTGCCTCATATTGACGCAATGATAAACATACATTTTGTAATACGTCCAGAAATAAAATATCCTGTGAATGAATGATGTAAGATACCAGGTTGACTGTTGATGAGTGATGCAACTTCTTCATTCTTTACTGCTTCCTTTACTGAATATCCAGTGTATGGGCTAACGAGTTTCCTTCCAGTAGCTGCAGTTCAGCCTTTCTATTCGGCAAACTGCTTAAAAACGGAATGGGACCTGACATAATATAGAAGACAAAAACATCAGAGAGAAATTTATTTCATATAAGGATCTAGATTAAGACAGACTTCAACTAGTACGCTTACGTTTATACTGCTGCTTTCTGTCGATTCGTAGTTCTAAATTCATCTGCTGACGACTTACCGACCAACAACGTATTAAAGAAAAGCAATCTATTGATGTTAAGACAAAAATGACCGACAAACAAAACGAATGTGCTGAATTACACACTTGGTTACATTCTTGTAGAGTGCAGCCATCCAAATATGACAGCTCATTAAAGCAGTCTCAGAAAGACTTTTTGATATTGTTGTAGAATCTTTTTTGAATGTTTTGTTTCTTGGAAAATCCCTCCATGTATATACATTTGTGTTATGATATGACTGACTCTTTCTGTTGACATTTTGGTACTTTATTTGATTCCATTTTGAGATTTTATCATTGTATAGTGTTATTATTCCTATATTTTGTACTTATATTGAAGTTTTTATGTTTGCTTCTGAACTGTATATATGTTGTTTAAATTTGATAATTAATATGGCTACAGCCATTTTGGATTTGATTCTGTAGCCATTTGGACTGGAAGCACTTATTCTTCCAGAAGCGGATACCTACCAGGGTAATTTGGACTTTGAAGGTGTAACATTTGTTGGGTAAATGTTTTTATTTCCATTTTATGATGAAAATAGACCGATTTCTCCCAGAATTATTGTGTTTTGCTATTGGATCCGGGACGTCGAGTGCCAACCTGCACCTACTGTAAACAAAGTGAACGGCTAGGGTAGAAAATCCATCTACAATTTTGACCAGAAATATATGTAAGTTGTTCTTGGAGAGACAGTGAACATAGAACCTCCGCATTCCAAGTTTATACGGTTCCCTATCTTAGTGTATGAAAATAATTGAAATCTAATAAGAAAATCAACTGAGTGACAATCAGAAACTTTCTGACTTTAGAATACGGGTTTAATTAACCCATTATCCCACACTATCGTTTTAGACATTGTTCACTTAGAATGACTAGCTTCCTCTGCTTTACTGCTCACAAAATGTTTCGTAGAAATGAGTCTTAACTTAACCATTTCGTTTTTAACTCCGAATCCCTTATTGAATGTTTTTAGACACCGAAAATCTTTCTAAATAGCTTCTCTTGGACATGATGGTATATTCGTACACCTTAAATCTGTCATTAAATGCTTTTTGACCATTTCAGTTTTAGATTCTTCATCATTTCATTGTTTTGTTGAAGGAAATGAGAGGATCTGCTAAACTGAACGTGTGACGGTCGCACTTGTTTTAATCTGCATATATTGTCATACATTTATAAGTGCCATTGTTTTTAATAGTATATATTCTTTTCGCATGGGTACATTTCTTCTTGAATTTTTGAATGCAGTCTCAGTGAAAGCTTAAAATATTATGAGCTTGCCTGAATGTGATGAGTTTTCGCACTTTAAAAGAATGCACTTATATCTCATCCATACCATGTATCTGTATGTTAATTGATCCAGATTCATATAATCCTTGGAAGAGATTGAAGCTTACTGTAAAGCCTCGATACAAAAAATGCCATATAGACGTACTCCTAAATTGTTGATTTAGGGGGCTAGGAGCCAGTAGTCTAAACCTGTCAATGTCATGGTATCTTCAGTCAGGGTGGTTGCGTATGAGAACTTAATTCAGAGGTTTTTTCAACTATCAAAAGCGGGGAGTAGATCAAGCATTTTATATAATGCTTAATCTCTCTGCCTTTAATAGGAAGGAACGCCCGACCATTTATCCAACCTTAACTCTTTATCTAAACAACCACATTCCACTCACTTTCTACCCAATTTTATTCAAACGCACAGAATTTTCAATTCATTTTTAAACTACACAAGTAATGTGCATACTGTAGGCTACGAAATGCCTTCATGGGAGCCACATATCTAACTGGAACCTGCGGTCACACCTCATGACGTCCAAGTGAACGGTTTATGTTCCATCATAGTCTCGTACAAAAAGTTATCTTCCGACAGGCTCACCTACTGTTGACAAGCACTCAGACTCATATGTCTTCGTAAGTTTAGCATATCCAGAGTATTATACCTATCCACCTTGACCAGTTCGTGACACCTCGTGTACAATCACCATCTACTTCGCTGAAACTTGAAATAAATCACGCGGCACAGGGAATTTCCTATTTAAACTATTCATTTTCAAAGCCCTGTTTATGGCCTCCTTAAAGTTACTGTTGTTCCGCAAAAGTGGTTAAACATGCGGCCTAAACCCTCGAATTCATTATTTTGTCTTAGTCAGCAGGTTGTTCTCAAGATAATGGCAATCACGTACAAATAATATCGAAAAGGATTTTAACGGATGAATTATTTTCTTACCGTACAACATCTCTAGTTTGCACAACTTTTAGAAAGGTTGCAGCTTATTGGTCGGCAAATTCTAAACAAATGATTTTGAAAAATCATCTTTCCTGCCCTCTAGGCGCTACACGTCCCGTACAATAAGGATTCTGTACAACACCCGGAGAGTTTGTACTCACAGCAGGGCTAGCGGCATGAATGCTATCTTTAATAAGACCGATACCAGATAACATACTATCACGGAAAAAGGCTAGAAACCTTTCAGTAATAGCACGACATTGACAGATTTAGACTTGTCATGATTTTGATTGTACTAAAAATGTTCGGCTTTGTTTCCTGTTTACTATTTAGACTTGTGTCAGTTTGTCTCGGCTGTTTATTTACTGTGAAGAAGTGACTTGCATTATGACATGAAATGTCAGAAATACGAATTTCCACTTACCAAGGACTAAGACTACTTTTTTACAATTAGCTTTTCATCTAGTGCTCACCTTCTTTGCTTACTTACTAACTTAATTACTCCCGTTAGCCCCAACGGAGCATAGGCCGCCCACCAGTTTTCTCCAACTAACTCTGTCCTGAGCTTCCCTTTCCAGTTCTGTCCAGTTTTTGTGAATTTTTCCTATGTCTTTCTCTATTTTTCGGAGTAATGTGTTCGTTGGCCTTCCTTCTCCTCTTCCCCTGGCCTTGGGAGTTCCAAGAAAGGGCTTGTCTGGTGACGCAGTTGGGTGTTTTTCGTGGGTTGGGTCCTGTCCACTTCCAAAACTTCTTGAAATCCCCTCAGCTAGAATCTGGTTTGTTCTCCCCACAGTAGGTTGTCGCTGATGGTGTCTGGACAACGCATCCGAAGTATTTTGCGAAGACAACTGTCCATAAATACTTGTATCTCCTGGATGACGACTTCCGTATTTCTCCAAGTTTCCGCTCCATACAGTAGAACTGTCTTGATAGTTGTATATAAAATCCTGATTTTGGTGTTGATTGATATTTGTTTGGAGTTCCAGATAAGTACACTGGAACAATCCAGGCAGCTCATAAAAATATGAGAGGCAGTTGTCATATCTGTAACCAACCAATCGAAGAGACTGTTCTCGCACATTAATTCTAGAACAAAAATACAAGATTCGGTTTTCAACCTGATTTTGAAAGGAAGTAAGTTTTAAATAACAGAGGAAGATCAAGGCGAAACAGAAACAGTAGAAACAAATTACTTGTTGCACTGGTACAAACACGGCATTAGGAAATACTACCATGTACGGAAAACCTGCTCATGACAAGAGACGGATAGGCAGAGTCGTTAGACGGTGGAAAATCTGTGCAGAATAATAGATTCATCTTAATACTGAAAAATCTTGGGATCGACAGACCTCTTCTTAAATGAGTCGGAGATTTCTTGGTAAGTTCAATATGGAGACCAGCAATTTGTGGGGTGTTGCATAATTCTATCCTAAATTGTTTACTTTATATACCATTTGTAAATGGAGTATAAGTAGGTGATGACAATCCATGCCAGGGGTGAAAAAATTTTGCGCAAAATAAGTGGATATGAAGACGCAAGTACACTTCAGGCTGGCCTAGACACTCTGGTTGGCCGGTTTAAAACATGAGCGGGGGCCTGTTGACACGGCCAAGTGTGCTCTGGCAAATAAACTATTCATATTCAGATTGGGATTGAGATATTGTGTAATTAGTTATCCCAAAATGCACGATCCCGAACCAATGAAGAACATGTGGCACAAAGCCTTTCATTCAACAATTTTAAGATTAGTTCAGCAGTACAAAAGATGTGCTGTGAACCCCAGACACAATAATAACGAACAGAGCCACAATATGAAAATATTGTCACCAGGATACTGGATCATAATACTGTTAAACAAAATCAGCGTCGTTAATGGAGCAACTCCATTAATATGTCTTCATATTCATATACGTACTGCACTGGGGAAAAGTCAGTGCTCATATTCTGGCGATATTAAGTCAAAAATTTAGGATCAAAGACCATAGCCGTATGGTTTCAGCCAAAAGGTTCACAACTCTATGAGTCTTAAGACAGTCATTTGCCAGTTTGAATACAGTTATGTTCAATAAAGGTTCACAAACCGAATCAACAACTCTTGGAACTTTCTAGCAGAAAACGTAATGTTGAAGCTTCAATAGACTGGTTCAACATGAGGCTAGAAACTCAGAAGCTCGATAGAAAAGGACCAATAGGGATAGCAGGCCTTCTGTGCTTAATAAGAAAGTCTGAATCCAAACCCAATAAAAAAACTAATCACACCATTGAACCTACTTTAAAAATTGTAGACGATGTTATCAGCCAAACGGCTACCTGATAAAATGACAACAGCCGGTTCCAAAAAACTTATTCGATCTACAACAAATTCGATGAAATAATCTCAAGGTTTATAAATCTTCAAATACGTTTTGAATTCTCTTAAACCCTAGTATTAGGTGACTTGGCTAGAACCCCATTTATTGGACACTAACCAACACCTGAAACTGTAGCGAAAGAACAAGAATTGAGTGCAGAGAATTCTATTGGATTATACTAGCTCGAGAAAAAGGTATTGGATATTGGAATATCGTACCGCTGAAGGTAATCATTTAGCGCACGATACTAATTCACGAGGAATGCGTAACTCCTCATTTTTCTTGAAGCTTTTTGGAGTATCAAGGTAAATTTCTTAGTAGGATTAATCAAAATACTCAGAGGAGTTTTATATCGAAATTTTATTCCTGTCAGGTCTAGGTCAACCTTGAACTCAGAAGATGTAGGCATTTTACATTCTATCAGTGTATGCTTTCCAGAAGATGCGGTATTTACAGTGGGGTGTTTTTATTGGTTTCACTGGGTTGGTCACTGCAGGTTCAGTTTATATGACGAGAGATCTCATGAAGGGTAAGTAACTGTGGCTTTGCGCGCCGGTGTATTAATTAATTAGTATTCTTGTCTTCTCATTAGTCTATTTAGTCTGTAGTTACATAATATTATTGAATACGGTGTGAACTTATGTGCCATTAGTATGTTAATCTTTTTTTCATATTTTCATGTTAATAATCATTGCGAGTGAATGACTTTTAATACATGGCACCGTACCTTACAAATGACGTTTGTCTACCATTAAATTATCAGGTGGAAAATCTCAAAAATTGTTTAGGAGTCATTCGTTTCAAAATTCAGTAGGGGGTAGTCCAATTCGAACTTCCGAATTTCGGATTTTTTGTACTGATGAGTATGAAAATTCGTGCATGATTTTTTTGATCGAAACTCGATGCTTAAAGCGACTATAATTTACGCACCAACCGTTTATATACGCCCTACTCTTCGTCAAATCTAATAGCCTCTTATGTAGACTTTCTGAAACAAGTGCTTCATTGTTATTGTAATTAGCTATTTATACTGGTTCTCAGTAATCGCGACGCAGAAGCTTTACCATTGCTTCTACACCATTCATTTTCAAAACTTCCAGAGTAAAGCCCTACCACTGTTGAGTTAGTGTGAATATCCCAGGAGTTCAATAATCTCCCACATTGACGGTTGTAATATATGACGAACAATATTTGATAGGTGGGTACTTTTATATTTAATATACTGTAATATACTACTGTATTCTATTGGTTTTGAGGCATGCAGACTGCATTGCTTAAAAAACAAAATTCTGACCAACTAAGTGGTCGGAAATTGACTGATTTTTCTGCTAAACTATCAGTGTATAATTTATTTGTTACTACGTAATAACTGCTCAAATATCGGTTTACTTTCTATTACTAAAACCAACTCAGTTTTTGTATTGTGAATCAAGTATTTTTGTTTCACATGAATACATCTCGATACCATAATTCGATTGCTGTTTACTTGAATTCCAAGTTAATTTATAAATTCTCTTGTTTGTGGATTCTGTCTCTTTTTTTTCCAACCTGCAAGTTGACTTTCTCGAATCTTTTAACTGTTGCTGGTAATTAAAACTCACAACTAACCGTTTTGGCATTTAATGTGTTGTTCCTAACATTTTAGTCAAAGAGTTATCAAAGGATTCTTACGGTATGCCATCCATCGGTGGAGATTTCAATTTGATTGATCATAATGGGAACCCATGTACACTAGCCAATTTTCGCGGAAAGTGGGTTCTGTTGTATTTTGGGTTTTGTCGATGTCCAGATATATGTCCAGAACAAATAGAAAGACTTGTGGAAGTGTTTGATAGGATAAGTAAGTTTGCTAAGGAAAGGATATTAAGTATTTTTACCTTATGCAACCGCTTTTTGTATAGTATTTAATTTTGATATACTAGTGTAGTTTTATAGTTTTAACAGTTGACATGGTCACATATTAAATCGATAGGTCTTTCCTATATTTTCTTTAAGATTTTCATTATTCGATCTAAAAGCGTTTCGTAATTTTAGGCGTACTCACAAGAACATTCGTTGAAAGTGCTTTTTGTGCATCGTTGTAATAAAGTGATAGTAATTATTTCCTATCACCCTGAAAATTGAACAAGCTCACCTCTGATGGTACTTATCTAGGGATAATACTGATTAAATTGTCCTACTGTATGATGATATAATGTTCAAAATACACAACCACCTGGCAGTGTCTGTAAGTGTAACACATACTCTTAACATCCAAAGTACAAGGTACTCCAAGATTGGCAGAGATGACTGGACTTAACTTCTATGGTGAGCTATTAAATAGTTGGAAAGTTACTATACACTGATAACTATGTGAATACTTGAGTTGATGTAGTATGTTAAATCTATTTGACCATAGGGAAAGCTAGATGCGTTGTAAAACATCGTATATAAAATTCATTAGCATTTTATCACATTTTGTTTGAAGAAAAGTAAACCTTCCAAACAAAAACATCCTTCTTGGTTATATTCGTTATCAAATACCATTTTTTTGTTTGACTTAATGATTGATGATATGACCTTTCCCCTGTCCATTTGTTGATAATATTCTATCTTGTATGACCCATTCTTTCGATCTTATGTTGTGCCAAAATCTTTACGTAGTATATCAGCGAATAAGTAATTTAGTGATGTCCCTAATGAAACGTATAATTCAGGGTCAATAAATTCATGCTCAAATCCGTTGCCCATGCGATTACTTACTTACGCCTGTTCCCCTAACGGAACATAGGCTACCGACCAGGATTGTCTAACCTACTCTATCCTGAGCGTTCTTTTCCAACTTCTCCCAATTACTGTTCATTCTTTTCATATCTGCTTCCACTTCTCGGTATAATATGTTCTTTGATTTTTCCTCCTTTCCTTTGCCCTTGAGAATTCCAGGTGAGGGCTTGTCTTGTGATGCAGTTGAGTACTTTCCTCAATGTATGTTCTATCCACATGGGATTACTTGTTCTGCAATAAGCTACTTTTGATTCATTGTATATACATTTTGTGTCGAATCAACATAATGAGATAAATTCGTAGTTTTTCTATATCACTAATAACATTAAACGGATTTCCTGATCATTTATTTTCAACTAAATTATGTTCATTTATATGGACTGTATTGTGATGCAAATCAGTCAGTTACCACCTGTAAGATATAGTCATCACAAAGTATTTCTGTTGTTGTTGCTGTTCTGTATCTTATCCTGTGTTAATAAACGATATCAAATCAAACCATTTACTTGCTTTAAACTTAAGGTTTTGGAAATCAGTTGAAGAAATACAAAAAAAGAAGGATTTGAATTGGCATCTTCTCTTAGTTTCAACTAAGACGCGTCTCTATAGAAACTTGAATTAAAATGGTAGTTATATATTCGTTGTGAAACTTAATTTCCTGTTGATTAGTTTTATAATCTATCAACTGAACTAATATTCTAATATTGCCATTGTTCTACACATCACAAAAATGCTTTCTTTTTACAGTGCTTGTTGAAAAACCCAAGTATCCCTTAGTGCCTGTATTCATGACTGTCGACAGCGAACGTGATACTCCAGACATTTTAGCCAAATACGTTAAAGGTAGTAAAAGCGTTTTCATTTATGTTTATAATATTTTAATGTGCTGTTTGATAGTTAGAGTTTATTATTTAGTAGCATTAATCAAATATTACTAATTTTAACGGATGTCTGTGTCATTCTGCAAGATCTTTATTTTTCCTGTAACACCTAAGCAGTTCAGTAGCAAAGCTTTGTGTTACAGTAGTGTACGATTCATAGTCACTTAGGAAGTGAAAGGCTACATGTAAACCTCTCTGAGTATGAACTATAATCATACTGGAATATGAGTCCTAATACAGATTACTTCTATCTCATACCGAACATCTCATTTGAATTAACAAATTAGTACAGTGTCATTCGAATTTCACTGAGCCCGGATATTTTGGTTGTGGAGCTTTCATTGTTCTTCTGAACAACATCATCAGCACAAACTTCAGATAGAAGTGAAGCATTCGAATTTCTCCACGTTTAACCTGTAGCTTGTTCTTGATTGGTTGCTGTTGACCTTAAACCTGTCGTTGTTTGCACCTTTGTTTTGATTGTATCTCCATTTTGATCTGTTTCTTGATCCTATGTCACCTATGATTTTCCTGATTGGTTGATAAATTGGGTTAATGTCGATGTGTTTGTTGAATGCTAATTGACCTGAGTGCCAAGCTTCTAAAAATTCCCTAGTGTTCTTTGTTCTCCCCCACCCAGTATTTCCACATTGTTCCAATCGAATGTGTGTCCATAATTGTCGGCGTGTATTGATATAAGCGAAGCGTTGTCGTGGCGTTTGACTGCTAACTGGTTTTCACGTAAACGAATCTAAAGAGGCCGTCCACTATGTCCTATGTAGTGTTTTTCACAGTTTGAGCAATCTATTTTGTAGATGATATTTTGTTTTTCTTCATTTGTCATTTTGTCCTTTGGTCTACATAGGATTGATTGAAGTGATTCTGTTGGTTTGTGTGCCACACCTATTCCAAATTGTTTCTGTAGTCGTGCTGTATGCGCCGATATGTCTTTTATGTATGGTAGGATGGTCCGTTTATTGTTTCCTGTACTTGATTTCACTTCTGTTGATTATTTCGGTTGATGTTTTTTGATGAAGTTGAGTGGATAGCCGTTCTTTTGGAAGATAGTTACAAGACGTTTTTCCTCGTTTTTTAGTGCTTCGTATGTGCTGCAGTGTGTCTTCGCTCTCTTGAACAAAGTTTGTATGCAGTTGATTTTGTGAGTTCTTGGGTTGTTGCTATCGTAGTTGAGAATTACATCTGTGTGGGTTGGCTTCCGAAATACTTGAGTTTCCAGTTTTCCTGCGTTATTTCTGGTGATTAGTACATCCAGGAATGATAGACTGTTGTTTGATCCCTTTTCCATCTTGAATTTAATGTCATCGAGGACGTTATTGATCTGATTGTAGATGTTCTTCAGCTCGTTCCTTTTGATAATGACGAATGTGTCGTCTACATAGCGAACCCACATTTTTGGCTTGATCACTGGTAAAATCGACGCTTCTAGTCTCTGCATTACCGCTTCCGCGATGAGTCCTGATATTGGTGATCCGATTGGTGTTCCTTTTGTTTGTTCGTATACTCTGTTGTTGGATTGAAAATACGTTGTTAAGCATAGATCCATGAGTTCAAGCAGACTTTGACTCTGAAGCTTTGTATATTTGTGCAGATTTGTGTCGTTGATGAGGAGCAGGGAAAGAGTTTCTTTAGCTAGGCTTGGCTCTATTGTGGTGAATAAGGCTGTTACGTCGAAGGATGTCATCATTTCGTCGTTGTCGCTCTGAATCCCCTTGAGTTTGTCCAAGAATTGTGTGGCAGATTTAATGGAGTAGTTGGATCCATCCACCAGGTGTTTTAATATCCTTGAAATTTCTCTTGATAAGTTGTAGGTCGGGGTTCCGGAGAGGGATACAATAGGGCGTAGTGGAATGTTGGGTTTGTGAGGTTTCGGCCTACCGCAGAATCGTGGAATTACTGGTCCATTGGATTTCATTCTCCATTGATCTTGTTTTGATATTTGTCCTGCTTTGATAAACCTGTTTAGAGTCCTTGAGATTTGGTTGTCCAACTTTTTTATTGGGTTTGTGTCGATTGGTCTATATACGCTTCTGTCCTGAAGTAGTTCCTCTGCTTTTTTGATATATTCTTCCTTGTCCGTAATTACTGTCGTGCGTCCTTTGTCCGCTGGAACTATGACTATATCTTCCCTGGCTTTGAGTTTCTTTAGAGCTTTTCGTTGTTTTGCTGTTAGTTGGCTGTTGTCTCTCTTCCGTCGAGTTAGTGGTACAATGGTTTGCCTTATTTCTTGTTGAGCTTCTTCACTTATTCCTGCCGTTTTGAGTGGTGATTCTAATGCAGCGAAGAATTTGAGTTATAGTTTAATCATTTTCGGAGCAGTTGTTCTTCTGTTGTCGTTAGGTGTTGTTTCGAAAGGTTGACCGCACAATTGGTTGCGTTTTCTTCTGTGAGTGGCTTTTTATGAGCCTGCGCTTAAGCTGACTCCGCTCCTCATCGCACTCAGAGCCAGATGGGATGAGTTTTCGAGCATCCATCAGTTTGGTAGATGCTACTGAGATCCACGGATTCTTCCTAGACTTATTGTTTACTTTACTAGCAGATATCACTGCTGTTTCCACAGCCCTTTTGATATCATTCCAAGCTGCCTCAGGGTAGGCGTCACTTACTACGTGGCTGCCTAACTGTTTTTCCAGTTCCTGAAATATATTCTTAGCTCTGTTATTATTAGGTAGAGTCCTAAGAGGTTTGATTGAGATATTTTTCTTACGTCCAGTGTGACGCGAACGAACACGCGGTTGCACTAGAGCATGGTCTGAGTCTAAATAAGTGCTCCAGTGCTTCAATAGAGCCTCTCCACCAATGGCTTATAGCGATGTGATCTAGTTGGGTCAATCGTTGGGTCGGTTTTGGGGGTCTCCAGGTCAAAAGATGTTTTTCCTTATGCTTAAAGTGCTTTATCTAAAACTTTCAAAAGATGCGACACTGACTTCTATTTTATCCCTACAATTTCATATACAGTGTCAACTTATCTTATTTTACGAGTACAGTGCGTAATTAGTTATAGTCAGTTAGACAATAGTGTAATTGATTAAATGTTTTGGTTGCAACTGGTGGGACTTTACTTTGATAATTTGAGTTTTTTTTCTCATTTTTCAATCTAGAATATTCACCACATTTGATTGGTCTGACTGGTACTAAAGAAGAAATTGATAAGGCTGCTAAACTGTATCGTATTTATTATAGCGCAGGCCCTAAAGATGTTGATGGCGATTATATTGTGAGTTTTCTTCGGTATTTAATGTTTATGGAGTACATTGAGTGTATTATGGTGGTGGTGTTTGGTTCTCTGAGCTCAGAGAACCAAACACCACCACCATAATCATACACCTGAGCTACAAATCTTCTCTACATTGAGTGTATGTTACGAGCAGCACATATAGTGAATTAGTATTTAAATATTGGTAAGAGGTTGCGTTTTGCTGGAATTGTGGAGGTATTTGTATTTTAGTTGTACAGTCATTCTCTAAAGAATAAACAGATTACAGTTAGTTAGTCTGTAAAGTAAGACTTTACAAACACTTGGCTGAACTAAATTTTTGCTTTGATGATTAACTTCTTGGCTTAATCTATTGATCGTAACATATATATGTATATCAGTCAATCGGTCATATGCAGTAACGTTTGTAAGGAATCAGCTGGTTTGCACACCGCTTATTATTTCAAGAGGGAGGATCGCATCCCGAACATGCTTCCATTGTTGCTTAGGATGGTCATGTGGTGGCCAATTTCGACGGCGCGCTCACCAGATTTGTGGTGGCCGATTTCAACGTGTTCTTAAGCTTCGTAATTATCTCGTCTAGACAATCGTTACTAACTAGCGTTTGACGGTTTATAAATCAGAAGGTGAACTCAAAGTGTTGAATACGTTTATTTTTGACACACCACAAATAGAACAGCAGATTACAAGTGCTAAAAGATAAAATCGTCATGCGAGCTCCGGAAAGCAAGCAAGCGAGTAAATAGGCGAATGAACGGATGAAGCGATGTGGAGAAGGCTATTGAGCCAAATCCCAGAGATAAAGCATGTATAAGAACTTATAGTCAGATAAAATTAAGACAGACATGTGACCAACGAGATAGGCATGCACACACATAAATAAAAGCGACGAATGATTGACAAGGTCAAAAGACAAGTGGAACAAGTCACGTAAGCTCATACAAATCAGACAATAATAAGAACGAATGGTACATATAAATTGTTGCTCTACAAATGGCTTGGTTAAATAAATTAATCTAAAGGGCTTAACCAAATTAAATATAATCGAACCCGAATATATGTGGAGGCACTAAAGTCAGAAGACTGCATTTTGTCAGCGTCTCCACCAATTAGAACTATGTCATCGTCATATTATAAGTCAATGAGTGAATCTCTTGATACGAGTTCAAGTCCTTAGAATTCATCTGTAAGAGGATGTCTGTGACAAAATGGCAGAAATCCACAAAGTCACTGACAAGTGAACTGAGTCATGTTGGTAGATGTAGGCTACCTGGTTGGGGTCCGCGAGACGATAGTAACCGATGGTTAGAGACCTTGAATGACATGGCTCAGAATCGTTTGCAATGGCGCAGGTGCATTCATTCTTTGTGTTCTCTCAAATCCAATCTTCTGGATTCGTTAACACCTCTACTTTTGTCTTTCTAAACCTATCTCACTGATTTATCCTTCTTGTATAATATCTTGGAACTCCTCCTGTAGACCCTTCAGCGCTACTGCCGGTCCCAAGCCTGAATAAAGGAGGAGGGTTGGGTATGGGGTTGGCGACCTCATTCCATCAAAAACTAACTTGCCAAAAAAACGCTAACCAGAAGAAATAATTCAAACTATTTTAACTCTGCCCTGGGAGTTGGAAGAAGAACTATGACGTCGCGTGATGAAAGCCGAGTTCCCTCGGAAGTCACGGGGCCGATGCCTCTTCTGACAACCAGAGCAACCATTCTTTTAGGTACATGGAGCGTTTGTACATTGTGGGAGACTGGAAGACTATTTCAAGTCGCGGCAGAAATGAAAAGATACAACCTCGAGGTACTCGGCATCAGTGAAACACACCGGACGCAGGTAGGACAACTGAGACTAGCTTCAGGGTAACTGCCGCTATACTCTGGTCATGAAGAGGAAAATGCTTCACACAAAGGAGTTGCACTGATGCTGTCCAAACAAGCACAAAAGGCACTAATAGGATGGGAATCTCATGGACCGAGGATCATTAAAGCATCCTTCAAAAGAAAGAAAGAGGACATTAAAATGAACGTCATCCAATGTTATGCACCTACCAATGACTACACTGACGACGTTAAAGATCAATTCTACAAAAGGCTGCAGTCAATCGTCAACAGATGCTCGCCAAAGGATTTCACCATTCTGATGGGAGACTTAAATGCCAAGGTTGGCATGGACAACACTGGATATGAAGACATCATCATGGGACGACATGGACTGGGAGAAAGGAATGAAAACGGTGAGAGATTTGCAAACCTATGTGCCTTCAACAAACTGGTCATCGGTGGCACAATATTCCCACACAAATGCATACAGAAAGCCACATGGATTTCACCGGACCACACCACTCAAAACCAAATCGACCATATCTGTATCAAGAAAAAGTTCAGAAGGACCATGGAGGAAGTGAGAACCAAGAGAGGACCTGATATAACCTCAGATCACCACTTGCTGGTCGCTAAAATAAAACTAAAACTCAAGAAACACTGGATAACGGGGCAGACAACATCACACAAGTTTAATACAGCCTTTCGTCGGGATACCGTAAAACTCAACGCATCCAAGATAACCCTCAGCAATAGGTTCCATGCCTTGCACGATATACTCAATGGAGAGGAAGCAACCTTGGAGAACAATTGGAAAAGGATCAAGGAGGCAATCACTTCCACATGTCACGAAGTTCTGGGTCACAAGAAGTACCATCACAAGGATTGGATGTCTGTTGGTACTCTTGCAAAAATTGAGGAAAGGAGGAACAAGAAGGCAGCAATCAATGTCAGCCGAACAAGAGCGGAAAAAGTTACCGCACAAGCTGCATACACGGAAGCAAACAGGGAAGTGAAGAAGAGCATCAGAGCTTACAAACGAAAATATGTGGAAGATCTAGCAATGACGGCGGAAAAGGCTGCAAGAGACGGAAACTTAAGACGATTGTATGAAACAACAAAGAAGCTGGCCGGAAACTATCGTAAACCAAAACGACCAGTGAAAAGCAAGGAAGGCAAAGTAATCAGCAACACTGAAGAACAGCGAAATAGGTGGGTAGAGCACTTTAAGGAACTTCTGAATCGACCAGCTCCACTGAACCCACCCAACATCGAAGCAGCATCCACGGACCTCCTAATTAATATTGGCGCACCTACGATTGAAGAGATCAGTATGGCCATCAGACAAATCAAGAGCGGCAAATCAGCAGGACCAGACAACATTCTAGCAGAGGCAATGAAAGCAGATGTAGAAGCAACTGCGAAAATATTTCACATTCTCTTCAAGAAGATTTGGGATGAGGAACAAGTACCATCAGATTGGAAAGAAGAATACCTGATCAAGTTACCAAAAAAGGCGATCTCAGCAAGTGTGAGAACTACAGAGGCATCACTCTTCTTTCAATACCAGGTGAAGTCTTCAACAGGGTATTGTTAAACAGAATGAAGGACTTCGTAGACGCCCAACTTCGAGATCAACAGGCCGGATTTCGTATGGATCGATCGAGTACTGACCAAATTGCAACATTACGGATCATTGTGGAACAATCAATTGAATGGAACTCACCACTCTACATCAACTTCATCGACTACGAGAAAGCATTCGATAGCGTGGACTGGAAAACACTGTGGAGGCTTCTTCGACACTGTGGTGTGTCTGAGAAAATAGTTAACACCATACGGAATTCTTATGATGGATTCAACTGCAAAATCATACACGAAGGACAGCTAACAGACTCTTTCGAGGTGAAGACCGGTGTGAGGCAAGGTTGCTTACTCTCACCCTTTCTCTTTCTCCTGGTGATCGACTGGATTATGAAAACGTCAACATCTGGAGGGAGGCACCGTACACAATGGACATTCAGGACGCAGCTGGACGATCTGGACTTCGCAGATGACCTGGCTTTTCTATTGCACACACAACAACAAATGCAAGAGAAGACGACCAGTGTAGCAGAAGAAGTTCTCAACACACACAAAGGAAAAATCAAAATTCTCCGATGCAACACAACATGTGCCAACCAAATCACTCTTGATGGAGATGCCTTGGAGGACGTTAACACCTTTACATATCTTGGCAGCATCATCGACGAGAAAGGTGGATCGGATGCAGATGTGAGGGCGCGGATTGGCAAAGCGAGGGCTGCATTTCTACAGTTGAAAAATATCTGGAACTCCAAACAACTTTCAATCAAAACCAAAATCAGGATTTTCAATACAAATGTCAAGACAGTTCTACTGTATGGAGCGGAAACATGGAGAACTACGAAAACCATCATCCAGAAGATACAAGTGTTTATTAACAGTTGTCTTCGCAAAATACTTCGGATTCGTTGGCCAGACACTATCAGCAACAACGTACTGTGGGAAAGAACAAACTAGATTCGAGTGGAGGAGGAAATCAGGAAGAAGCGGTGGAAGTGGATAGGACACACATTTCGGAAAGCACCTAACTACATCACGAGGCAAGCCCTCAAATGGAACCCTGAAGGCAAAAGTAAAAGAGGAAGTCCAAGGAACACATTACGCCGAGAATCAGAGAAAGATATGAGAAGAACGAACAAAAATTGGACAGAACTGGAAAGGGAAGCCGAGGACAGTTAGTTGGAGAAAACTGGTGGGCGGCCTATGCTCCATTGGGAGTAATAGGCGTAAGTAAGTAAGTAAGTAATAATACCTTGGAACCCTAATCCTCTCTATTACCAGTAGTACTCCTACTATCTCTACCACTATGGGATTTGAATTGACAGTTGCATCTGTGTGCTAATATGATATGGCAACATGAACTGATGTACTTACGTACGAAGTTCTACGTTGCATCTGACTGACTGACTGTCTGTGAGAAATTGAATGCAAATGGGGAAAGTGGACAACCTTGACAAATATCACTCGAGTAAATGAATCCCGATGATAGTTCGCCATAAGCTCTCACTCGAGCAGTGGTGTTCTAGTAGAGAGCTTGTATAAGGTTAACGTACTTGTTTGGTACACCTTTCAATGACAGACACTGCCACTACCTCACGATCAACAGGGTCGAATACCGTCTTAAGGTTCGGGAAGACAACTATTGTGTGTCTGTGTTCCAGGACCTGTCGTAGTGTGAAGATGTGGTCTATACAGCCTCGCTAGGTCTGAAACCACTCTTGCTTTCTCTAGTCTGCTCTGCACGAGTTCTAGTTAGGCTTCGAAGTATTATTGAAGCTATTATCGTAGACACTATTATATAAAGTGACCCCTTTTTGATTGTCACAAGAGGACATTTTTCCTTCTTTATAGGCTGGGATAATCAATGATTGAGCCCAATCAGATGGGATTACGTCCAGTTTCTATATATTGTACTTCAGAAATCAGTTAATTTTAATGGACCACCATCCTTAAAAATCTCAGGGGTCAATCTCTGAGGGCCCGCAATTTTTCGCATGTATAAACTTGAATAAAGAACAAATTTTGTAGCACAATGACCTGAATTCAGTCATTTCGTTGATTCCCCTCAGCTGCTTACAACCTTAAATTGTGGTAATAATTATTAAGATGAAACAATGCTATACGCACACGAGCTAATCCACGGCAAGCAGCTTTGGGGCTTCCAGATATAAGAAGCGTGAAACCAGAGGGTTCTTTATTCTTACATGATGGGGTCAAATAAATCACTCTACTCGTATCCTGTATGCGCGTTTCGGAGACGTGTCATACATCGATGGCACGAGATTCCAGAGTCCTAACTAAAGAAGCCTGTTGTTCCATTTGCCACAAGGTTTGAACACTGTAAGGAACCCTAAATGGAAGTCAGTCAGTCAGATGCAACGTAGAACTTTGTACATAAGTACATCAGTTCATGTTGCCATACCACATCAGCACAGAGAGCAATCGTCAATTCAAATCCAATAGTAGAAGAGGTAGTAAGGGAATTAGAAATAATCGGAGGTTAGGATTAGAAGATACTATTCAAGAAGTATGATTCAGTGAGAAAAGTTTAGAGAGTCGAAACTAGAGGGGTTGAAGAATCCAGAAGATTAGCATTTGAGAGAACACAGAGAATAAATGCACCGGCGCCATTGCGAGCGATTCTGAGCCATGTCATTCAAGGTCTCTAACCATCGATTATTATCATCTCGCGGACCCCAACCAGGTAGTCGACAATTACCGACATGGCTCAGTCCACTAGTCAATGACTTCACAGATTTCTGCCATGTTTTGGTTTGACCGCCCCTAACTTTCTTCCAACCTAGTCCCACACTACAAAACAAGGCTCGACGAGGCAGTCGGTGGTTGGGCATACGCAACACATGTCCCAACCACCTCAACTGGTGAAGTTTCAATACTTCATCTATTGATCTGCCATTCTTACCTAGCACCCGTTTCCTAATAACAGCGTTGCTCACTCGGGTGTCCCACGATATACGAGCAATGCTTCGAAGACACCTATGATCGAAAACCAGTAACCTACGAATATCTTCTACTCTCATTGGCCATGTTTCACAGCCATAAAGTAAGACGGAGCGAACTACTGCGCAGTACACTCGTCCTTTAGTCAGCAAACGGATATCTCGCCTACGCCATAAGTGACGCAGGTTGGCAAAAGCCAATCGAGCCTTCTGTATCCGTGCTGAGATTTCGTCAGTCACCAGGCCATCGGCACTGATGAGACTCCCAAGATAAGTGAAGCGGTCTACACGTTCGACTACTTCATTCCCTATCACTAGTT